>CM040453.1:18373967-18989849 GCA_022749755.1 Azadirachta indica | reverse complement strand
ATTTTCTTAAAATATATATTTTTTAAAATTATGTATATTTTATAATATTAAAATAAGAATAATTAATATTTTTAAAATAAAATAAGAATATTATTATTGTCATAAGTTTTAGTATTGTCAGAATAATTATGAAAATAATTAATTATACATTATTTTAAAAATAAGACTATTATAAATAACTAATTTATTTTAAAATTATATGTAATTAATATTATCAAAAAATTTGAGAGCAAATTTAGAAAGAGAAAAATAATTAAGGCTCAAAATATTATTATTATCTTTAAATTTAAATATTAAAATAAAATTATATTAGTTATTATAAAAATAAAATAAAGATAATATAATTATTTTATGTATTTTTTTAATAGTTAATAATAAAATAATTAATTTAAAACAAAAATAGTAATATTAAGGATATTTTAATAATTTTTTTTTTTAAAATTTGAGAGTATTTTTATTTATTACAAATTTAGAAATAAATTACTTTTTTTAAAGACTCAAAGAGATAAATAACAATATCAATAATCACTGTCACTTTTAAAAAATGTTTGGCAAGTTGGCATATCCTTTTTAATTGTCGGCCTTTTTAGGTATCAATTTGCGTTTACATGGGCGGGTATGTTTCCAATTACTCTGCCCTTAATAATATAATATAATATATATGTGGTCTATACATTTATTTATTTTATTCTTTACAATAATAATTAATATCTTTTGCTGGCAGGAAAAGCAACCAGTAAATAGATTGATTGAATTTTGTGTGGTCAGGTACCGCATTGGTCATCAATTCAATGAAATAATGTGGACCAACCACCCATTTTAATGGACTAAGATACTTATTTGTATATCTCAATTTCATTTTTTCTAGGGATACACTTTTCCTATGATAGAGGGAGCTCTATTCCTCTCAGATACATGACAGTTTACAATATTACGTAATTTTCTCTTCATATTAGAGTCTGAGCAGATTTTTTTTTTTTTTTTTTAATTTAATGATAAATATTATATTATATTATATTTACATAACACAATTATTATAGTAAAGTTCTAAACTCTTAATAATAAAATTTTAATGTATATTAATAGATTATAATGTAATATTAAAAAAAAAATCTTTACATTTAAATGTAACAATTATTATGTAATTAAACGCTTAACAAAGATGGGACCAAACTAATTATCTTTACATGTATGTACTTACCGTTTTCAACATTGATTTCTAACTATGTCTAGACAAAACTTATGGAGACAACAAACCAAACAAAAATCCAGGAAATTCTTTGGCTCCAAGAATTCCCAAGACAAGGCTTCTACAACCAATTTGTCCTTTCTTACCCTATTTCTCTTAATGAAACAAAAAAGAAAAGAAAATTCTCTCTCTCTCTCTCTCTCTCTCTCTCTCTCTCTCTATTCAGAATATTACAACAATTTTTATTAACAGTCAAAATCAAATCGCCTGCAACGCCTTAGACCTGCTTTCTAATAATAAAAAAAAAAAAGAAAGCACAATCTACAACAAACCAAATCCATAATACCATATCAAAAACTATACGTGAAACTCTTCATGAAACCTCGGGCTAATAGTTAAAACGCAAAGTAAATAATTAAAAGTGTGCCAGCGAAGGCTTATATCAAACGGCGGCACGTGCAGCAAAGTTGAGGCAGCGAGATGTGCTCAGCTGTCCTCTTGGCGAGAAGCCGCCGCGTATTCAATGCATTCATGAAGGTGAGAATATGTTAAATCAAACTTTCTTGAATTGAGAGCGCTCTCTTTGTAAGGAAGTCAATGATATTCCACGATAAACACGTAGATTTGGATACTTTCCAAAAATTGTGGTTAATTTGGGTTTTGTGTTAGCACTATTAAACAACATCGGTTTAGCCCAAACAAATTAATATCTAATTGACATCTTTTTACTTGTATACAATAACATTAAAATTTTGACAATGTTTTTTTTTTCTTTTTTATTAGTTAGTACCTCTTTAAATTGATCAAACAACATTGTTTGATTAGTTAAAAAGTTTTGTCATTCTGTCCTCTAAGTAATGTATTATATAATCTTTCCATGTTTTTTTTTTTTTTTTTTACAAAATTTTTTAAAATATACCTTTGTTTTAGTGAGAAAATTATTGATACAATAATATCAAAGTTTTGTGATAAAAATTATTTTTATGACAAATTTCTACGTTATAAAAGAAAGTCAATGAGACATATGTAGTTTGGATGAAGATTCAACGGAATTGGTATGAAAATATAGTGATTGGTATAGTTGTTGAAATGTAAACACTAATTCGGATGAAGATTCAACAAAATTGGTGTGAAAGTATAGTGATTGTGATAGTTGTTGAATGTAAATACTAATTTGAAAAGGTCTTTCTAGTCACAAACACATAAATGAATAAATAAAAATTAGAAAAATAAAGAAAATCTTCTGCTGCTGCTTGGAAGATACCTTTATTTTGTTTTCTCATGACCATAAAATTTCCCCATGAATTTTCTTGGCAATTTGGAAGATGCTTGACAAAGAAAATTGAAAAAATTGGAAGTAAACTGAAGTCTATCATCATCACTAGACCTGAATTCCACAAATGCTTTTGACATAATATCAGACTGATGTTTCTGACAAAATTGATTAGTATTCTTTAATTTTATTTTTTACCCACCCAGTACTATCTATTATTTTAACTTTTGCCAATGAAAGTGAAATTTCCAGTTTTCCACCAACAAAAGAGCTTCATGGCCTTTGGCTTTTGGCTCTCAATGGTTTGGTTTTCGTACAAACAGAGCTATAACATTAATATCATACCTTTTTATGGATAATTTTCAATTTATCTCCTTCGTATATTGGTAATTGAGTTTATTTTAAGTCGTCAAAATGCTCCTAATCCTTAAGTGCAATTGTTAAAAATAACTGTTCAAAGAATAAATCGATAAATTACAATAATAACCATTAGTATTTTTTATTTTTTTTTTTTTTCTTCTCTCCCTTCTATTTTTTCTTTCCTTCGTTCATTCGTAAAACAACCATTGGAGGCTGCTTGGAACAGCCATGGAAGGCTGCCGAAGCAGCCATTTGATGCTTCCTGTGTCAGCCATTAAAGGCTGCTTGAAGCAGCTATTGGAGGCTGCGTTCAGCAGTTATGGAAGGCTGCAATGCCTGCACAGCCAAGAAAGATTGCTTGCAACCATGGAAGAGAGATGAAGAGATGATAGAAGAAGATAAGATAAGAAAAGAAAAGAAAAGATCGAAAAGAAAAAGAAGATAGCAGGTAGAAGAAGGAAGAAGAAGAAAATAAGAGAGAAGGAAGAAGAAATATTGTATTCTAAATATTAGGTAGCTTTAAACGAGAGATTAAATTTAAAAATATAATTAAAAAGTTAAGATTTTCATATAAATATATAATTATCTTATCAAAAATTAATTCTTATTTTTAAAATAGTACTATGATCGTATGAAATATTGGATTTTACTTTATTAAAATTTTCAGATTTTATAATAATAAGTCATTTTAAGCTTTTCATTTTATTGGTAGTACAGTAGTAAATATCCATGTTCTTTTTCTTCTCAATTTTTCACAATGACAATGAAATAGATTATTTTACAGATTGAATGCAGAATTTTTGAACGATGCCTTACGTCATCAATAAAATTTTGATGGGAGTTTTAACACATACCTCCCCTGAGGTTTGATCTTTTAACATTTAGAAAGAAAGTATGGTAAACATGCGAAAAATTTCCTTTTTGATGTTTTGTTTAATGTCACAAGAGAGAGCATTTGCAGACTAACTATTTTAGCTTCGCACCCAAGTCACAAACCAAAATTCGCGGAGTGTTAAATCTTCATATCATTACAAATCAAATTAACCGTCTTTCTAGCAAGATGGATGTAAGGTTGATTTATGGAGAGAATTTGGAGCTATTTTCGCGCCAATACTTGCCTTTGTAAGTATATATTTAGTGAGAGAAAATCAATGCCTGAATGGATTTGAGTTGAATCGTGTCAGTTTAAGTCTCCAAAAAGTTTTAATTAAGCTTGAGAACTTCTACAAGTAAATGATTATATTAATTCAATTAGGTAAATGAGCTACCCGATTGGTGCTAAGATTTATGTAGATATTTAAAATATCGTAGAATAATGGTCAATTTCTTATTTTTTTATGCTGTTGGTGTTCAATCTATGCGAATATTCACAATAGAGCAGAATAATGGTTGACTTGAGTTATAATTGATACGGAAAAAGCTATTGTATTGTATAGTATGAGTTGAGTTTAGTGGGTTTTTGTATGTATCGAAAAATTGATTAAAATGAAAAGTTAGAACCAAATTTTTTTCGGGGTCTTCACATACATATCATGAACCTTTGATTGTGGTGTTTCTTAGAAGACATGTGTGTTGCATGAGTGTTGTTAGATGTTGTTGGTTTACTAGTTTTTGCATGTATTGTAAAACTGATTCAGAAGATATAGGTTGGTTGGATTTCTAGCTTTTAGTATCTTAATGTTGTATTGCAATGTACTTATATGCTTATGGATGCTATGATTTGGTTAAAATGAACCAGCACTTATATTCGCATTATAAGCTACATTGTTGTTGATCAAGTCATATCAGATTAAATATGATTTGCATGCACTCTGTTTGTATCTACAATAGCTTTTCGTTAGATGAAATGATTGTAAAGTTTGTTGTGATTTGGTTTAAATAGACAAGCACTTATATTCTATTTTTTGAACAGCCAAATTTCATACTTTGTGCTCTTTGCATTGCCATTATATTTTCTGCTGCTTGCTCTGCTGGTCTAGGATGCTACTTTCTGCATTAATTGGTGCTGGCAGTAATTTTGTTTTCTCTACCACAAATTATTGTTGACCGTAGTTTGATTCTCTACTGATGCTTATTCCTAGTCTGCTGAAACTATTTTGGCTTTATTTCTAGTAGTTTACTACAGCTTAAATTCTAAAGGATTTTGTTGATGATTATCTACTACTCTTCTGTTGTCCTACTGCTGGTGCTAATTTTCTTGTTAAGGCTATTGTCTTGATTCCTGCCTATTTATATTTACTGCTACTGTTGCTGGTAGTCCTTGTTGCTGCCATGCTTTGTTGTTTCCAATCTTTGTTATTGTGTTGCTGCATTGCTGCTTACTTTGATGTTAGGCAATAGCTTGTTTGATTTTCTCAACTTCCTGTTATTGGTGTTAACTCTTGCTACTATTGCTGTCCCGATACCATTTTATAATTGTTGTGGCTGCTAATTTATTTTTGCTGCAACCTATTGAAAGTAAAAGTGATTGTAAATGAAAATGAAAGGATATTGTGTTAGTGCATTAATAAGAATGTTTGAATTCTTTGCTGATTGGTGATTGCAAAAAAATACAAGTTTCATATTTATTTTTCGCTTTTGTAAAGGGCTAACGAGAGGGTTTAGTGAAAGAAATCTCACTGTGTATTTAAAATATTGTGTGTAGATGAATGTAACTATTAGAAACTAATGGTTATAATAATTCAATGTCTATCTTTAATAATTTAAGATCATTACCATTTCGATTATATAATGTGCTCATATCTGTTAGAAAACAAAAAGGAAAATTTGCAATGAAGGGTAATTAAGTCTTTTTATTGTAATTAGATGGAGTGGGATGGCTTCAGGGGAGGTTTGTGTTAAGAAGCCAAACTGTAGGGGAGATTTGTCTTAAACATCCAAACTACAGGGGAGGTATGTGTTAATTCTCCAATTTTGATGTAACATCAATACGAACTGATGTGATATGTGTATTGGTTGTACGATACATGTAATACTTACGTAAAAATTGATCCAAAAAATCTGAGCCGTTAGGCAAGAACGATTGATGCATAATGATCGTTATTCTTTAGCTCTATTTTTTTTTTTTAACACATACATTCAATAATTCATGTCCAATATTCAATAATTAAATGATCCAAGCATATAACTGTGCCACTTCCCACTATATTTATATGTTATGGAGATTCGAAAATATTCTTTTTTGATTGGCTAATGAAAACTACGATAAATAAATAAATATTATAATATTTTTTAATCCTCAATATGACTTTTCAAAATAAAATAAACACCTATTATGTTTTTTTAGATTAGCACAATAAAAACAATTTTCAAATAAATGGTTTTTGATTAATTGATTGTCTCGAAGTTGGTTAATTTGAAATAATTTATTGTGAAATTCTAAAAATTGTCATAAACATATTTTAAAATTAGTTTTCACGAAATTTTCATTAGAAATCTTTATTATGGAGATCTCACCCGATTTTTTTACACTTTTTAAATTAATAAAAAATAAATCTATATAAAATATATTTAGAATAGATTTGCTGAAACTTTTTAATTACAAATAAGTACTTGATGAAGAAATATTAAAATTAAATTAAAAAAAGTATTTTTCAAATTAGGTATGAACATATTCATTCGAAAGTATGGTAATTATAAATATATAAATAATATGAATATATAGCATCATATAAATACATAATTTAATTAGGGTCCGTTTGGTATAATAAGTAGACATTTTATTCGATGAGTTTTTATAAATAAAGTTTATAATAAAAAAACTTATTAATTATTTGGTTGTTATAATATTTTTTAAAAAAAATTTAAATAATTATTTTAAAAGATAAATTTTAATATTCTATTTTAAAAAAATAATGTTAAAAGTGTAAAATAAAATAATAGTATTTTAAACAATTTTACTTTTTAAAAATATTAAAAAAATTTTATTGTTAAAAACATAAATTTTTTAAAATCTTTTAGCAGAAGAAAAATAATTTTTTTTTAATTTTTAAAATTTTAAAAAGAATTTTATTATTAAAAAATTTTTTAATTGATAAAAAATCAAATCACATAAACATAGGCACTATAAGGTAAAAGATGTAATCACATGAGCACTTTAAGTGATATATATATATATATATATATGCAATTTGAATGAAATTTCAAAATAATTATTGTGAAAATAGAGACATCGGTATGGTTGTTGAAATGTAAACACGGATTTTAAAAGGTTTTTTCATGGCCATGACAAAAACATAAATAAATAAATAAATAATGTCACGCGGACTTTCTATATTATGTTGTCAGCATAGAGGAAGTTGTTTAACACATTACATAGCCCAATAAATAAATAAATGAAAATAAAAAATATTTTCTTAACAATTTGGAAGACGCTTGGAAATGAAAAGGCAAAGTAAACTGAAGTCAGTCATCGTTGGACTGGATGAGATGCCCAATTAGCCGATGACTTGTAGTCAAAGTCAATTATTCATAGTTAATACAGCAGCCAGGAAATTCACCATGTATTGTCCAACAAACTAAATGATGCGACGCTTGCTAATGCTACCCTGCTCTCCCTATAAATGCATGTTTGTCCGCAGCTTACCCGCAGCCCAAACGCAGAACAAAAGTTGTGTGTCTCATTTCTGCTTTTCTGCTTTTCTGCTTTCTACAACATCTCATCCAAAACGTACATCATGCCACCATCACAACCACCACGCCCCGCCTCCCTTGTCTTTACCGTCCGGAGGAGCACCCCGGAACTAATCTCTCCGGCCAAACAGACACCTCGCGAGCTCAAATCCTTGTCCGATATCGATGATCAAGAGGGTCTCCGGTTCCAAATTCCGGTCATACAATTCTACAAGTACCACCCTTCCATGAAAGGGAGGGACCCGGTTAAGGTGATCAGAGAAGCCTTAGCGGAAACGCTTGTCTTTTACTACCCGTTTGCCGGTAGGCTCCTGGAGGGGGCTAACCGGAAACTTATGGTGGATTGTAACGGCGAAGGTGTGATGTTCATTGAAGCTGATGCTGATGTTACACTTGAACAATTTGGTGATGATCTTCAACCTCCATTTCCATGCTTGGAAGAGCTGCTTTTTGATCTTCCAGGATCTGCTGGAGTAATCAACTGCCCTTTGTTGCTCATTCAGGTATAATTTTTTGTCGATCAATTAATATGCGAAACTCAAATTGTGATTGCAACAACAAAGACGACATGCATGAAAAATCAAACGTCAAATTGGAAAAATACAAAAGATCGATGTCTTTGAATTTTGATGTTTTTCATTTTAACTTATTTCTTTTTTAAGAATGATATACCTATTTTATTAAGTAAATAACTCTATGCTTGATGTTGATTAATTTAATTCATAATTTTTTTAACCTTCAATATGAGTTCTTATCTTTCGCATCAAAAATATAACTTATTATTGTTATCTTCTTTTTTCCAAAATTATATTATAAAACGCAAACGAACTTGAAGAATTAAAAATGACAAGAAGAAAAAATAATAATAATAATTGCCCCTCACATAATTCACGTACAATAGTACTACAGTCATAAAGTAGAAACATAAAATTTTTACATCTTAATTGCATACTGTTATAAATGCGGTGTGACATCATGATAAAATGTCGTATATTAAGTAATTATTTATTTTATAATAATTTATAATTCATGAAATTCTTTTTAAAAATTAATATTATCATGTTATTTACTTATGTCGATTCAAATTAATACAAATTTTATGCCCCAACATAAATTAGATATCATCAGCCAGAGTTTCATAAATTGATGGAAAAAGACTCATGAACATTAATGCTAGGACCATTGACCAACATGATTGGAGCTAAATTTTCAGTTTGTTTCAATAATATAATATATTATAGAAAAAAGGACGTGCAAGTAAGCTCATTGAACTAATTAATTATAATAATTTTCAAAATATTCATAAAAATTTATAAATAATAACTATGCCTCTATCAATGATAATTATTTAATAAAAATAATTATTAAAATTCTAAAATTTGATAAAATATAATAAATTTATCAACCATACAATAATAAATAGTACATTAATATTATATATATTTTATAAATAATATATTTTATTTTTATTATATTTTATATATTCTAACTATACATAAATATAAGTTATAGTATAACTATAGTATACTTATAAATATCGATATTAGAACTTTTTAAGTTTCACATTATATTTTTAATTTTTATGTTAGTAGGTAGTGTTTTTCTTATTTCAATAAGAGTTAAGGATTTATTTAATAAAAAGGTATGAATTTTATTTTTGTTTCATAAAATTATAAATGATGTGGACTCAAATGTTATTATTCCAAAATTAATTTATTCTGCAAATTAACAGGTGACACGTTTGAAGTGCGGCGGTTTCACTTTCGCCCTCCGTCTCAACCACACCATGAGCGACGCAGCTGGTATCGTCCAGTTCATGGCCGCCGTAGGTGAAATCGCACGCGGCGCGGCTGGCCCCACCATTCTTCCTGTCTGGGAAAGACACGTACTCAACGCCCGGGACCCACCTCGCGTAACATGCACGCACCATGAATACGATGAAGTCGCCGACACCAAGGGGACGATCATCCCGCTCGATGATATGGTTCATCGTTCTTTCTTCTTCGGCCCTCAAGAAATCAACGCCATTCGCCGATTTCTTCCACAGCATCTACGCTGCAGCTCCAGTTTCGAAATCCTCACCGCCTGCCTCTGGCGCTGTCGCACCATCGCACTGCGGCCGGACCCGAGCGAAGAAATGCGCGTGATTTGCATCGTCAACTCGCGTTGCAAGTTTAATCCACCCTTACCTAGAGGATTCTACGGCAACGGGTTCGCTTTCCCGGTTGCATTGTCGACGGCGGAGAAAGTGTGTCAAAATCCAATAGGTTATGCTTTGGAGCTAGTGAGGAAAGCCAAGAATGACGTGAACGAAGAGTATATGAAATCAGTGGCGGATTTAATGGTGATAAAAGGCCGACCCCATTTCACCGTCGTCCGATCCTACCTTGTTTCGGATGTGACTCGAGCCGGGTTCGGGGATGTGGACTTTGGGTGGGGAAAACCGGCTTATGGGGGGCCTGCCAAGGGTGGGGTTGGCGCCATTCCAGGAGTTGCAAGCTTTTATATTCCTTTCAGGAATAAGAAAGGAGAGGAGGGTATTGTAGTGCCGGTGTGCTTGCCGGCTCCGGCAATGGTGAGATTCGTGGAGGAATTGGACAAGATGTTGAAGGAGAAGCCAGTTGCTGCTGGCGAGAATAAATCTACTTTCATAGCATCTGCTCTGTAAAAATTTAGTGGCAACTCTTCATAGGAAGAAGAAGAGAAATTGAATGTGAGAAACAGAAGTGAGTGAGGGTAAGTGCGTTGTTCATTGTACTTTAACGTGGTTGAGTTTGACTTTAGTCAGTAAGCTGCCATGTCTTCTTTTCTTGTTTTTAATATTACTTGCTCCAATATTTATATTTTCACCCAATTGAGTGGATGTACCGATGTTAATCAATCTTTAGAAGTTCACCTAACTCATTTTAATTACATTTACATTATCTAGTAATTTTATTTCAAAATTATAAATTAAAAATTAAAATATTAAATTTAGGCTCCTATCTATAATCAATTTTTGAGCATTTAAGGTTTTTTTTCTTTATTCCCTGCAAAATAAAAGTATGACATTGTAAAACAAAATAAAATAAAATAAAATAAAATAAAATTTCAAGTTGGCCTTTTAGTCAAGCCATAAGACAGGAATAACATTAAATAAGCCATAGCTGCTGGGCCAATCTGGCCCGTTTTAACAAAAATTCAATCTACATGAACGGCCCATAAAGGACCAATAGTACCATCCACGAAATTGGGAAATCCCCAAACCAAACAACGCAAGCGGCAAACGCAGAACGAAGTCAATTAGCAGCAGCAGTTCATTCATTCAATACGAGTGCAGTCAATCTCCAACTATACGTTAACGATGGCCAAGACCCTGATGTCGCGGCCGTACATTTTCTCGGCGTCATCGAGAACCTTCAGTTGTTTATTGCTTCAACTGAAGAGACCCTTTGTTTTTCAAGCCACAGTCTTGCGTACCAGGAACAAAATCCGAACGAGCTCGTCTTTGTTGTCTTGCAACAACAAAACCAGGCTCCCAATCATAAGTGACCGTCAATTAGCGTCGAACTCGCGGTTAGATGATGTAGGTCACCGTCGATTCACGACCAGAGCCACTCACGTCAACGACGCTGGTTCAATTGACTCGCCTCTCATGCAATCCATGGAGAAAAAGGTATTGCTTTTCGCTCATTTTGGTTGTATATTTGTTTAATCATGTTTTGTTCAACACAGTTTTATCAATTGTTTTGACTAGGAGTCAGCTTGCTTCGTCTTTGGTTTTAGCATTTGTGTTTAGCTCAATAAAGCTAAGGGTTTTGTTGAATTGAGCTAATAAATTGTCTTTATTGGAGGCAAAGTTCTGTTAATTTTATTAAAATAGTGAAGAGCATGAAGAAAATTTAAGAGGGGAAATTTTAAAACATTCAAAGTTGGAATAGTTTGATATTGATGGGATACATATTTCAAGTTTTGGATTTGGAATCCAGTTGGTAAAGAAAATAATTTGTGTGTTCTATGGTAACGCTAGATGAATAGCCCTCGAGCTTATCATTATCATTGGATCACAAGATGTTGATATGGTTCTTTTTTTCCAATTTTTAAGCGGACAATAAAACATGCTTTAGTTTGTATAGAAGCATTATGAGCTTTGATTGTGCATTTTGTTATTACGACAAACTCATTCGATATTGTCGCTAGGCAATTGCTGTAGCTTATCAAACAACAGAAAAGATTTAGATGAAGTCAATAGAGAATCAATGCAGCAATTGTATGATTGACTCCTAAAATGCTGTTCTAACCATAAACACTAAATTGGGGAGGAAGCCTTAATCAGTTAAATCCTCACTGTTCATTTCGTTTTGCATTTGCTTAACTCACTCTTGTTGGAGGACTAATTGTAAGTTTTATATTTTTCTTTGTGCATTTTCTTGATTATATGGAGAAGGCGATTTTGTTCAAGTAATATTAAACGCAAGGTTTTAAAGAAATAATGGACTGCAGGCATTCAGTCTATATTTGTTCAATGAGATTTGGAATATTCCTGTTAAAGCTATATCATTCGAATAAAAATTGTCTAGCTTATGCTTTAGTAAACACCCATATAAGATTGCCTATCCTCTTTCTAGACCTTACTGTGCAATTTGCTTTAACAGATCAAGGAGCATCTAAATGCAGAATTGGTATCTGTAAAAGATGCTTATGGGGATGGTCGGCATGTTAGGTGAGCTCATATTTATTTTAGGTTGGGCTTGTGGTTCTGTAAACATTGACTGTTTATTGAGACCTTCTTCGATGTGTATTCAGCATTGATGTTATTGCATCAGCCTTTGAGGGACAATCTGCTGTGAATAGGCAAAGGATGGTGTACAAAGCCATATGGGAGGAGCTTCAAAGCACAGTGCATGCAGTTGACCAGATGACTACCAAAACTCCTGCTGAAGCAGAAGCTCAGAAGTGATTAAGCAAATTGAAATTTCAGTAATTAAGAAAGCAAACTGCCTCATGCTCTTCCTTGTTCCATGTCTTGTGATTCTTCTTCATCAGTGAATCTCAATGTCTCCACTTTTGTGAACAGTTTGTTCTTTACCTATAACTTGTCTAGTTATGCCTAAAGAGAATGGGTAGCAGTTGATCATTTTCTATTCAACATTAAGCTTTGTTTTCTTATCTTTAACAGAAAATACAATTGGGGCCTTTTTTTTTTTTTTGGTCTCACTATGCTGAAATTGATTGTTGTAGTTTTTTTGGTTCAAATTTACAAATTTTCCACGAGTCTCTTTATTAATTTATTTTAGATATATATTGAAATTGAAATCGGACATAATGTATTTTGTCATTGAGCCTAAAATAGCGGATTCTAAAATAGTTTTGAAATAAACAAAATTAGTTTTGAGTAATTTTTCGTAGTATGTAAGGATAAAGCTGAAACATTACAAACAGAAAACCATGATCAGGCTCCTCAGTTTGGTTTAGGTCAACTGCTCGTGTTAGTGTTTTCATGTGTGAACATACATTTGCAATATAACAATTACGGTCGATTTGGCAGTGCAATTAGTACTTAAAAAAATGTTTGTGGACATGTTTGATAATTTTAGTAAAAAGTATTTATTCAAATGAAATTAGTATTATGTCACCTAGTGATTTCTAAAATACTGTCAATAAATTTTAAAAATTTTACTCAAGTTTAATGAAAATTTTATCATTCCTAATGTACCCTATCTATCATAAAAAATTTCAATATTTATTGTATTTTGTTATATTCTTTTAATTGATTTAATTTGTTGAAACTATTAAATTTACAATTATTTTCATAACAAATTTATTTACTTAATTTTTTTGATAGTAATTATGACAATAAATAAATAATTGTTTTTAGAGATATTTTTAAGATAAAAGTATTATTAATATGACTAATATATGGATATTTTATTATGTCTCTATTAAATTTTAATAATAGTTAATTTAAAAAATATAAAATATCTTTAAAAAAATATAGAATGTCAATTTATTTTTATATTTTATATTTTTAAAATATTTATTTTTTTGTTAAAAATACTAATATATAGATATTAATTTTATATATTATTTAATTTGAAAAATGTATTTATTTTATATATTACATAATTTGAAAAAAATGTTATAATAAATATTTAGTAATTTATTAATATCAAAATATTTTTTTTATTTACAAATCCAAACACTTAGTACAAAAATATCTACTTTTCTACGAATTGTTAAAAAAAAAAAGTCAAAAAATATAAGTATTAAATATATTAACACTTTCTTTTTAACACTTTCAAATAGAGCTATAATCTTTCAGGAGATTTATTGTTTTGAAATAATTATATATATATATATATATATATACACACACACGAACAACTTTTTCTCTCAAACACCATCAAAATGATCTGTTTTAAAAAAGAAAGAAAGAGAGTGGAAATGAGCTTTAATTTCCTTGCTCCCCTCAAACTCTCTTCCTAAAGAAAAGTGAAAAGAAAACATAAAAGATTAATCAATAAGCTGGCTATAAAGTGATGTTCCAAAAAGAAAAATAAAACAACAAAATTGTTGTCCTACATTTAATTTAGAAGCTTGATTTATTAATTTGGTTATCTTTTCATCAAATAAAATATCATCCAGCTGGCAAGCATACATGTATCATCAATCTATCCCTTGTACAAAACGCAACTATATTATATATATTTGAATCAATTGTCCCTTTTATTTCTTTTTCGTGCAAGAACATGTTTGAGATTAATATATTTTAATTAAAGAGAATTAACACATACCTTACCTAAAGTCTGAACAGCCTACACCTAGATAATAAATTTAGAAAAATCCACACTTATTTCTCTAAATTATTAGTTGAGCATCAAAGGACTATTAAAATCAACAACATATTTAGATATTCTACCAACTTAACTATTTTTCATTTACTACATAATTAGTGCCCAACAAAAATTATATAATTGTTCATTGATAATTCAAGATTTTAAATTATAGGATGAGAATTCCAAATAAACCTTATTAGAATTAAAAAAAAAATCATATAAGATATATGTCAATGAAATAATACTATCACATTAATTTATATAAGAGATTTTGCATGTTAGTATTATTACTCATCAAAAATTTAAAATTATATTTATTTCATGTGTTCGTGCACCCAATTAAAAAAGTTAAAAAATATAATTTTATTAAGAGAATGTATGGGTGCACCAGTTTTTTTTTTTTTTAAAAGAATCTGAATATTAATAATGAATTTAGAATTTATTAAATATTATGAAAAGTAAAACTAATTTATGCTATGTAAAATAGTATTATCATGTTATAAAGTTGGCCAAATATTAAAATTATCGTCTAATAATAAGTGAAAAGTATTTAAAGATGCTTCAGGACCTCTAAGTGTGGAATAATTTGAGCATTTTAGTCTTTTGACAAAAATTAGATGGTTTACTAATAGTTCAAGGGAGATATGTATGTATTTCTTATCCAATCTAATAACAGATGAAATGTGTTGTTTAGAATTAAAAAAGAAAAAAGATGGATTCAGCTTTCTTTCTTTCCATCTCATTCTTTATGTTTATGAATGTCAATCGTTAGAGGAAAAAAAATGGATAACAGGGATTTTTAAATAAATATTATGTACTAATTTTTTTCTTTAATTTTACTATAAATTTATTCAAAATTAATTCTATATTTCTTGTAAAATAAAACCAATCAACACTCATAAGTATAGGACCAATTATAATTAAAAATTTTCCATCTTCTTCTACTTTTTATTCCTGAAAATGAATTGACTACTGGAAAATAAATATTTATCAGAACTTAAAAATATTATTATAATTACTAAAATCAAGTAAACATTTATTAATATTTTAATAAATATTATAAAAAAAAATTCAAATTGCCCTGATATAATGTGAGCAGACCTCTTAGATTATTCTAAAAAAGTTTTACAAGTGAAAGTATATATATTTTTTTGTTCTTTTTTCTGATGAAGTTCTTGTTTTTGAATATGTGACCCATCAAAACGTAATCTTCATTTTTATATAGTATTCAGAGAAAATCAATTTTTGATATTATAATATTTAAAACTAAATATATTATCACATAATACTGCAGCCGTTGCTCACTTGAGTTTCAATGGCCACGTGCCTGCTAATATGAACACAAACCATTGAAATATTATACCCTTTTTCTTAAATAAAGATTAAATTCTGATTACAACTGCAATTCTTTCAGTTCAGAAGCAAGAAAAATGAAAGCTCGAACACAATGATACATATATATATATATATGTATATAATGGAGTTATATATAAAGGACTAATTAAGAGAAGTATATAATTCTGAAGTTAAATGAAGACCATATGTATCATGTCTTCTTTTCAACACACCCCTCCATATTTGCATGCGCACACACAGATAACCTACAATATTTTGCCTCACAATATGGAGCTTGTATATATATATATGGCTTCTGTGTTTGGCCTCACAACTAGGCTTCACCGCCGTACGTGGCGGAGCCGACCGGAGGGTTGCCTTCTGTGTACTTGTTGTGTCTCCTTGACGGTGCTGAGGGTGGAACTGGTACACCTTTGGGGAGGAAACTCAGAGTCGTCGCCATAAAACCACCCTTGTTACGCAGCTTGTTTTTGCTGCTGCCAAGGCTTGAGCCGTGATGGCACCTATATATTGATGCATTGCAAGCAGCAAGAAGAAGAAGAAGGGGGAGAAACAAGAGAAAGATGATCTTAGTGTGTTTTAGAGCCATGAAGGAGAAGATATTTGAAGATTTTACTTTATGGGTTGGCTTGGTTTTGTGTCTTCAGCTTGCGCGCTTATTATACATATGTACTTTGTTGCGTAACGATGTTGGTTGATTTAACAGATAAAATTTTTGAAGTTCAATTGTGCACACGCCATAGTTGGACAGAGGATTAATATATATTTATTTATTCATAGGAAGTCAGTGGACTCTTGGCTCATTTGGGTAAAAAGAAAAAGTAATTTGGTCGAAGAGTGAACGGAGGAAGAAAATTACGTCAGAGAGATGGAAAAGTAACGGATGGTGATAGCAAAAGAGAAAGGATAAAGAAAGAGTAGAATTGAATGAGTTAATTGATTCTGGTAGTAAGAGACAAATTGGTGTATTAATGGAGGAGTTAGAAATGGGTTTATCTATACCACGAGTTTGCAAGCAGTAGCAAAGGAGAATACCTCTTCTCCATTAATGGGGTTTTGTTGCTTTATAAATTGGAATAAGCGCATGCATGCATGTATGTGTTTTTGTACCATCTTGTAAATGTAAGTACTCTGTTTGTGTGAGATTGACCATTCAAAAAGTCTACGCATCAGCTTGCATTGGTGTAGGAAAAGGTCAAGATATTTTGCTCTGTATATTTGGAAGGGAGGAATAGTGGCTGTGATGTGAAGGATAGACTTGTATTTGTACCTACCAAAAATAGGCTTTAAGGATTAGGCAGGATACTGATATGATATTGTATTATTAACTTTGCGTTGAATGTTATTGATGTAAATGTACAATTAAAATGAAATACCATACTTTCTAGATTCAGATTATAGTATTTGATGTTTATACTATGATCTTTCTTCCATGTTTATATTACCATTTTTCTACATTTTTACCAATATAAGAGTTGGAATTTGCTTTAAAAACTGTATCACCATGCAACAATATATATCCCTACTACAAGTTACCTTAGGAGCTTCCTTATCTTGAGAATGTTGGTAGTTGAGTTATGCTAACATACCAGGATCTGCTTTCTTATAGAATTAATTCAGTTCAAAGGAAATCAATGCTTTCACATACATCTAAACAGAGCAGCAGCAGCAGATTAGAAAGATTTTCTCTTACAGGTTTTAACTTGGAATAAAGCTGACGTGCTTTCTAATCTACAGTTGCTGTAAAAATGAAATCAATTACTAGCTATCAAATATAATAAGTAGGTCATTCATACATAGACATTAACAGCAATGTAAAAGTTAGAAGTTCACCAAAACCTTGTGCTTCTAACATTAAGTAGGAATACAACAGTTACAAAGATATATCTTTACACACATGCTGATTTGACAAAGGATAAAAACAAAAATGAAATGGTAAGCAGAGTGACAAGAACCAAAACCTGTATCCTCATACGATATCTGAATTTGAGTAAGGCAATTCTCAGCTGCAGAAAATGCAGGCTTGAAATTTTGGAACTCTTATACTCTAAATTTTCTAAAATGGACACCGCAACATCCACGGAAAGTTTCAACACTGGTTTCTAACAGAACAATTTCTTAATGTTAGCATAAATTGTAATTGCAATAATTTTTTTTTTTTCATTTGTATCATATACAATTTAGAAAGCCATAATGTGTGTTGTTTATATACAAATTTATAAATGACTGTAAAATGCAATTGCTAACAACTTTTTCTGTTGGAAAAAATGAAAGGCTGGCTGTACATTAATTGATGCAGAAGCAGATTCTGACAAGAAAGAGAGGACAAGTATCTAAATTGCTGAAGACCTCCCAAACAATCACCTGATAAGAATGAGAAATAGAAGTTACCAACTTGTTCTGCTCACGCGGTGTCAACTGAGTGATGGCAACATCGGGTTCATGCCTAGTCCAGATCCCCCAAATGTACCGGGTTCAGCATGCTTCACCCTACCAAAATAACGGATATGACGCAAGAGCCTGGCCAAGAAGGTATTGTGGCATATTGTTGAGCTATCGCATACTACTGCTACATGTTTGCGTGCCCTTGTTATGGCAACATTCATACGCCTGCTATCCCCAAGAAATCCAACAGCTCCCAAAGTGTTTGACCGGACCTAAAAGTAGAAAAATGATGCATCATCAGGGTTTCAGAACATAATATTCCTCAGATCACACTAAAATATGTTTCACATGAAGATTGTTCCCGAAAAAAGTGTGATGTGAATAAAAAGGCCTTGTTCATATACTGTAGAAATCAACTTAATGAGTATTTTAACTTTTTTGTCCTGGACAATTTACTGACTAATATTTCCAGTTTCACTGTTTATTTGCTTCAACCAGATGAGGTAGTATTCTCATGGATTCATCAACCAAAGCTTGAGAGCATGAATAACCATGTTCATCAAAAGCAAGTGACCAGTGCAATTGTAGACCCAGTGTAGAAACTTACCATTGATATAATTACTGCATCAGCCTCCCGGCCTTGAAAGCTATCAATAGTCGCTACCTCAACACCTGCAGCTTCTGGAAGCTCATCAAGCCTGTCCCTCAAGAGTTGTACCTGAGCAACATAAGGTGATTGCACAGCAATTGCTGATGGTTGAACACCTGCATAATGGATTTGAGAAATGATTACAATTCACCTACTTCACCATTAATTGATTTGGTACGGATATGTTTGTCATATGAAAATTGTAAAATCCAACTTCTTATTTAAAATACTCAGCTTGGCTGTAATTTGATTTCATCACTTACCAGCATAAATCAAGGAAAAAACATACTGCACAACAATTTCTGCTTCTCCTTCGTTGTAAAATGAGCCTGTGCCAGCAGGATCTAGATGCTCTTCACAACCAACTGATAAACTTCCGTATGGCATTCTTGTATCAAGCAACAACAATGGGCATTGTGTTATCCATGTAGGCTGCAATGATGGGTGGAAATTTATCAGGTGATGCTTTGAGAATCTCATAAGAAGACTATACCATTGGAAGAACAATATATTAGAAAAATATGCTTTGTAAACCTTGCTGCAAGCAAAACTATAATCTCATTTGAACATTTTTGATTCAGTATCTCTAAGTACCCATAGAACAATTGACATTGATTGCACATCCAACTCCCCAACATTTTTGAGAATCAGAATATGAATTCTTAGTGGCTTGTCATGCATCCAAATTAATGCAGTTCATAAATCAATAATTTTTAAATAAATAACACGAAGGGAGAATTGTTGGGCAGTTGAGGATGCCCAAGAACAAAAGAAGCAATCTTCGAAGTAGAGGTAAATTCTCGAAAATAGACAAAATCTTCCATTAAGGAAAGCTTTATTGAATATTAAAAGTGTTCTTTGAAAATTTTTAGTTATCAGCGTGTCCATCATCATCAATCAAAAGGCCAGTGAAAAAATAGACAGGCACATGCATTGATATTTACAACAGTTAATAACAACATATGATGGCAAGGGCCAAGACATTAAAAATGTAAACGAGGACCATAACGATATTCAATGACAAGAAAAGCATAAAAGAATTCTATGCTCTTACTTAAGAATGGATGACTCAGAGATGGATACTGTACCTTGACAAACGGAGAATCCACAAGAAGATGAGAAGCAACAGTTGAAGAGGAGACTACTGAGCCACCATACATCTCCTTTGACGCCCAACTGGCTATTGCATCGTTCATACGGTACTGAGTTGTTAACTTGGTAGTGAGAATCCCTTCAAGTAAAGCTGCAGCTCTCTCCAGTAGGGATACTCCTAGGCCACCTTCTAAAGCTTTTCTAGATAGAATCACCGGAGCAAGTTGGCATTCATCACCAGCAAGAATACAGCGCTTTCCCTGCAATATTGGGATCCAGCAAGAAGGTTCAATTGCCTGCCCTGCTTCATCAATGACAACAAGGTCAAAAGTATCTAGCCTTCGTATCAATGGATCAGCTGCTCCAGTGTTGGTGGCTAACACCACTTGTGCACTTGATAGTACTTCCTTTAGAGTCTCCTTCTCCTTCTTTTTTAATTGCTTTCCCAGCTGTTTTAAAAGTTGACGTATCCCAGCAGCTAATGAATCATCCTTCAAACAAAGTCTGAGGTCTTTTCTAAGATCTGATTTCTTCCTTTCTAACTCTGTAAGAAAACTTGCAAGTTTTGAGTTGACAATTTCACCCAAAGACTTTGATGCTACGGTTGGAGATATTCGTGCTGGATTTCCAACCCGTACAACATTTAATCCAACATTTGAAAGTTTTTCAACCATGTTGTCTACAGCTGCATTTGTAGGCGCTGTTACAAGCACCCTTTCACCTTGTTGGACAGCGCGAGCTATAATTTCCTTAAGCAAACCTGTCTTACCAGTTCCAGGAGGCCCTTGGATTATCAGTGCTGGCCACTTCTTATTTAAACCCAAGGCAATCGCCTTTTTCTGGGAATCATCAAAAGTTTCACTTCCTAACATCCCATCCAATTTCACTTCAGCCAAATCTGCCAAATCATTTTCTTCTAGCCATGCAACATCTTCCTGATCTCCAAATAGTGTAGCCACCGCAGCAATTGAGGGATTCTTTTTCTGCAAACCATTCTTCTGAAGAAGCATTAAGGCTTCACAATTACGCTGCAAAAGAGATATAAGAAGTTAGTAATTATTTATGTAAACCGCAAAGCCACTATCAAAAGGAAAACCAAAATTACAACCACTAGGAACCAATTGTCTTTCGGTCCCTATGCCCTATATTCAGTAGCATAATGAAGCAACCGCCAGCCATAACCTTATATGACCAAACCAGGTAGGAAGTTGATCCAAAGGGAAAATTTTTAACCCAAGTCAACGTATTTCTTATATATAAAAACCTGAGGAAGGGGACAAAGGATGAACAAAAAAGGATAAAGTTTTACCTGAAACACCAAAAACTAATTGTTAAAATTAAAATTAGATTTGTTTAGTTTTACTAGGTTTAGTGTTATTAAGTATAGTTCTAATTCAAGTGTTACTAGTCTTTTCCTAATTTGTTAAGGATTTCTAAGTTTACTAATTTATATTATCTTATTATTTCAGTTTACAAAAAAGGCATGTCTATGTACTTAGTTTTAAAAAGAAAAAATTCAAGTGAATTTAATATAATTTTATCTTCTTCAATATAGTATCAAAGCAGCGCAAAAATCCTTAAATGGGAAACTTAATATAAGTACCGTATAAGAGTCGTGAATAGTAACAAACGTTACTATTCACATGATACTGTTTATATTTACTATTCATGGATTACTATTTACCGTTGAAAATCTTTAGAAAAGGTCGGACATGTGATAAAAGACAAGAAGGTTGTTTTTTTTACTATACTATTTATCTATTTGAAAATAGTTGGAAAAGGTTTGGAAAACTAATATATGCGAATCAAAGTTATCACATCCATAAGGACAACTCTTGTGAACTTGCAACTTGTTTCTCTGGTATTTCTGAGAACTCTTGTATGCCATTATCTAGAGAAATTAGTTATCAATTTATTCTAGGTAACCAGCTAATTAATGGATTCTCAATAAGGATTAAAATTACATTTTTTTTCTTCTAATTTTACCCCTCAAATAATTGATTCTAGGGCATCATCTAATATGACTGGTAATAATTCTGTTTTTAGTTCTTATTCCTCATTTGGCAAATCATCTTCTGTAATATTGGCAGTGGTTCTAAAACCGATGTTGTAGGAATAGGAACTGTTTTTGCCAATTCTACTCTTCATCTTTTTTCAGTTCTTCATGTACCTAAATTTCTTATCAATATTTTATCAGTTAATCAAATAATTAAAAATTTTAATTGTTCTGTCACATTCTTTCCATCTCATTGTATTTTTCAGAATATTGGTACGGGGAAGACGATTGGCGAGGACGGGAGATGAATGCAGTGTATCACCTTTCTAGTCCACTATAATCCTCTAGTTGTGCATTATCCTCCTCAGTATCTTTAGAACAATGGCATTACAAATTTGGACATCCTTTTTCCCAAATCCTTAAACGAATGAATTTACCTAGTGTTGTCAATTCTAGTATTGAGTGCGAGTCTTGTCAATTAGGTAAACATCATCGTATCTCTTTTCTTGCACGAGTCAATAAACCTAGTTTGCAGCTTTTTCAATTGGTTCATTATGATATTTGGGGTCTATGTCGAATTTCTAATTATCACGGTTTTAGGTATTTTCTATCATTTGTTGATGATTGTTCTCGAATTACATGGATATATCTTTTGAAAGAATGATCAAATGTCCTTATTATATTTGAATCATTTTTCAAAGAAGTAAAACTCAGTTTGGTGTGTCTATTCAAATTTTTCATTCTGACAATGCCTTAAAATATTGTCACTCTACACTTTTTGAATTTTGTAGGAAACAAAGGGGTGATTCATCAAACCTCATACCCTTATACTCCCCAACAAAATGGTGCAGCTGAAAGAAAAAATAGGCGCTTGTTAGACATTACTCGAACGATCCTATTTCATATAAAAGTACCATCTAAATTCTGGGGAGAAGCAATTCTTACTGCCTATTATCTAATAAATAGGCTTTCATCTTCTGTTCTTAACTTTAAAGCGCTATACAAAATTTTAATCCTGACAAATCTCTTTTTTCACTTCCACCTCATATTTTTGGTTGTGTTTGTTTTGTCCATACGTTTAATACTCATGACAAACTTTTATCTCGATCTATTAAAAGTATTTTTCTTGGATATTCTAAAACTCAGAGAGCTTCTAAATGTTTAGATTCCATTTTTTATAAAACTTACATTAGTGCTGATGTCACCTTTTTCGAGTCTACTCTTTATTTCTCAGAAAAGGGATTTAGTTTAGAAACTAATCTAATTTCTCCCCTCGCACCTCTTTCTCATTCTATACATCCTATTGTACCTATTCTTGCACCTGCCATTCCTATAGAAAAACCCCTCTGAGTGTACGTTTGTAAAAGGTAAAAGAACGACCTCCAATCAAGATCATCTTCCATCAACTGATAATTTAGATATTGATTTCCCTATTGCAATTCGAAAGGGTAAAGAACAATTGCTACCAGGTATCCTCTTGCTCAATTTGTTTCTTTCAATACACTTTCATTTGCTTTTCAATCCTTTACCTTGTCTTTGTCTACTATATCTTTGTCTAGGACATCTTAAGAAGCATTTGCACATTCTGGTTGACGCAAAGCTATAGAAGAAGAGATGATAGCTCCTTAAGATCGTGGTACTGAAGGAACTACAGAAACTCCAAGATGGTAAAGAAGCTGTAAGTTGTTGGTGGGTATTTGTCATCAAATATCACCCAAATGGTACCATAGAGAGATTAAAAGCTCGATTGATAGCTACAGGTTTTACTCAGACATATGAAATTAATTATTTTGGAAACATTTTCTCCAGTTGCTCAGCTTAATTTTGTTAGAATTCTTATATTATTAGTAGTTTTTCATGATTGGCCTCTTTTCAACTTGATGTTAAAAATGCTTTTCTATATGGAGATTTGCAGGAAGAGGTTTATTGGAGCAACCTCCAGAGTTTGTTGCTCAAAGGAGTTTAACTTGGTATGTCAGTTGAGAAAAGCTATATATAGCTTTAAACAATCTTCAAGGGCATGGTTTGAAAAACTTAGTGGTGTGTTGACATCTCTCAATTTCAAAAGATGTCAATCTGATCATTCAATCTTCGTTCAACATACTTCGTTAGGAATAGTTATTTTGCAGTGTATGTAGATGATATTATCGTTTCTGGAAGTGATTTGCATGGGATTGAGGTAGTGAAGAATGAACCAAAGAAACATTTCCAAACTAAAGACTTGGGTCAACTTAGGTATTTCTTGGACATTGAAGTACCAAAAGGAAAAGAAGGTCTGGTATTGTCTCAAAAGAAATATGTCTAAGATTTATTGTTGGAAACAAGGATGTTAGGATATAAAGCAGCTGATACTCCTATGGAACCAACCGTAAAGCTTGATGGTGAAAATAGTTCAAAGTTTGAGGAGAAAAAGAGATACAGAAGTCTTGTGGGAAAATTGATTTATTTGATAGTAACAAGACTTGATATCCCTTTTGCAGTTTGTGCTGTGAGTCAATATATGCAAGAACCAAAAAAGATTTATTAGGAAGCAGTCTATAAAATTCTCAGGTACCTCAAGCAGACTATCGGAATGGGAATCCTTTGTAAAACAAGTAGCACGTTAGATATTGTATGTATCTCTGATGCAAATTGGGCAAGATGTACAACTAGCAAACGATCTACAAGTGGCTATTGTACCTTTCTTGGTGGCAACCTAGTGACTTGGAGGAGTAAAAAACAAAATGTTGTAGCTAGGTCTAGCGCTGAAGCGGAATATGGGCTATGGCTCACACAGCTTGTGAATTGATGTGAATTAAAAATCTTTTGGAAGAGTTTGGGGTTGAGGTAAAGAGTTCGGCTATAATGTATTGCGAGAATCGAAGGGCCACTTATATAGCCAGCAACCCAGTTTTTCATGAGAGAACTAAACATATAGAGTTAGATTGTCATTTTATTAGACAGATTATTACTTTAGAAGAGGTCATTACTCCATATATCAAGTCGGAAGATCAAATTGGAGACATCTTTGCTAAAGCTATAAACAAAGGAATCTTTGTGTATCTTTGTTCCAAGTTGGGCATCACTAATATATATGCTTTAGCTTGAGGGGGAGTGTTAGAAATTAAAATTAGACTTGTTTAGTTTTACTAAGTTTAATGTTATTAGGTATAGTTTTAGTTCAGGTATTATTAGTCTTTTCATAATTTGTTAAAGATTCCCAAGTTTATTAGTTTATATTGCCTTATTATTTCAGCCTATAAAAAAACATGTTTATATACTTAGATTTAAAAATAAAATTCAAGTGAGTTCAATATAATTTTATTTTCTTCAACACTAATAAATGAAAAGGAAGAACAAACTTGACGAGACATCTTCGAAAGTTCCAGCTGTTGTTAAGGATCTATATGTTAATCAAATGTTACAAGTTTGAATGTGAGAACATGTTGTGGAATGGGAAACAGAAGAAATTAGGATGGGCGACTTCGTTTAAGTGACAGAAGACAACAATTATGAAGTAAAATGGGAAACTCAAGCAGAGTCATGAACAGAGCATGCAGAGTTTCCTCAGATGAAGAGCCTCAGCAGTATGAACCAAAACAACAATGACAATTTTCAGCTATCTGTTAGCCCATTCCATTCTCTACTAAAAACTGAATATTGCAAGACTTTTATAGCATGCTGAACATAACCATAAGTATTTGAATTCAAAAAAATGGGAATAATAAAGAATCATTCACAAGCAAGGGCTTATAGTACTCAAGTTGAATTCACCCTTAGAAGCCCTTAAATGGTAAGAATAAAATGTTTCTCAACAATGTGTACACCAAGGTTAATTGTATGGAATCCATACCTCATAAGTGAGTGTATCAGCCAATCCTTGGATACGGTCAATGCGCACGTTCTTGCCAAAGAGCTTAGAGAAGGTGGGATCACCATGGCGAGATTCCAGAGCAATGCTGATGCTAGAACCATCATCCCCAAAATTGTGAACAAAACCCTGCATGCAAGAAGTGGCACCAGCACCCCTACTATTGCAAATCCTCACACAAACCATGTCTCCAGGTGAAAGGGTTGTAGGTGGCAGTCGATGATTTCCTTCAACCCTAAACAACACCAAATGCATTCCTCCTAGTCCTGTGTACAAATTCCAATCCCCAATATATCAGTGAACCAAATTGGAATACCGGATGCTAGCTCACAACACACAAACACATGAAATAATCAAAAGCCTAATTAGCATTGCATTGAAGAAATTATTAGTCCAGGTAAAGACAAATTACTAAGTAACCTGTAGATGTGCTGACTGCGTTCAAATTGCAGATGGTGTCACATAGTTCTTGTGGAGCCCTGCCATGGCTAACCAAAAACTCAATCGGCTTTGATGAATCAGAATTCTCATCGGGATTTGGAACAGCATTCAACTCCTCTTGTGTGAATTCCAATTCGGCATCCCTCTCTATACTAAGTAATTCTGACATCCGCCCTGTAAACTCATCAATCCTCCCCTGTATTATCTTGACCCTCTCCAAATTCATTCCCAGAACACCTTGCACAGGCTTTGGCTGCGTCAGCTTGCGCACAATAGCTCTATGCTGAGCTGCAAATGCACCATAATTGAACTACAAATTGGTTAACTTGTGCAAACAATAATTGTGGACCTTAACACAGTTTCCCCAAAAAGAAACTAGCTGTCTTAGCCAACATAATTTCCCATCATCATATTGAATAAGGATGCTCGGTTTTTCTTAGTGATTAAAGAATTAACGGCATCACATAGTTTAAGTCAATGGTCCCAAACAGTTAAAAGGAAAGTAGAGTGTTAGCAAGAGAGGAAAAACGACCTGAGTTAGCAAGCTCTTTGAGCAATTTCCATGACTCAGTCTCGTGCCAATTTTGGACCAATGATTTCTGCTGCAATTCCTGTAGAACGTCACGCAGCTCCCTCTGGAAGTGATCAAATAGAGTCGGATAATGAGTGCATGCCTTCAAGCAAATGGCCTCCAGTCCCAGCGGCATGGGAATAGCATTCAAATAAGGCTGTGCCTGTATTACAAACGTAAGACCAGGCCCCATCCCCTGCCTCAGCTCAGAAAACTCTCCCTGTACCTCTGCAGAAGCAAAATCTGAAGCCATTGCTCGCATTCCCTGGCATATCCACTTCACTACGCTCTTACCTAGATCTCTTCTTCCCAAAGGGTCTCCATTTTGGTACAAAGTTCGAACACTTACTGCCTTGTTACTCTTCTTAGGCTGCTCCCGTTGTTTCTCCCCACCTGATTTTTCAACCATAGTGCTGACATTGGTCCTGGTAGAAGTACTAGTGCTGGAAAAAGATTTAGTCTTTTGGATTCTCGATTTGGTAAAAACACTGCTTTTGTTTCTAGGCTTTTTCTTGGTGCTAGTACCAGACTTGGTGCTACTGCTGCTGCGGTAGCTGTTGTCACAAACAAACTGCAGGGGTTGATGAAATGTGAACGAAGGATTTGAACTGTGTCCAATGAACAAACAAATCGATCGAAAAGACGAACAGAAGGAAAATTGCAAAGGAGCCACAGCATTCAGAACATTAGCGTTAGACCTTCTCACAGTCAAAGCTAACGCTTTTCTAGTTATAGCAGGAACGCTTCTGCTTCCACAAAACAAACACGACGCAACTCCCACTTCCATTTCAGTCGCAACCCACTTCTCGATTTTCCCAATAAATTACGTACATCATCTCATCCTGACCCAGAATAAAAAATATCAACAAGTTTATGAATTTGAGCCTCAAACTGCAATATGAGGTCAGGGGAGAAGTGGGATTTTCGTACTCAGGCAAAATCTCGCACTTGCTATTTATACACGAAGCCGAATTTCTAAGAAAGCAAGATACCTCGAACAGTTTGAAGAGGCATGAAAGTGAAAAAAAGGTCGTTATCGCAGGTTGTTCAAGTGGGGAAGAGGAGATCAACAAGTTGTGCTGTGATTGGCTGAGTGGTGATTCTGTGGCACGGGTTGGCTTGTGGGCAACGTGTTCTCTTGCCGTTCTATGATCCTCTCCTCTATTTTGCTTTTGGTCTGCGTGACTAGTGGTCTTGAATGCATTTCAGAAGTGCTTTTGAGTTTTTGAGTTAACGTGCTTCCTTGTTCACCATGAAATATATATTATTATTATATTTGATTATTCTAACTATACTTTTTGTGGGAGAGGCCGGATTTGGTTCTAAGCTTCGTAGTTCTATGAAAAAAAAAATATATGTTGATAGTAAATTGTGCATGATTTAGAATTTTGCACAATCATTCATTCATAGTGAGTGCTAATTAATTGAACTCACAAAATTTCTTTAAACAGTATAAATAAAATTATGGTACCAATTCTTGTTATAAATTTCACCCAAGATTTTTTTTTGCCCAATATTCACTATAAAGATTTTTTTTTCATTTTTAATTGAGTAGATGTTTTTATTATAAAATGGGGTTGACTATACAATACATTACATATCATTACATAAATTTAACATCTAAAATCCTATGTTTTGTGTTTTAATTAAGTGTTTAATTTTAGTGTTCTCAATTTTACTTAAAATGTTTATATTTTATGCTGTTAATTTTTATATAACTATTTTATAAAATTTTTTTATTTTTAATATTATTTTTTTTGGTTAATTATTAAGATATTAAGCAGAAAATTTTAAACTACAAACTTTTTATTAATAAAAATTTTAAGTTATTGTTTTTATCTAATTTTATTATAGGGATAATATAAATATGATTTTAATTTAAATTTCAACAATTAAATAGTATGTAATTAAGGAATGAAATTTTGTATTGAGGTGTAAGTCAAAGAATCCCTCTTTGAATATGTGACAACATAATAGTCCTATGTGATGCTACAACTTTTACTATCAGAGCGAATTAATTTGTTGGCCTGTTTCACGAAGCGGCCGTTTATGAATGTTCTTGACTTAGTCTGCAATTCAACATCAAATGTCGTGAATGTGCACTATACCTCACTGAGGTGATGTCAATGCAGTGTATTCACGACGACGTCGTGTAAATACACGCCTAATTTCAGAAGACAAGTTTATGCATTTTCTGGCTACTTTCCGGTGTCTGAAAGCTATATCCGGCGTTTTTTCGATGACATACGTTAGGTTTCCCGCAACTTTAAGGTGGCTTGGCTGGGTGGGTCATTATCTCTTGCTTTGCGTATTTCCATTTACAAGAAGGGCCAAAATGCATAAGATGATAAGCTGAGGGCCAATACTATAATAAAGGAAAAGCTTGGAGAAGACGCCTCTTCCTCAAACTTGTTTCTCCTTTTATTCTTATTATTCGATAGACATGGGAGTTGACAAAAATTCTCTGTTGAAGTAGGAGCAGAGCAACCATGAAACTGTTTGATGTACACTGTCACCTTCAAGACCCGAGAATCTTTCACAAGGCTCCTCAATTAATTGCCAACACTGTCAATTCTGGGGTACTTCATTTCGCTGTGAATGGCGTTACCGAGGTATGGACACCCTTATTTTCTTTCCTTTGTGATGTATCATTCTTCTTGTGAATTATTTTATTGTTCTGTAGAAAGATTGGCACTTGGTCAAAGAAATGAGTGAACATCATTCTTCTGTAATCCCATGTTTCGGGCTTCATCCCTGGTAAGAACACCTACTTGTTGTTATTGAGTTCTGCCCTCTACCTTTTTTTCCCCTGTAAATTTACTGGACTGTTTGATGATTTTTCGTGAATGATGAATTGTATATTCTTGATTTTTAGGTTTGTTCAAGAGAGAACTCCCAATTGGTTCAATACCCTCAAGGATTTTTTTGAGACCACTCCTGCTGCTGCTGTTGGTGAGGTTAGAAGATGATCAATTCTAGTCTGCATTTTTTTTTTTTTTTAAAAGTTTGGAGTAAACGAGAGTGAAATGTTATTCTTATAACTCTTATGCTTTTAAGTGAACTATAAATTTTTCTCATGCTTTGATGCTCTTTTGTTTTTTGCTCATGGAATCCTAGAACATGAAAGGCTGGGAATTAGATTGTTTTATATTATATGTTTTTATCTTTGATAATTATTTAAATGTATATGTATCTTGGGTACTATGAAGATCTGGGAAATGTGTGAAATTATTGCATGTTTAAGAGTACCTCTAATGAAATCATGCATGTGAACTTTTTCAGATTGGTTTAGACAAAGGTTCAAAGGGAAGGGAGATTGACTTCAAGGATCAGGTTTTGCTATGCTCACTTTTCCTTGCTTCATGTTTGTGAAGTTGTTACCACTAATGAAGCTTCATACCTTAACTGCTTTTTGTGGATATAATTCATTTGGATATCTGTTTATGTCTAATGTCATTGAGAACTTGAATTTGCATGTTCAATTGCAAACTTAATTTTAGAATTTTCTACAGCAATATTGATTCTACTGGATAACTAATTTCTCTTACATAATGGAGATTGCACTGGAATAACCTCCCGTTGCCAAATATAGACAAAATTAGCATCTGTTTTCTATCTTGGTCATTGAGGCTGTACTCTGCTATGTCTCATACAAATAGAACACCTAAAGGTTTGTTTGTTAAAGTTGAGCAATTCTGTCATGCTATTGCTGGGGCTGTTGCAAAGGCCCTCTTAAACGGCCTAAATTATATTTTTATAATTCAGTGGAGAGGTTTCACTTTCTTTCTTTCCTGGTTACATTTGCACAGAACCGGGTATGTATGTGCTTGTTTGTATTATTTTTCCACTCCTTCTTACACTCTGCATAGCTTATTTATACAGAATGGTAAAAGGGCCCATATATTTTGTTTTTAATGTAAATATGTTGAATTTTTTCATTCTCAAACTTGGATGAATCTTAACCGTTTTATACTTTTTTTTCCTCACTCCAGGTTGAAGTATTCCGGCAACAGCTTGAACTTGCGAAAGAGTTGAAAAGACCAGCATCCATACACTGTGTTCGGGCATTTGGTGATCTGCTTGAGATAATGCAGTATGATTCCTTATGCTTCTGGATTCACTTAAGAATTTCTACCCTGAAGGATTATTGAAAGGATAACTGAAAATGGTTTCACGGTAGCTTAAAATGTTGTGAAACATAGACCTAGGTTCTGAGTTGGTACTATGATAAGGATGTTGTCTATTTTGGCTGAGTTTAAAAATGTTTGGAGTTTTGTTACAGGCTGTTCATCCTCTCATTTTTATTAGACCCGCTTTCTTAACCCTTGCACTCTGCCATTGGTATTATCTGGTCATTAAGTCCTTAATAAGCTTCTCTGTGAAGCTTGAGGAAGCTGAATTTTGACGAACTCTTCTCCATTCCTGGTTCTTCTAGACTTCCCCTTTCTCAGTTTGAAATTTGAAACAAATTTAGTGATGCTTATCATTTTCAACATCTTTGATGTGCCAGCAAACTTGAAATGTATAAGGTTTCTTTGTTTCTTCCCTATAGTAGTCCACTGTCAGAGGTTTTATGATGTTCTGGTGATTGTATTGGTGTTTAGGAATTAAATGGATCATTTTTAGAAATAAGGTTTTTCTTCATCAAGATCTCTGGTTTAACAGTGGGACAAGATAGTCACCAATACTGTATTGCCTTTCTTGGTGACAACTGTTCTAGAATGCTTATAGTTAATCTGAAAAGCGATGATCTCTTCAACTCACATGGAGTGTGAAAGTATCATGGAATACGTATATGGAAAAGATGAATTAAAGGACCCCCTCTAGAAGTATAACTTTTTGTAAAAGCGAGGCTCCAGAAAGTTATACTGTTTTACCATGGATAATGAAATCTAAGATGCATGTTCAAAAGCTCAGATTCATAACTTATAATGGATGATTCTTAAGATGGAACAATGAAACAAATTGAAGCTTCTGTTTCTCTCTTTTGTTATTTAACCTTGGATGAACGTGGAATGCACTGGACTAGTTCAGATTTTGCGATCTTACGTAGCAAACCAACATTTAGAAGTTAGTTTCAAACCATACCAAGAAAATTTAGAAGGCCTGGGTCTCAACAGATGGAAGATGAAATTAAATGATTTTGGAAACACTGAAGTGTACCATAAACTTGAAATGCTTTGGATTTATTGGCTATTTTAGTCTCTTGCTGTGTCTCCTTATGCATCTATACAGCAACAGTCAGTATGATGTAGTACTAAGGGCAGCTCAGAGTTATTGCTTTGTGGCATAACTAAATTGATTCCCAGCTTGATTAAAGGGTGTTGGCTTTGGGATTGGCTGCCTGGTCCCTTTTGTGCTCTTTTATATTAGTCTTTCTTCAATGATGTTAGAATTAAAGCAGGATGTGTTCTAATCCAGGTAGGATTGTTTAGTGTTATTGAGTAGGTTCCTTTGCAAAGTAGTATTAATGTTAAATATTTACTTTGGTTTCTGGTTTTAGCCTATATGAAAGACATGTTCCATGTACTTACTATTCATCACAGCTGGTAAAATATTTTATTTCCTCCAATGGATTTAATATCAGATGTGCCCGTTGTGTGCTTTTATGTAGCCGTGAGACTATCTTCCATGTCATTCTGAGCTAGTTATACATTCTATAAACTCAGTGATTTGAGGTTTTCAACGTGCTGTTTACAAGAGCATCTTTATGGCTTATGATTTCTTTTTCCCTTCCTATGATTACGTTCCTTTATGACACCTATTTATTAAATGATAAGGTTTGGGCAAGGCTGCTTGCTTCTTTATGGCCTATCGTACAACATCTTTAATTTACATGCATTCTTCTTACTCTGTGATTTTTATTTCCTCAGATCTATGGGACCTTTCCCTGCTGGTGTCATTCTTCATTCTTACCTGGGTTCGGCTGAGATGGTTCCTGAATTCTCAAAGCTTGGTGCATACTTTTCTTTCTCTGGATTTCTTATGCCTATGAAAGAACAAAAGGCAAAGAAAATGTTGAAAATGGTAAGTCCATCAAATTCAGTCATCTTGGCTATTTCAAAATCTTTGGCATTCTTGATTTTGAGCTTCTGTTAGATATCTTTGGAAAGGATTTTGTTGGAGACAGATGCACCTGATGCTCTGCCAAAGGCAGAGTTAGATTCTCTCTTTTTAGTTGATGGAGATCCTTCCCTGTCTCAAGAGTTCTATGCAAAGGAAGAAAATTTGCCGGATGTTGGTAGTGCATCTGATAACCAGTCCCATGCTTCAAAAGATTCATCAAGACTGCCGAAAGAAACGCTTAATCATCCAGCAAACATTCATAATGTATGTTTCTTAGACTCTTAAGTCTGTGTTGTTTTTCATAATGCATTACATGAATAGATTTCTGTACTTGTACTCGCATTTTTTACCTGGACAGCAGTCTCTTCGTGTGAAAGTCTGAAGATTAGGTTCATAAAAAGTATTCTGAAAATCTTGCTTTTACTGATTAACTAAAAGCCAATATCTTAAACATTTACTGGAATCCTTGGACATTTATAACTACTCAAGCCCTTTGCTTTCTTGTTTCTTACTGATTTCTGGCGTGCTTTTACTGCTGTGAAGTAAAGAGAAGCATTTATGAAGCAGAAGAATAAAAGCTTCATTGACACAAAAATTTTAATTTTCTGTAGACAATGAGTGTCTGTTGCATAACTTGTAATACTTGCATTGATCAAACTGTCTTGAAAGGCCAGTCTGGGCTTGAATTTTTCATCTCGTTGTAATGTAAGATTTCTAGCCTCATCATGGTGGGGCCTGAATTTTGCCTCAATGCAGGCTAGAATTTCTCTTTCCATTGCGGGCTCGAATTTCATGTTTCATTGTCTATTATAATTTATTGTTCTACTGTGGGTTAGAATTTCTCACCCCATAATGGACTTGAATCTCATGTTGTACCTCACATGCCTTAATTCTTGTAACATGAGTCAGAAATTCTTATCTTTGAGCTAGAAATTATCATCCCAATGTGGGCTTCAATTTCTCAGATTCATTGTGTTAAAGCTTGAATAAATAATTATTAACCTAGTCATGTAATGGAGCCTTCCTCTCATCATAAGCATTATCTTGTTATTTTTGCTCTTTTCTTTTACACATCGTACATTTTTAGATTTATGCTCGAGGAATTAAACCCTTGTGCATTTTAATATATAACAAACTTTAATAACTCTAATTTCAGGTGCTCGTCTATGTTGCTTCACTGCTGGACATGACCAAAGAAGAACTTGCAGAACTAAGCTACAGAAATGCGGTTCGCTTGTTCTCTTACGAAGGTTCAAAACTACTAACAGAAAAGTAATTTTCTTCAACAATCTGGGGAAGAAACTGGAGTTCAGATTCGTTGTATGTCTTTCTGAATTATAATTTTGTACCAGCTATGTATACAGGAATGCAAGTCTTGGATCGTTGCACATACGTGACTTTCAAACCACAAACCAACTGTGATACTTGTTGCATGTTCTTGCATAACTTACCGTATCAAATGCTTCTCCAAAACTGCTGCTGCTTCAGTTCTTAGAATAAAAGCTTCTTAATAATAGGGCCGGACAAAAATGCCCAACTGAGCCAAATCGAATCGAATAAGTTCGATTCGGTCTCAAAAAGGAGTTTGATTTTGTTTGGTTATGAATTAATTGGTTTGGTTGGATTTGAATTGGGTTAAAATGAAAAATTACAAATAAAAATAATAATTATTTCTATAAATTTAGGGAAAAGTATATTTTAAATTTTTTTATAATTTTTAAACAATCAAAGATTTATATGAAATTATTCGAGGTGTAAATAGAAGTGGGAACTAATCTTGGAACCAAATTGTGGAATTAAACGCATCGAATTATTGTACTTTGGTTCAATTCAATTATAAACTTTATGTACTTGAAGTTCAGTTCGATTTTTACACAAAATTGAACCAAACAAATTCAATTTTGTGTACCCTTCTTAGTAGTACTCCAAACTACTTTAGTAATGAAATATAAAAATTTAAATGATATTATTTATTTATACATCAGTAATTTGATCTCTACACAATTACTTTCAACAGGTGATTAATTTGAGATGCGGCAATAAGATTTGGTCCTTAAAAGTTTTACTGATTTTTAGCTAATAAGATTTGATCCTTAAGTTTTTATGATTTTCTCATAACATATGTTATGGTAGTCTTCTGATTCGGGACTTATTTGATATAAATAACTAAATTATGTTTTTATTTGCAAAAATACAAATTATATTGACAAATTTCTATGAGAAAATATTAAATCCTATCTTTTGAATTTTCTATTCCTCAAAATCCTAATTAAGATACGAAAGCAAGGTGGCAGATGCAATGGGGATGCTCAACATACCAGAACTCCATCCATTTAGGAGAATCTGATTTTTGAACGTTGCTTTTGTATTGAAAGTTTCACTTTGACCGTCGCTCAACCTTGGCGATATCACTCTTTTGAGTCAAAGAGATCACAGAAATCACTCTTGCATTCCGTATTATTGGTCTCTCTTCTCCCATGATGTAAGTTGTCTTCGTTCTCTGCTTCATTCTTCTTAACTTGATCATGATGGTCATATCGGGGTTCATTTGATCAAAAGGTTTTGAATTCGAATGGTGATTTTCTTTTTTCTTTGCGCAGGTGATTGAATATGTTTCTACATTAATCCTTTCACAGAAAAATGTATTAAAATTATTTAGATCTTTATTGGTTAAAAATTTTCATGGAGGATATAAGTTGACTGATAAAATGGAACATATTGATATCTTGAAACTGATCTTATTGCTTTGAAACAATGATAAGCACATCTAGAATAGAAACAACTTATCTGTCAAGTGATCTCCAACTCCAATGAGTGAAATCCAATATACAAAAGAACAGTACAATAACTTAAATTTTGCAGGGTTGAAGACAGATATTTATGACATAATTTCTCGGAGCAAAACCTGTAATAGACTTTCTTCATCCAGAAGTCTTCAGTCTGCAGTCTGTTTTCTTCAGTTGTTAGGATAAGAAACTTCAACAGGAACTTCTGATTTCTGCAAACGCTAGTTGAAGAGTACAAACATGGCCAACAGGCATAGCCGCAATGCATCCACCTGGTAAGCTCTTTTCTCCCTCTGTAAGTTGTTTATATCATTTACATATTCATTTTTAGATATTGCATTCTGTTCTTCTCTGAATTTTCAGGCTTCATTTATCAGGTTGGCAAAGTCTACATCCTTGACTGATGTACAGCTCTATGTGCACAATGTGCCTTTCATTTTGGACAGAGTAGGAAATTTCTTATTTCCTTCTTTTTCTCTTCAATATCGTATAGTATTTGTCTCTCCATTTCTCTAATTTGAGGTTTTTGTTGAATATAATTTTGTAGGAACTTCTGGCGGGAAAATCAGCCAAACTAGCTGCCATACTCAAAGAGAAGCCTAAACAAGACCCCTACTATTTCCTCCGAGGCATTCCAGCTGATGCTGAAACTTTTGAGCTAGTTGCAAAATTCTGCCATGGCTTTGAAATTCAAATTTCCAGTGAAAATGTTGTACCTCTCATTGTCCTCGCTCACTACTTGGAAATGACTGAAAACCACTGCAGAGATAATCTGTTGAGGAAGGCTTTAACCTTCTTCGAACAGAAAGTTCTCCCCAGCTGGAGTGAAACCATAAAGGCTCTTCGAGTTGCGGAAAATTTCCTTCAACAGGCTGTGCAGCTTGGTCTTGTTGATGCCTGCTTGGAGTCTCTTGTTAGAAAAGCGCAGACTGAACCCCGCCTTATTGGAGCACCAATGAAGAATCTGAACTGTGATGAGGATAGTGAGGACGCCGACGATGGATATAGGCCAGATACAAGGAGAAGACTCTTTTTTCTCGATTGGAAATCGGACGATTTGACAACACTGTCTCTCAAGTTTTTCGATGCCATAATTCGTTCAATGAATCAGCGAGGGGTGCCCGCAGAGTTTTTGGCTGCATCCGTTTGTCAATACGCAAAACGATGGGTTTTCAGCTCAATCACCATTAACAATGGGGATGACAAAATGTCAATTTACAAGAGGAATCCTCAAAGGGATATTGTTGAAGCAGTGGAAAAACTCTTGCCGTATGAAAGAGGACTCATTCCATGCACATTTTTGTTCGAAATGCTTCGACATGCAATTGCTTTGGAAGCTAATCCTAATTGCAGAACTGGTTATGAGATTAGAATTGGAAAACAACTTGATATGGCAACAGCAAAAGACCTCTTAATTCCATCTCAAGGTTATGCTAAGGAAGTTCAATACGATACCGAGTGTTTATGGAGGATTCTGAGGAATTTCTTTGGCAGCTATCCTTCTTCTCAGATTTCAGGGTACATGAAAGTTTCAGATCTCGTTGAAGAATTCCTGGCAGAGATTGCAGCCGACATAGATTTGAAGATGAGTACATTTCTTTCCGTAGCAGAAATGTCGACTGCAGTATCCTCAGTGATAGAGAGAAAATCAGATGGAATTTACACTGCCATCGATATATACTTAGACAAGCATAGATACCTGACAGAATCAGAGAGAGAAGAGGTGTGTCGAGTATTGGATTGCCAGAAAATGTCCCCGGAAGCTTGGGACCATGCGGCAAAAAACGAAAGATTGCCCTTGAGGGTGGTGGTGCAAGTGTTGTTTGTAGCACAGTTGCAACTAAGAGATAAAATAGCTAAGGATGTGCAATTTCCTGATGACAAAATGATCATAAAGGAAGAAATGGAGGAGGTGGAAGATGAAAGAAAAGTCATTAGTTGTGGTGATCAGGAAGAAGTAGTGAAAGAAATCAAGATAATGAGCAATAAGGTGACGGAGCTTGAGAGAGAATGCTTTGTGATGAGGAGAGAACTTGAGAGGAGTTGCAACTTGCATGATAATAATAATGAGAAAAAGGGGAAGATTAGCTTGTGGAAAGAAATGAAGAGAAAATTTGGATGCATCACTTCAAATATCACTGATTCTAATTGCCAAGTTAAGAAGAAGAAGGTGCATCCCAGATATGGAATATGACAGTGCGTTAAATGTAGACTTATATATCTAATTAGGGACATGAAATATTTTCCTTAATAGGAAATTTTATGTAAAGTTTTGATCGAGCTTGTGATTAATCGTCAATAAAATAAAATAAAATAAAATTATATATATATATATTATTATTTTACAAATTTACATATATTTATTAAATTACAAAAATTAAAAAAAGAAGTATGGGTGGATAGATATTAAATTAAATATCTACACGTATTCAAAGGAGTGTCCGCATATATATGGAATTGTCCCTTGACTAAGCTTCTTCGATTTACTTCTTGTCCGACAAGAATACGGTACTAGGGCATAGTAGAGTAGATCGAAACTAATCAAAGGTTTCTAAGAGAAGCACCAGGAACGGCGAGAAAGCGGCGGTTCCAACAGATATGCCCAAGTTTTGTCCAAAGGGAATCAGGACGACTTGCGGGAAAAGAATAGGTGATGAGAAACCTTGGGCTGAAGCCATGCTGATGATCTTATGATAGAGATAAGAATATTCTACCTAATTAGGGTTTATTGCTTTGTCTTGCAAATAACTCTGCAATTCTTCTTCGTATAGAACTGATGATGAAAGTTTGTGTAATACAACAGCATCTCTGATTAAAGCATAACCTTTGGAATGATTACAATAACACATTGTAAATGTGTGTCCAATAACCATCTTCAAGTAACTACTCTAATTTCTTCCTAACTATCATAAATTTGAATATGTGTTGATTAGTTCAATTCTTAAGGTAGAACGATTTGAGTTTCTACGAACATTCTTTGTCAATTAAGAAATTTTCTTTAGCGAATCCACCATTGTACTATGGCTCTCCTGCAAAAAATTCCCAAATTCGTAAAGGCAAACATCATTACTTTCTTGGATTGTAAAAGTAATACAACATGTGAAGTGATTAATCCTTCTATTCACTACGCACAAAACTTGCTTAACTACGTCTGATAACTTAAGATGTGTTAATACCTTCCGTACCTCAAGTTCGAGTAAATCAACTCAACCTCTTCTCACCAGCTCAAAGAGTAAACCTGATGAGAAAACTTGCCATGGGATGAATAACTCAATCAGATTATTTGAATAAATCATCATTGTCTTAGTAACAAGTAATGATTTCTCAAATCCATAATCTTCTAATAACTCATTTAAAGTTCTAAAGCGTACAATTTTTTTTACTATTTGCTTTATAAGATATTTGTCCGCCATTACTAACCTTTGAACCATCCAATCTTCAAGATAAGAAGCAGCCCTTTTTTCTTCTTCTTCTTCAAGGTAAACTTTGTCTTCTTCAAGCTACACGATTCTATTCACTAACTTAACAAGAGTTTTTTTATTTCAAAATAACCTTTTTCTAATATCAAAGCAACTCGATACTGGGCTTCTAACTTTTCCTAAAGTTGGCGATTTTGAAAGGTACTTTAAAACTATTAAGAATTACATTGGTTCAAATGTTTGATCTAATTCTTTTAACATTATCTGCTAATGTTTTTGAAGAATTCCTTCGTGAATCGTCAAAAAACTTTTTCTTCTTGACCAAAAGAAACTTCTTTCGAAATTTCTTTTTCTTCAGAAGAAATAAAATTCTTCTTTCTCGCAAAACTTTCCTGCGTTTTCTCAAAAATTCCTTTGCCTTTCTTTTTAGGACATTCAAATCGAGTATGTCCCAAAAGTTTGAAATTCTAACAAAGTGCCTGAGTTTTTTCAGAGTCCTCTCCTCTTGCTTCCTTGTTTTTCATTTCTGGTCATTGGACCAATTTTGATGAATGTTCAGCACTCTATTGATTCCATTTTTCATCTTCTTGAGCTTTCAAGGGACTTGAGCTTTCAAGGGACAGTCTTTTCTTAAGTATCCGATCTTGTGACATTTCGAACATGAGAAAAGATTTCCAATTTTCTTGTCCATTTGGGCTTATAAGAGTTGAATCATCTTTAAGCCTGAAAAGAAAATCAGCAACAAGATTAGATTTACTATAAATTCAAACTTGATTATATATTTTGCAAACCAAGTTTGCTGATGAATATTTAAAAGTGTAGGTTTATCAAGAGAAATATTATGATTTACACTTAATAATATTCTTCTATTCCCCAATAATGAAGCATATTCCTTTATATTGAATTGTAAAACATGAATTGAACTAAATAGTCGGTTTTACGCAGGTTTTGTATAATGAGTGTATCTTTCAATCCAAATAATCAATTGATACAATTCTTGGACTGGACAAATATAAACTCATCATTTCACAACTTTGTAAACCAAAGGTTGGACCAATTCGAGCAATTAATGGGGCGAAATTGGGCTCCAACAAAACTCAAGCGCATCTTTGAACCAGCCCAACATGCTTCTGTATTTGGGCCGTATCTCTTAAATATGTAACAAAAAATTATATGGTTGGGTGATCTAAAAAGCTGAAAAAGGGATCTAAATTGTTTATGTTTTGTGCTTTCTCAAATTTTAACTGGTCGGTTACCAAAAAGAGCAATCATTCTAGAAGGGCGGTGGAGAAATGCGACTTGAACATCTCTGCTTATTTTCAACACAACTCACGGTCTAAAATAGAAATAAGGGTGAGGTATAGACCATTAGAAAGATGAGTCATCCACCTACAATTTTGAAGAAGGATGCTTTACAAAATTCGGTAGTTTTCATGGTCAAAAATATGTTGGAAATTAGTAGAGCGTGATTAATTGAAAATTAACAAAATTATGTTCACACATGTGGAATGTCTTTTGTTTTACCTATACAAAGGAAGATGTGGAAGTGAGAGGGGAGATCAGTTTGTTTCCATTTCTATTTTCTTTTTGTAATTTAAACTTCAATTCAATAATACATTTCTAATTTCGTAATTAGGGCTGAGAGTGAACTTTTAATGATTTTATAGTTTTATTCTTTGATCTTTTGTTTTGTTCTTCATTGTCAATCTTTTTATTGATTGAGTACTATATTTTGCAAGTGATTTTAAATTGTTAGAAACCTTGATTCATTGTTAACAAATGGTACATTGAATGCTTGGATGTTTTCTACATATCAAGAGTAAGGCAACTTATAGTTTTTCACCATCAACTAAAAGGTAAGTCTTTTGATTTCTTTGTGCTTAAATGTTTTGTTTTCATCATCCAATTAAGATTAATTCTTTTGATTCTTACTTATATTTTTCTTTAAAAAAAAAGGATCAAGAATAAGCTTATACAAATCATTAAAATGGATCCCTAATGCCCTAATATATAATAATATTGAATTTAAATTTGACAATAAGCAAATTCATTCCATTTCTTATAATATTGGAATATTTGGACTTATAATGTTTAGACCTTTGAACTTGTGGACTTAATATAATATATTCCCTGTGGACCGACACTTAGATTTCCGAACTTTGTTACTTGAGACAACCTATACTTGAAAATTATAACCTTCAAGTTGTAGCATTTGCCATTCAATCAATCTACTCTTGTCATCCATTAAGTTTATATTCATAATTTAGAATCTGTTCTTAAAGTGAATTCATGACTAATAACAAATAGGCAGAATTTATGGATAAAATTTTTAACAGTCAAAACTTCCTTTTTATGTACATGATAGTTTATTTTCACCGCTAAAAATCTATTCGATGCTTATCTAACTATCCACTTGATACCCTTCAATCCTTTTGCCTTCAACATTCCTCCCCAATACAGATGAGAAGCGTCACTTTGGACAATTAAGGATTCATCATCTTTAGAAATCCTGAGTGGTTTCAATGTTTTAGTGAGATCCTTCATTTTCAAGACATATTCTATATCTTTCGAAGTCCATTCTTAAGGAACTTTCTCACTAACCTTTTTCGCGAAATCATTTATAACTTTTGCGAGATTTGGAATCTATTCTTGAATATAATTGGCCACTTGAAGACTGTCAGTGAAATGTTTCCTTTTGTCATTCTTAACATCAAGCAATGCATCGAGTAAATATAGACAACGCAATAAATTTCTATTCAGCAACTGTTATAGATTGCCAAATCAATTTCAGGAACCCAATTGCGGGGATAGTTGATTTAGCTACCTAGATCATTATACCTGGCTCACCAACTCAAGCTTTTGTAGAAGAATTAACTCACTAAAGATCTTGAGTGAGGTGTCAGAATCAGTTGAAATCACATGGGTAAGTTGTAGTTTGTATAGTTTTTATCGACCAGGAAGAAACAGATAGTGAAATGTGTATCAATAGATTGTGGAAGAGATGGTTGGTGGCGTGGCTGGGAACTTGTGGGAGAATGGTTGAAATTGCGTTTTACGTGCTAACACTAAATTTAGACCAAAAATTTTAAATTTCATTGCAAGTACTTATTGTCAAATCTTTATCTGGAGTCAAATGTAGTCTGGCTGATACTTAATGATTCACCCAGTTTCTCTCGTGTCATATTTGGAAGTAATATTTCTAAATGTTTACTCCTAAATCTGGATAAAGCAGGTCATCCATGACATCCAATGTTGCTATAAATGTTTCCTATCCTGAAAAACATCAGGAAATTCTAATAATTTATTTAAGATATGTTCTTAGAGTTGAATTTCTCCTTCACCTATCTCAACACCTAAAAATTTTACTTTAGTTTGAAACCATTCTATCTTTCTCTCAGATAGCATTATTCTTGCAGTTATAAATTTTTCTACCACCTTTTCTAGATGATAGACATGATCTTCTAATGTTTTGTTGATCACTAGAACATCATCTACATACACTGCATAGAAAAATGACAAGTTTGAAAATACCTTATCCATCTTTCTTTGGAATATCGATGGTGTTTGTTTTGAAACAAACGGTGTAATCATTCATTCAAACAAACCCTTCAGGCAAGTAAGCGCTATCAAAAATATACATTCCTCTTTCATTCGAATATACTAGAATCTTGACTTCAGATCGAATTTAGAGAAATATTTTTCATACCTTGCCTAATTAATCAAGGATAATTTATTTGAAATTTTATAAGCATCATCTATAGTTTTGCTATTCAATTGCCTATAGTTAATTACAAGTCTACCTTTACCACATTCTCTTTTTGCCCTATTGATTACCATAAACGCAGGCAACAAATGAGGATTAAAGCTAGGCTTTATCAACTTTTTTTTAAGAAGTTTAGCTATTTGCTTATTAAATTCCTATTTTGCATCAGGAGTATAAGGAAAAGATTTTGTTAAGTTAGGAAAAGATATGTTAATTGTCGTAAATGAAAAAAGACACGTGGGAGACTTTAAACCCTAGTGTCATTATTCTTTTTATTAACATTTATACTTTTTTCTTTATTATCTATTGACTTTTATATAGTCCTTTGTTCCACAAGAAATATGTGTTCTTGAGTAGCTGTGATCTCTTGTTTATGCACTGTGGGTGTTTGTTTAGGTATCATATCTAACAGTTAGAGCAGTGGTGAACCTAGATAAATTTCATGATTAAATATTACTTATGTTTATACTTGTAACAATGTTTACTTGATGGATCCACAAAAATGTTATGAACGATACGAATGAATTATTCGGATATTTTGTCATCTTTATTACATTTTTTTTGATTATTGATTTTCATAATAAGACTAATAACGTTATTGTTAAAGTAGTTTTAGTTGGCATGTTATATGTGTTTTTGCATTGCATTTCTGTTGGCCCGTAGTTAGTATCAGAGCTAGTAAAAGAATTAAATAAATAAATAACATTGTTGTTGGTTTGGAATCTATGCGAGATCCGGTTCAAATACGCCAATTCTTGTAGCTTGAAATATCGAGTAATTAATCGGTTTAATTAATTATCGACTACTGATTGATTTAATTAGTAAGAATTATTACTAATTAGTCGGTTTAATTAATTAGAAACTAATCGGTTAGATTAGGAATAACTAATAGATGTGATTAGTTATGAACAATGATCTAAATAATTTTGAATGTAAAAATCTAAAATATTTTCGTTTAAATCATAGTGTTGAAAGTAGATCAAAAATTAGTTTATTGAACACAACAGTTGATAAGCTAAAAAGGTTGCGATATCTCTTGAAAAGCTATACTGAAAAGTGGATTATATGGTTTATCGTATATTTGCGTTATAAGAAGAATTAACTAAACTTTAGGATAAAATTGAATGTGTTAATTCGATTCTTAGGCAGATTGTTACTCTTGAACAAATCTTGACCATGTATATAGGAAGATGACTTGTCCTGATTGTATTAATTGTCCAACTTGTGCTAAGAGGCCTTGTCAAGTTGCTAAACTTGAAAAAAGACCAAACAAGTTAACAAAGGAGGACAGAGGAAATAATGCCAATAAGTGGACATACAAGGGAAGAAGTATTGGAATGTACTTTGGACTTGTGTAACAATAATCAGGATGTCTTAGATGATTATCTAAGTTTGTTATTGATTAGAAGGGTTGAAAGAAACCTGATTAAAGCTATCCAACAAGGAGTAGTTGGACATAATTTGCCTTATGTGAACACCGAGGTAATTAGTGAAAAAGTAGCTAAATTATAGTGTCGATAGTTTGATAAGGTCAAAGTGTATATTTCCTATTGGATAGACTCATAAAGAGAGCTAGAAAAGAATTTGAAAGATGAGATTGATAGGATCGCAATGGAAAAATTCTTGAAATACAGGGATGATGCTGGACCATTTAATGATTTTGATGATTGATTTAGGATTACTAAACTAATAATAGTTTAGAAAAAGTTTTTTATTTAAGAACTTGAAAAATGACAAATAAAGAGGTCCTAGAAGAATTCACAAAAGGTATTCAAGCTTAATATTTAGGATTGCCACCTGGTTATGCAGAGTTTATTGCTAAAAAATCTCAAGGTGATTGGCTTATAACTGAAAGGCATTACCTAAAAAAAGGAATTAAGGAAGAGGATTTTTTTCTAAATTTGAAGGTAAAAAGCCTAAGGCTGAATTTGATGTGATTCCTGACACGAATGTGGAAAAACTGAGTAAGGAGTTTAAAAGATTTCAGAAAAAAGGACCCTTCAAAAGGAATGAAGCTCTGTCAAAAGTGGAACTTGATAAGCTGATCTTGAAATTTATAAAGGTTGAATTTCAGGATGATTTCTTCGAGGGAATAAAAAATCCTTTGAATTCCTTTGAAGGCTTTTCGAAAGAAATTTAAAGAACAGAATACATACAAATATATCCTTCATGAATTAAATCTGAATTTGTACCGAGAGATATACGAAAGATGGTGGAGATATTGTCTAGTAGAAGTTTTCTTGATATAGATTGTTTCAAAAATATTGACGAAGCAATTGGTGCACAGGAAACTGTAAATTGGGTACGTGTCCAAAATTGGGGTTTTGGCATTGTTGATGTATATTGATTTCTAATATCTACACTACAGGGTTCTGCAGGAAGCCTTTGGAAAAGTTTAGAAGTGGGATTTGATTACTAGATACTGTAAGGGACTTGAGGATAATGGAAGGAATTTTTGCTCTCTTCAAGGATATACTTAGTAGAGAGTTTACTGATATCACAGTAAACAATGGGAATCTCTCTAATGTAGTTGCTTTGGAGACAATAACAAAATTATGAATTTGCGATATGTGGTAATTCAAAAATTTTGTTTGTGAATATCGAAAATACTTTTATTAGTTGCTTGATAGAATGCGAGAAGTAGTTAAAAACAATTTCTTTGTAAAGCTTCTTAATGGTTGGGGTGAAGCTGGTAACGAACCTTTTAAAATGCTCTTGGTAAAGGATCAGGTAGTTGATTCTTTAGGAGGTAGAATAAAAGCTGTAAGGCAATTATTCCGAATAAGATGTTTGAATGCCAAGTTGAATAAAGAGCCTAAAAACCTTGACTTCAATGAATTTTATTATCAAGAAAAATTGACGATTTAAAAGAATGGAAAGACGTCCTCTAAGCTCTAGAAGAAACCTTTCTAATCATGGTAGATTTATTAGAAAAACTAGAGGAAGGAGTAGCATAAAGGAATGAAGTGCTCATAAATTTTGTGCTACATGTCTATCTAGTAAGTGTGCTCGTAAATTTTATGCTACTAGATATGTGCAAGAAAGGTCACTATGCTGATAAATGTCCTGATAAAAAAAGGAAGAGGCGAGTGTTCAATAGCTAGAAATCAATACGAAAAGTCGATCATCAGCATATAAGCATATACAGGCATACGAAATTAGTTTTGATGACAAATCAGTTTTTGAATTAATTTCATAATACTCGAAATAATTTAATGTAGAGACGTTTAAGGAAGAAACTGAAATTCCTCAATTAGAGAATTTCAGAATACATACTCTCATGATGCGTGATATTAAAAAATAGAGATTTATGTTGGGATTTAGGTTTTTACTAAATAAGGGTTGAAATAAGTTCTCCTCTCAAGATTTACAATAAAAGGAATACAGAAACACCACTCTAACTTGCTGCCAAAGGTTATAGAACTAAAAAGAACACTCACCATTCTATGGAAATTCTCCACAAGAGATATAGAGTATAGAATATCAAAATTTTATTTAACTCAACTCAAAACAACTTGATTTTAATACTATATACTTAAAGTCTTTATATAGGTTTTTACAAAAGAAAAAAAGGTCAAAGATTAGACTAACAACCACTAGAAATTTTAATGGTTAGGCGAACAACCACTACTTAACATTGACAAACTTATACAAGTATTTAAAACTCTTTGAAAATAAATCAAAACAACTAAGACTTTGAATTACAACTCACCAAATTCTTTTATCATCTAGAAATTAAATAAAACACATTGACTTTAAGGTAAAAAATCTTTAAAATCTGTGTATCTAGATTCTCCCTTGAAGATGAACATGTTATAAATAAGTTATCATAACTTTCTCTATAGACCTCCAAATGTTAAACCGTAAAATTTATAAAAAGTCTACTTCTTCAACTTTTTAATAGTACCAAGCACTTTCTGAAATATTACTTCAGTGAATATAGATTAAATTCTGAAATTACTCATCTAACAGTATCTTCACAACTTAGTAAATTAGGGTAATAATTTTGAACTTATTAATACTTAAGTTTTGCTCTTAATGTTTGGACACCCCCGTGTCAATGAGAAATGAAAGTGAAAATGAAGATGAATTGGTTTTAATAGGAGATATTGGAAGTTCATGTGAGCAGTGATAATTAGTTCCAATACTAATTATTCGAATACTTTTAAAAATCTTGATATTTGGGTAATTCCTAAATTAAATCCTAAAGAGGTTTTTGGAAGGAGGTCAAAATGGAAACTTTCGAGCAAAAAAAATCGAGGATGTTTATAAGTAATCGATTAAGGTTTTAGTCGAGAGAGGGAGAGGTTACTGTTTTGAATGAGCAATGGCTTAAATGAATTTATGCACTTACTAAGGGCAAGTAAGGTCATAATAAGTTTAATTATGTATAATTCGAGCGGTGCAAATACGTGTTTGTGGCTTGATCAGAAAAGGATTGGATATTCCTGTCCATGTAGCTTTTCTAGACAGAATGTGGTTATACTTCGAAAAAGCCTTAGTTAGAGGATTCCATGCAAACTTAACTTTAGGTGATGTCTATAGTATGATAAGACTAGGATATATGGTCAATATTATAGACTCGAACTTAAAGTAATAATGTTTTTGAGGATTCATACTTCAAGATTTGAAGATTTAATGTTCTTGAGTTATGGAATAACTATGCTGTATAAGATGATATACCGATTGATTAATTCAATAAATCTAATAAGAATGTCTTCAGGCATACTTACTAAAGTACATGGTCCTGCAGAAAATAAGACTATAACCATGATGTCTGAGGTGAGAGATGCAGAATTTCTCACTTGGTCCAAAAAATAGATGTTGGACTATACTATGTAGCTCAACGTGGTGAATCGTAATCCTCAAGCTGTAGTTGTCCAAGAGGTTAGAGATGTTGCGAATAAACAGGTGAAAATTACCTTGGATGGCCTAATTAAAAGAAGTACTTCATACTCTGAGGGTAGAAGGTCAATTGATACCACTAGTTCGACTTCAAGAATTAATAATAAACCTATTGATATACCAGGTATGAACGATGATGTTAAGAGTGAAACTAACTCTGTAAATAGGAGAATTGTTGGATATGAGGATGATGATAATCATTCTGATAATCATTATGGAACTAAAATGATAATTGCTCATAATGAAAAGTGTTGTGCCGTAGTACAAAGAATAATAAACACTTGTATTCATGGAGCGTTTACTCTTCCAAACTTAAAAAATATAAATTAGATATTCTTATGGATACTGATGCAACTAAGAGTGTCATCAGATGATACTGTTTTCCAGAGGAGCTGTGTAAGTAATTGGAGAATCCAGTCTTCAATACAGTTGTTAATGGAGGAAGAAATATAATCACGAATTATATAGAAAGTGTGGTTATGAAAACAAACAAGAAAGAATTTGTTATAAGAGAAATCATGATAGTGAATTATCTTGAAGTAGGTTTTATTCTTGGAAATTGCTTCCTATACGGTCAGCCAAAAGTTAGATTATTTGTTTAGGATAATGATCATATTATTCTGGCAAACAATAAAATTCTCATTATGGATACTGATATTTTAAGGTACAAAATAATTTTCGTCCTCAAAAAAAGGTTGAGGAGGAAAGTCATATTGTTTTTCGATGTTTTGAGGAAAACAAATGGTGGCTTGAAACTTCTGAGCGAGATGAGAATAGAGTGTTTCTTAAAAAACTTTATCCATCTTATGCAACGAGTAGGATATCTATGCGCATGAATAAAGATGATAAAGGAGAAAAAAAAACTCAAAAAAACTTTGAAAGTTTCAAATGATAAGGTTGAAAGCTTAATTTAAAACTTTCAAGGAAAATTAGCTCCATGTTTTAATGATCAACTATTAAAATTATGGGAGCGAAATGGTGAATTTGCTGAATTAAAGCTAAAAGGGAAAGATGATCTTACTGTGACAAAATCTCTTTCTTATACTCTTGATATAGAGGGGGAATTTAGTAAGCAAATAGTCAAACTTCTTGAAAAGAAGTTGATAAGGCCTAACTTTAGTTTTTATTTTTTGCCTGTGTTCATGGTAATGAATGGGGTAGAAAGAGAACGTAGTAAAATTAAACTTGTAATTGATTATAGGCAACTAAATAACAAAACTATAGACGATGCTTATAAAATTCCAAACAAATCTGATGTGAACCTGCTAACAACATGACCAAACCTAATACTAAACGTGATGTTGAACCTTGCCAACAATGTGACAAAACCCAAAATCAATGTGATAATAAACCTTGTTAATAATGTGACAGAAACTCGACACCAAATGTAATAAGGAACCTTAAGATTTTCAAAACGCAAGTTTGTTGAGTCTTGACTCGTTATCTAAAAAGATAAGAATCAAGAACTACAATTGTTTGAAGACGCCCCACCATGAATCTTAAGAACTACTAAAAAATTAAGATAATAAGTGTAGTTATTGAACGCCATAAGAATATAATTCTTGATAAGTTCATAAGTTCTTAAAAGAATTAAAGAAATAATTTATTTCTCATTGAAAACAATATTGAAAACCAATGTTCTGAATTCTAACATAATGTTAACCCCATATAAATAAGGTAATATAAATTCTAAATAAAATAAAAATAGAAATCTAAAATTAAGTAGGAATAGAAAATTCCAACTTAATAGAAATCTTAAATTAAAGAGAAAAAATATAGTTCTATTCTAATTAACAAACATTAAAATAACAATTCTAAACAAAATAGGAAATTAATTTTGTACAGAATAAAGATTCTTTAAAAACCCAAATTATCCATGTGTCAATAAGAATTAGTAGCACAGGACTATTTTTCTTCTTGCACATAAAGGTAAGTGATTATTTTTTGTGAGGCTTTAGAAACTTTTAGAATAGCCTTAGAATCTTGTAGAATAGTTTCTTTGTCATGCACTTCCATAATTAAGTCTTATAAAGCCTCTTTTATCCTCTTTATCCTTACCCTAATCATTGCACCACCGATTCCTTGTAAATGATCTTGAAATATTTGAAAGTGTTAGCTTAAAACATTTGGCTAACGTCTCAATCTCCATTAAAATAAGCCTTGATAAATAAGACAAGGTATGAAAAATATTTCTCTAAATTCAATCTGAAGTCAAGATTCTGGCATATTCAAATGAAAGAAGAATGTATGCATTTGACAGTGTTTACTTGCCCGAAGGTTTTGTTCGAATGGATAGCTATGCCGTTTGGTTTAAAACAGGCACCGTTGATATTCCAAAGAAAGATGGATAAGGTATTTTCAGACTTGTCATCTTTTTGTGCAGTCTATGTAAATGATGTTCGAGTGTTTAGGAAAATATTAGAAGATCATGTCTATCATCTAGAAAAGGTGATAGAAGAATTTATAACTGCAAGACTGATTCTATCTGAGAGAAAGATACAATGGTTTCAAATTAAGGTAAAATTTTTAGGTGTTGGATAGGTAAAGGTAGAATTCAACTTGAAGAATATATCTCAAAGAAATTATTGAAAGTTCCTAATGTTCTTAAGGATAGAAAACATTTATAGCAATTTCCCGATGTAGCTAATTATATGAGAGAATATGTTCCAAATCTCGTAGAAGTTATATATGGTCTCACAAAAAAGGTTAGTAAGAAAGTTCCTTGGGAATGGACTTCGAAAGACACAGAATGTATCTTGAAAACAAAAGATCTCTTTAAAACCTTGAAACCACTTAGGACACCTGAGGATGATGAATCCTTAATTGTCGAAAGTGACCCTTTTCATCTATATTATGGATAAGTGTTAAAGGCAAAAGGAGTGAATGGTATTGAGTGAATAGCTAGAGATGCATCGAGTAGATTTTTAGCAACAAAAATAATTTATCCCTATACATGAAAAGGAAGTTTTGGTTGCTAAAAATTTTATCAATAAATTCAAACTATTTGTTATTAGTCAGTAATTTACTTTATAAATAAATTCTAAATATTTACAAAATTTTATGAATTTGAATGATGAATGTTTAAAAGTGTAGGTTTATTAAGAGAAATATTATGATTTATACTTAATAATGTCCTTCTATTCCCCAATAATGAAGCATATTCCTTTATATTGAATTGTAAAACATGAATTGGACTAAATAGTCAGTTTTGCGCAGGTTTCGTATAATGAGCGTATCTTTCAATTCAAATCATCAATTGATACGATTCTTGGGCTGGACAAATATAAACTCATCATTTCACAACTTTGTAAGCTAAAGGTTGGACCAGTTCGAGCAATTAATGGGACGAAATTGGGCTTCAACAGAACTCAAGCGCATCTTTGAACCAGCCCAACATGCTTATGTATTTGAGCCGTATCCCCTTAAATACGTAACAAAAAATTATATGGTTGGGTGATATAGAAAGCTGAGAAAGGGATCTAAATCTTTTAAGTTTTACACTTTCTCAAAATTCAACTGGTCGGCTACCAAAAAGAGCTATCATTCTAGAAGGGCGGTGGAGAAATGCGACTTGAACATAGCAATAAGGGTGAGATATGAACCATTAGAAAGATGAGTCATCCACTTACAAGTTTGAAGAAGGCTATTTTATAAAATTCGGTAGTTTTCTTGGTCAAAAATATGTTAGAAGTTGGTAGAGCGTGATTAATTGGAAATTGACAAAATTATGTTCACACATGTGAAATGTCTTTTGTTTTACCTATATAAAGGAAGATGTGGAAGTGAGGAGGGAGGGAGAATTTTTTGTACCATTTATGTTTTCTTTTTGTAATTTAAATTTCAATTAAATGATGTATCTCTAATTTCGTAATTAAGGTTAAGGGTGAATTTTTGATGATTTTATAGTTTTGTTTTTTAATCCTTTGTTTTGTTCTTTATTGTCAATCTTTTTATTGATTGAGTACTATATTTTGCAAGTGATTTTGAATTGTTAGAAACCTTAATTCATTGTTAACAAATGATACATTAAATGTTTGAATGTTTTCTACATATCAAGAGTCAGGCAACTTATAGTTTTTCATCATCAACTAAAAGGTAAGTCTTTTGATTTCTTTGTACTTAAATGTTTTTTTTCATCATCTAATTAAGATCACTTCTTTTAATTTTTAATTATGTTTTTCTTTTAAAAAAAAAGATCAAGAATAAATTTTATACAAATCATTAAAATGGATCCCTAATGTCCTAATATATAATAATATTGAATTTAAATTTGACAATAAGCAAATTCATTCCATTTCTTATAATATTTGAATATTTGGACTTGTAATATTTAGACTTTTGGACTTGTAGACTTAATATAATGTATTCCCTGTGGACCGACACTCGGACTTCCGAACCTTATTACTTAAAAGAACCTACACTTGAGAGTTACAACCTTTAAGTTGTAGCACTGAACTTAAAGGATAATAATGTAGATTGATTAAATGGCAAGTTTGGTTTACAGAATATAGAATCAAATTTGAATTTATATCTAGTAAATCTAATCTTACTGCTGATTTTCTTTTTATACCTAAAGATAATTTAGCTCTTGTCAGCCAAAATAGACAAGAAAATTGAAAGTCTTTTCTCATGTTTAAAACGTCATAAGATCGGACACTTGAGAAGAGACTATTCCTTGAAAGCTCAAGCAGCTGTAAGACCTCGAGAAGTTGAAAAAGGAAATCAATAGAGTGTTGAGCATCCATTAAAATTGGTTCGATGACAGGAGACCAAAAGAAAAGGAAGAAAAGCAAAAAACTCTGGAAAAATTCAGGCATTTTCTAAAATTGTAAACATTTGAGATATGTTCAATGTGAATGTCCTAAAAGCAAAGGCAAAGAAATTGCTAAGAAAACGTAGAAAAGTTTTACGGGAAAGAAGAATATTATTTCTTTTGAAGAAAAAGAAATTTTGAAAGAAGTTTCTTTTGGTTAAGAATAAAAAATTTCTAATGATTTATAAAGGAATTCTTCGGAAGCATCGGTAGATGATGTTAAAAGAAAATTGGATCAAGCATTTGAACCAATGGAATTTCATGATAATTTTAGAGTAACCTTTCAAAGTTGCCAACTTAGGGAAGAATCGGAAGCCAGTATCAAGTTGCATTGATATTAGGAAAAGGGTATTTTGAAATGAAAGAACTCTTGTATAAGTTAGTGGATAGAATCGTGTGGCTTGAAGAGGACAAAGTCAACTTTAAAGGATAAAAGAAGAAGAAAAGGCTGCTTCTTATCTTCAAGACTGGACAGTAATGATGGATGGTAATGGCAGACAAATATCTTATAAAGCAAATTACAAAAAAAATTATATGCTTTAAAACCTTGAACAAGTAATTAGAAGATTATGGATTGGAGAATTCATCACTTGTTACTAAGACAATGATGATTTATTTAAATAATCTGATTGATTTATTCATCCCATGGCAAGTTTTCTCATCGGGTTTATGCTTTGAGCTGGTGATAAGAGGTTAGGTTGATTTACTTGAACTTGAGGTATAGGAAGCATTAATACATCCTAAGTTATCAGACGTGGTTAAGCAAGTTTTGTGCGTACTGACAAAAGGATTAATTACTTCATATGCTATATCACTGCTACAATGACAAAAGGATTAATCACTTCATATGTTGTATCACTTCTATAAATCTAAGATAGTGATGATGTTTTGCCTTTACAGATTTGGGAATTTCTTACAGTAGAACTACGGTACAATGGTAGGTTCGTTGAAGAAAATTTCTTAATTGGCGAAGAATGTTTGAAGAAACTCAGGTCGTTCTACCTTAGGGATTGGTATAATCAGTACATATTTCAACTTTGTGATGGTTAGGAAGAAATTAGAGCAATTAGTTGAAGATGGTTATTTGAAATTCATTTATAATGGTATTATCATAATCATTCCAAAGGATTATGCTTCAATGAATAGCCAGTTCTTTAAGCAGAATAATGAATAGTCGCAAGTTTTCCTTGACAGGTTCAAGCCAGAAAATTTAGATACTCAAGACTTGTAGCAAGAGACAAAAGAATTGCTAAAATTGGTTCCGTAATAGATCAAGATGACAAAAGGAGATTTATTTCACCGTTAAAGAAATGGCACCAATCTCAGGTGTACTAAAAGATGGATGAAGACAATTGACACGCAAAGGTTTCAGATTTTGCTGACAGTTTTAATATCTTAAATAAAGTTAAGCAAAATTAAGAGAAGGCATGTTAATTATTGTAAAGAAAAAAGACATATAGGAGACTTTGGACCTTAGTGTTATTATTCTTTTTATTATTATTTGTGCTTTTTTCTTTATTATCCTTTGACTTTCAGTGTTAGTCTTTACCTTAAGTAAAGTTAGCTTTTATTACTTTTAAGTAAAATATTAAAGATGGCACGTGTCTGATATATGTAAGTTTCTTCTGATTTTGGATTTAAAATGAGTTGAAGTCCATGGATTTCAAAGCTTTTTAAGTTCATCTAGTTTAACTATAAATATGTGATTATATGGCTTGAAAAATTTCTTCATGATTTGTTTGTTTGTATTGTGGTGGATTTTCATAAATGCAAGTGTACTTTATCGCTAATAAGTAATATATGATCAATGAAGTATCGTTTCCATGAGAACTGATTAATTTATTAAGTACTAAAATTTTGAAAATTTTTCTCAAATAAAAAGCGAAAAAAATTAAGTTAGGAGAGTTATAAAATTTATATTAGTATGTGGTTTTAATATAAAATAAAAGGAAGAAAAAGAAAAGATACCTCTTGACGCTTTTAAAATATTTTTTATACGTTTAATACATGGTTTTATAAAATAAAGGGAAGAAAAAGAAAATAAAATGATTTCGTTTTGAGATGGCCCACTTATCTTGTTACTCGTATCGTATGAGGATCATTGCAATGTATTTTATTTCGAAAACGCAAAAGTTAAAAATGTACGATTTTCGGGGCTACATTTGAAAAACGATTTCGTTTCAAAACGAGCCATACATTTTGTTACTCATCATCACGAGATGATCGTTATGGTGGATTTTATTTTAAAAACGAAGAAGCTAAAAAAATGTATAATTTTTGGGGTCGAAATTGTCAAGCGCGAAACAGACTAGAAAAACGACTTTGTTTTGAGACGGACTGTACGTCTGATTATTCATCATCGCGTGAGGATCATTATGGTATATTTTATTTCGAAAATAGAGAATTTAAAAATGTATAATTTTCAAGGCCAGAGTTGTCAAATGCGAAACGAACTCTAAAAACTATTTCATTTCCAGATGGGCCACACTCCTTATTACTCATAATCGCGTGAGAATTATTGCGGTGAATTTCATTTCGAAACTATAGAAGTTGAAAATGTAGGATTTTCGGGACCAATATTATCAAACATGAAGCAGACTTGAAAAATAATTTCGTTTCAAGACAGGCCATTTGTCTTCTTACTCACTATTGCTTGACATTTTATTTTGAAAACGGAGAAGTTGAAAATATACAATTTTTGGTGACAGAATTATCAAATGTGAAACGAACTTGAAAAATGACCTTGTTGAAAGAGCAATCACACTTCTTGTTACTCACCATCGTGTGAGAATCGTTATAATACATTTTATTTCGAAAATAGAGAAGTTGAAAATGTATGATTTTTGAGGCCGATATTGTCAAACATAAATCGAACTCGAAAAAGGATTTTGTTTTGAGATGGGACACTTGCATTGTTATTCATTATAGTGTGAGAATCAATGCGGCGCATTTTATTTCAAAAACAGGGAAGTTGAAAATGTACGATTTTGGGTGTTGGAATTGTCAAATGTGAAACGGATTCGAAAAACGACCTAATTTTGAGATGGTAAACACATTTATTTTTCACCATCGTGTGAGGATCATTAAGATGCATTTTATTTTGAAAATGAAAAAGTTAAAAATGTAGTATTTTTGGGTCCAAAATTGTCAAATGTAAAACATACTTGAAAAATAACTTCATTTCGAGATGAACCACACGTCTTCTTACTTAGCATGGCATAAGGATCATTATAGTACATTTTATTTCAGAAACGAAGAAGTTAAAAATATATGATTTTCGGTGCCGAAATTGTGAAATACGAAACAATCTCAAAAAACAATTTTGTTTCGAGACGAGTGATAAATTAATATTTGTATATAAGATGAAATATTAATTTATCTAGCAAAATTATATATTTTTTCTAGACTGTTTCGTATATTTCCCCTAAATACAAGTTTATTGAGTCTTGACTCGATACCAATTTAGACAAGAACCAAGAGTATAATTACTTAAATGCACACCAATAATCCTTAAGAAAACATTTAAGAATATAAATAATAAATTTGATTATTTTGAATGTCACAAGAAATTAAACTTGAAGAGTTCAAAAACAAAAACTTATAAGAATAACTTAACACTCAAAATTGTTTGATTCATTTCAGAAATGAAGGCCTTTTTATAGGCAAATACAAAGAGAAAAATGTCAAAAATTAGGCCAAAAACCCTACCTAACAATTTGATAAACTAATACAAACTTTATAACTTTTGAAAAATACAAGCTTTAAACATAAAGATATAAGCAATGACGTTATAGGTATATTACATAAATGTATGATGTTATACATATTTTAATGTAAGCAATGGCATCATACGTGTATGATGTAAGTGATTACATCATTTAAATTTTTTAAAATTATATAAATGGATTATGATTTTTAAAATTATATAAATGGATTATAATTTTTGAACATTTTCATAGTAATTTTCTTGGACTCCGAACACTTAAACGATGTACACTGAGCGTAATTCTTCAAGACGTGTAACTTGAATTCCATTTAAATCACACATCTTTTTAATTAGTCCATTTAAAGCATTTTGCAATGTCTTGACTCTATCTCTTGTAATCAGTCTACTCGACACGCTTAGCAAATAATATAAATCCTGTAATTGAGTGTCTCCAGCCTTATGTGTGAGTTTTTCCTCTTATTTACGTGGTTGTTCAACTTCGTTTATATCAGATATTACCAAACACGAATCAAACTCGAAATGCAACTTCGTTTCAGGATGGACCTGATATGAACTTCGCCAATAATATGACGAAATCCAATACCGAATGTAGTAATGAACCTTAAAATTTTCTCAATATACAAGTTTATTAAGTCTTAACCCAATACCTATCTAAATAAGAAACAAGACTATGATTACTCAAACGCCACACCAAGAATTCCTTAAGAAATCACTTAAGAATCTAAGTAATAAGTTTGGATATTTTCAATGCCATAAGAAATTAAATTTGAAGAGTTCAAGAACAAAGACTTGCAAGGAATAATTCAACACTCAAATTGCTTGTTTTATTTCAAAAATGAAAGCCTTTTATAGGCAAAGACAAAGGAAAAATGTCAAAGGTTAGGCCAACGATCTTATTTAACAATTTGACAAATTAAATACAAATTTTATGATTTTTAAAATTATAAATTTCAAACATAAAAATGTAAGCAATGACATCATATGTATATGATATAAGCAATGACGTTGTACATGTATGATGTAAGTGATTACATCATTTTAAGATTTTTAAAAATTACACAAATATACTATAATTTTCAGACATTTTCTTATTAGTCTTCTTGGACTCTGGTTGCTTAAATGATGTTCACCGAACTAATTCTTCACGTCGTATTTCTTACTAGATATTGTTATTTAGCATTGTATGAGGATCATTACGGTACAGTTTATTTCGAAAACGAAAAATTTAGGAATGTACGTTTTTTGAGGCCAGAATTGCTATACACAAATCGAACTCGAAAAGCAATTTCATTTTGAGACAGATCACTTGTTTTGTTACTCACTATTGCGTGAGGATCAACGTGAAAAAAATTTGAAAAATGAACTCATTTCGAGACAGACCACACATTTTGTTATTTACCATCTTATGAGAAATGTTATGGTGAATTTTATTTTAAAAACGAAAGAGTTAAAAATGTATAATTTTTGGGGTTGATATTGTCAAACACGAATCAGACTCGATGGTATACTATCGCAGGCAACCAAAAATAAAACTTAAACTCTTAAACAAGATACATTTAGTCGTGCGAGTAAGGATCTTTCCCACGAAGAGTATCTAGCCTAATTTTTTGGCTACGTGAACAAGGATTTTGGGGGGGGGGTGGTGGTTGTGGTTTTGAATATAAAGAAAACAGTTTTAAGAAAACAATTAATGAACAATTCAAATTGAAATATTAAAATCAATCAAAAGAACAAAACATTTTATAAGTCGACATCCACCTTCGGAATTTTACAACTGATCATCAATATTAAGAATATATCAATTTACACTTTGAATATTCACTGTTAGAGCTATTTTGCCTATCTCTTCTTAGTCGTAGTTAATTAGAAAATAAGCAATTTAATCAACCTTAAGTATTAAATAAACCAAGAAAAGTCTCAAAGGTTTAATTTAGTAGCAGCTTTAAGAATTAGAGAGACAATTAATCTAAATAACGTAAGCACAAGCGGTTGCATTTAGTTTAGTTGAACATTCTTCCTAAGATCTAATAATTTCTGACGCAGCAAATCATTAAATCCTAATTGCTTCACAAATCAGAGGAATCAAACAGTTACAAATTTGATATTTGGCGTAGAAGTAGATTGTAACGAACCTATTAGCCCTCCTAGTAATTAAATGAGACAATCATGAAAATAGGTGTAGAAGAACATTCGTTACTCAAGAATAAATTAAACAATAAGAATCAAATTAAATCTCACAATTTTATTAATTCCAAGGCTTCCGTTTCCTTTGACAAATTATTAAAGTTTAACCACGCAGGGCCATGATGATAGCCCGAAAGAAAAATTAAAGAAAAGAAAAGAGAGAGAGGGGCGCTCCGTCTCATGATTTCTCCTCCCTTTTATACACATTAATTGACCTCTTAGAATTCTACCAAATCTCCTAAAATAACAATATTTAAATCTGACTAATTAAGGAAAAATATTAAAAACAAAATAAACCACATTAAATCTGTGTACTAGAATTGTGGGCCAAGGAACATTTCAGGGCGTCAACCACACAGATATAGCAACTTAAAGCCCAAATTCGTCTTTGATGCAGCCAAAATCTCTCAAAACGCAAAACATGAAAGTTGTAGATCCTTTTCTTGATGTTCTATAGCATGTTAAATAATCTCAATTCGAGATTGGATGAGAAAGTTATGCTCATATTACAAATCGATGTCGAAATTGTCCAAAATCCTGCAATTGGCTTCATTTTGCATTAATATCTTCATTTCATCCTAAATCATAATATGAGAATAATGAGTACATTTAAGAACTAAATAAGCATAAAGAACTAAAAAATTAAAGGAGAAAATATGACATTCTGTATTCTTATCAATTGAAAAGCAATTTTGTTTCAAGACAAGCCAATTATCTTGTTACTCAATATCGTGTCAGGATCATTGTAGTGCATTTTATTTTGAAAACAAAAAAGTTAAAAATGTACAATTTTCGGGTTTAAATTGTCAAATGTGAAACAGATTTGAAAAACGACTGCGTTTTGAAATAGGCCACACATCTTGTTACTCACCATCGCGTGAGAATTGTTGTGGTGTATTTTATTTTGATAACAGAGAAGTTAAAAATGAACGATACTCGGTGCCAGAATTGTTAAATATGAAACTGATCAAAAAAATAATTTTATTTCAAGATGGGCCACACGTCTTGTTACTTACCATAGCATGAGGATCATTACACTGCATTTTATTTTGAAAACGGAGAAGTTGAAATACACAATTTTTGGGGGCAGAATTGTCAAATGCGAAACAGACTCAAAAAATGAATTCATTTCGAGACGGCCCATACATCATGTTACTTACCATCTTGTGGGAATTGTTGCTGTGAATTTTATTTCAAAAATGGAGAAATTGAAAATGTACAATTTTCAGGGTCGATATTGTTAAAAATAAATCTGACTCGAAAATCAACTTCGTTTCGATATGGCCACACATATTGTTACTTAACATTGTGAGAAAATCATTACGGTGCATTTTATTTAGAAAACAAAGAATGTAAAAATGTACGCTTTTTGGGGTCAAAATTGCTACACATAAATCGAACTTGAAAAGCAATTTTGTTTCGAGACAGACCACTTATCTTGTTACTCACTGTCGCTTGAGAATCAATGCGATACAATTTGTTTTGAAAGCAAAAAAGTTGCAAATGTATGAGTTTTGGGGCTAGCATTGGCAAACGCAAAAGAAATTTAAAAAACGAACTTATTTCAAGACGGACCACACGTCTTGTTACTTACCATCTTGTGGGAATCATTGCGGTGAATTTCATTTAAAAAACAAAGAAGTTGAAAATGTACGATTTTCGAGACTAATATTATCAAACACAAATTGGATTTGAAAAACAATTTCATTTTAAAACGGGCCAGTTTCTTGTTACTCACTATTGTGTCAGAATCATTGTGGTACATTTTCTTTCGAAAATAGATAAGTTGAAAATATATGATTTTCAGGGCCTAAATTGTCAAATGCAAAATAGATTTGAAAAATGGCTTTGTTTCGAGATGGGCCATTCGTCTTGTTACTCACCATTATGTGAGGATCATTATAGTGCATTTTATTTTAAATGCTCGCAAATGCACGAATCGTTAATAGCTAATGATAAGTTTATTCCGAGATTGATCTCTCACGAAATTGTAATGGTTTAAATCCTTATCGTTTCCTATTAATTACTAATTTTAGCAAACATAAAATCACAAATATTCTAATGCAATCAAATGACTATTTCAGATTATTCCAAATGAAGTGATTAAATAGATAAATTACAAGAACCTGAAAACAATAAAATTGTATTGAATTCAATGAAATTAGATGGGAGTTGGCTAATTATCTAATCTAGCATTATAATTTACATTATTGGTTTTTCTACTAAAGTTAGAGAATTTCAATAATCATGGTAATTCTCACTTACAATTAATTAAATATATCTTTGATACGAGGCTTCTACTTAATTAATTATATTATTACAAGGAAATCATTTAATCATTTAAATCAAGCCAATTCAATGAATTTAAATTTAAATAATTGTTCAAAAGAGCTTAATTAAGGTAAGATGATATTTCTAACACCTTAATTCTCAAATTAATTTTAATCACAAATAATAGATAGCAAATCCACAACAAATAATCAAAATCATACAGATCAATGAACAAGAAATACTCTCACCCTCTAATTAATCACGTTTCACAAAATATTCAATACCATTTGAATTGCAAAGCCAAACTCCCAAAATATGTTTACACTTCCATTCTTAACTTAAAAGATATGAATTTAATTACAAAAGTTTTAAACATATTTGAAAAACAAACAAACTTAAAGAAAGCTTTCCTTTTTGAAAGTTCACCACCAAGTTTTGAAGAAGATGATAATTCTGCTTAGCAAGAATGTCCTCCTCTTCAATTCAATAATCTTTCCCCCTCTAATGGAAAACTCACTGTTTAAAAAACCCCCTTATTTCTCAAATTCTTCCACAATTCGTTCTCAGCCCAGTAGCACCTCCAAAGCCATGTCTTTTTACTCATTTGGTCAACAACTTATTCAAAATTACTCTCACATGTCAAGGAAAATCTGTCTTCTAGTTGTCTCCTTTCTAAGTAGAATTTTGACGCTTAAAACTTCAACATTTGCTTTCTTTTTGTAATATAGGTTGTAAATCATTATTTCTAATTTTTAAATTATTTTATATCACCCAAATACAAGTATTAAAGATAAAGTTATGCTAAAAAATACGGGCCTTCTAGTATCTTGGGTTTGTTTTAGGCTTTTTACAACAATTTCTACAAGTAATAAAAAGAAACTCTAAGTAATAAAATTTTAAGATAAAATACATAAATAAAGGACATAAATATAATAAAATATTAAGACAAATATTGATTTATCAATGGAAAAGTTGAAAATATACGATTTTTGGGGTTGGAATTGTCAAACATGAAACGAATTCAAAAAATAACTTCCTTTTGAGGTAAGCCATACATCTTGTTAGTCATCATCATATGAGGATCATTACAGTGTATTTATTTCAAAAACAGAGAAGTTGAAATTGTACGATTTTTACGATCGATATTGCCAAACATGAATCAGACTCGAAAAGCAATTTCGTTTCAAGACAAACCACTTGTCTTGTTATTCACTATCGTGTGAGGATTAATGCAGTACATTTTATTTCAAAAATAGAGACGTTTAAAATATACAATTTTTGGAATTGTCAAACTTGAAATGTATTTAAAAAACGATCTCGTTTTGAGACGGGCCATATGTCTTGTTACTCACTATCGTGTGAGGATCATTGTAGTGTATTTTATTGCAAGCACACTCGAGCACACACTCTTTCAAAGGAAACCTAGAAACTTAAGCGATGCCTTCTAACACACAAATGGCTCCTTATGTAATGAGAACCTTACAACTTGCAAAAGAAAAGAGAAGTAAACTAAATGATTAAGGAGTTGAATGATTAAAGTAGATTTTGAATTATTGCCACAATTTTTTTAGGGTTATGGCCTTGATAATGAATAAAGGGTAATAATTAGATTCCTTTTGCCTACCTTAATCATTAAGGGCTTTGAGAATAGCCGGCCAAGATAATGTCCCTGCATATACTGTTATCTGAGTCATCTTTGTACCATCTTGCCTCTTTTCCTGAAGCAAGTTGTTTAATAGTTTTTCCTTCACCTTTTGATGGTCCCTCTTTTGAATTATTTTTCATTAATAATTCTTTTTGCTCAAAAATCTTATCCAAGCTGATTCTTTTGCTTGTAATTGAGCCATTAACTTGCTAACCTTATCTTCTGAGCTGTCTCCCGTACCTTCTTTTAGGTCAGATTCTTCTTTATCTTTAAAGACTTTTTAATTTTTAAATACACTTCTGATTAAGTGTATATATTTAAACTTGTCCCACCATTTAATCATAGTTAATTTAAGTAATTTTGGTAAAAAATTAGTATTAATATTGGTCTTAAAATTAAGTTTGTAGCCCTATTTAAGTATCCATGGAATTGAATATTGGGCCATGAAATAGATTAAAGTTTTAACTTCTCCTTTAAAACTATTAAGCTCATAAAAATTTTCAAATGATTTTCTTAGTTCTAAAGGAAGGTAATTAACAAAAGGGCCCCAAATTCTCAGCCAATAAATAAACTAATTTGGAAAAGGCTTGGGCCAATCTATTAGGGCAAACTTCAGACACCAAGAATGCAAGAACATTGAGTTCTGAAAAAGAAGAATTTATCTGATGTAGTCATATAATCAAAATAAATATAATGAGTGGGAAAATTCTATGGTTGTGGATAAGTCTAGGTTTAGACAGATCTCCCCAATCTTCTAATGACCTTTAAAATTCTTAAGATAGAGAATGCTACCTTTTTATCGTTTCTCATTTTATGATTAATTTCTAGAGATCCTGTGTCAATTAAGACTTGTTCATAAATGTTACTATTTTTAGGATAGAGATGTGGACTAATATGGTTGCTAAGGTATATACCTGCGACTTCTTCAGCAGTGAGGTGAAGATGATAGTCTTCTAAGACAACCATTCTGAAGATGCAAACTTCTTCATATGAAGTTTCATCTTTTAGTATATTTACCTAGTACATTCATGAGGTTAATGAATCATGTCCTACGTGCTTTCATAAGGAAATTTGTTGTAGTTTACTTTGATTATATTGTAGTTTATAGCAAAAATTTGTTGTTTGCTATCATTCAAAAGAACTTAAAGTAATGGGAGAAGTATTTTCCACATATTGAGTTTGCATATAATAGGTCTATTCATTCTATTACTTTTTTGTCACCTTTTAAAATTATTTATGGTTTTAATACTTTAACTCTTATGGATATTTTACCTTTGCCTACTAATAAACAGGCTAATGTTGATGGTAAGAAAAAATTAGTTTTTGTAAAGGATTTACATGTCAAAGTTCGGGCTAACATTGAAAGGAAAAATGAGCAATATGATAAGCAAGCTAATAAGGGCAGTTTAAAGGTTGTTTTTGAACTTGGAGATTAAGTTTGCGTGCATATACATAAGGAGAGGTTTCCTACACAAAGGAAATCAAAATTGCAGCCTATAGGAGATGAACCTTTTCAAGTCTTGGAGAGAATAAATGATAACGCCTACAAGCTAGATTTACTAGACAACTATTATAATGTTAGTGCGACTTTTAATGTTACTGATTTATTTTTGTTTAATGTAAGTGATTTGAAGACGAATCCTTTTCAGAAGAGAGAGAATAATGGAGATTGAGGCGCTGGTCAAATGGTTTAAGCTAACATTCTCAAATATTTTCAAGATCCTTTACAAGAAATCGATGGTCTAATAACTAGGGCAAGCACAAAGAGGATGAAAGTGGTTTTACAAGGCTTAATCATAGAAGTGTATAACAAAAAAGTTATTCTACAAGATTTTAAGGCTGTTTTAGAAGTTTTCAAAACCTCACTAAAGATAATTACTCACCTTTATGTGCAAGAAAAAAAATAGTACTGCGCTACTAAATCCTAATGTCACACGGGAAAATTAGGGCTTTAAAGATTTCTTATTTGGTTTAAATTATTTACTTTACATAGAATTAGTTTTCTAATTTGTTTAGGATTATTATGTTTTCTACTTAGATTAAAATTATAGTTTTTCTCTCTTATTTGGGATTTCTATTCCTATTTAAGTTAGAATTTCTATTTCTACTTAATTTTGATTTTCTATTTATTTAGGATAAAGATGTTTACATGCCTATATAAATGCTACAACTATATAAAACGAGTTATCATCACATCATTAATAATATTGAGATATTTTTAAGCATAGCTTTGCCTTCTTGTGTTTTAGTATAATACAATATTTTGACTTATCAAAGGAGTAATCAACCTTTATGGCATCTTCAAGATTGAAATTTTAAATATTTATTTCTTTAAGTCCTAATCCGATTATCTATAACTTATTTTCTAGTTTCTGAGTTGTGCATAACAATTAATTCAAGAGTTCTTAAAACAGGTCGTCTAGTGGGTTTTTATCATATGGAGTTTCATCGTTTAACTTATTCTTTTGTTTTGATGGAGAGCTAGCAGCTTTAAGCTTCTCTCTTGAGGTGGAAGCAGAGTTTTTAGTTCTCTTGGAAGAACTCCCTAATTAGAAAATCAGGAAGATGATTATTTTCTCTTTTAATATATTCGATATCAAAATCAAATACAAATAAAATAGCCTACCATCTAGTGAAGATTTGTTTAAATGCTATGTTTTTAAGATCCTTTTCAAGGACTTCCTTGCTGATTTATAGTCTATTCTAAGGAAAATTTTTTATTTAATAAATCATTTTGAAACTTATTAATACACATCACAATTGACAGAATTTCTTTTTTAATAGTAGAATAGTTATGTTGTGTGGGGTTCCAAGATCTTGAATAGAATCTAACTAGAGTCTCTTCCCCTGCTCTTGTCTTCACAACAACACCCACCCCCGGCCGTGCACCCCCCCCCCCCCCCCCCCCCAAAAAAAAAAAAAATGTTTGACAATTCCCCCAAATCATAATTCAGATGCATCTGTCTCAACAATTTTAAGGGAATCAGGATAAGGAATTACAAGACATGGTAAAGTCTTAGCTTTAAAGCTTTATTGTTCGGATAGTTTGGGTATATTTTTGGTCCTATGCTGGAGGGCTCTTTTCAAGCCTCTGATAAAGAGGCTTAGCATCTTTAACCAAATCTTTATAAAAGTCAGCTATATAATTTAAGCTACCCAAAAAGCGCTGCAATTGTTTTTTATCCCTAATTTCATTAGGAAATTTGTCAGCAAATTCTATAGCTTTATTAATAGGTTGGATTGAGCTTTTATTGATAATGTGTCCTAAAAATCCAATCTCACTTTGAAATATCTTTAATTTCTTTGCAGAGACTACCAATCCTGCTTTTGTTACAACATTAAGGAAAATTCTTAGATGCTTAAAATGCTGACCTAGGGTCTTTGAAAAGACTAACACATCGTCAATATAAATAATAATAAAACTGAGATATGATTTAAATATTTCATTCATTATATTTTGGAATTTGGATGGGACATTCTTTAATCCGAATGGCATTACATTCCACTCATAATGTTCAAATAGAACTGTAATGCTGTTTTGTAGCGATCCTTTGCTACTATTTGGATATGCCAGTATCCACTTTTAATGTCAAATTTAGAGAATATTTTAGCGAAATACAACCTATTTAATAGGTCTTACTTATTAGGTAATGGATATCTAATCCATCTAAGTGGCTTATTTAACGAGTTATATTGCTACTAATTGTGGTACTCCTCTTTCTTTTTCAACAGCATTTCTACATAAAATGCTGGACAAGACCATGATGAATAACTTTTTCGAATTAAACCCCTTTTTTAAGAGTTCATCAACTTCTTTTTATAAAACTCCAAAAGTCTCATATTCATTTGGATGGGTCGAGCCTTTATATTTATTTTTGACTCTTTAAAGTCTGGCTCGTATGGCAATACTATCACGTGCTATTTTCTATCCCAAAAGCATTGGGAACTTCAGCACAAACTTGTTCTTCCAGCATTTTCTGGAAGCTAACTATTTTTTGTTGAATTTTCTGTGATTGAAATTGTTCTTTAACCTGCCTGTAACTTACTTCCTTTTTTAAGGAAAATAGGAATTTTTCTTTATTTCTAGTCTACAATTTAAGACTATTAATTTTCGTTGGCTCAGGGTAATCTATAAATTTCAATCTATAGACTTCATCACCTTTTTTAGCTTCTAGACTCTTTTCCATTAACTTAAACGGAAATAATTTACATAGGAAATCTGATCCTAAAATCACTGTTGCATCTAAATTTTTAATTAGGATAAACAGAAGTTCTATTCACAGACCTCTTGCGCAAACTGCGACTTTTGAAATTTTATATTTAATTAATAATCTTTCTCCATTAGCTGTATTAAGCGCTTGAGTAGTTTTTCCAAAATATTTTGTAGGTACTAATCATTCATTTATACAACTAAGCGTAGCACTTGAGTCTATTAAGACTGGTATTTTTAGGATGAATTCTTGTTCAATAATTAAGGAAACTCTTGCATACTATTTAAGGGTTTGAACCTTTTCGATAGTATTAATGAAGTTTAATTCATTAATTTGTGAGGTTTCTCCCTGTTCTATTTTTAAGAGCTATTCTTCTAAGTTTTCTTCATAAAATCCTTTAAAGATGTCCTCCGTACTAGCTTCCTCTATATCAGAATCTTCTCCTTTTGACAGTTGTTTATAATTTGCTAATTTAAGAATCTGAACTCGATTTTTAAGTTCTTTTAGATCTTCTTTTATATCTTTAATTTCCTTTTGTAACTCAGCTATTGTTGGTTCTCTTTTAGAGTTCAATGTTTTTACTCGTTTAAGTAATTTTTCAAAAGAATAAGGCTCTCGAGAGGATTTTACCTCTAATTTTTTATTTTTATTTTTCAAGGGCCTTCCTTTTCTATTTTGGTTCTTGTATTTTATCTATAATATTTAGGATAAGATTTTCATCCTTTGTTAAGACATTAATATGGAGACTTTGCATTTTAAGGTCTGATTAAAAAGGACACGTTTTACATGCCCCTTTATGCTATAATTACAATCATATTCAGAATTAGAGGTTAATGATGAGTTTAACTAATCCTCTTCTACCTTAGATTCTTTTGTTGAAGATAACTCATTATCTGTGAGCATTACTTGCAGCAGCTATCTTTTAAGACCTTTGTCTATATTAAAAATATTTATGTTCTTTTCTGATTTACAATTTGGCTATGGTGACGTCTTTTACCACATTTATAACATGTGGGTGTTTTCCTACCCCTCTTTTTAGGGTATGATTTATTTTCTTTTGAAACATTTTTATTTTTTCTTTTAGAATATCTCTTAGATGGAGCTTGTTTAAGCCTTTTTAGTTTAACAAGAGATCTAAAGTCTTCATAACCAAATTGCTAGCAGAAGTCTCCTAAAGCTTGTTTGTTTGTTAACTTTTGTTTTTTAATCTGTCTTTTAAACTTAATATCATTGTAAGATTAATGCCTTCTAATACTACTTTAAAAGCCAATCCTCCATACTAGTATTGAGAATATGGAATGAATCCTCCATGACGTTGTTGAAGTCTGTTCTTGACTCTATCAGCTAATAATGTAGGAAATCCTAATATGAATTTTTCTTTCCAAAAATCTTCCCTACAATCTGTTCTCATAAATACTCGAGAGAAAAAGTTATCTTTATACCACATAAAATCTGCTAAGGTGGGGCATTTAAGGTGTATCAGTTGTTCATGACTTTGTTCATAATTAACATATGTAGTCCCTACAAATTATAACGAAAGTGTTAAAATTTAGGTGTTTATAGCATCTGGTTTACTCGTTTCAGAGTTAACTGCTTCTAGAACTCATCTTTTTGTTCTGAATCTAGATAGTTATCCCATTATCCTTGAAGTTGGCCTGTAAACCCTGTAACTATAGCCTAAGTTATGACTTTATCTTCTGCTCTATAAAACCTGATACAAACCCCGAGTATATTAAACTTCAGACCTAATATCTTTACACATGGAAGCAACTTCTTGGAAAGATAAATTAGATTTACCTAAGTCTGCGACCCAATTTCAACTTGAGAAATAGAACCTTGGAATGAAATGCCCTCAAAGTAATTAACTTTGATTGTAAGAACTTTGATTCAAGCAAGTATTAAAACAAGAGAAACACTCTTAATTTTTATTTCATTCAAAGAGTAATAATGTTTCCATAGGAGCATGTGGCTGAATATATAAGGGTACAAAAATTAAGTTACCCTAAATAGAGTGTTTGGCCACAAGACTAAACTTATTCTAACTTAAATTAAAATAAATTGAATTTGAGCTTAATAATTAATATTAACAACCTAATCACATAACAAACTAAATAACATACGTTTATAAATAAGACTAAGATAGATAATGAGCTTGAGTAGGAACTTAGCCCAAATGGCACATAGAATCTGAAACTTGCATCATGATGTAGATCTGATTCAAATTACAATTAAAAGACTTGAACATGCTTGCTTAGCCTTGAGGCATCATTTGAATATGGTCTTGTACAGATTTGGGAATTCGAACTCTATAAAAGTTTTAATCTTCAAGTTTTGCCTTCTTATACTTGTGTCAATGTTACCAAGCTCTGATTATTGTCTTGAAGTCCAAGCATGATATTTGACTCTTTCTTGCACTCTTGAATTGTTGCAAGATCATCCCATAAGTCTTGAATCATCCCATTCAATGCATCCTTGAATTTCTTCATTCTTGCTCTTGTAACAGGATCACTAGGTAGCTAAAATGGATTATTGCTCTTGTGTGCATCCTTATTTGCATAAAAAATTCTACAAACGAAGTTGCGTAACCACGTAAATAAGAGGAGAAACTCACACATAAAGCTGAAGACACTCAATTGTAACATCTATATGATTCATTAAGCGTGCCGAGTGGACCGATTACAACAGTTATAGCCAAGACATTAGAAAGTGCCTTAAATGGACTAATTAAAAAGATGTGTGATTCAAAAACAATTTAAAATACACGTTTTGAAGAATTAGGCTCAGTGAACATCATTCAAGCAGTTGGAGTTCAAAAAAACTAATATGGAAAATTGTAGTTTTAAAAGTCTTAAAATTTGTATTTAGCTTGTCAAATTGTTAGGTAAGATTGTTGGCCTAACCTTTGACATTTTCCCTTTGTATTTGCCTGTAAAAAGGTTTTCATTTTTTAAATGAAACAAGCAATTTTGAGTGTTAAGTTATTGCTTACAAGTTCTTGTTCTTGAACTCTTCAAGTCTAATTTCTTATGGCGTTTAAAACAACCAAACTTATTATCTACATTCTTAAGTGTTTTCTTAAAAATTCTTGGTGTGGCATTTGAGTAATCATAATCTTGGTTCTTATCTTGATAGATATCGGGTTAAGACTTAATAAACTTGCATTTTTGGGAAATTTTAGGGTTTTGTACTACATTCGGTGTTAGATTTTGTCACATTATTGGCGGGGTTCGTATCATTTGGTATCAGACCTTTGGTTCCAAGGCAAGTTTAAGTTATCCCTTACATCTTTAGCATTCCTTTACTTCTTCAATTAGAATTCTGAAAAAAAAAATACCAAAAAAAAATATCGTGGCCAAATTCCTCCTTAACTAACCCAAATTCGAATTTTGTGTTTTACTTTCTTAAATTTATTTTGAGTTCATATATTCATTTCTAGTTCCTAGAAAAAAAATAAAGTGAAAGAAAAGAGAAATAAAAAAAAATTGTTGTTATCCATTATATTTATAATTTCTTGAAGTATTGACCTAATATTCCTTACTCTTGATCCAATATTGTCATTGCTTGCATCAAGTTTTTAAGAATTGCTTATTAAATCTTGTGATTTATTTTGATTGCTTCTCATCTTAAAATTGCCACTGAAATTTTGATTAAGAGTGTGCGAGTGTAAGAACATTTGAGTGCTCAAACACGAGAGTGAGTGAAAACACGTGAGGGAGTGCTTGTGAGATTTCTAACTCTGTTTTGCAGATTTTAAATATGTCTCACAATCAAGAAGAAAATTCAACCTGGGCGATACAACAACCAACCACCCTGAACCTACAATTGCAAACATTATTAGGGGAGATGAGACGGATGATAAGGGCTGAGTTAGAACCAATCCACGAGAGGATGGATAGGTTGGAAGAAGAGATACAAAGAGGGCAACATCAAAGCTCTTCCATTAGACAACCACCTAGGCAAGTGCAATCAAGGATGCAATGGGGTAATGTTGAGGATGAGGAGGAGTTAGATGAATCGCCAATTAACGGAGGTAGGAATTCGCGTGGTTATGGGAATAGAGAAGTTAGGTTGGGTAGACCTAAGTTGGATGATAATTTAGGAAGTATTATGGTGAAAATTTCACCGTTTCTAGGTAGAAACGATCCTGAAGCTTATTTAGAGTGGGAAAAGAGAATAGAGATGGTGTTCGATTGTCACAACTAGTCCGACATCAAAAAGGTAAAACTTGCGACTATTAAATTTACTGATTATGCTATTATTTGGTGGGATTAATTGTTGAAGGATAAGAGAGGAAATCAAGAAGATCCCGTTGAAACGTGGTACAAGGTGAAGGCAATAATGAGAAGACATTTCATTCTAAACTACTACCATCGAGAGTTGTTCAACAAATTGCAACGTCTAACTCAAGGATCTAAAAGCGTAGATGAATACTACAAAGAGATGGAGGTTGTTATGATTCGAGCAAATATAAAGGAGGATAGAGAAGCTACCATGGCTAGGTTCTTACATGGTTTAAATCGTGAGATCGTAGACGTGATGGAGATGCAACATTATATAGAGTTGACAGATATAGTACACCAAGCCATCAAAGTTGAGCAACAATTGAGGCGAAGAAATATGGCTAAGAGAGGAGCAAGCTCAACTGCTACAAACTCATGGAGATCAACCACTAAATGGGAGGAATTTTCATTAACAAAGACTAAATCCGAAGACTCTAAAGATGCCAAACAAATTGTGTCGCAAAAATAAGGTAACATTAAATCCACTGCTTTTAGAAATCGTAACATTAAGTATTTAAATGTTAAGGCAGGGGTCATGTAGCTAGTCAATGCCCAAATAAAAGGGTAATGGTGATCAATGCTCAAGGGAAAATTGAGTCGGAAGGAGAAGAAAAAGACGAAATAGAAGACATGCCCCATCTTGTAGACAACTACGAAAGGCAATATGCTGTGAAAGAAGAATTATTAGTGGCAAGACGAGCTCTTAGCACATAGTTTAAGGAAGAAGAAAATAATCAGCGGAAGAACTTGCTTCATACTCGGTGTTTTGTCAATAATAAAGTTTATAGTATTATAATTGATGGAGGAAGTTACACCAATATGGCCAGCACCGAATTAGTGGAGAAATTGTCGTTACCTACCATAAAGCATCCACGACCGTACCGACTTCAATGGTTAAATAATTGTGGAAAAATCAAGGTAATAAAATAAGTGTTGGTGGCATTTTCTATTAGCAAGTACGAGTATGAGATCCTTTGTGATGTGATTCCTATACGTGCATGTCACATCCTATTGGGCAGACCATGGCAGTATGATCGACGAGTCACACATTAATGTTTCACTAATAGATACTCTTTTACTATAAAAAAGCAACCTAGATCACTTATACCATTGACCAAATTGAAGATGCAAAAAGTGAGTGAAAAGAGAAAAAAAAATGAGTAAGGCAAAAATGTAAAAGAGAGTGAGAGGAAAAATGAGAGAGTTGCAACATTGACATGTGAAAGAGAGGAAAAATACAATTTCATTGTAACGAAAAAAGTGAGATCAAGAGAGCTTTACTTTCACAACAGCCCTTTATAATACTTATGTATAAAGAGGCATTTTTGTTTACTAACAATCTTACCGGATCTTTGCTGCGCAATGTTATGTTTCTTTTGTAGGAATTTGAGAATGTCTTTCCTGAAGAGGTGCCCTCTAGTTTACCTCTAATTTGAGGAATTGAATATCAAATTGATTTTATACCCGGTGCAATAATTTCGAACTGACCAGCCTATAGAAGTAATTCTGAGGAGACAAAGGAACTTCAATGACAAGTTAACAAGTTGATGGAGAAAGGGTATGTTAGAGAAAGCATGAGCCCTTGTGCAGTTCCGGTGCTATTAGTGCCTAAGAAAGATGGGACATGGAGGATGTGTGTTGATTGCCGAGCGATCAACAATATTACAGTTAAGTATCGACATCCTATTCCTCGATTAGATGATATGTTAGATGAATTGCATGAATCTTATGTGTTTTCTAAAATTGATTTTAAGAATGGATACCATCAAATTAGGATGAAAGAAAGGGATGAGTGGAAAACTGCATTTAAAACAAAATATGATTTGTATGAATGGTTAGTTATGCCTTTTGGGTTAACTAATGCACCTAGTACTTTCATAAAACTTATGAACCATGTTTTGCGTGTTTTTATTGCCAAATTTATAGTATTTTATTTTGATGATATATTGATTTATAGCAAAAACTTAGATAATCATATTAAACATTTTAAACTTGTTTTAGAGATTTTAAGGAATGAAAGGTTATTTGCTAATTTTAAGAAATGCACATTTTGCACGGATAAACTTGTGTTTCTTGATTTTGTTGTAAGCGTTAAAGGGATTGAGGTCGATGATAAAAAGGTGAAGGTAATTCAAGAATGGCCAACGTCTACTTCGACGAATCAAGTAAGAAGTTTTCATGATTAGCCAATTTTTATTAGCGCTTTGTTTGAGATTTTAATAGCATAGCTACACTCTTAACTGAAGTTATCAAGAAGAACATTCAGTTTAAGTGGGGAAAGGAGCAAGAAAAGGCATTCAAACTCATCAAAGCAAAATTGATTAAGGCACCTTTACTTGTTTTACCTGAACTAAGAGATTGGGTTTGGTTACATATGAGAAAGGAACGTTTTCCTCAGCAAAGAGTAGTAGAAAGCACAAATGACAATGCCTACAAACTAGGTAAGTATGAGGTTAGTACAAGTTTTAATGTTTCTGACTTATCTCCTTTTGATATAGGTAGCGATTTGCAGATAAATCCTTTTCAAGAAAAAGAAAATGATGCAAACAAATTTGCGCAACCACATGAACAAGAGAAGAAACTCACACATAAGGCTGAAGACACTCAATTGCAGCATTTACATGATTCGCTAAGTGTGCCAAGTGGACCGATTACAAGAGCTAGAGCCAAGACATGCATGCTCTTGTTCTTTGTCCCACTTAAAAGTATAATTCTTTTTAATTACCTCTGTAAGGGGTGCCGCAATGGTGCTAAAATCTTTTACAAACCGTCTATAAAAACTAGCCAATCCATGAAAGCTTATTACCTCACTTACCGATTTAAGAGTAGGCCAATTTTTTATAGCACTTACCTTCTCTTCATCAACTTCAACGCCTTGAGCACTTACCACGAACCTAAAAACACAATTCAATCTAAACAAAAGGAATACTTTTTAAGGTTAGCATATAACTTTTCTTTCCTCAAAATATCAAGTACAGCCCTTAAATGTTTTACATGTTCATTCGAATTTTTGGAATACACAAGGATATCATCAAAGTATACAACAACAAATTTTCCAATTAAATCTTTCAAAACATGGTTCATAAGTCTCATGAAAGTACTAGATGCATTAGTTAAACCAAAAGGCATAACTAACCATTCATACAGACCATATTTTGTTTTGAATGCAATTTTCTACTCATCACCCTCTCTCGTGCAAATTTGATGATATCCACTTTTCAAATCAATTTTGCTAAAGATAGTAGAACCATATAATTCATCAAGCATATCATCTAGCCTACAAATAGGATGGCGATACTTTACCGTAATGTTATTAATTGTAAAACAATCAACACACATATGCCAAGAGCCATCTTTCTTAGGTACCAACAGAATAGGAACAGTACATGGACTCATACTTTCTCTAACATATCCCTTGGTTAACAACTCTTCAACTTGCCTTTAAAGCTCCTTTGTCTCCTCGGGATTACTCCTATAGGCTGGTTTATTTGGAATTGAAGCTTTAGGAATGAAATCGATCTGATGCTCGATACCCCTAATGGGCGGCAATTCATTGGGTATTTCCTCGGGAAAAACATCTTCATAAGCCTGTAAAAGAGAAACAAATGCAGTAGGCAAAAAAGTATTAAGGTCATTAGTGTTTAAGTAAAGTTCCTTGTACATAAGTATAAGTATACTTTTGCTGGAAAACTAAGCCACCCTAATATCACTCCTTTTTGCATAAAAGCTCACTTGTTTCTTTTTACACTTAATTGTTTCTTTTTCGTCCACTCTTTTTCCCTCATTTGAATTCTGCCTCTCTCCATTTGAACTCACTTTTTTTTCTTTCCCATTATTTTTACCACTCTTTTCTTTTGAAAACTCACCCTCCTTTGTTACACCTTAACTCACTCTTTTCTCCTCACTCTTGTTTTCTCTCTAACTTTGCATTCTTTTAGGCTCACCCTCATAAACTTCTTTAGGTGAAAGTGGTATAAGAGTAATTTTCTTCCCATCCTTCTGAAAAGTATAATGATTTGTAAAACCATTATGCAACACTCTTCTGTCAAATTATCAAGGGCGTCCCAACAAGAGATGACCAGCATGCATGGGCACTACATCAAACAACAACTCATATCTATACTTGCCTATTTTGAAGGCAACAAGAACTTGATTGTCATCCTAAATTCCCCACAATCATTAAGCCACTTCAACTTGTAATGATGTGGAGGTTTTAAAGTAGGTAACCCCAACTTTTCTACAAGAGTAGTACTAGCAACATTAGTTAGACTGCCACCATCAATTATCACATCACAAACCCTATCCTTTACAAAACACCTAGTATGGAAGAGATTCTCTCTTTGATCACATTCTTCCTGTTATACTTGCATATTCAAAACTCTTATTGATACAAGAGCTTTACCACTTTCAGCCATAGTAAATTGCTCATCCCCTTCTTCATCACTTTTATTTTCAAGAGGTGGCATTGTCTCTTGTTCATTCTCCTCTTCACTGCCCAAATAGTACTCTCCCTCAAGCATGAATATGGTTCTTTGATTTGGGCAATCCCACTTGTAATGTCCTACACCTTGACATTTAAAACATTTAATTTTTCTGGTGTTAGTAGTAGAATCAAGCTTACTCTTGTCTTTGCTTAAGTTGGATGTTTTGGAAAACTCTTTGGATTCGATTTTAGGCTTGGACGATGAAGCCTTATCATCTTTCCTCCAATTTGATTTGAATGAAGAAGTATAGGAGGAAAACTGACTTGTACGACCTCTCTTTTTCAGTTGCTTCTCAACCTTCAATGCAAGGTGAAGCAAATCTTGTAGCTCCATATATGGCTACAATTCAACCACATTAGAAATCTCCTTGTTCAAACCATTGAGGAATCTTGCTATTGTAGCTTCATTATCTTCCTCTACATTTGCTCTTATCATTGCTACCTCCATCTCCTTGTAGTATTGCTCAACACTCTTAAAACCTTGACTGAGATTTTGAAGTCGATTATACAATTCTCTATAGTAGTAGCTTGGTATAAATCTCTTGCGCATAATGGATTTTAGATCTCTCCACTCTTTAATGGGCTTTTCCCTATTTCTCCTTCGCTTTTGCTTAGTATCATCCCATCAAGTAATAGCATAAGCTTCAAAAACAGCCACGGCAAGTTTCAACCAAAAATTATGGAAAGATTAGGAAGTAAATCTTACCTTATTTTGGAATGTAAGTTTGATTTGGTCAAACTCCTTGAAGCAATCTGATTTTTCTTTTTATTCTCCTTATTTTCGTTCAACACCTGCCCCCTTTTTTTTTCTTTTTCTTCTCTTGGCCAAATGCTTTGCTTTTCTCTCTTTTTTTTTTAATTTTTTTTTACTTCCAAACACGTAGGAGTGACCAAACAAAAATTAGTGTTAACAGCCCAAACACATAACAAACTATATATATATGTTTATAAATAAGACTAAAATAGATAATGGGTTTGAACAGCAACTTAGCTCAAAATGGCACATAGAATCCGAAACTTGCATCATGATGACGATCTGATTCGAACTGCAATTAAAAGACTTGAACATGTTTGCTTAGCCTTGAGACATCATTCGAATATGGCCTTGTACATATTTGAGAAGTCGAATTCTGTAAAAACTTTAATTTTCAGGTTTTGCCTTCTTGTACTTGTGTCAATGTTACCAAGCTCTTATTATTGTCTTGAAGTCCAAGCTTGATATTTGACTCTTTCTTACACTCTTGAACTGTTGCAAGATCATCCCACAAATCTTGAATCATCCCATTCAATGCATCTTTAAATTTCTTCATTCTTGCTCTTGTAACGGGACCATTAAGTAGCTGAATTGGATCATTGCTCTTGTGTGCATCCATATTTGCATCAACTTGATTTCAAGACAGAACGCACGTCATGTTACTCATCATGACGTGAAGATCATTACAATGCATTTTGCATAAAAAATGGAGTCGTAAAAAATCAACAATTTTTGGGGACGAAATTGTCCAATGCATAATGGATGCAAAAACCGACTTCGTTTCGCGACAGGATGTACGTCTTGTATGCCGTGGTGTGATGATTGTTGCGGTGCATTTCATTTTGAAAACAGAGAAATCGAAAATGTACGATTTTCAGGGATGAAATTTGCAAATACAAAACTAACGCAAAAAATGACTTCATTTCGAAACAGGGTGCATGCCTTGTCACTCACCGTGGCATAATGATCATTATAGTATATTACATTTCAAAGACGGACAAGTTGGAAATGTATGATTTTCTGGGACGAAATTGTTAAACTATAAACGGACGCAAAAAATTGGCTTAGTTTCAAGATAAGATGCACATCTTGTTACTCATCATAGTGTGACAATTGTTACGGTTCATTTTGCATTGAAAATGGAGCAATCAACAATCTACAATTTTTGAGGACGAAATCGTCAAACATGGATCGGACGCAAAAAACAACTTCGTTTCAAGGGGAGACACACATCTTGTTACACACCGTGGCATTAAGATCGTTACGATGCATTTTATTTCAAAAATAAAGGAGTAGAAAATGTACGAACTTCGGGAATAAAAAAAACATCTTTGTTTCAAGACGGGACGCACTCTCGTTGCTTACTGTGATATGACAATCATTACAGTGCATTTTACATCAAAAACGAAAGAGTCAAGCATGTACGATTTTTGAGGACGAAATTATCAAACGCGAAATGGACGCAAAAGGCGACTTCATTTCGAGATGGGACACACGTCTTGTTATTCACCGTGGCGTAATGATTGTTACGGTGTAATTCATTACGAAAATGGCGGAGTAAGAAATGTACGATTTTCGAGGACGAAATTTGCCAAATGCGGAACGGATGCAAAAAATGACTTTGTTTCGAGATGGGACACACGTCTTGTTACTCGCCGTGGGGTGACGATCGTTATGGTAATTTTCATTTCAAAGATGGAGAAGTTAGAAATGTATGATTTTCAGGGACGAGATTGCCAAACGCAGAACTGGCACAAAAAATAACTTCGTTTTGAGATGAGACACACATTTTGTTACTCACCGTGGCGCGATGATTTCCGAATGCAGAGTAGTTGGAGATGTAAGATTTCTGAGGATGAAATTGTCAAACGCAAAACGGATTCAAAAAATACAACTTGATTTCGAGACGGGATGCTGTTGCCAACGAAGTTATGCAACCATGCAAATAACAGGAAAAAACACACATATAAGGCTAAGGACACTCAATTGCAGCATCTATATGATCCGCTAAGCGTGCCAGTGGACCGATTACAAGTGATAGAGCCAATTCATTATAAATTACCTGAAATGGATTAATTTAAAAGATGTGGGATTCAAATGTAACTCAAGAAACACGACATAAAGATTTACGCTCGGTGAACATCATTCAAGTGATTGGAGTTCAAGAAGATTAATATGAAAATATCTGAAAATTGTAATCCATTTGTATAATTTTGAGAGTGTTAAATGATATAATCACTTACATCATACACGTATGATGTCATTGCTTACATCAAGATGGTTATTTTGAGTGTAACCAAGTTCCTATTGCACCGGAAGATCAAGAGAAGACAACGTTTGCATTTCGAAGGATGTTGTTTGGTTTATGTAATGCACTCGCAACTTTTCAGTCTTGTATGATGGCTATTTTCTTTGACATGGTAGAGAGATTTATTAAAGTGTTTATGGATGACTTTTCAGTTACTACAACTTAAAGGTTGTAACTCGCAAGTATAAGTTGTCTCAAGTAATAAAGTTCGAAAGTCTGAGTGTTGGTCCACAGGAAATATGTTATATTAAGTTCACAAGTCCAAAAGTCTAAATATTACAAGTCCAAATATTCAAATATTATAAAAAATGAAATGAATTTACTTATTGTCAAATTTAAATTCAATATTATTATATATTAGGGCATTAGGAATCGATTTTAATGATTTGTATAGAATTTATTCTTGATTCTTTTTTTCTTTTTAAAGAAAAACGCAATTAAGAATCAAAAGAAGTGATCTTAATTGGATGATGAAAAAAAAACATTTAAGCACACAGAAATCAAAAGACTTACCTTTTAGTTGATTGTGAAAAACTATTAGTTGTCTTGCTCTTGATTTGTAGAAAACATTCAAACATTCAATGTACCATTTGTTAATAATGAATCAATATTTCTAACAATTCAAAATCACTTTCAAAATATAGTACTCAATCAATAAAAAGATTGACAATAAAGAACAAAACAAAGGATCAAAGAATAAAACTATAAAATCATCAAAAGTTCACCTTTAACCCTAATTATGAAATTAGAAATATATAATTTTTTTGAAATTCAAATTACAAAAAGAAAACAGAAATGGTAAAAATTCTTCTCCCTCCTCACTTCCACATCTTCCTTTATATAGGTAAAATAAAAGACATTTCACATGTGTGAACATAATTTTGTCAATTTCCAATTAATCACACTCTACTAACTTTCAACATAATTTTGACCATGAAAACTACTGAATTTCGTAAAATAGCATTTTTCAAAGTTGTAGGTGGACGACTCATCTTTCTAATGGTCCATATCTCACCCTTATTGCTATTTTAAACCGTGGGTTGTGTTGAAAATAGGCAGAGATATTCAATTTACATTTCTCCACCGCCTTTCTAGAATGATAGCTTTTTTTGGTAGCCGATCAATTGAAATTTGAGAAAGTACAAAACATAAAAGATTTAGATCCCCTTCTCAGTTTTTTAGATCACCTAACCATATAATTTTTGTTTACGTATTTAGGGGGATACGGCCTAAATACAGAAGCATATTGGGCTGGTTCAAAGATGCGCTTGAGTTCTGTTAAAGCCCAATTTCGTCCCATTAATTGCTCAAACTGGTCTAACCTTTGGCTTACAAAGTTGTGAAATGATGAGTTTATGTTTGTTCAGCTCAAGAATCGTATCAATTGATGATTTGAATTGAAAGATACGCTCATTATACGAAACCTGGGCAAAACCGACTATTTAGTCAAATTCATGTTTTACAATTCAATATAAAGGAATATACTTCATTATTGGGGAATAGAAGGACATTATTAAGTGTAAATCATAATATTTCTCTTAATAAACCTACACTTTTAAACATTCATCACACCTCCCAACTAACTTATTATTAGTCCCTAGTAATCTAAGCAATACTATTTAGAGTTGATTTATAGAATTTACATTCAAAGTAAAAATCTTTCTTTTTCTTTTCATCTTCTCAAAATAAACAAACTCTTATTTAAAAATTTACTATATATGTGCCAAATACTCATCAGTCAAATTATTAATAAACCTTTTTTTTGTGCTTTTGTAACTAATACATGTTATGGGACTTAATTGGAATCAAACAACATTAGTTCTAAATTTTGTCAAGGTAAACTTCTTTGGGCAAAGATTATTTCTATCTCCATTTTTTTTTCCTTTTTTTTTTTGTGCATAACCTAACCCATGTAGCGAGCTTTGGGCCAATGACTCTTAGACCAATTGGTCTTAGGGTATTGGGAGTCAAAATACCCCTACAGACTTAATTACTAGAGTTAAGGGTATAAATTTATTCATACCAAAGTTTTACCGTTTTACACGAACATTCACTGCTGATTAGACAAGAAGCTCAGTTACTAAGTAAAAGCTTTAGTTAGAATTTTTTATTTCTTTTTTTTTTACTTTATTTTTTTTAGAGTTTTTTTGTAACCCTTAGTTGCTACCTTTGACAAAATAAAAGAGATCAAATATTGTAAAATTCCAATATGTTATCCACAATCATGTATCAAAATGTGTGTGTGAAAGATAGTTTATAAATATTTTATTGATTGAGTATCTAAGCAGAATTTGTTATATGATGATGATGTGAGAGCCCATAAATTTGATCAATTCAAAAGAAAGTGAATGATAAATCCTTTGTTATGAAATTCAAAAATCAAAATAAATGATAATGCATATTTACTAAGATGTGTCTCAGGAGTAAGATTACTCCTCACTTTACCATCCTTACAAATTATGAATCTAAAATTTTTTTTTTAGTTATATATATAAAAAAAAATGGTTACTTATGTCGACTACACTCCTCCCAATTAGATTGCAACATTGTCCTCAATGTTTGAATGTAAAGAGGTACAGTATAGAGAACATTACCTAAGATAGTAGTTATTGAAACACAAGTAAAACCTGAAACAAAATTAAGCAAAAATAACTAAAAAAATAACAAAATGCAATGAATAGAAAAAATAGACAAGAAAAGTTACAAATGAAGCAATAAATCTAGCTTTCATTTTTTACTGCTTTCACTTGACCATTCTAATCGTGTCATTGTTGGATCTAGTTCATGGACAAAGTTCTGCAACTGATTGATCAAGTCATTAGCAGTTGGAGCAGAAATGAGGAGTTTACGAGCCATCTATGAAATAAAATTCTGTTCTACAACATGATCAAGAAAAGACAACAACTTGTTAAAGAAACCATTAACATTTAACAATCCTATGGGTTTTTGGTGAATGGTAAGTTGTGCCCAAGATGCAACTTGAAAAATTTCTTCTAAGGTCCCAAAATCACCTGATAAGGCAATAAAAGCATCTGCAAAATCAAGTATTTTAGCAATTCTTTCATGCATTGTTGAGACCATTAGTTCTTCTCCAACTGTTTTGCCGGCTATGTTACCTGCAGATAAAGCCTTTGGTATGATACCTATGACTTCACTTCCTCCTACATGTGCAGCAGTTGACACACATCCCATTAACCCAAGGCTACCTCCTCCACATACTAGGTTAAGTTTTCGCTCAGTTAAAACTCGACCCAAATTGTCTGCTGCTTTTACAAACTCTTCACCTTTCCCGAAGCTTAACCCACAAAAAATACAAATACTTTTAAATTGATGAATAGAAACTCCTTCCATTTTTTGCAGTCATTTTTACCCTAAACAATGATTCAAATTTTGTATAAAAATAAAGAAATGAGGTCCTGCAATTATACAACTTAAAGAGAATGCATTAATGAAACCAATAGAGGTAAGCTAGCTGTTATCATAAAAGTTAAAATTTAAAAATGTAAAAATATCAAAGATAACAGCTAATATAGGAATCTAAAATATAAAAATTTCAACAATGACAGCTGAAAGTAAATATTTACAGATAGTTGTGATTGTGGCTCACATCTTCCTTTGATTTTACATCCAGTAACGGCTTAAATGCCCTCTATAGGTCGATGATTGACTTCCCATCCAATTTTCTTACAAATTAAAAAACAAAGTCTTTTAAAGTCAGATTCCCAAGACTATAGCTATCACGTTCTTTTTGAAATAATATATACAAATTGAGAATTTCACGTTCCACATATCCACTAGGATGCGTCTCAAGAGTCATTAAGATATTATCTAAAAACTCGTTAATCAATCCATCCTTGATGAATTTAATTTTATCTTTTCTATTAGTAGACACCATTCCTAGAGAACAACATCGCTTGTTACAGGTTGAACATGCACATTTGTGACACACTTGTAACCTTTTTGCTCTTCGTTTCTTTGCAAAAGAGCTCTTACCTAAACTATGTATGCATGAAACAAATGAATCAGAAAACTCACCTGTTAAACGTACCTTTACTTCAATTATCCACCGCACATCTTCAAGAATACCTTTTTGCATAAGCATTCTTAATCTTGCATGCCTAGCTTGGTACATTTTTCGTAGAACATCTTTAAGAAAAGAAGGAAAATATGTGTGCAATCCAAAAAGAATGACATCCATAATAAATTAAAAAAAAGAACCAAAAAAGAAGTGAGAAAAAAATTTTGTATTAGTAATTTTGAGCAACTGAAAGAACCGACTTGAAGAGTCATAGAGTATCGTTATCCACCACTTGATCGGGAAAGTAATTAAAAACAAACAATGGAATCAATAAAATTAATAACACAAGAAAACAAGTAATGTATATACAATAAAAAAAAATCATCCAGTGTGGTAAACAGGTTCATTCAAAGTGATAGACTGTAGCTTGCTTGGTAAATTCTCAAAGAATGGCTTTAAACGGTGTTCATTAACTTTAAAAACATTACCATTTTTGGGGTTCTCAATCTCAACAGCGTCATGTGGGTAAACTTTCTTAACAATAAAAGGACCTATCTATTTTGAACGAAGTTTGCCAAGAAATAGATGTAATCTTGAATCATATAAAAGAACTTTTTGTGAAGGTTCAAATGATTTTCTAAAAATATATTTATCATGAAACACTTTCATTTTCTTTTTATAAATTCTAGAATTCTCGTAAGCTTCATTCCTAATTTCTTCGAGTTCATCTATTTGAAGTTTTCTTAATGATCCTGCTTTATCTAAGTCAAAATTAAGCATTTTAATGGCCTAAAAAGTTTTATGTTCCAATTCCACAGGTAAGTGACAAGCCTTTCCAAAAACAAGTTTATAAGGAGACATGCCAATTGATGATTTAAAAGCAGTTCGATAAGCTCAAAGTGCATCGGTTAGTCTTAAAGACCAATCCTTCCGATTCGGGTTTACTGTTTTTTCTAAAATGTATTTTATTTCTCTATTGGCAAGTTCAACTTGTCCACTTATTTGTGGGTGATAAGGGGTAGACACTTTATGTGTAATTCCGTATTTTTTCATTAAATTCTCAAAAGGCTTATTACAAAAATGTAAACTTCCATCACTTATTATGGCTCGAGGCACTCCAAATTTTGAAAAAATGTTTTCTTTCAAAAATTTCAAAACAATTTTATGATCATTATTTTTGCAAGAAATTGCCTCTACCCATTTTCAAACATAGTCAACTCCAACTAAAATGTATTGATACCCAAAAGAAGATGGAAAAGGACCCATAAAATCAATACCCTAACAATCAAATATTTCAATGACTAAAATAGGATTTAATGACATCATGTTTTTGCGAGTTATTCCACCTAATTTTTTACAACGGTCACATGTTTTACAAAATGTATGTGTGTCTTTAAATAAGGTGGGCCAATAAAATCCACATTGCAATATTTTCACAGCAGTTTTCTTTGAAGAAAAATGACTACCACATACTTCGGAATGATAAAAAGAAATGATATTTTGAATTTCATTGTTAGGTACACATCTCCTTATAATTTGGTCAGGGCAATATTTGAAAAGATATGATCATCCCAAAAGAAATTGCGTACCTCCCTTAAAAATTTCTTTTTGTCTTGAGCATTCCAATAATTTGGCATTTGACCCGTAACAAGAAAATTGACAATATTAGCAAATCAAGGTAAAATAAAAACATTGAAAAGTTGCTCATCAGGAAAATTGTCATTAATTGGTGTTTTCTCAATTGGTTCTTCAAACATAAGTCTTGACAAGTGATCAGCAACCACATTTTGTACTAGTTTTTTATCTTGAATTGTGAGATCAAATTCTTGGAGTTATAGGATCCACCTAATCAATTTAGATTTAGCATCCTTTTTTGAGAGAAGATATTTTAATGCTGCATGATCGTTAAAAATCACAATGGGTGAGCCAACAAGATAAGATCGAAATTTATCCAATGCAAATACTACTGCAAGTAATTCTTTTTCAGTGGTAAAATAATTCATTTGAGCACTATTTAAGGTTTTACTAGCATAGTAAATCACATAGGGTTTCTTGTCTTTTCGTTGTCCTAAAACAACTCAACAGCATAATCGCTAGCATCACACATGATTTTAAAAGGCAAAGTCTAATTTGAAGGCTGCATGATAGAAACAGATGTTATAATGGTTTTAAGTTTGACAAAAACTTCTTGACATGACTCAGTCCCCTCAAAGAGAGCATCTTTTAATAAGAGATTGCTTAACGGTCTTGATATAACAATAAAGTTTTTGATAAATCTCCTATAAAAACAGCATGTCCTAAAAATGATATAACACCTTTGACAGACTTAAGAACGGGTAAATTGGTAATTAATTCAATTTTAGATTTATCTACTTCAATTCCTTTTGATGAGACAATGTGACCCAGCACAATACCATTTGTGACCATGAAATGACATTTTTCCCAATTAAGCACAAGATTCTTTTCTTCTCACCTAATCAAAACTTTTTCCTAGTTAGATAAGTAATCATCAAATGAATCACCAAAAACAGAAAAATTATCCATGAAAACTTCAAGAAATCGTTCAACCATATAACTAAAAATACTAAGCATGCATCTTTGAAATGTAACTGGTGCATTACACAATCCAAATGGCATCCTTCTATATGCAAAAGTTCCAAACGGACAAGTGAAAGTTGTTTTTTCTTGGTCTTCAAGTGCAATTTTAATGGTTATGCCCAAAATACTCATCTAGGAAACAATAAAATGTATGTCCAGCTACCCTTTCTAATATTTGATCCATGAATGGTAACGGGAAATGGTCTTTCCTAGTCATTGAATTGAGTTTCCTATATTCAATGCACATTCTCCAGCCAGTAATTGTTCTAGTTGAAATTAATTCATTATTTTCATTTTTGACTACAGTAACTCCAAATTTCTTAGGTACAACTTATGTAGAACTTACCCATGTGCTATCAGAAATAGGATAAATGATCTCTACATATAAAAGCTTGAGAACTTCATTTCTCACTACCTCTTTCATATTAGGATTTAACTTACGTTGCTTTTGTTTAAATGATTTGGCATTATTTTCCAAATATATCTTATGTGTACAAATCAAAGGATTAATTCCTTTTATGTCAGCTATTGCCCATCCTAAGATATGTTTATGCAATATTAAAATTTTGAGCAACTTACATTCTTGAAGAGCACTGAGTTTAGAAGAAATTATCACCGAAAAAGTTTCATTTGCACCCAAGAAAGTATACTTGAGGTCAGATGGTAATGGTTTCAATTCAAGTTTTGGTGGTTAAACACTCGATGACATCAGTTTATCAGTACGTTGAGGTAAGTCTTCAAATTTTGGTTTCCATCCATTAACTTTCAAAACCTGAGAAGATTTTAAAAGAGAATAAATATGAGACATTTCAGAATTTTCATCAAAATTGAAATCATTGTAACCATTTAAATAAACATCCAAGGGACTAAAAAAAGATGAAATATTAAAGCAGTTATGAACGAGTTCCTTAATATAACTAAGTTCATGCATGTGATCATTTTCACTAGGTTGTTTGCAAATATTGAACACATTCATTTCCAATGTCATGTTTCCAAATGATAATTTTAGAACTCTATTTTTACAGTTGATTATTGCATTAAATATAGCAAGAAATGGACGTTAATAAACAGGAATTTGGGTGCTTGAGTTAGGAACAGGTTATGTGTCTAAGAAAATAAAATCTACAGAAAAGTAAAATTTATCTACTTGGACTAACACATCCTCAAGTATTTCTCGTGGTACTTTTACAGAGTGATCAGCAAGTTGAAGTGTTGTAGAAGTAGGTTTAAGCTCACCTAAATCTAATTACTCATACACTGAATATGGCAACAAATTAACACTTGCACCAAGATCAAGTAAAGCATGATTTATCCTAAAGTTTCCAATTACATAAAAAATGGTGGGACAACCAGGATCTTTATATTTTGGTGGAGTGTTATGTTGAATAATCGAACTAACATTCTCAGTTAAAAATACTTTCTTTTGAACGTTAAGCTTCCTTTTAACAGTGCATAAATCTTTTAAAAATTTGGCATATAAGAAGGGACTTGCTTAATTGCATCTAACAAAGGAATGTTAATTTTAACTTGCTTAAAAAGTTCAAAAATTTCAAAATTTTGGTTCAACTTTTGAATTGGTTGCAACCTTTGAAGAAAAGGAACAGAGATAGGGCATTTTTCAACATCACACATCTTAGATTCAACATTATTTTTCTCACTCACTAATTTTGATGGTTTTTTAGATTCAATCTCTTTCAAAGAAATGGTTTTATCAATAACCTTACCACTTTGGAGAGTAGTGATGGAGTTGGCATTCTCATACTGTGTGCCATTTGGGTTAGAATCACTTACATGAAATTAACCCGCTGAATTTGGTTGTGGTTGAGCAGGAAATTTACCTTTCTCTTGACTGCGTAAAGCTGAGGTCAATGTTGAAAGTGTATTCTTGATATCATTAATGGCCTGTGATGTTTGATTGTTTATGCTTGTTTGCCCTTGCATGAATATTTGCAACGTTTCCTCAAGAGTCTTCAGATGTGGTGAATGGTATGATGGAAAATTTGAAAGTCTTTGAGGTGGTGGATGGGCATGATTATCATTTTCCAACTAAAATTTGGGTGATTTCTCCATCCAGGATTGTATGCTTTAGAATAAGGAGAATTAGAGGAAAAAGGTTTTTTGAAAGAATTCATAGAATTTGCTTGATCATGCAACATTTTTTTAAAAATTGGAATATTTGGAAAATCTTGAGTGGAATGTCCCATGACTTCACAAATTTCACAAAGTTCATCATTATGCACAAATTTGACCTCTTTACTTTCCTTAATTCCATGGCTTCAATCTTTCTCATTAAATTTGTAATTCTAGCACTTAAATTATCTTCTTGACTCAAATTATATTTACCCCCACTAGAACTAGGCATATTAGATCTAATTGAATTTTCAAAGGAACTAGTAGTTTGCCAAGATTGAGAGTTTTCAGCTAAATGATCTAAATACTCTAAAGTTTCTTCTGGATCTTTGTCTAAAAATTCACCATTACACATTGTTTCAACAAATTGTTTTGTCTCTGGCGTTAACCCTTCATAAAAGAAATTTATCGTACGCCAGTTTTCAAAACCATGGTGTGGGCATGAATTCAACAAGTCTTTAAATATTTCCAAACATTGAAAATAGGTCTCATTTCCTTTTTGACAAAAATTTTGAATTTGTCTCTTGAAAGCATTTGTTTTATGTATTGGAAAAAATTGCTTTAAAAACTTAATTTGCATTTCTTGCCATGTGCCTATAAATCTAGGTTTTAATGAATTAAGCCATGTTTTTACTTTATCTTTTAAAAAAAAAGGAAATAATTTTAGCTTAATTATCTCTTCACTACATATTTGATCCATAAATGTGGCACATACTTCCTCAAATTCTTTCAAGTGCAAATAAAGACTCTCAGACTCTAAGCCATGGAAATTAGGAAGTAAAGGGATCATACCGGACTTAAATCTGAAGTTATTTGCATTATGCGGAAAAAGAAAGCATGAGGGAGATGAATTTCGAAAAGGTTGCAAATATTCACGCATGATTTGAACATGATGATTTTCATTTTCTCCAGGTATACTTTCATTTTCAGCCATAGTGTTAGTTGTGTGTGAGTTTGAAGATGAATCAAACAAATTTCTAAAGGAGGTTTCAGAATTACTTTTCACCAGTCAATGAGAATGAGGATCATAATACCATCCAAACATGAAAAAATAAAAAAAATAATAATAAAACACAGTAAAGTAAAATACAATAAAATAAAATGTTAACACAATAAAATAATAAAAAAAAAAGAGGTGGTATAACCTTCCTCTTAATAAAATTATTGTAAATGAAAATAACAACACAATAGTTAATAGAAAAAATTAAGAAAGGTGGCAAAGCCTACCATGAACAAAATAAACAACAAAAATTAGGTAGTATATGTAGAACTAACCATAATATAAATATAAATGGGCGGTTGAACCTCTCAATAAAAATAAATAACAACAAGTAAATAAAAAAAATGTTAAAGTTAGAATTAGAATTAGAGGTTAAAGCTAGTAAAAGAAAATTAAATAAGAACTAATAAACTTTATACAAACTGGACTCCCCGGCAACAGCGCCAAAAATTTACTACAACTTAAAGGTTGTAACTCCTAAATATAGGTTTTCTCAAGTAATAAAGTTTGGAAATCGGAGTGTCAATCCATAGGGAATACGTTATATTAAGTCCACAAGTCCAAAAGTCTAAATATTACAAGTCCAAATATTCAAATATTATAAGAAATGGAATGAATTTGCTTATTGTCAAATTTAAATTCAATATTATTATATATTAGGGCATTAGGGATCCATTTTAATGATTTGTATAGAATTTATTCTTGATCCTTTTTTTCTTTTTAAAGAAAAACACAATTAAGAGTCAAAAGAAGTAATTTTAATTGGATGATGAAAAAAAATATTTAAGCACAAAGAAATCAAAAGACTTATCTTTTAGTTGATAGTGAAAAACTATAAGTTGCTTTACTCTTAATATATAGAAAACATCTAAACATTCAATGTACCATTTGTTAACAATGAATCAAGGTTTCTAATAATTCAAAATCACTCGCAAAATATAGTACTCAAGCAATAAAAAGATTGACAATGAAGAACAAAACAAATGATCAAAGAACAAAAATATAAAATCATCAAAAGTTCACCTTTAACCCTAATTACGAAATTAGAAATATATCATTTTTTTTTTAAGTTCAAATTACAAAAAGAAAACAGAAATGGTAAAAATTATTCTCCCTCCTCATTTCCACATCTTCCTTTATATAGGTAAAACAAAAGACATTTCACATGTGTGAATATAATTTTGTTAATTTCTAATTAATCACGCTCTACCAATTTTCAACATATTTTTGACCATGAAAACCACCGAATTTCATAAAATAACTTTCTTCAAAGTTGTAGGTGAACGACTCATCTTTCTAATGGTCCATATCTCACCTTTATTATTGTTTTAGACTGTGAGTTGTATTGAAAATAGGCAGAGATATTCAAATCGCATTTCTCTACCGCTCTTTTAGAATCATAGCTCTTTTTGGTAGTCGACCAATTGAAATTTGAGAAAGTGCAAAACATAAAAGATTTAGATCCCTTTCTCAGCTTTCTAGATCACCCAACCATATAATTTTTCGTTATGTAGTTGGGCTGGTTCAAAGATGCACTTGAGTTCTGTTGAAACCCAATTTCGTCCCATTAATTGCTCTAACTAGTTCAACCTTTGGCTTACAAAGTTGTGAAATAATGAGTTTATGTTTGTCCAGCCCAAGAATTGTATCAATTGATGATTTGGATTGAAAGATACGCTCATTATACAAAACCTGCCCAAAACCGACTATTTAGTCCAATTCATGTTTTACAATTCAATATAAAGGAATACGCTTCATTATTGGGGAATGGAAGGACATTATTAAGTATAAATCATAATATTTCTCTTGATAAATCTACACTTTTAAACATTTATCATCAGTGTTTGGTTCTTTTTTTGATAATTGCATGAATAACTTGGCTTTAGTTTTGCAACGATGTAAAGAAACTAATTTAGTGTTGAATTGAGAAAAATGTCATTTTATGGTTCAAAGAGGCATCGTTTTAGGTTATCGCATTTCAGCAAAAGGAATTGAAGTTGATTGAGCAAAAATTGAAGTCATCGAGAAATTGACACCGCCTATTTCTGTGAGGGCTATTAGAAATTTTTTGGGACATGCCAGATTTTATCATCGCTTCATAAAAGACTTTTCAAAAATTTCTAAACTTCTTTGCAATCTCTTGATCAAAGACACGCATTTTTATTTTGCTAATGATTGTTGGCAGGCATTTAACACTTTGAAGAAGATGCTTAGTCAATTCAGCAAGTTGCATTGCCATTTCATTGTTAGAGCATAAATCATGCACCCTAACTCTCCTTCCTCTTGTACTCTTTTGCTGCGAATTAGCACCCAACATTTCATATAGCTCATATGTCTCTTCACTATCTTTTCTCCCATGGCTCCACTGGCAGCATTATCAATCGTGTATTGATATTGTTGCGTCAATCCATCATAGAAAAATTGATTTTGTAGCTGCAGCGGAAAATGATAGTGAGTACATTGGATAACAAGCATCTTGAATCTATCCCATGCTTCATGGAAAGGCTTTCCTTTCATTTGAGGAAGGTAGCAATTTTAGTCCTTAACTTGGTGGTCTTTTGGTGAGAGTAGAATTTTCCCATGAATTTGTTGTAAACCACTTCCCATGCAGTTAAAGATCTTGGTGGAAGAGTCATCAACCAAGCTTTAGCTCTATCTTTCAGCGTTTGAGGAAAACACCTCATCCTAAGTTGATCATCGGTTAATCCTTACAACATGGAATAATGTATGTTTTTTATCTCATAATTCCGTGCAGCATCCTCCAATTGTATGCAAGATGTAGAAGTACTAATGATCGGCCTTGCATATTCCTTCATCACCCTTTGTATTTCGGCTACTTCTATTGTTTGTGGCTCTATACTTGCTGTTTCCTCAACAATTTCTTCTTCTTCAATACATAATTGATGTTCTTCAACTAGTTGTCTCAAGTTCTTCCTTATTCTTAGGATATTATCCCTTTTCTCTCCAAGATATCTCCTTAGGGAATTGTCACCGTGCATGTACCTAATGAAAGAGAAAAAAAGAAAGAAATTAAGCTATAAAGAAACAAAATAAAATAGCAATAAATGAAACACTCACAACAAATGAAATCAGAACAAATGAAACACTCAAAACAAATAAAAAAAATAGCAACAAAGAAAACAAATATAGAATTTAAACACCAGTTCCCTGGCAATGACGCCAAAAATTTGATGTGCAAATTTTAAATGCTCTCAAGTGCACAAATCGTTAATAGCTGACGATAAGTTCACTTCAAGGTTGATCTCTCGCGGAATTGTAATGGTTTAAATTCTTAACACTATTTAGGAGGCAAACCTAAGAGCAAGAGCAGGAAAATATGAATTCTGCAACAATTGAATTTGATTGCCAAAATCAAGTGCTATCTTTTCCGTTTTTCTTGTTGTACGGCTAAGAAAAAAAAAAGATTTGTATTCATTTGTACAAACTATACTTTCACTGAGTAATCGGGAGTTGTGCCTAAATAAGCATTGAGTTCTCGCATCAAACAGTGGAGTATAGTTGGAAAAAAAAATTAAAGCCGAATGTAAAAAGGAATAAAAAAAAGAGAGGATAGTGTGCTTTGAAAAGAAAAAAGGGAGGAGAAAAATATGAAGGAGTGATGGTGGTGAAATGGGTTTGTAAGAAAAGAAGAGATTTGATAATGTATGCATACATCATTGAGTTCTTATGAGTTTGTTTTACTCATTATCTAGTCTTTATTAAGAATATCCTACCTATTGGTTTCATTACAACCTTGAAAAAAAAAGTCTTACCTTGATTTTGTGTGTTGTATAATTAATTTGCATTTGTTGTCATGATAATCAAGTTACTGGCATTCCCTTCATGAGATCACAATCATTATACCAAAAATAGCGTGCTCTTTCTTTTGTATGTGAGCTTTATTTTCCATTAAAAATCTAATCGTAATGCTTATCTCGCATACTTTATAGTATTAACCCAAATTTTGAGTACTTTCTTTAAGAGTGACCATATTTGTGAGATTTGAAGTTCTAAACTTCTACACATGCTATATTCTAATATTGTAAAGGATGACATAAAATACAATGATCAATTAATGGCTATCACACACTACACACGAGCATAACATGTGAAGCATTGTTACTACTTGAGTAATTGATTGATGGATTTTGTATCTTTTTGTATTCTTGTTGACCATAAAACGATATAGTAAAGAAGCTAGTTTATGTTGTTTTTAAGTCTTTGAATTTTTCTTTTGCTCGAGAATTAGCAAATGTTAAGGTTGAGAATATTTGATATATCAATTTTTTATCTATACAAATATTAAGAAGGATTCTTAATATTATGTAGTCATTTTTACTTGTTTACTTTTATGTTCATTTATTATGCTTTTATTTGTAGAAATTGAAGAATAATTTTATTTTCTAGCCAATTAAATTTGAATAAGAGATTTGGGCCAAGTTAAATGGACCTCATTGCATTCTTTTCAGAAAGCCCAAATGAAGCCCAAGGCCTAATCCATGATTTGAAAAGAGTATAAATATAACCTTTTGTTTTAGGGTTTGATATTCTATCAAGGAGGCAACAGCCGAAAGGGGAAGTGTTCACGTTTTTCTCTCAACTTGGAGTACGAAGGAGGAGAAAGATTGCTTATTTTTCAGAAAAGGGAAGAAGAGAGTTAGAATCATTTCCTTCCAAATCTTCTTTTCTGTATTTTTATGTTTAGAATGTTTAATTTTTGTGTAATTCTTCATTATTCAATTAGAAACTAAATTGTGCTGTTTATGGTTTGTTATTCAATACTGAGCATTCATTATTTTGCTTAATGCTTTGAATATTTGGCCAACATTTGATTGATTTGTGAACCATATTGATCTGAAAAGTGATTTATGTGTTTTGATCTAGTAATGAATACCATAAATTACATGTTAGATAAAAATATAATGATTCATGCAGAATTAAGAATAATTATTATTGCTTTTAATAAACTTTCATATAATGTGATTCACATAAAGATATAGTGGATTAATGTGTAAGTATTTTTTGTCAGTATTAATAATAAATTGAAACAATACAATTGAAGGAATTAAATTTGAATAGTTATGGTGAAATCTACTGCCCCAGGGTGTTAATCAATTAAATTCACAATTTTAAAATTAATTATCTTCGGTAATTAACAAATTAATCAATCTACCTAGGAATAATACACAACTTATTATATATTACTTGTAACGATAACGTGCACTTGCGTTTATTAAAATCCACAACGTCAAATGCGAAATTGACGCAAAAAATGATATCATTTTGAAAAGGAACGCATGTCCTGTTACTCACCGTAGCGTGACGCTCGCTACTGTGCATTTGATTTCGAAAATGAAGTAGTTGAAAATATACAATTTTAGGGATGAAATTGGCAAATGCAAAACTGAAGCAAAAAACGATTTCGTTTCGAGATAGGACACACGTTTTGTTACTCATTGATGTGTGATGTTCATTACATCGAAAATGTACATTTTACGTTTTACAGCGCATTTTACATTGTAAATAGAGGATTCGAAAATGTACAATTTCCAGGGACGAATGTCACGATGTATTTTACATCAAAAATGGAAGAGTCGACAATGCACGATTTTTGGGAACAAAATTGTCAAACACAAAACGGACGCAAAAAAATGACTTCATGATGTGAACAAAGTTATGCAACCATGCATATAAGATAGTGAACTCTTACATGGGCTTGAAAGGATTTAAGGGCAGCATTTACATAATCCATTAAACTTTTCAGGTGGGCCAAATTACAAGAGATAAGCTGAATGTATAACAAAAATTCAACTGGGTTACATGAAGAAGAATAAAATATCTCTATGCCACAAGAAAATTAGGGTTTTAAAAATTTCTTATTTGGTTTAGATTATTTTCTTTATATAGAATTAGTTTTCTAGTTCGTTTCGGATTGTTATATTTCCTAATTAGATTAGGATTTTAGTTTTCTGTTTTATTTGGGGTTTATATTCCTATTTATACTCTGTATCTCTTGGAGCATTTTCCATAAAGCAATGAGTGTTTTCTTCAAAACTCTACAACCTTTAATAATAATTTTATGATGGTGTTTTTGTATCCCTTTGTTTTTAATATTTGGAATAGAACTTAGTAGCCTATTTTTCCTTAACAAACGTTAATTTTCCCACCAAAAAAAAAAATGTTTTTGAGACGGGATATATGTTTTATTACTCATTGCGGTGTGATAATCGTTACCATCCACTCTATTTCGAAAATGAAGGAGTAAAAAATGTATAATTTCTAAGGACGAAATTAACAAATTCAAAACGGATAAAAAACCGACTTTATTTCAAAACAGGACACACATCTTGTTACCCACCATGGCACGGTGATCGTTACAGTAAATTTTATATCAAAAATGAAGGAGTAAAAAGTGAATGGATGCAAAAACGGCTTAGTTTCGAGACGAGACGCATGTCTTGTTACTCATCTCACATGACAATTTTTGTGGTGCATTTCATTTCAAAAACAAAGAAGTCAAAAATATACAATTTTCATGGAAGACATTGCGAAACGAAAAACAGACGCAAAAAGATGACTTGGTTTTGAGACGAGAGGCACGTCTTGTTACTAACCGTGGCACGACGATCATTATGGTGTATTTTGCATCAGAAGCGGAGGAGTTGAAAATGTACAATTTTTGGGGACGAAATTGTCAAATACGAAACGGATGCAAAAAATGGCTTTATTTCAAGACGAGGCGAACATCTTATTACTCATCGTGGTAGGACGATCATTACAGTACATTTTATAGTGAAAATAGAGGAGTAGAAAATGTACGATTTTTGGGGACAAAATAGTCAAACGCAAAATGGATGCCAAAAAATGACTTCATTTCGACACGAGATGCATGTCTTGTTACTCACTATATTGTGACGATCGTTATGGTGCAAAATAGTAAAAAATGTATGGTTTTCGGGATCGAAATTGTCAAACAGAAAACGGACGCAAAAAAACTACTTGATACTCACAGCGGCTTGACGATTGTTATGTTGTATTTCATTTCAAAAACGGAGCAATCGAAAATGTACGATTTTCGATGACAAAATTTACAAACACAAAATTGACGAAAAAACGACTTCATTTCTAGTCGGGAAGCACTCTTGTTACTCACCATGGTGTGGTGATCGTTGCGGCATATTTTACATAACAAATGGAGGAGTCAAAACTGTACAACTTCCGAGGATGATCGGAGGAGTCAAAATTGATGGGATGCATGTCTTGGTACTGATCACGGCATGACAATTGTTACGAAGTATTTCATTTCGAAAACAGAGAAGTCAAAAATTGTCAAATGCAAAACGGATGCAAAAAAATGACTTCGTTTTGACATGTTATGTGTGTCTTATTTTTCACCGTGGTGTGACAATTGTTATGCAGCATTTCAATTGAAAAAGGAGTCAAAAGTGTATTCTAGGGACGAAATTGTCAAAAGCAAAACAGATGCAAGAAAACTACTTCGTTTTGAAACAAGACACAGGTCTTGTTACTTACTCACTGTGGTGTGATGATCGTTATAATGCATTTTGCATCGGAAACGGAGGAGCCAAACATGTACGTTTCAGGGGCGAAATTATCAAACATGAAACGGATGCAAAAAATGACTTCATTTCGATACGGCATGCATGCCTTATTACTCACTGTGGTGTGATGATTGTTACCATGCATTTTGCATTAAAAGGGGAAGAGTAAAAAATGCACGATTTTTGAAGCTGCAATTGTCAAACAAAAAATGGACACAAAGAAAGACTTCGTTTCGAGACGAGACACATGTCTTGTTACTCATCTTGGCGTAATGATCGTTACAATGCACTTCATTGCAAAAACTGAGTGGAAAATTAACGATTTTTTTTGTACAAAATTGTCAAACGCAAAACAAACACAACAAAATAACATGGTTTTGAGACGAGATGCATGTCTTGTTACTCTTCGCAACATGATGATTATTACAGTGTATTTCCTTTCAAAAACGGAGGAGTCAAAAATTGTCTAATGCGGAACAGACGCAAAGAATGACTTCGTTTTGACATGGTATGCATGTCTTGTTACCCATCATGGTGTGATGATCGTTATGTTGCATTTTGCATTGAAAACAGAGGAGTCAAAAGTGTAGAATTTCTGGGGATGAAATTGTCAAACACAAGGAAACAACTTCGTTTCCAAACGAGATGCACGTTTTGTTACTTAGCATGGTGTGATGATTGTTACAGTGTATTTTATATCGAAAACAAAGGAGCCAAAAATATGTGTTTTTCGGGGCGAAATTGTCAAATGCTAAACGAACATAAAAAATGATTTTGTTTTGATACGGGATACACATCCTGTTACTCACCTGCATGACAATTGTTACATTGCATTTTGCATCGAATATGCAGGAGTCGAAAATGCACGATAGGGACGAAATCACACACAAAATGGAGGCAAAAAAATAACTTCATTTTCGATACGGGATGCCCTCTTGTTACTGACTATGGTGTAACGATCGTTACAATGCATTTTGCATTGAAAATAGAGGAGTTGAAAATGTACGATTTCCAGAGATGAAATTGTCAAACAAAAAACAAAAGCAAAAAAACGACTTCGTTTCAAGATGTGACACATGTCTTGTTACTCATCGTAACGTGATGATTATTGCGGTGCATTTCATTTGGAAAATGGAAAAGTTAAAAATGTACTCTTTTTTAGGATGAAATTGTCAAAAGCGAATCGGATTAGGAAAAATGATTTCATTACGATACAGGCCACTTATCTTGTTACTCACTATCATGTGAGGATCATTGCAGTGCATTTTTTTTTCAAAAATACAGAAGTTGAAAATGTATGTCTTTTGGTGCCGGAATTATCAAATGTGAAACAAATTTAAAAAATGACTTCGTTTCGAGATAGGCAAAACGTTTTATTACTCACCACCGCATGAGGATTATTGGGTACATTTTATTTCAAAAAATATTTTCGTTTTGAGGCGGGCCACACGTCTAGTTACTCACTATCGCATGAGAATCATTATGGTATATTTTATTTCGAAAATAGTGAAGTTCAAAATTTATGATTTTCAGGGTTGGAATTGTCAAACATGAAATGGATTTGGAAAATGGCCTCATTTCGAGACAGGCCACATGTCTTTTAACTCACCATCACATGAGAATCGTTACGATATATTTTATTGATAAAACAGAGAAGTTAAAAATATACTACTTTTGGATCCAGAGTCGTAAAACATGAAACGAATTTGAAAAAGGACTTCATTTTGAGACAAACCACTCATGTTGTTAGTCACCATCACGTAAAGATTATTACAGTGCATTTTATTTCTTCAAACACAATGGTCGATAACAAAGCATGTGGCCCATCTCGAAACGACATCATTTTTTGTGTTTGTTTTACGTTTGACAATTTCGGACCCGAAAATCATACATTTTTGACTTCTCCCTTTTCAAAATAAAGCCCACTAAAATCATTCTCACCCAATATAAAGTAACAAGACATGTGTCCCGTCTCAAAACAAAGTCATTTTAGTACACCTGCTACCTTTGACAATTTTGTGTACAAAAATCGTACATTTTTGACTTCTCCATTTTTGAAATTAAATCCACCAAAACAATTTTCATGCGATGGTGAATAACAAGACATCTGACCCATATCAAAACGAAGTTGTTTTGTCCAATCATTTCATGTTTGACAATTTTGGCCTTGAAAATAAAATCCACCAAAATGATCCTTATGCAATAGTGAGTAAGATGTGTGGTCCATCTTGAAACAAAGTCATTTTTTTTTGTCTGTTTCACGTTTAACGATTTCGGCCTAAAAAATCGTACATTTTCAAAATAAAGCCAACCGAAATGATTCTCACATTATGGTGAGTAACAAGATCTGGGGTTCGTCTCGAAACGATGTCATTTTTTGTATCCGTTTCATGTTTGATAATTTTGGTCTTGAAAATTGTACAATTTCGGCTTCTCCGTTTTCTAAATAAAACCTACCGAAATAATTTTGATGTGATGATAAGTAACAAGACGTGTAGCCAATCTAGAAATAAAGTTATTTTTTGTGCGAGTTTTGTGTTTGACAACTTTGGGCAAGAATATCGTACATTTTTAACTTTTCCGTCTACGAAATAAAACCCACAAAAATGATTCTCATACAATAGTGAGTAATAAGATGGTAGCCAATCTTGGAATGCAGTTGTTTTTTTTTTTTTTATCTGTTTTGCATTTAACAGTTTCAATCTCGAAAATCGTATATTTTCGACATCTCCATTTTCAAAATGAAACCCACCGAAAAGATCCATTTTCGATCTCAAAAATCGTACAATTGGCCCGTCTCGAAACTTAAACCGAAAAATGGAGGTTTGTGAATAAATTAACGTTTGCTAAGGAAAAAAGAGCTTACTAAGCTCTATTCCAAATATTAACAACAGAGAGATATAGAAACACCACCCTAAAATTGTTGTTAAAGGTTGTAAAGCTTCAAAGAAAACACTTACCACTCTATGAAAAATTTTCCAAGAAATATAGAGTATAAAATATAAGAATTTTTATGTAGATGAAACACCATAACTTTCTAGTCACTTCATCTTGTAAGCATTTTCTCTAATTCATACCTTAAATGGTCCATCAGCTTTAGGCTTGTGTTTAGCATATTTTCCAGGTGAAAAACGTGCTTTTCGAAGATGTATCCAAACAAAATTTGCTTCCTTGAACTCAACATGCTTGCGATGTTTGTTTACAGAAAGTCGATACTTCTCATTTTGTTTCAGAATTCTGTCACAAACTTGCTCATGAAGCTTTTTGATACTCTTAGCTCTTTCTTCAGCATCTCCACTAAAGTATTGATGAATTGGAAGTGGAGCTAAATCCATTGGGCTGATAGGATTTTTGCCATAAACTACCTCAAAAGGACTTTGACCAGTAGATTGGCTAGTTGATCGATTATAAGCAAATTCAATTTGAGCCAAAATAACATCCCATTGTCTAATATTCTTACCAACATAACTTCATAAGAGATTTTCCAAACTCCAATTTGTCACTTCTGTTTAACCATCAGTTTGAGGATGATGAGAAAAGCTAAAATTGAGACTAGTGTCAAGTTTTCTCCATAGTGTTCGCCAAAAGTGACTAAAAAACTTGGAATCTCGATTTAAAACGATGGTTTTTGGAATACATTGTAGCTTCACTACCTCTTTCAAATACAAATCAACCACATTAGAGGCATCAGCTGTTTTATTGCAGGGGATAAAATGAGCCATTTTAGAAAACCTACCCACCACCACCACGACAAAATCTTTATTTCTTTGAGTTCGTGGTAACCCAACAATAAAATCTAAACTCACATCTTCCCATGGAGTGTTGGGCACTGATAATGGAGTATACAGACTCGTATTTTGTCCATGACTTTTTGCAACATGGCCGATCTTACACTTTTCTACATACTTCATAACATCGTATCCCGTCTTTGCAAAAAAACTTATCTTTTAAGAGAGCAAGTATTTTATCTCTATCAAAGTGACCTTCAACACAATTGTCATAAACTTCCATGATAATAGACTCTTTTAAAGAACACCGAGAAATGCACAGACAATTACCTTTCAAGAGATAGCCCTCTTGCCGCAAGAATTACTTGTAAGGATGGCTTTCACATGCTGTCCATATCTTACCGAAGTCTAGATCACTTGCATATAATTCCTTCACGACTTCAAAGCCTATGACTTTCACTTGCATTGAGGATAGCAAGGAATGTTTTCGGCTAAGTGAATCAGCTACAACACTTTGAACTCCATATTTGTGCTTGATGGTGAAGTTGAAAGATTGAAGAAATTCAACCCATCCAGCATGTCTTCGATTTAGCTTCTGTTGGCTGATGATGAATTTCAAGGCCTCATGATCTGAATAAAGAACAAACAGTTTTGAAAGAAGATATTGACTCAAATGAGCCAAATAGCGACAGATTGCATATAACTCCTTATCATAAGTAGAATATTTCTTGTGAGATTCATTTAGTTTCTCACTAAAGAAACCAATTGGTTCGTTCCCTTGGCTCAAAACACCACCAATTCCAGTATTTGATGCAACACATTCAACTTCGAACACTTGGTTAAAATCCGAAACTGAAAGAATGGGTGATTGAGTTACCTTGCTTTTGATAGTGTCAAAGCTCCTTTGCACTTCTTCTGTCCACTTGAAAGTTTCTCCCTTGAGACACTCAGTAATTAGAGCAACAATTGTGCTAAATCCTTTAATAAAAGGTCGATAAAACAATGCAAGGCCATGAAAACTTCGTATGTCATGCAAAGATTTAGGCGTTGGCTAGTTGAGGATTGCTTCTACCTTACTGGAAATCCATCTTGATGCCTTCTTTAGATACAACATAGCCCAAAAAGACTAGGCTGTTAGTAAAAAATTCACACTTCTTCAAATTAGCACATAGCTTTTGTTGTCGCAGTGTGTCGAACACTTGACAGAGATGGTTGACATGTTGTTCTTCATCTTTGCTGTATACAAGAATATCATCAAAGTACACAATAACAAATTTTCCGATGAAAAACTTGAAAACATGATTCATCAATCACATAAAAGTGCTTGGAGCATTAGAAAGACCAAAGGGTATCATTATCCATTCGTAAAGTCCATCTCGAGTTTTAAAAGCAGTTTTCCATTCATCTTCAAGCTACATTTTGATCTGATGATAGCCACTCCAAAGATCAATCTTTGAAAAGATTTTAGCCCCATGAAGTTGGTCTAAAAGATCATCTAGGCGTGGAATTGGAAAGCTATAATCAACTGTTATCTTGTTTACTGCTCTATTATCAACATACATACGCCACGATCCATCTTTCTTTGGTACTAAAAGTCTAGAAACAGTACAAGGACTCTTACTTTCTCAAACCAATCCCTTTGCAATCAGCTCATCAACTTGTCTTTGTAACTCTTTATGCTCTTTTAGACTCATTCGATAAGCCACCTTATTTGGTAGAACAGCTCCTAGTACAAGATCAATGCAATGTTGAATGTCTCTCATCGAAGGAAGTTCAGGTGGGATCTCCTCTAGAACAACATCGTGAAACTCTTCAAGAATTGCTTCATGATCTGCGATGGTTCATTGCCATCTTCATTTTCCTCAAACACAACTAGAACATAAACTTCATTACCCAAATTCAACTCCTTTTGACATTCCGATATGACAAGCAAATTTTTTCCCTCCTCTTTTACAAGTTTAGGAATATTTTTCATCTTTGACGGACCCAAAACTATCTTTGTTCCATCTTTGACAAAAGTATAAGTGTTTTTTTACCCATAATATAATAACCTTTCTATCATATTGCCAAGGTCTTCCCAAAAGTAAATAACAAGCATCAATGGGCACAACATCACACCAAACTTCATCCATATGTTTTTCTCCAATTGAAAATGAAACAATACAGCGTTTGTTTACCTTTATCTCACTACCCTTTCGAAGCCAAGAAAGTTTATATGGTTGAGGATGTTGCTCAGTTTTGATGCACAACTTCTCCACCATTTCAGCAGACACCACATTCTCAAAGCTGCCACCATCTATAATGACGTTACAAACCTTGCCATTAAAAGTACATCTTGTGTGAAAAATATTCTTTCGCAACCAATCTTCTCCTTCAAATGCAACGCTCAAACTTCATCGCATAACAAGAGATTCGCCATAATCAGCATACACAACATCATCTTCCTCGACATCTTTTGGAACTTCAGAGTTAAATTGTGGACCTCCCTCAATTTCTTCATCAGCATCTTCTTCAACAAGTGTGATAATTTTGCGATTAGGACATTCGGAAGTAATATGCCCAAAACCTTGATATTTGAAGCATCATCAAGAATTTGTGTTTGGTTGCTGCTTAGAGCTAGTTCCCACATCATTCTAGGCAATAATCTTGGTTGTTGACTTCACGTTACAAGTATTTTTGGAAATAGAGGTGTTCCCACGATTGAAAGTGATGTCATGGGCTGAAAAACGAGTGCCACTGCCTTGTGCTTCTCTTTGTTGCTTCTCCACTTTTAGAGCCAGTCTACCCATATCATCGTAACTCCAATAAGGTTGCAATTGCACTATTTTTCTAATTTCTGGTCTCAATCCTCCTAAATAACGAATTATTGTTTATTCTTCCGGCTTAACAATATCACACTTCAACGTAACGTGATCAAATTCAGCATTATATTCTTCCACAGCAGATCTTTTTGCTTGAAATTGTGAAATTTCAAGAAAATATCTTGCTGATAATTTTCTGGTAAGTATTTTCACTTGAGTTCCCTTTGCATCTTTTCCCTAAGTGACAATTTTACCTCTTTCTTCACGTACTCTTTGTCTCTTGAGATTTCCCCATCATAAAGATGCATGTGTTCTTCAGCTTGCTAACAACAAACTTCACCTTCATATACTCAAGAGCATCCTTAAACTCAAAGATTCGTTCAATGGTATGGAGCCAATCAATAAATTCTTTCGGCTACATTCTTCCTTTGAAATATGGAATATCAACTTTCATATTAAAATCTTTTTCAAAATGAAAGTTTCGTAATTCTCTTGGCTGTGAGGGGGTGTTGCTGCCACTTGACAAGCGATTTGGGATATGGTGAAAAGGATTTAAGCCCTCTTCTTTTTCACTAAGAGCTTCATGGACAGGTTCTATACGTTGCTAAATTCTCTCTTGATTTTCAAATGCCTCCAACCATTGTTGAAGTTACTGGATTTGCCTTCTCATTTCTGCTATTAGAGCATTATGAGGATCAGCTTATGTGTTTGAAAGACCTTCCTCAAATTGTTTTTTACGACGATGAATAGCCATGGAACCTTGAGCTCTGATACCAAATTGATATCAAAAAATGGAAGTTTGTGGGAAAATTACGTTTGCTGAGGAAAAAATAGGTTACTAAGCTCTATTCCAAATATTAACAACAGTGGGATACAGAAACATCATTTTAAAATTGTTATTAAAGGTTGTAGAACTTTAAAGAAAACACTCACTACTCTATAGAAAATTCTCCAATAGACACAAAATATTAAATACAAGAATTTGAATAAACTCAACTTCAAAACCACTTTATTTCAATACTACACACTTGATGCCTTTATATAGGTTGTTACAAGAAAGAAATGTCAAAGGTTAAGACAACAACTCCTAAAAATTTCAATGGTTAGGTCAATAATTATTACTTAATTTTGACAAATGAATACAAACATTTAAAATTCTCTGAAAATAAACTAAAATAGCTAATAGTTTGAATTACAACTCACCAAATCCTTCTATCATCTAAAAATTAAACAAAACACATTGCATTTAAGTTAAAAATCTTTAAAATTTGTACATCCAGATTTTACCTTTAAAATGAACATGTTGTGAAGAAGTTAGCATAACTTTCTTTAGAGAACTTCAAATGCTAAACCATAAAATTTTATAGAAAGCTTACGTCTTCAACTTTCCAGTGGCACCAACCTTTTTCTGAAATATTATTTTAGTAAATACAGTTTAAATTTTGAAATTACCCCTCTAATAGTATCTCATAACTTAGTAAATTAGAGTAATCTTCTTGAACTTATTGGCACTTAAGTTCTGCTTTTAATGTTCTAACACTCTTGTGTTAGAAACAAAGTTGGTTTTCAAGTCTATTTTGCGTTTGATGATAATGAAGATCGAGACACTGGCCAAATGGTTCAAGCTAACATTCCCAAATATTTTCAAGATTTTTTGCAAAGAATCAATAGTCCAATGATTAGGACAAAGATAAAGGGGATGAAAGAGGATTTACAAGATTCTCAGGCTATTGTACAAGTTTTCAAACCCTTACCAAAGATAATCACTTACCTTTATGTGCAAGAAGAATAATAGCTCTGCGCTACTAAATCCTAATGCCACATGGGAAAATTAGGGTTTTAAAGTTTTTTGTTTAGTTTTGATTATTTTCTTTACATAAAATTAGTTTTCTAGTTTGTTTAGGATTGTTATGTTTCCTACTTAGATTAAAATTTTAGTTTTCTCTTTTATTTAGGGTTTTTATTCCTATTTGCTTAATTTTGAACTGATGTTTTCATGCTTATATAAAGGATACTATTATGTAAACAAATAATCATCACATCATTAATAATATTGAGATATTTTGAACAAGCATAGTTTTGCCTTTTTGTGTTCTTGGTAGAATACAATATCCTGACTTATCAAAGGAGTGATCAAACTTTGTGGCATCTTTAAAATTGAAATTTTATGGATTTATTTTCTTAAGTTTTAATCTGATCATTTACAGCTTGTTTTATAGTTTTTGGGGTGCGCATAACAACTGATTTAAGAGTTTTTAGAGCAGGTCGTCTAGTAGGTTCGCATCATGTAACATTAAACATCAAATAGACTTCATACTCGGTTCTACCATAAAAAATTGTCCTGCTTATATAGATAATCCTGAGGAAATAAATGAGGTACAAAGGCAAGTAAAATCTAAAGTTAAACCGCATGGTGTGTATACCCTTCTACCGGTGCCTACCAAACTTTGTGATACGAATATTAACAACAAAGAGATGCAGAAGTATCACCCTAAAATTGTTATTAAAGATTGTAGAGTTTTAAAGAAAACACTCACCACTCTATGAAAAATTCTCCAAGAGATACAGAGTATAAAATATAAGAATTTTATTAAACTCCACTTCAAAACCATTTGATTTTGAATTACAACTCACCAAATCTTTCTGCACATCTAGATTTTTCCTTGAAAATGCATATGTTGTGAAGAAATTGTTATAATTTTCTTTAAAGAACTCTAAATGCTAAACCGTAAAATTTTATGGAAAGCTTACTTTTTTAACTTTTCAATAGTATCAAGCTCTTTTTGAAATATTATCTCAGTGAATACAGTTTAAATTTTGAAATTACTCCTCTGACAATGTAATCACAACTTAGTAAATTAGGGTAATTATCTTGAACTTATTGGTACTTATGTTCTACTCTTGATTGAATACTCCCATGTCAATCTCCCATGATTGAAAAAGAAAAACTCTCTTGAGCCTCCAATCTCTGATTCTCTGAAATGGATTAAGATTGTTGTTTCTTGCATTTTGGTTCTTCACAAACTCAAAACCAAAATTTTCACCATGGCTTGCAAGGTGATATTTTTAACGTTGTTGCTTATGCTTTATCACGTCCCTTTATATCTTATGCCAATAACATCTTCCTACCACTAGAACAAGCATCATATTTCTCCCAAAATATCCTTCCTTAAAGAGATAGCCATCTTGCTGCGAGAATTGTTTGCAAGGATGACTTTCACATTCTACTCATATCTTGCCGAAGTCTGGATCACTTGCATTTAATTCCTTCACTACTTTAAAGGCTATGACTTTCACTTGCATCAATGATAGCAAGGAATGTTTTCGACTAAGTACATCAGCTACAATATTTTGAACTCCAGATTTGTGTTTGATGGTGAATTTGAAAGATTGACGAAACTCTACCCATTTGTCATGCCTTCGATTAATTCTTTGCTGTCTCCTTCTTGCATCACTTACTTTTTAATCAAAGAAAACAATGAGTTGTGTTTTTTACTTAAAGCAGCTCCAATTTTAACATTAGAATTTTCACATTCACCTTGAGAGATTATCTTAAAATCTGGAAGTGCAAGTATATAGGTTTCAATTACCTTCTTCTTTAGGTGTTTGAAACTCCATTTTGCTTTACTTGTCCACTTGAACGAGAAAGCTTTCAAGCATTCCATGATTGCAGCTATGGTGTTCAAATTTTTGATGAATCTCTAGTAATATGAGGTCACTCCATTGAAGCTTTAAATGTCATGAAGTTTAGGTGAAATTTCCACTGGAATAGCATCACAAAACTCTTCAAAAATTCTACCTTTATGTAGTCTTCTTATCTCCCTCATCAATAAGATTTTCATAGATATTGATGCAACGAAGTTGCGCAACCATGTAAACAAGAAGAGAAACTCACACATAAGGCTGGAGACACCTGATTGCAGTATCTATATGATTCGTTCAACATGCCGAGTAGACCGATTAAAAGAATTAGAGTCAAGACATTAGAAAGTGCCTTAAATGGAATAATTAAAAAGAAGTGTGATTCAAATACAATTCAAGATACAGTCTTGAAAAATTATACTTAGTGAACATCATCCAAACGATCGAAGTTTAAAAAAATTAATATAAAAATGTTCAAAAATTATAATCCATTTGTGTAATTTTGAAGAATTTTAAAATAATGTAATCACTTACATCATACATATATGTCGTCATTGCCTACGTCATATATATATATGACGTCATTACTTATGTTTTCATGTTTGAAATTTATAGTGTTAAAAGTCATAAAGTTTGTATTTATTTTGTCAAATTATTAGGTAGGATTGTTGGCCTAACTTTTGACATTTTCCCTTTGTATTTGCCTATAAAAAGGCTTTTATTTTTTTAAATGAAACAAGTAATTTTGAGTGTTAAATTATTTCTTACAAGTTCTTGTTCTTGAACTCTTCAAGTTTAATTTCTTATGGCATTCAAAACAACCAAACGTATCATCTAAATTCTTAAGTATTCTTAATAATTCTTGATGTGGCATTTGAATAATCATAGTTTTGGTTCTTATCTAAATATATATTGGGTCAAGACTCAATAAATTTGCGTCTTGAGAAATTCTTGATTTTCGTTACTACATTCGGTGTTGGGTTTTGTCACATTGTTAGCAAGGTTCGTATCATTTGGTATCAGAGCTTTGATACTAAGACAAATTTAAGTTATTCTTTACATTTTTATTGTTCCTTTACTTCTTCAATTAGAATTTTTAAAAAAAAGATACCAAAAGAAAAATATTGGGGCTAAATTCCTCCTTGATTGGTTCAAATTCGAATTTTGTATTTTACTTCCTTCAATATATTTTGAATTTATATTTCTATTTCTAGTTACTATAAAAAAAAATAAAGTAAGAAAAAAAAAGAAAAAATTGTTGTTATCCATTATATTCATAATTTCTTGTAATATTGACCTAATATTTCTTACTGTTAATCTAATATTGTCATTGCTTGTATTAATTTTTTAAGAGTTGCTTATTGAATCTTGTGATTTGTTTTGATTGCTTCTCATCTTAAATTGCTACTTAAATTTTGATTAAGAGTGTGCGAGTGTGAGGATATTTGACTGCTCAAACACTAGAATGAGTGAAAACACGTGAAGCAGTGCTTGTGAGGTTTCTAACTTTGTTTTGCAAATTTTAAATATATCTCACAATCAAGAAGAAAATTCAACCTCGCGGGTACAACTACCAACTATCCTGAACCTACAATTACAAGCATTATTAGGAGAGATGAGAAGAATGATAAAGGCTGAGTTCGAACCAACCCATGAAAGGATGGATAGGTTAGAAGAAGAGACATCAAGAGGGCAATATCAAAGCTCTTCCAATACACAACCACCTAAACAAGTGCAATCGAGGGTACAATGGATGAATCACCAATGAACCAGGGTAGGAATTTGCGTGGTTATAGGAATAGAAAGTCTAGGTTGGGGGGACCTAAGTTGTTGGATGATGATTTAGGAAGCATTTAGGTAAAAATTTTACCGTTTGAAGAAAGAAACGATTCTGAAGCTTATTTAAATTAGGAGAAGAAAATAGAGATGGTTTTCGATTGTCACAACTACTCCGATATCAAAAAGGTAAAACTTGTAGCAATTGAATTTACTGATTATGCTATCATTTGGTGGGATCAATTATTGAAGGATAGAAGAAGAAATCAAGAACGTCCGATTGAGACGTGGGACGAGATGAAGACAATAATGAGAAGATATTTCATTCCAAGCTACTACCATCGAAAGTTGTTTAACAAATTGCAGCGACTAATTTAAGGATCTAAAAGCATAAATGAATAATACAAAAAGATGGAGGTTACTATGATCCAGGCAAACATAGAGGAGGATAGAGAAACTATCATGGCTAGGTTCTTTTATGGTTTAAATCGTAAGATCACAGACGTAGTAGAGATGCGACATTATATAGAGTTGACAGATATGGTACACTAAGCCATCAAAGTTGAGCAACAATTGAAGCGAAGAAACATGGCTAGGAGAGAAGTAGGCACAACTACTACAAATTCATGGAGATAAACCCTAAACAGGAGGAATTTTCATTAACAAACTCTAAGTCCGAAGCCTTTAAGGATGTCAAACAAGTTATGCCACAAAAATAAGGTAACATTGAATCTACCGCTTCTAGAAATCGTGACATTGAGTGTTTTACATGTTAAGGCAGAGTCATATAATACCTAATGCCCAAATAAAAAGGTAATAGTGATCAATGCTTAAGGGAAGATTAGGTCAGAAAGAGAAGAAGCGAAATCGAAGACATGCCACCTCTTGAGACAACTATGAAGAGCAATATGCTGCATAAAGAGAATTATTAATGGCAAGACGAGATCTTAGCACACAGATTAAGGAACAAGAAAATGATCAGCATGAGAACTTATTTTATACTCGGTGTTTCGTCAACAACAAAGTTTGCAGCGTTATAATTGATAAAGGAAGTTGCACCAACACGGCCAGCACCAAATTAGTAGAGAAATTATCGTTACCTACCATAAAACATCCACAACCATATCGGCTTCAATGGCTAGACAATTGTAGAGAAATCAAGGTAACAAAACAAGTGTTGGTGGCATTTTCTATTGGCAAGTATGAGGATGAGATCTTTTGTGACGTGATTCCTATGCACGCATATTATATCTTATTGAGCAGACCGTGGCAGTACGATTGACGAGTCACACATGACAGTTTCACTAATAAATACTCTTTTACCATAAAAAAGTAACCTATATCACTTATACCATTCACTCTAAAATAAGTTCTTGAAGACCAATTAAAGGTGCAAAAAGCGAGTGAAAAGAGAAAAGAAAATGAGAAAGGCAAAAATGTGAAAGAAATGAGAGGAAAAATAAGAAAGTTGCAACGTTGATGTGCGAGAGAGAGGAAAAATAAAATTTCATTGCAAAAAAAAGTGAGAGCAGGAGAGCTTTACTTTCACAACAGCCCCTTATATACTTATGTACAATGAAGCCTTTTTGTGTACTGACAATTTTGCCAGATCCTTACTGAGCAATGTTATGTTTCTTTTATAGGAATTTGAAGATGTCTTTCCTGAAAAGGTATACCCTGGTTTATCTCCAATTCGACGAATTGAACATCAAATTGATTTTATGCCCGATGCAATAATTTCGGACTAACCAACTTATAAAAGTAATCTCAAGGAGACAAAAGAACTTCAACGACAAGTTAACGAGCTGATGGTGAAAGGATATGTTAAAGAAAGCATGAGTTATTGTGCGGTTCTGATGCTACTAGTGCCTAAAAAAGATGAGAAATAGAGGATGTGTGTTGATTGCCGAGCTGTCAACAATATTACGATAAAGTATCGACATCCCATTCCGCGATTAGATGATATATTAGATGAATTGCATGGATTTTATGTGTTTTCTAAAATTGATCTTAAGAGAGGATAACATTAAATTAGAATGAAAGAAGGGGATGAGTGGAAAATTGCATTTAAAACAAAATATGGTTTGTATGAATGGTTAGTTATGCCTTTTGGGTTAACTAATGCATCTAATACTTTCATGAGACTTATGAACCATGTTTTGCATGCTTTTATTGGCAAATTCGTAACAGTCTATTTTGATGATATCTTGATTTGTAGCAAAAATTTGAACAATCATGTTAAAAATTTAAAACTTGTTTTAAAAGTTTTAAGGAAAGAAAAGCTATTTGCTAATTTTAAGAAACGTACATTTTGCACAGATAAGCTTGTGTTTCTTGATTTTATTATAAGTGCTAAAGGGATTGAGGTCGATGAGGAAAAGGTGAAGGCAATTCAAGAATGGCCAACGCCTATTTCGACGAATCAAGTAAGAAGCTTTCATTGATTGGCTAGTTTTTAGAGCGCTTTGTTCGAGATTTTAGTAGCATAGCTGCACCCTTAACCAAAGTCATCAAGAAGAATGTTTTGTTCAAGTGGGGAAAAGAGCAGGAAAAGGCATTAAAACTCATCAAAGAAAAATTGACTAATACACCTTTACTTGTTTTACCTGACTTTCCTAAAACATTTGAGATTGAGTGTGATGCTTCAAGTACAAGAATCAAAGATGAACTAATGCAAGAAGGAAGACCGATTGCGTACTTTAGTGAGAAACTAAATAGAGTGACTTTAAACTATCCTACTTACGAGAAAGAATTGTATGCATTGGTTCGAACTTTATAAACTTGGCAGTATCACCTTTAGCCCAAAGAGTTTGTGATTCATACGGATCATGAATCCTTGAAACATTTAAAGGCGCAGGACAAACTAAGCAGACGTCATGCCAAACGGGTGGAGTTCATTGAAACATTTCCTTATATGATTAAAAACAAACAAGGCAAAGAAAATATAGTTGCTGATGCACTATCATGCAGATACGCTTTACTTTCAACTCTTGATGTTAAATTGCTTGAATTTAAGTACATTAAGGAGTTGTATGTAATGGATTCTAATTTTTGTGACTTGTTTAAGAAGCCCACTAAGGGAGCACGTGGAAAGATCTATTTGCATGATGGTTTCCTATTTTGAGAAAATAAATTATGTTTTACATTTATCCTTACGTGAGTTACTTGTTCGAGAAGTGCACGGTGGTGGTTTGATGGGTCACTTTGGTATAGTTAAAACTTTACACATATTGCGTGAACATTTTTTTTGGCTGCACATGAAACGTGACGTAGAAAGGGTTTCTGCGAGATGCATTACTTGTAGGCAAGTTAAGTCTAGGCAACAACCACATGGATTATATACACTACTTTTTATTCCTAATGCATCTTGGGTCGATATTTTTATGGATTTTCTTTTGGGATTACCTAGGATAACGAGGGGGAGAGACTCAATTTTTGTGGCTATCGATAGGTTTTCTAAGATGGCACACTTTATTGTATGTCATAAAATTGATGATACATCACATATAGCTGATTTGTTTTTCAAGGAGGTTGTTAGGTTCATGGAATGCCTAAGACTATTGTCTCAAATCGAGACGTAAAGTTCTTAAGTTACTTTTGGAAGACATTGTGGGAAAAGTTAGGAACTAAATTATTATTTTCTACTACTTGTTACCCACAAACAGATGGTCAAATCGAAGTAGTAAATAAAACATTGTCTACTTTGTTGTGGACTATCATACAAAAGAATCTGAAAACTTAGGAAGATTGCTTGTCGCATATTGAATTTACTTATAATCGTTGTGTTCATTCTGCCACTAAGTTTTCACCTTTTGAAATTGTCTATGGTTTTAATTCACTAACTCCTTTGGATTTAACTCCTTCATCTACGAATGAGTGCGTTAATTTAGATGGTAAGAAGAAAGCTGATTTCATTAAGCAGATTCATGAGAAAGCAAGACAACACATAGAACAACAAACAAAACAATATGCCAAGCAAGCCAATAAGGGACGCAAGAAGGTTGTTTTTAAACTAGGAGATGTGGTTTGGTTACATATGAGGAAGGAGCATTTTCTTGAGCAAAGACATTCTAAACTTCTACCAAGGGGAGACAGCCCATTTCGAGTAGTAAAAATGTATTAATGACAATGCCTACAAACTTGAACTACAAGGCGAGTATGGGATTAGTACAAGTTTTAATGTTTCTGACTTATCTCCTTTTAATATAAGTAGCAATTTGAGGACAAATCCTTTTCAAGAGGGGGAGAATGATTGAAACGAAGTTGCGCAACAATATAAACAAGAGGAGAAACTCACACATAAGGCTGAAGATACTTAATTGCAGCATTTATATAATTCGCTAAACGTGTCGACTGGACCGATTGCAAGAGATAGAGCCAAGACATTGGAAAGTGCATTAAAGAGATTAATTAAAAAGATGTGTGATTTAAATATAATTCAAGATACACCTCTTGAAGAATTAGGCTTAATGAACATCATTCAAACGATCGTAGTTCAAGAGACTAATATGAAATATTTCAAAATTATAGTCCATTTGTGTAATTTTTAAGAATCTTAAAATAACGTAATCACTTACATCATATATATACGACGTCAGTGCTTACATTTTTATGTTTGAAATTTTTAGTTTTAAAAGTCACAAAATTTGTATTGATTTTGTTAAATTGTTAGGTAGGATTGTTGACCTAAACTTTGACATCTTTCCTTTGTATTTGCCTATAAAAAGGCTTTTATTTTTTAAATGAGACAAGCATTTTTGAGTGTTAAGTTATTTCTTACATGTTCTTATTCTTAAATTCTTCAAGTTTAATTTCTTATGACGTTTAAAACGACCAAACTTATCATCAAAACTTTTAAGTGTTTTCTTAAGGCTTCTTGGTGTGGCGTTTGAGCAATCATAGTTTTAGTTCTTATTGAGGTAGGTATCGAATCAAGACTCAATAAACTTGCGTCTTGGGAAAATTTTGGGTTTCATTATTATATTCGATGTTGGGTTTCGTCACATTATTGGCGAGGTTCGTATCAGTTACAATGCATTTCATTTCAAAAATGGAGGAGTAAAAAATGTACGATTTTCAAGAATGAAATTTGTAAATGAAAAATTAACACAAAAAACATCTTCGTTTCAAGATGGGACACACTCTTGTTGCTCATCGTGGCATGACAATCGTTATGATGCATTTTGCATAAGAAACGAAGGAGTCAAGTATATACGATTTTCGGGGACGAAATTGTTAAACGTGAAATGGACGCAAAAGAAGACTTCATTTCGAGATGGGACACACAACTTGTTACTCACTGTGGCGTGACAATTGTTATAGTGTAGTTCATTATGAAAATGAGGGAGTAAGAAATGTACGATTTCCAGGGATGAAATTGCCAAATGCAGAACGGTTGCAAAAAATGACTTCATTTTGAAATAGGATGCACATCTTGTTACTCGCCGTGGGGTGATGATCGTTATAATGTTTTTCATTTCAAAGACGTAGAAGTTAAAAATGTACGATTTTCGGGGACAAGATTGCCAAATGCAAAACTGGCGTAGAAAATGACTTCGTTTTGAGATAGGATGCACGTCTTATTACTCACCAAGGCGTGATGATCATTATGGTGCATTTCATTTTGAATACGGAGTAGTCAGAGATTTAAGATTTTCGAGAATGAAATTGTCAAATGCAAAATGGAAGCAAAAAAAACGACTTGATTTCGAGATGGGATGCTGTTGCCAACGAAGTTATGCAGCCATGCAAATAAGAGGAAAAAATGCACATATAAAGTTGGAGACACTCAATTGCAGCATCTATATAATCCACTAAACGTGCCAGTGGACTGATTACAATCGGTAGAACCAAGGCATTGCAAATTACATAAAATGGATTAATTAAAAGATGTGGGATTCAAATGCAACTCAAGAAACACGACATGAAGATTTAGACTCGGTGAACATCATTCAAGTAATTGGAGTCCAAGAAGATTAATATAAAAGTATCTGAAAATTATAGTCCATTTGTGTAATTTTAAGAATATTAAATGATATAATCACTTATACCATACGTATATGATGTCATTGCTTATATCAAGATGGTTATTTTGGGTGCAACCAAGTTCCTATCGCACCAAAAGATCAAGAGAAGACAACGTTTGGTTTATGTAATGCACCCGCAACTTTTCAGCGTTGTATGACGGCTATTTTCTTTGACTTGGTGGAGTAATATACTACCATGATTCATGCAAAATTAAGAATAAATATTATTGCTTTTAATAAACTTTCATATAATGTGATTCATATAAAGATATAGTGGATTAATATATGTAAGTATTTTCTGTCAGTATTAATAATAAATTGAAACAATACAGTTGTAGGAATTAAATTTGATTAACTATGGTGAAATCTACTGCCCCAGTGTTTTAATCAACTAAAATTCACAATTTTAAAATTAATCATCTTCGGTAATTAACAAATTAATTAATCATCATAGGAATGATACATAACTTATCATATATTACTTGTAGCGATAATGTGCACTTGCGTTTATTAAAATCCACAATGTCAAACGTGAAATTGACTCAAAAAATGATTTCGTTTAAAAAAGGAACGCATGTCTTGTTACTCACCGTAGCATGATGATCGTTACTATTTAGGGTTACTTATTTCTTGTACCCTTATATATTCAGCCACATGCTACCATGGAAAGATTATTACTTTTTTAAAGAAATAAAATTGAGCGTGTTTCTCTTGTTTTGATTCTTGCTTGAATCAAGATTCTTACAATCAAAGTTAATTACTTTGAGGGTATTTTATTCCAAGATTCTATTTCACAAGTTGAAATTGGGTCGTAAACTTGGGTAAATCTGATTTAACTTTCCAAAAGAGATTACTTTCATGCGTAAAGATATTAGATCTCAAGTTTATTATACTCGGGGTTCGTATCACAAAAGGAACATGAAAACGAATTTGTTTCAAAATGGAACACATGTCTTGTTGCTCACTATCACGTGAGGATCGTTCCTGTGCATTTTTTTTAAAATGATGGAGCGAAAAATGTAAGATTTTCAGACCCAAAGTTGCCCAATGAAAAATAACAAAAAAAACAACTTTATTTCAGGATGGGTTACATATCTTGTTAATGAATATCGCATAGGGACGATTCTGGTGCATTTTATTCCAAAAACTTAGTAGTAAAAAATGTGTCATTTTTGGGCCCGACATTCTCCAATGCAGAACTGACACGGAAAATGACTCGTTTTGAGATGGACTACATGTATTGTTATTCATCCTCGCAAGGGGACCATTCAGTTGCATTGTTGTTTAAAAAACAGAGGAGTCAAAAATGTACAATTTTTGGATCTGAAATTGTCTATCACAGAACAGACACAAGAAACGATTTCATTTTAACATGGCCCACACGTTTTGCTACTCATTGTCACCTAAAGATTGTTTTGGCAGATTTTATTTCAACAATGGAAGAGTTGAAAATATACTTTTTTTGCGCCCCAAAATTGTCAAATACAAAACGAATATAAAAAATGACTTCGTTTCGAGATGGGCCACATATATTATTACTCACCATCGTGTTGGATCACTCAGGTATATTTTATTTTAAAAACGGAGTAGTAAAAAATGTATGATTTTCATACCAGAAATTGTCAAACACAAAACAGACAGGAAAAATGACTTGGGGATTATTGTGGTACATTTTATTTTGAAAATAAAAGATTCAAGAATGTGCGATTTTCAGGTTAAAATTGTCAAACGCATAACGAACACCAAAAACGAATTCGTTTCTAGATGGGCTACATGTCTTGCTACTCATCATTGCATGAGGATCATTTTGGTGCCTTTTATTTCAACAACAAAGGAGCTGAAAATATACAATTTTCAAGCCCAAAATTGTCCAATGCAGAACAAACACGTAAAACGACTTCCTTTTAAGGCGGGTTGTCCGTCTTGTTAATCGACATCCTGTAGGGTCGATTCTAATGCATTTTATTTTGAAAACTGAATGGTAAAAAATGTGTAGTTTTTGGGCCCAAAATTGTCCAACGTAGAATAGACACGAAAAACGAATTTGCTTTGAGACGGGCCAAATGTCTTGCTACTCACTATCGCATGAGAATGGTTTCGGTGCATTTTATTTTGAATAGAGGAACTGAAAGTGTGCAAATTTTGAGGGCGAAATTGCCCAACATAGAACGAACGTGAAAAACGACTTTGTTTTTAGACGGGCCACTAATAAATCAATATTTGTCCTAATATTTTGTTATGTTTATGTGCTTTATTCATGTATTTTATCTTAAAATTTTATTACTTTGAGCTTCTTTTTATTACTTGTTGGAATTAATGTAAAAACCCAAAAACAAACCCAATATGCTGGAAAGCCTGTATTTGCTAAACATAGTCCGTATTTTCTAGCATAACTTTATCCTTAATACTTGTATTTGGGTGATACAAAATAATTTAAGAACTAGACATAATGATTTACAAATCTTTATTTCAAAAAGAAAGCAAATGTTGAAGTTTTAAGGGTCAAAATTCCAGATAGAAAGGAGACAATTGGAAGACCGACTTTCCTTGATATGTGGAAGGGAATTTTGAATAAGTTGTTGACCAAATGAGTAAAAGGGCATGGCTTTAGAGGGGCTGCTTTGCTGAGAACGAACTGGGGAAGGATTTGATTAATAAGAGGGTTTTCTAAAGAGTAAGTTTTCCATTAGAGGGGGAGGATTGCTAAATTAAAGAGAAGGACATTCTTGCTGAGGCAGAATTATCATCTTCTTCAGAACTTGGTGGTGAACCTTCAAAAAGGAAAGTTTTCTTTAAGTTTGTTTATTTTCTAAATTTGTTTAAAACTTTTGTAATTAAATTCATAGCTTTGAATTTAAGAATGGAAGTGTAAACATATTTTGAGAGTTTGGCTTTGCTATTGAAATGGTATTGAATGTTTTGTAAAATGTAATTAATTAGAGGTTGAGATTATTTCTTGTTCATTGATCTATATAATTTTGATTATTTATTGTGGATTTGCTATCTATTATTTGTGATTGAAATTAATTTGAGAATTAAGGTGTTAGAAACATCATCTTATCTTAATTAAGCTCTTTTGGAACATATATTTAAATTGAATCCATTGAATTGGTTTGATTTAAATGGTTAAATGGTTTTTTTGTGACAATACAATCAATTAAGTAGAAACCTGATATCAAGAATATATTTAATTAATTGTAAGTGAAGATTGCCATGATCATTGGAATTCTCTAGCTTTAGTGAAAAAAACCAATAATTTAAATTACATAATGGTTATTTAATTTACTTAATATTTCAATATCAGATTAGATAATTAGCTAACTCCCATCTAAATTCATTGAATTCAGTACAATTTTATTGTTTTCAAGTTCTTATAATTTATCTATTTAATCGCTTTATTTAGAATAATTTGAAATTGTCATTTGATTGCATTAGAGTATTTGCAATTTTATGTTTGCTTAAATTAGTAATCAACAGGAAACAATAAGGATTTAAACCATTACAATTTTGCGAGAGATCGACGTCGGAGTGAATTTATTATTAGCTATTAACGATTCGTGCAATTGCGAGTATTTAAAATTTGCACATCAGCCACTCATCTTGCTACTCACCATTTCATGGGAATCGTTTCGGTCAATTTTATTTTGACAGTGATAGAGTCGAAAATATATATGATTTTCAGTCTCAAAATTGTCAAATGCAAAACAAACAGAAAAAAATGACTTCGTTTTAAGGCAGGCCACATGTATTGTTTCTCACATTTTGTGGGGATCATTCTAGTGCATTTTCTTTTGAAAACAAAGAAGTCAAAAATTTATGATTTTTGGCTTGAAATTGTCCAAATGTAGAATGAAAACGAAAACGAGTTCGTTTCGAGATGGGTCACACGTCTTTTCCTCACCATCACATTAGGATCATTCAAGTTTATTTTATTTCGAGAATAAAGGAGTTGAAAAGGTACAATTTTCGAGCCTGAAATTGTCCAACACAAAACTAATATGAAAAACAATTTCGTTTCAATATGGACTACACGGCTTGTTACTCACCATCGCATGAAAATCGTTTTTGTGCATTTTTTTAAGAAACAATGGAGTTAAAAATATAGTATTTTGCGGGCCCTTAATTGCCCAACGCAAATTGAACACAAAAAATAACTTCGTTTCAAGATGGGTTGCACGTCTTGTTACTCAAAATAGTGTAGGGACAATTTTGGTACATTTTAGTTTAAAAATGGAGTAGTAAAAAATGTGTGATTTTTGAGCCCGAAATTATTTAATGCTGAAGGGGCATGAAAAACAACTTCATATTGACAAGGGCCAAACATTTGCTACTTACCATCACTTGAGAATCATTTTGGTGCATTTGATTTCGACAATGGAATAGTCAAAATATACTTTTTTTGGCAACAAAATTGTCCAACGTAGAATGGACAAGAAAAACAACTTCATTTTAAGACAGTTCATACGTTTTGTTACTCAACATTTTGTAGAGATAATTCCGTTGCATTTTATTTTAAAAACAAAGGAGTCGAAAATATTTGATTTTAGAGACCAAAATTTTCCAACATTGAACGGACAGAAAAAATGACTTCATTTCGAGATGGACTACATGTCTTGTTACTCACCATTCTATAGGGATAATTTTAGTGTATTTTATTTCGAAAATAGAGAAGTTAAAAATGTATAATTTCTAGGCCTGAAATTGTCTAACGCCAACAGACACAAAAATGACTTCTTATTCAGACGGGTCACACATCTTGTTATTCACCATCGCATGAAGATTACTTCGGCGTATTTTATTTCAAAAATAGAGGAGTGGAAATATACGACTTTTGGGCCCGAAATTGTCCAATGCAAAACCGATTGAATAAACGACTTCTATTTGAGACAAGTCACTTTTCTTGCTATTCACCATCGTATGCAGATTATTCTGGTGTATTTTATTTCAAAAATAGAGGAGTAAAAATGTGTAATTTTTGGGCTTGAATTGTCAATTGTATGATGGACCTGAAAAAAAGACTTTGTTTTGAGATGGGTGATACGTCTTATTACTCACCATTGCATGAGGATCGTTCTGTGCATTTTCTTTCGAGAATGAAGGAATAAAAAATACTCTATTTTCGGGTTGGAAATTGTCCAGTGTAGAACGGACATAAAAAATGATTTCCTTTAAAGACAGGCCACATGTCTTGTAACTCACCATTCCATAGAAATAATTCCGGTGCATTTTTTTTTTAAAACAGAGAAGCAAAAAAATGTACGATTGTCGGGCTTGAAATTGTGCAACACAAAACAGACACGAAAAACGACTTCGTTTTGAAACGGGCCACACGTATTGTTACTCACCATCTTGTGAGGATCATTCAGGTTCATTTCATTTCAAAAATGGAGGAGTTGAAAATGTATAATTTTTGGGTCCGTAATTGTCTAATACAAAAATGACAAGAAAAATGACTTCGTTTTGAGGTGAACCACATGTTTTATTGCTCACTATCGCATAAGGATCATTTCAGTGTATTGTTTTTCAAAAACGATAGAATAAAAAATTTAGGATTTTTGAATGCAAAATTGCCAAACGCAGAACGAATAAGAAATACATTTTTGTTTCAAGACTGGCCGCAGGTCTTGTTACTAGACGTCACGTGGGGACCAATTTAGTGTACTTTATTTTGAAAACGGAGGAGTTAAAATGTGCAATTTTTGAGCGCGAAATTGTCCAACTTATAACGGACACGAATAATGAATTCATTTTGAAATGGGCCACATATCTTGTTATTCACATCGCATGAGAATTGTTCCGGTGCATTTTATTTCGATAATGGAAGAGTAAAAAATATACAATTTTCGGGACCAAAATTATCCAACATCAATTAGATAGGAAAAAAGACTTGTTTTCGAGACGTGCCACACGTATTATTGCTCATAATTCTATGTTAATATTCCAGTGCATTCTTTTTCGAAAATGGAAGAATAAAAAATTTATGATTTTTGGCCTAAAATTATCAACCGCAGAACAAACACGAAAAATAGCTTCATTTCGATATAGATCACACGTATTGTTAATCACCATCGTGTGGTGATCATTCTGGTGCATTTTATTTTGAAATAGAGTAGTAAAAAATGTGTTATTTTTGGGCCCAAAATTGTCCAATGCAGACACAAAAAACAGCTTTGTTTTGAAATAGACCACATGAATTGTTACTCACCATCGTGTGGGGACCATTTAATTGCATTTTATTTCAAAAACAAGGGAGTAAAAAATGTGTGACTTTTGGGCCTAAAATTGTCCAATACTAAACAAACACGAGAAATGATTTCATTTTGACAAGGGCTATACGTCATGTTACTCACCGTCACCAGAGGAACATTTTAGTGCATTTTATTTCGACAATAGAGGAGTTGAAAATATATGATTTTTGGAACCAAAATTGTCTAATGTAGATCAAACAAGATAAATATCTTCATTTGAAGATGGGTCATACTGGCTTATGCAAACGAAGTGGCACAACCACGCAAACAAAAGAAGAAACTCACACATAAAACTGAAGACATTCAATTGCAGCATCTATATGATGTGGAAGATTATAAGAGTTAGAGTCAAGGTATTGTAAATTATCTTAATGGACTAATTAAAAAAGATGTAGAATTCAAATACAATTCAAGAAACACGATGTGAAGAATTAGACTTAGTGAACATCATTCAAGCGATCGAAGTTCAAGAAGACTAATATAAAAATGTCCGAATATTATAGTCCATTTGTCTAATTTTTAAGAATTTTAAAATGATGTAATCACTTACATCATGCACATACGACGTCATTGCTTATGTCATATACCTATGATGTCATTACTTACATCTTTATATTTGAAATTTATATTTTTTAAAAGTCATATTAGTTTATCAAATTGTTAGATAGGGTTGTTGGCCTAACTTTTGATACTTTCTTTTTATATTTGCCTATAAAAAATATAAAAAGTAATTTGAGTGTTAAGTTATTTCTTACAAGTTCTTTATTCTTGAACTTTTCAAGTTTAATTTCTTGCGGCGTTCAAAACAACTAAACTTATCATCTAAATTTTTAAACATTTTCTTAAGGATTTTTGGTGTAGTGTTTGAGTAATTATAGTCTTGGTTCTTATTTAGATAGGTATTAAGTCAAGGTTCAATAAACTTACATTTTCGAAAAATTTTGAGGTTCACTACTACATTCAATGTTGGGTTTCATCACATTATTAGCGAGATTCATATCATTTGAAATGATGCAACGAAATTACACAATTAACAAACAAGAGAAGAAACTCACATATAAGACTGGAGACATTCAATTGCAACATTTATATGATCCGCTAAGCGTGATTACAAGAGATAGAGTCAAGGTATTGCAAATTATCTTAAATAGACTAATTAAAAAAGATGTGGGATTCAAATTTAATTCAAAAAACACGACATGAAAAATTAGGCTCGGTGAACATCATTTAAGTGATCGGAGTTCAAGAAGATTAATATGAAAGTATTTAAAAATTGTAATCCATTTGTATAATTTTTAAGAATCTTAAAATAATGTAATTATTTTCCTTATGCACGTATAACGTCATTACTTATGTCATATACCTATAACGTCATTGCTTACATTTTTATGTTTGAAATTTGCATTTTTCAAAAGTCACATTAGTTTGTCAAATTGTTAGATATGGTTGTTGGCCTAACTTATGACATTTTCTCTTTGTAGTTGCCTATAAAAAAGCTTTTATTTAGGAAATAAAATAAGTAATTTCAGTGTTAAGTTATTTCTTGCAAGTTCTTGTTATTAAACTCTTCAAATTTAATTTCTTGCGGCATTCAAAATAACTAAACTTATCATTTACATTCTTAAATGTTTTCTTAAGGATTCTTAGTGTGATGTTTGAGTAATTATAGTTTTATTTCTTATCTAGATAGGCATCGAGTCAAAACTCAATAAACTTTCATCTTGAGAAAATCTTGGTGTTCGGTGTTGGGTTTCGTCACATTATTAATGAGGTTTGTATCATTTTGTATCCGAGCTTTGATTCCAAGGCAAGTTTAAGTTATACTTTTACATGTTCATTGTCTCTTTACTTCTTCAATTAGAATTCTGAAAAAACATACAAAAAAAATATTGTGACTGAATTCCTCTTTGACTAGTCCAAATTCAAATTTTGTGTTTTAGTTCATTCAATTTATTTTGAGTTCATATTTTCATTTCTAGTTTCTATGCAATAAAGGCAAAAAAAAAAAGGAAATAAAAATAAGAAATAGAAAGAAACAAAAAAAAGAAAGAAGAATTGCTGTCTATTATATTCAGATTTTTTATGGTATTGGCCTAGTATTCCTTACTCTTGAGCCAATCATTTTAATTGTTTGCATCATTTTCTTAAGAATTGCTTATTGAATCTTATGATTTGTTTCCATTGCTTCGCATCTTAAATTACCACTTAAATTTTGATTAACAGTGTGCGAGTTTGGGAACATTTGAGTGCTCAAACACGAGAGTGAGTGAACTTTTATTGAGTGAAAACATATGAGGGAGTGCTTGTGAGGTTTCTAACCTTATTTTACAGATTTTAAATATGTCTTACAATCAAGAAGAAAACTCAATCTTGAGAGTACAACAACCAACCATCCCGAACCTACAATTGCAAGCGTTATTGGGGGAGATGAGACGGATAATGAGGGATAAGTTAGAACCAATCCATGAGAAAAGACATAAAGAGGGCAACATCAAATCTCTTCCATTAAACAACCACCTAGGCAAATGCAACCAAGGGTGTAATAGGGTAATATTCAGGATGATAAGGGGTTAGATGAATCACCAATGAACCGAGACAAGAATTTGTGTGGTTATGGGAATAAAGAAGATAGGTTGAATAAACCAAAGTTAGATAATGATTTAGGAAGCAGTAAGGTGAAAATTTCACCATTTCAAGGTAAAAACAATCCTGAAGCTTGTTTAGAATGAGAGAAAAGAATAGAGATGATTTTCGATTGTCACAACTACTTCGAGATAAAAAAGGTAAAACTTGCGGTAATTGAATTTACTAATTGTGCTATTATAATAGGAGAAGAAATTAGGAACGTCCTGTTGAGTCGTGGAATGAGATGAAGACAATAATAAGAAGATGTTTTATTTCAAGCTACTACCATCGGGAGTTATTCAACAAATTGCAGCGTCTAACTCAAGGATTCAAAAGTATAGAGATGAATACTACAAAGAGATGGAGGTTGTTATGATCCAAGCAAATGTAGAGGAGGATAGAGAAGCTACAATGGCTAGGTTCTTACATGGATTAAATCATGAGATTGCAAACGTGGTGGAAATGCAACATTATGTAGAGTTGACAGATACGGTACACCAAGCCATCAAAGTTGAGCAACAATTAGAGTGAAGAAACATGACTATGAGAGGAGCAAGCACGACTACTGCAAACACATGGAGATCAACCTCTAAACGGGAGAAATTTACATTAACAAAGTCTAGGTTCGAAGCCTCTAAGGATGCCAAACAAGTTGTGCTGTAAAAACAAGATAACATTGAATCCACCGCTTCTGCAAATCGTGACATTAAGTGTTTTAAATGTCAAGATAGGAGTCATATAGCTAGCCAACGTCCAAATAAAAAGGGTAATGGTGATTGATGCTCAAAGAGAGATTGAGTCGGAAGAAGAAGAAAAAGACGAAATAGAAGGCATGCCACCTCTGAAAGACACTTACAGAGGGCAATATGCTGCAGAAAGAGAAATATTAGTTGCAAGACAAGCTCTTAGCACACAAGTTAAGGAAGAAGAAAATAATCAGTGGGAGAACATGTTTCATACTCGGTGTTTCGTCAACAACAAAGTTTGCAGCGTTATAATTGATGGAGGAAGTTGCACTAACGTGTCCAATACCGAATTAGTGGAGAAATTGTTGTTACCTACTGTGGAACATGCATGGCCATACTGGCTTCAATGGTTAAACAATTGTGGAAAAATTAAGGTAACAAAACAAGTATTGGTGGCATTTTTCATTGGCAAGTATAAGGATGAGGTACTTTGCGACGTGATACCTATGCATGCATGTCACATCCTATTGGGCAAACCATGGTAGTATGATCGACAAGTCACGCATAACGGTTTCACCAATAGATACTCTTTTACCATCAAAAAGCAATCTATATCACTTATACCATTGACTTTGAAACATATTCTTGAAGAACAATTAAAGATATAAAAAGCGAGTGAAAAGAGAAAAAAAAAGAGAAAGGCAAAAATGTGAAAAAGAGTGAGAGGAAAATTGATAGAGTTACAACATTGATATGCGAGGGAGAGGAAAAATACAATTTTATTGCAAAAAAAAGTGAGATCAAGAGAGATTTACTTTCACAACAACCCCTCATAGTACTTATGTATAATGAGGCCTTTTTGTGTACTAGCGATCTTGTCGGATTTTTATTGAGCAATGTTATGTTTCTTTTGTAGGAATTCGAGGATGTCTTTCCTGAAGAAGTGTCCCCTGATACAAAAATTATGAATCGATCAGTTTATAGAAGTAATCCCGAGGAGATAAAGGAATTTCAACGACAAGTTACCAAATTGATGGAGAAAGGGTAAATTAGAGAAAGTATGAGTCCTTGTACAGTTCTGGTGCTACTAGTGCTTAAGAAAGATAGGACATGAAGGATGTGTGTTGATTGCCGAGCTGTTTACAATATTACAGTATAGTATCGACATCCCATTCTTCAATTAAATGATATGTTAGATGAATTGCAAGAATTATGTGTATTTTCTAAAATTGATCTTAAAAGTGGATATCATCAAGTTAGGATAAAAGAAGGAGATGAGTGAAAAAATTATATTTAAAAACAAAATATGATTTGTTTAAATGGTTAGTTATGCTTTTTGGGCTAACTAATATACCTAATTGATGCAAATACGGATGCACACAAGAGCAATGATCCAATTCAGCTACCTAATGGTCCCGTTACAAGAGCAAGAATGAAAAAATTCAAAGATGCATTAAATGGGATGATTCAAGGTTTGTGGGATGATCTTGCAACAATTCAAGAGTGTAAGAAAGAGTCAAATATCAAGCTTGGACTTCAAGACAATAATCAGAGCTTGGTGACATTGACACAAATACAAGAAGGCAAAACCTAAAGATTAAAGCTTCTATGGAATTCAACTTCTCAAATTTGTATAAGACCATATTCGAATAATGTCTCAAGGCTAAGCAAGCATGTTCAAGTCTTTTAATTGCAGTTCGAATTAGATCGTCATCATGATGCAAGTTTCGGATTCCATGTGTCAGTTTGGGCTAAGTTGCTGTTCAAGCCCATTAGCTATTTTAGTCTTATTTATAAACATATATTTATAGTTTGTTATGTGTTTGGGCTGTTAACTCTAATTATTAAGCCCAAATTCAGTTTATTTTATTTTAAGTGAGAATAAGTTTAATTTTGTGGCCAAACACTCCAATTAGGGTTACTTATCTCTTTCATGGATTGGCTGGTTTTTATCTACGCTTTGCTTGAAATATTAGTACCATAACTGCACCCTTAACCAAAATTATCAAGAAGAATGTTTCGTTCAAGTGGGTTTGGTTACATATGAGGAAGAAGGATTTTTCCTTCTAAACTTCTACTAAGAGGAGATGGCTTATTTCAAGTAGTGGAACGCATCAATGATAATGTCTACAAACTTAAACTACCATGTGAGTATGGGGTTAGTACAAGATTTTAATATTTTTGACTTATTTCCTTTTGATGTAAATAGCGATTTGAGGACAAATCCTTTTCAAGAGAGGGAAAATGATGCAAACAAAGTTTCACAACCAAGCAAACAAGAGAAGAAACTCACACATAAAACTGGAGACATTCAATTGCAGCAGCTATATGATCCGTTAAGCATGCCGAGTTGACCGATTACAAGAGATAGAGCCAAGGAATTGCAAATTACCTTAAATTGACTAATTAAAAAAGATGTGGGATTCAATGCAATTCAAGAAACACGACGTTAAGAATTAGACTCAGTGAACATCATTCAAGCGATCGGAGTTCAAGAAGATTAATATAAAAATGTGCAAAAATTACTCAATATTTTTAAGAATCTTAAAATGATGTAATCACTTACATCATGCACGTGTAACGACATTGTTTAAACAACTTCTTATTAATTACCATAGAACGGACAGGAAAAACAACTTCTTATGAAGACGGGGGGGCACATGTCTTATTAATTACTATCGCATAAGGATCATTCTATTGTATTTTTTTCTAAAATGGAGTGAAAAATGTACAATTTTCAGACCCAAAATTGTCCAATGCAAAAGGGACACGAGAAACAACTTCGTTTTGAGATGAGCAATGTTGATTAAAAAACGAACAATGTTTGGGCCCAAAATTGTCCAATTTAGAACGGACACTAAAAACGAATTCGTTTTGAGATGAGCCACACATCTTATTACTCACCATCATGTGGGGATCATTTAGGTTCATTTTATTTTAAAATGGTGGAGTCGAAAATGTGCTACATTCGAACCCAAAATTGTCCAACGCAAAATGGACATGAACAAATACTTCGTTTTGAGACAGACCACACATTTTGTCACTTACCATCATATAAGGAACATTTCGATACTCTTTAATTCGAAAATAAAGGAGTCAAAAATGCACGATTTTAGGGCCAGAAATTTTCCAACGTAGAACTGATGGAAAAACTACTTTTGGTCGAGACGGTTCACATGTCTTGTTAGTCACCATTGTGTAGAGATCATTTTAGTGAATTTTATTTTGAAAACAGAGAAGTAAAAAATATGCGATTTTTGAGCTTGAAATTGTCAAAACGTGGATTGGACATGAAAAATAAAGGAGCTGAAAATGTGCGAATGTTGGGCCTGAGATTGTCAAAACACGGATTAGACATGAAAAATAAAGGAGCTGAAAATGTGCGAATGTTGGGCCCGAGATTGTCAAAACATGGATTAGACATGAAAAATAAAGGACCTGAAAATGTGCAAATGTTGAGCCTGAAATTGTCCAACGCAAAACGGAAGGGAAAAACAGCTTTATTTTGAGACAGGTCACACTTCTTGTTACTCAATATTTTGTGGAGATCATTTCTATGCATTTTATTTTGGAAACGGAGCAGTTGAAAAGGTACGATTTTCAAACCCAAAATTGTCCAACGTAAAACAGACACAAAAAAAAAACAACTTTATTTCGAGATGAGCCATACGTCTTGTTACTCATCATCATGAGGGGATCATTTACGTTCATTTTATTTTGAAAAGTGAGTTAAAAATGTACGATTTTTTAGCCCAAAATTGTCTAACGCAGAATGGACACAAAAAAATGACTTTATTTTGAGACAGGCTGCATGTCTTATTACTCATCATTGTTTGGGGATCATTTAGGTTTATTTTGAAAAGGGAGGAGTTGAAAATTTGCAATTTTTGAGCCCGAAATTGTCCAACATAGAGCTAACACGGAAAATGACTTCGTTTTGAGATGATCCACACGTCTTATTGCTCACTGTCGCATGAGGATTGTTCCATTGCATTTTTATCGAAACCTGTGGTTAAAAATGTATAATTTTCGAGCTATAAATTGCCCAACTCAGAATGGACACAAAAAATGACTTATTTTCAAGATGGGCCGCAAGTCGTGTTACTGACTATCCTGTGTGAATCATTTTGACGCATTTTATTTCAAAAACAGAGGAGTTAAAAATATTTGATTTTGGGACCAAAATTGTCCAATGCAGAATGGATAGGAAAAACTATTTCGTTTCGAGACGAGCCACGTGTCTTGTAACTCACCATCACATAAGGATCGTTCTAGCATTTTTTTATTTCAAAGACGAAGGAGTAAAAAATGAACAACATTCAGTCCCAAAGTTGTCCAACATAGAATGTACTGGAAAAACGACTTCTTTTTTTTATGGGCCGCATGTCTTGTAGCTCACCATTGCGTGGAGATCATTTCCGTGCATTTTATTTCAAAATAGAGGAGTCAAAAAATATGCGATTTTCAGGCCTGAAAATATCAAATGCAGAATGAACATGAAAAATAACTTTGTTCCGTGATGGGCCACATGTCTTGTTACTCACCATTATATGGGAATCGTTCTAATGTATTTTATTTTAAGAATAGAGGAGTAAAAAATGTATAATTTGTAGGATCGAAATTGTCCAATATGAAATAGACACGAAAAAATGACTTCATTTCAAGAGGAGTCATATGTCTTGTTTCTCACCATTCCATGAGGGTCATTTTAATGTATTTTATTTTAAAAATAGAAGAGTAAAAAATGTAAGATTGTCGAGCCCGAAATTGTCCAACACAGAATGGACATAAAAAACGACTTTGTTTTGAGGCAGGTTACATCTCTTATTACTAACTATCTCATGGGGATCATTTAAGTTCGTTTTATTTTGAAAATGGGAAAGTTGGAAATCTATGATTTTCAGGCCCCAAATTGTCCAATACAGAACGGACATGAAAAATGACTACATTTCAATATAGACCACATGTCTTGTTGCTCATCATCGCATTAGAATCATTCTAGTGCATTTTTTTCGAAAACCCGGAATAAAAAATGTATGATTTTTGGGGTAGAAATTGTCCAACTCAGAATGGACATGAAAAATGACTTTTTTTTCAAGATGGGCAACACATCATATTACTCGACACCGCATAGGTCCATTTCAGTGTATTTTATTTAAAAAATAGAGGAGTGAAGAATATTTGATTTTTAGGATCGACATTGCCCAATGTAGAACGGACAAGAAAAATGATTTTGTTTCAAACAGGCCACATGTCTAGTTGCTCACCATTCTGTGGGAATAATTTTGATGTATTTTATTTAAAAAATAGAGTAGTAAAAAATCTACGATTTTCGCACCCAAAATTGTCATATACAGAATGGACAAGAGAAACGGCTTCGCTTTTAAACACTTCACATGTCTTATTACTCACTATTGCATGAGGATCGATATTATATATGTTATTTTGAAAATGAAGTAGTGGAAAAAGTATAATTTTTTGGCCTAAAATTGTCCAACGTAGAAGGGCGCAAAAAATGACTTTGTTTTCAAAGGGCCTACACGTATTCTTGCTCATCATCTCATAGGGATCATCCAAATGCATTTTATTTCGAAAATAAAGTAGCCAAAAGTGTGAGATTTTTGGTCCCGAAATTGTCCAACGAAGAACAGACACGTAAAACAACTTTGTTTTAAGACGGGCTGATAAGAACACATTAGATGACCTCCTCTACAAACTGTTGAACCAACTGTTATGAACACACTATAAACTAGGAAACAAGTTGTAGATAATTGGATTGGAACTTAAGAAAATAAATCTTTAAAATTCCAATCTTAATGACACCACAAAAGTTGATAACTCCTTTGATAAGTTGGGATATTGTATTCTACCAAGAACATAAAAAGGCAAAGTTACGTTTACTCAAAATATCTTTGTATTATTAATGATGTGATGATTATTCGTTTACATAATAGTAACTTTTATATAGGTATGTAAACATTATTTCAAAATTAAGTAGGAAAAGAAATCCTAACGTAAATAGGAATAGAAACCCTAAATAAAAGAGAAAACTAAAACCCTAATCTAACTAGGAAACATAACAATTCTAAAACAAAATAGGAAACTAATGCTATGTAAAGTAAATAATCTAACTCAAATAAGGAGTCTTTAAAGCCCAAATTTTCTCATGTGGCATTAGGATTTAGTAGCGCATGGCTATTCTTCTTCTTGCACATAAAGGTAAATGATTATCTTTGGTAAGCCTTTGGAAACTTCTAGAATAGCCTTAGAATCTTGTAGAATAACTTTTTTGTCATACACTTCCTTAATTAAGCCTTGTAAAGCCTCTTTCATTTTCTTTTTCTTTGCCCTAGTTTTTGGACCACCGATTCCCTGCAAAGGATCTTGAAAATATTTGGAAATGTTATCTTGAATTATTTGGTCACTGCCTCAATCTCTATTATAGGCCACACATCATGTTACCTACCATTGAGTGGCAATCATTCAGGACATTGTATTTCGAAAACGGAGGAATCGAAGGTGTCCGATTCTTAGGTGTCAAATTGTCCAACGTAGAGTGGACACGAAAAACAACTTTGTTTCGAGACTGGCCACACGTCTTGTTGCTCATCATCATGGAGAAATCATTCATATAAATTTTTTTTTGAAAGGAGGAGTTGAAAATGTTCGATTTTCAGACACGAGAATGTCCAATGCAAAACGGACATGAAAAATGAACTCGTTTCGAGACAGGCTACACATCTTATTACTCAACATCATTTAAGGATTATTTCAGTGCATTTTATTTTAAAAATGGAGGAGTTAGAAATATATGATTTTTGGTCCCGAAATTTTTCAACATAGAACGAGCATGATAAACAATTTTGTTTCTAGACAGACTATATGTCTTGTTACTCTCCATCGCATAAGGATCAACACAATATATTTTATTTTGAAGAGAGAGGAGTCAAAAATATATAATTTTTTGACCCAAAATTGTCCAACACAGAATGGAAATGAAAAATGACTTCGTTTCGAGATAAATCGCATGTATTATTATTTAACATCGTGTAGAGATCATTCAGGTGTATTTTTTTTCGAAAACAAAGGAGTCAAAAAAGTCCATTTTTTAGGCCCGAAAATTTTCCAATGTGTAACGGACACAAAAAATGAACTTGTTTTAAGACAAGCCACATGTTTTATTAATCACCATCACGTAAGGATCAATACAGTATGTTTTATTTTGAAAATGAAGAAGTAAAAAATGTATAATTTTTTGGCTCAAAATTGTCCAACGCAGATCGGACAAGAAAATTGATTTTGTTTCGAACGGCCCACATGTCTTGCTATTCACCATTCCATGGGGATTATTTAGGCATATTTTATTTTGAAAATGGAGGAGTAAAAAATGTACGATTTTTCGAGCTCAAAATTTTCCAACGTAGAGCAAATACAAAAAATGACTTCATTTCAAGATGGAACATGACACAGGAGTGTCTGAACATCAATAGTGGAATTTAAGTACCAATAAGTTCAAGGTTATTATTCTAATTTATTAAGCTGTAAAGACACTGTTAGAGAGATAATTTCATAATTTAATCTGTATTGACAAATATAACATATTAGAATATAGTTATAACCTTTAGGTTTTGCCTTCTTGTATTTGTGTCAATGTCACCAAGCTCTGATTATTGTCTTGAAGTCTAAGCTTGATATTTGACTCTTTCTTACACTCTTGAATTGTTGCAAGATCATCCCACAAACCTTGAATCATCCCATTCAATGCATCTTTGAATTTCTTCATTCTTGCTCTTGTAACGGGACCATTAGGTAGCTGAATTGGATCATTACTCTTGTGTGCATCCGTATTTGCATCATTCCCTCGCTCCTCAAGATGATTTGTCCACGAATCTTCACCATCTACATCAAAAGGAGAAAGATTAGCCACATTAAAAGTTGCATTCACAGTATACTCACCAGGAAGATCCAATTTGTAGGCATTATCATTGATCTTCTCAACAACTTGAAAGGGACCATCTCCTCTTGGATGTAGCTTTGACTTCCTTTGAGTTGGAAACCTTTCCTTTCGCATATGTACCCAAACCCAATCACTAGGCTCGAATACAACGCGCCTTCGTCCTTTGTTTACTTGGTTTGTAATTTGTTGATTTTTCTTTTCATTGTTCTTGCGCACATCTGCATGTAGTTTTCTCACCAATTCTGCCTTCGTTTTCCCATCTAAGCTAGTTCTTTCATCACAAGGTAAAGGAACTAAATCCAAAGGGGTTAGTGGGTTAAAGCTATAAACAATTTCAAACGGTGAAAAACCAGTAGTAGAATGCACAACTCTATTATATGCGAATTCGACAAATGGAATGCACTCTTCCCAATTCTTTAAATTCTTTTGGATAATAGCACGTAACAAAGTTCCCAAAGTCCTATTCACAACTTCTGTTTGACCATCAGTTTGTGGGTGACAAGTAGTAGAATATAACAATTTCGTATCCAATTTACTCCACAAAACTTTGCAAAAATGACTTAGAAACTTCACATCTCTATCACTAACAATAATTTTTGGAATGCCATGCAAACGCACTACTTCCCTAAAGAACAGATTTGCAATATTAGTGGCATCATCAGTTTTATTACAAGGTATAAAGTGTGACATTTTGGAAAACCTATCAACCACTACAAAAATAGAATCTTTCCCCTTTTTCAATCTAGGTAAACCCAAAATAAAATCCATGAAAATATTAGTCCAAGGTTCACTAGAAACAGGTAAAGGAGTATACAAACCTTGATTTAAAACTTTGGATTTAGCTTGTTTACACAGAACACATCTATCACAAACTCTTTGCACATCATTTTTTATTTTAGGCCAATAGAAGTGTTCATCTAAAGTATCTAAAGTTTTTGTAATGCCAAAATGTCCCATTAAACCACCCCCATGAGACTCTTTTACAAGCAATTTTCTCAAAGAACAAATAGGTATGCACAATTTATTTTCTTTAAACAAAAACCCATCCATTCTATAAAACTTACCATATGCAGCTTTCTCACATACTTTGAAAATGTTAGAAAAGTCAGTATCATTATCATAAAGAGTTTTAATATGTTCAAATCCAAGCATTCTTGCATCTAAAGCATTAAGTAAAGTATACCTCCGTGAAAGTGCATCAGCCACAACATTGTCTTTACCTTGCTTGTATTTAATCACATAAGGAAAAGTCTCAATAAATTCGACCCATTTGGCATGTCGTTTGTTCAACTTACCTTGACTTTTAATGAACTTCAAAGATTGATGGTCACTATGAATAACAAATTCCTTAGGCCACAAGAAATGCTGCCAGTTTTCCAAAACTCTAACCAAAGCATAAAGTTCTTTGTCGTAAGTAGGATAATTCAATGAGGCGCCATGGAGCTTTTCACTAAAATAGGCAATTGGCCTCTTTTCCTGCATAAGAACAGCCCCAATACCCAATCCTGATGTATCACATTCAAGTTCAAAAGTATTAGCAAAGTTAGGCAAGGCAAGAATGGGTGCCTTGCAAAGCTTATCTTTCAATAGAGTAAATGCATGCTCTTGCTCTTTGTCCCACTTAAAAGTACAATTCTTTTTAATTACCTCTGTAAGGGGTGGCGCAATGGTGCTAAAATCTTTCACAAACCGTATATAAAAACTAGCCAATCCATGAAAACTTCTTACCTCACTTACTGATTTAGGAATAGGCCAATTTTTTATAGCAGTTACCTTCTCTTCATCAACTTCAATGCCTTGAGCACTTACCACGAAATCTAAAAATACAATTCTATCTAAACAAAAAGAACACTTTTTAATGTTAGCATATAACTTTTCTTTCCTCAAAATATCAAGTACAGCCCTTAAATGTTCTACGTGTTCATTAGAATTTTTGAAATACACAAGGATATTATCAAAGTATACAACAACAAATTTTCCAATTAAATCTTTCAAAACATGGTTCATAAGCCTCATGAAAGTACTAGGTGCATTAGTTAAACCAAAAGGCATAACTAACCATTCATACAGACCATATTTTGTTTTGAATGCAGTTTTCCACTCATCACCCTCTCTCATGTGAATTTGATGATACCCACTTTTCAAATCAATTTTGCTAAAGATAGTAGAACCATATAATTCATCAAGCATATCATCTAGCCTAGGAATAAGTGGCGATACTTTACCGTAATGTTATTAATTGCACGACAATCAACACACATACGCCAAGAGCCATCTTTCTTAGGTACCAACAGAATAGGAACAGCACATGGACTCATACTTTCTCTAACATATCCCTTGGTTAACAACTCCTCAACTTGCCTTTGAAGCTCTTTTGTCTCTTCAGAATTACTCCTATAGGCTGGTTTATTTGGAATTGAAGCTCCAGGAATAAAATCGATCTGATGCTCAATACCCCTAATGGGCGGCAATTCATTGGGTACCTCCTCGGGAAAAACATCTTCATAAGCTTGTAAAAGAGAAAAAAATGCAGTAGGCAAAGAAGTATTAAGGTCATTAGTGTTTAAGTAAAGTTTCTTGTACATAAGTACAAGTATACTTTTGTTGGAAAACCAAGCCGCCCTAATATCACTCCTTTTTGCATAAAAACTCACTTGTTTCTTTTGCACTCAATTGTTTCTTTTTCCTCCACTCTTTTTCCCTCATTTGAATTCTGCCCCTCTCCATTCGAACTCATTTTTTTTTTTCTTTCTCATTATTTTTGCCATTCTTTTCTTTTGAAAACTCACCCTCCTTTGTTACACCTTCACTCATTCTTTTCTTCTCACTCTTGTTTTCTCTCTGACTTTGCATTCTTCTAAGCTCACCTTCATAAACTTCTTTAGGTGAAAGTGGTACAAGAGTAATTTTCTTCCCATCCTTCTCAAAAATATAATGATTTGTAAAACCATCATGTAACACCCTTCTGTCAAATTGCCAAGGGCGTCCCAACAAGAGATGACCAGCATGCATGGGCACTACATCAAACAACAACTCATCTCTATACTTGCCTATTTTCAAGGCAACAAGAACTTGCTTTGTCACCCTAATTTCCCTACAATCATTAAGCCACTTCAACTTGTAAGGATGTGAATGTTTTAAAGTAGGTAACCCCAACTTTTCTACAAGAGTAGTACTAGCAACATTAGTTACACTGCCACCATCAATTATCACATCACAAACCCTATCCTTTACAAGACACCTAGTATGGAAGAGATTCTCTCTTTGATCACGTTCTTCCTGTTGGACTTGCATATTCAAAACTCTTCTTGATACAAAAGTCTTACCACTTTCTGCCATAGTAAATTGATCATCCCCTTCTTCATCACTTGCATCTTCAAGAGTTGGCATCGTCTCTTGTTCATTCTCCTCTTCACTGGCCGAATAATACTCTCCCTCAAACATGAATATGGTTCTTTGATTTGGGCAATCCCGCTTGTAATGTCCTACACCTTGACATTTAAAACATTTAATATTTCTGGTGTTAGTAGTAGAATCAAGCTTACCCTTGTCTTTGCTTGAGTTGGATATTTTGGGAAACTTTTGGATTCAATTTTAGGCTTGGATGATGAAGCTTTATCATCTTTTCTCCAATTTGATTTGAATGAAGAAGTATAGGAGGAAAACTGACTTGTACGACCTCTCTTTTTCAGTTGCTTCTCAACCTTCAATGCAAGGTGAAGCAAGTCTTCTATCTCCATATATGGCCGCAATTCAACCACATTAGAAATCTCCTTGTTCAAACCATTGAGAAATCTTGCCATTGTAGCTTCATTATCTTCCTCTACATTTGCTCTTATCATTGCTACCTCCATCTCCTTGTAATATTCCTCAACACTCTTAGACCCTTGAATGAGATTTTGAAGTCGATTATACAATTCTCTATAGTAGTAGCTTGGTACAAATTTCTTGCGCATGATGGATTTTAGATCTCTCCACTCTTCAATGGGCCTTTCCCTATTTCTCCTTCGCTTTTGCTTAGTATCATCCCACCAAGTAATAGCATAAGCTTCAAAAACAGCCACGGCAAGCTTCAACTTCTTGGATTCAGTGTAGTCATTGCAATCAAACACTAATTCAATCTTCGTTTCCCAATCCAAGTATGCCTCAGAATCCATTCTTCCATAAAATGGTGGAATTTTCAGTTTGACCCCATTGTTGTTATTGTTATTGTTTCTTACTCTCGGTCTCACCTCTTCTTCCTCTCCATTGTCATCAAGTGATTCACTATTATTAAAGCTATCATCTAATTGAGCTCTTCTCGGAACTCGCCTAGTTTGCATGGTTAGATTAGGAGCATTAGGTGGCTGCCCTCTTGTGGTTGAAACCTCTAGCCTCTCCATTCTATCAACCAACTCTCCATATTTTCTATCCATGGCTTACAACAACTCGGTTAAGGCTTGGAATCGATCTATCTCACCTTGTGGATCTTGCTTGTCCACTCATCCTGCAAGACAGTTAGTAAAGCAAAAGAATAATTTTCTCACTTCACTCCCTCACGTGTTTCACTCAAGTAATGTTATCACTCAAGTTCGCTGGTGTTTCACACTTAATTTATGGCTTTTCTCTAGATAAGCTCACACTAATCCTTTTTTCACTCTAATTCTCTTATTAAGATTAGTTACAAAAATCCAAATTTATAAAAACTTACTAAATACAATGAAAAGTAAAATAAAATTAATTTAGATAGGCAACAAATTGGAAAAGCACAAGGATTAGGAAATAGATTTTAGAAATGATAAATGAAATATTAAGACCAAAGAAAAAAAAGAATTTAGTACAGGAATAAGAAAGTCAACCAAAAATTATGGAAAGATTAGGAAGTAAATCCTATCTTATTTTGGAATGTAGGCTTGATTTGGTCAAACTTCTTGAAGTAATCTGATTTTTCTTTTTATTCTCCTTATTTTCGTTCAACACCTGCCCTTTTTTTTTTTTTCTCTTGGCCAAATGCTCTGCTTTTCTCTTTTTTTTTTAATTTTTTTTTTACTTCCAAACACGTAGGAGTGACCAAACAAAAATAAATAAAAAGAGACACAAAAGAAACGAATTAGACAAAGACTAAATCAACCGAATTGGAGATTGATATAACCCAAACTTGACTTGCTGTGAATTGAAAGGAAACCCTCTTCTTGTTTTTTTTTTTTTGATATAATAGACACAAAAAAAATGAAAATAAATGGAATTGAAGCAAAACAGACTCAGAAACTAAAGAAACAAATAGACAAATTTGAAAGACGATATAACCTGATTTAGAGCCGTAGCTCTGATACCAAACTGATACGAACCCCGAGTATATTAAACTTGAGACCCAATATCTTTACGCATGGAAGCAATTTCTTGGAAAGCTAAATCAGATTCACCCAAGTCTGCAACTCAATTTCAACTTGTGAAATAGAACCTTAGAATAAATACCCTCAAAGTAATTAGCTTTGATTGTAAGAACCTTGATTTAAGCAAAAATCAAAACAAGAGAAAATACTCTCAATTTAATTTCATTCAAAAAAAGTAATTCCCCCTCCATGAGAGCATGTGGCTGAATATATAAGGGTACAAGAGATAAGTAACCCTAATTGGAGTGTTTGACCACAAAATTAAACTCATTCTAATTTAAAATAAAATAAACTGAATTTGGGCTTAATAATTAACGTTAACAGCCCAAACACATAACAAACTATAAATATATGTTTATAAATAAAACTAAAATAGCTAATGGGCTTGAACAGCAACTTAGCCCAAACTGACACATGGAATCCGAAACTTGCATCATGATGACGATCTGATTCGAACTGCAATTAAAAGATTTGAACATGCTTGCTTAGCCTTGAGACATCATTCGAATATGGCTTTATACAAATTTGAGAAGTTAATTCCGTAGAAACTTTAATCTTTAAGTTTTGCCTTCTTGTATTTGTGTCAATGTTACCAAGCTCTGATTATTGTCTTGAAGTCCAAACTTGATATTTGACTCTTTCTTACACTCTTGAATTGTTGCAAGATCATCTCACAAACCTTGAATCATCCCATTCAATGCATCTTTGAATTTCTTCATTCTTGCTCTTGTAACGAGACCATTAGGTAGCTGAATTGGATCATTGCTCTTGTGTGCATTCGTATTTGCATCATGCACGAATTTTAGGGAATTCTAGCATGAATTCAAAGCATCAATTGAATTTTACATCCTTTTCAAAGTCTAGTATGATATTTTTGAAGTGTTTTTAAAAATTTGCATCTTTGTTTCTTAGTTGAAAATCATGTATAAGTTGTTCTCTTTTCTTTATTTTTCAAAAAGTTATAACCTAATTTCAGTGTCTTAGTCGTATTGTTGTTTTTTTTTTTTTATTTTGGTATTGATTTGTATTTGTTTTCAACAATTATGTGCTTACCTATGCTTGGAGGGTTGTTCCAAGATGAAACTATATAAGTCTTATTATTGTAATGCAAAGACATTATTTTGAGTTAAATTTAGTATAATTTTGGTATTCTATACTTTGTATCTCTTGGAGAATTTCTATAAAGTGGTGAGTTTCTTCTTTCAAGTTTTATGACCTTTGAAAGTAATTTTAGGATGGTGTTTTTATATCCCTTTTATTGTAAACTTTAGAAAGAGAGCTTATTTAACCGCTTATTTAGTGAACACCTAAATTCCCCACACCAATTTTTCGGTATCAATTTTGATATCTCAGTTGAAGGTTTCATGGCAACCCATCATTGCCAAAAGCAATTAGGGGAAGGTCCTTCAAATACACAAGCGGATCCTCTTGATGCTCTAATGGCAAAAATAACGAGGCAAATCCAATAACTTCAACAACGATTGGAGGCATTTGAAAATCAAGAGAGAAGCCAGCAATATATAGAACTTGTCCATGAAGCTCTTAGTGAAGATACATAATATATAATATTAAAATTTTATTTAACTCAACTTAAAATAATTTGATTTCAATACTACATACTTGAAACCTTTATATAGGTTTTTATAAGGAAAGAAATGTCAAAGGTTAGGCCAATGATAAATCAATATTTGTCCTAATATTTTATTATGTTTATGTCTTTTATTCATGTATTTTATCTTAAAATTTTATTACTTTGAGCTTCTTTTTATTATTTGTAATAATTATTGTAGAAAGCCCAAAAACAAACCCAAGATGCTGGAAGGCCAGTATTTGCTGAATATAGTCCGTATTTTCTAACATAACTTTGTCCTCAATATTCATATTTGGGTGATACAAAATAATTTGAAAACTACATAATGATTTACAACTCTACATTTCAAAAAGAAAGCAAATATTGAAGTTTTAAGGGTCAAAACTCTACCTAGAAAGAAGACAATTGGGGAGACAGACTTTCCTTGACATGTGAGAGTGAATTTTGAATAAGTTGTTAACAAAATGAGTAAGAAGGGGACTTTTGGAGAGGCTGCTGTGCTGAGAACGAATTGGGGAAGAATTTGATGAATAATAGGGTTTTCAAAAAGAGGGAGTTTTTCATTGAAGGGGGAGGATTGCTGGATTAAAGAGGACATTTTTGCTGGGCAGAATTATCATCTTTTTCAAAAACTTGGTAGTGAACCTTCAAAAAAGGGAAGCTTTCTTTTAGTTTGTTTATTTTTCAAATATGTTTAGAACTTTTGTAATTAGATTCATAGATTTAAATTTAAGAATGGAAGTGTAAACATATTTTGGGAGTTTGGCTTTGCTATTGAAATGGTATTGAATATTTTGTGAATTGTGATTAATTTGAAGGTTGAGATTATTTCTTATTCATTGATCTGTATAATTTTGATTAGTTGTTGTGGATTTGCTATCTATTATTTGTGATTGAAAATAATTTGAGAATTAAGGTGTTAGAAATATCATCTTACCTTAATTAAACTCTTTTAAACAAGTATTTAAATTGAATCCATTGAATTGGTTTGATTTAAATGGTTAAATTATTTCCTTGTAACAACACAATTAATTAAGTAGAAGCCTCATATCAAGGATATATTTAATTAATTGTAAGTGAGAATTACCATGATCATTGGAATTCTCTACCTTTAGTGGAAAAACTAATAATCTAAAATACATAATGGTTGTTTAATTCACCTTATATTTCAATACCAGATTATATAACTAGCCAAATCTCATCTAATTTCATTGAATTCAACAGAATTTTATAGATTTCAAGTTCTTGTAATTTAGCTATTTAATCACTTCAATTGAAATAATTTGAAATTATCATTTAATTGCATTAGAGTATTTACGATTTTATATTTGCTTAAATTAGTAATTAACAGAAAATAATAAGGATTTAAACCATTGCAATTCCGCGAGAGATCGACCTCGGGTGAACTTATCGTCAGCTGTTAATGATTCGTGTACTTGTGAGTATTTAAAATTTGCACATCAAACTTTAAATTTTAGCAATGACAATTTGGTGATTAATTGATGACCTCATTCATAATTATAGCAATTCTTTTTAGTAATGAAAATATGGTCACTTGTTGACTCCACTTCGTAGTTACTACAGTTTCTATAGCAATGGAGATTCAATTACTGAAATTGAGTAGCCTATAATAAGAATTTGATAAATAAATATTCAATTACTAAATTAACTAGACTATAACAATAATTTAATATATCTAATAACATTTGGAAAAATGCATGAATAATTTGGTACTTGAATATTGTAATGCCTAAAGAATCAACAAGATACAATATATGATAAATATTGTGCTTAAATATGTCTGGTCTATTTTGCATCACTTGTACAATTTTGAACAAAAAAGACTAAGAAAATGCATTACTTGTCTTTAGTTATGTACAAACACCAAAATGCTATTAAAAAATAAGTGCAAAATATAAAGTGTCAGTGAGTTTAACTCCAACAATTATCAAATGATCATGAGATAGGTTTTTGATAAAATTTAATATTTTACAACCCAAATAAATAAATAATTTTGTAATAATGACACTCCGAGGCAAAGACAACTACTGACAAACCTTTAAGTTGTTTTCAGATCAATAAAAGGGCAAACGCGACACTAAATTGTTCATAATTTCTTTTAAAGAGTTTATCTCAGCAGATAACAATGAAGATTGTTTCTCTCGAACTCAGCCCTTTTCGTAGCTTCAGCGGCCACCATAGCTGCCTCATCAGCCCTTTGTGTAGCATCAATAGCGACTTGAGTGGCCTCCTCTATCTTATGATTAGCTTCCTCCAACTGTGCATTTTTACGTTGTGCTAATTCAAAAGGTTTTTTGGATAGCCATGGACGTCACGTGACTTGGAAGGAAAAACTTTCTCATAAATATGATCTTCAGATTCACATTCAAATTGCTCCATTTGTGATTTGTTTTGGAGTGATTCTAATTCGTTCTGGATAAAATATATTACGAATAGGTGTAATTTTAAGAAATATGACTAATAAAAATAAGAATAATTATACATACAAAGGCCTTTTGAACACTGTCATTGACCCATTTTCCTTTTTTCTTGCTAAATCTAGTCATTTGGAACATGTCAATAAGGCTAAGATCTTCTCCAGTTTCAGAATTTTTCTATATATTAGGAGAATAAAATAAATCATTCAAAATATCTTTCATATTATATAATCACAAATATAAAAGAAAAAATAGAAATCCACATACATTTTCAGTCCTAATGCCACTGAATGCCTTTGACCCAGCACAATGAGTGATCTGTAGCTTTCCTCTATTTGTCTTGTTCTTCTCACTAGTTTCCTGATGCAAGTTCAAAAATAGTGATTCAATAATTACAACTCAAAAGTATTATGCCATTGACTTAAACTAGTAAATAGTTTTCTAATTCCTTTTGAGAATTAAACATGCCATCCATTTCTATCTTTCCCACAAATTAATAAGATACTTCAATATTTTAAGGTGGATGTGCTAGTGCTTCATCCATTGTTGCATGCTGAAGAAATTTTTGATGTAGAGTATAACGCCATCTCAAATATCTACGTTTCATATCCTCTTCAATAGCCAAATCTACGTGAGCTGCAACCCTTAATACGGATTTGTCCTAAGAATTTTAATGCAATAACATGATATATTTAGAATTTCAAAATTGTATATGTATAACTTTATATCTATGCGTGCATTTATATAGGTAAATTTGACAGAATAAAATAGAATACTTACACGAACAACCTTAATCAACATTTCGACAATTGCTCTTGGGATTTCAGTCCAACCTTTAACTTGGAACGGTACATGTCATGGCAGTTGCTATGGCACGGCCATGCCACACTCACTGCCCACATCCGCTTTGCCCTTTATAAGGAGGATCTCAAATTCATAGGTGGAGATTGAAGGTTGATTAGTTTTATTTCGCTTTCTCATGTCTTTTACTTGTGATTTTGGGTTTTTAATTATGTATTTAATTGGCTAACTTCTTATTTAGGGTAAAAAGATAAAACCTTGATTGTGTATATTTATGGTTATTATTAATTTTGGATGATTGGAATTTGATGAAGTGATGATCATTTATATTATGCCTACTGATTAATGTTATTTGATTGAATAATTTAAGATTTGTAACATTAATCATTATATACTTCAATGATTTGGGAGTTCGAATTTTGCCTTCGAACTTGATTCAATGATTTAGGACTGGCAACCTGGAATTTGAATTAGTATAAGGATTAAATTACAACCTCTATTATTTAATTAAGGAATACATTGATGCAAGTTTTGAGAACCACACCAATCCCTTACCTTGATGCTTTTTATATAAATGAACTGTATTAGCGTAATAACCACACTAATTTGACAGTTAATGCAATGTTTTCTTGTTTCCATAACACCTAATGCATTGTTAGCATGTTTATAATAGCCCACACCAAGCGTTGTTGCATGTTCTAGGATAAACGAGTTAAATCTCACACCAAGATTAACTCATAATCAATGGAAAAACTGATACGTGAACGTGTTCAAAGTTGATGTGTGAACATGTTCATCTCATGTAACCCCGAATCTATCCCTTTAATTAATTTAGCTATATTAATTTATTTAGTTATTAGTTTATTTTAATTTGGTTATTCAAATCATCACTTGTATTTCATTCAACCTAAGTTCTACTAGTTACGAAACACTAATTTTCCTATTCATTATAGAATTAACCTTACGGAATACTTATCGTTCTATGGTCGATTCATATATTTGTGAGTTTAAAATTAAAGCAAACAACAAGTTTTTGATGTCGTTGTGGGGAATAGGCATTAAATTAGTATTTCTGATTAGTAGTTTTTATGTTGCTTTAATTTAATATTTACCTTAATTTAATTTTTGTTTATTTTTGTTTATTTTTGTTCATTTACCTACTTTTATTTTGTTTGAGTAGGATTTTATTAAGCTTTTTTTTTTTTTATTGTTAGGGCTCGGAAATTCTTCGAGGAGCTCTCAAGAGGATTTGACATCGTTGGAAGATACATATATTTTGCCTTTCAACTGCTTCCTCTCTTTTGGGCTCCATCCTTTGTATTCCCTCAACAGGTTCTTCTTCTTTCTTAAGTTCTAACTGATTTTCTTGAATCAATTTCCTCAAGTTCTCCCTTATTTTCTGGACACTATCTGTTTCCTAAGAATCTTTCTTTAAGGGTCTTTTACCTTGCATGCATCAAATGAAAGCAAAGAGAATTTAGGCTACTATGAGACACAACAAAAACAAACAATAAACAACTAAAGCAAAACTATATAAAAAAAATAAAGAACAAAACAAATGAAACACTTGATCAGAAAATTTAGCAAGAAAAAAAATAATTAAAGAATTTAAATGTCCCTGGAAATGGTGCCAAAAACTTGATATGCAAATTTTATTATGGTTGTAAGTGTATAAATCATTAATAGTTAGTGACAAGTTCACTTAAGGTTGATCTCTCAAGGAATTGTAGTAGTTTAACCTTTCAATTATTTTCTTTAAATTGCAAAATTCAATGAACAACAAGATCCTAAACATTTTAATCAATTTGTAGTTTAATGCGATTTAAATGAACAATTAAGTAGCTAAATTAAAAGCAGATGAAGATAATAGGAAAATGAGGCTAAGGAAATCAATGAAATAAAATGGGAGTTGGCTAACTATCTACTCTTCCATTGAAATATTAGGTGAATGATATAAATATTCAAAAATCTGGATTACTGGTCTTTCTACTAAGGTTAGAAAATCCCATTGATTACGACAATTCTCACTTACAATCAATTAAATATATCCTTGGTATTAGGCCTCTAGTTAATTAATTAGCATATTCACAAGAAAATCGCATAACCATTTAAATCAAACTAAATCAATAGATTTAATTTAACACTTGTTCAAGAGCTTAATTAAGGTAAGATGATGTGTATAACACCCTAATTCTCAATTGTTAACTATGATCACAAACTATAGGTGGACAATCCATAATTCATAATCAAAGATATGAAAAATATGAACAAGAAATAATCTTAAACATTCATTATATATAACTCATAAAATATCCAACACAATTATAGTAAGTAAACCAAGCTCCCACAATATGTTTATCTTCCCATTATCAAATTCAAACCCATGAATCTAAAAACAAAAGTTCTAAATATTGGAAAAATAAAACTTAGAAAGAAAGCTCTCCTCTTTTGAAGATTCACCAAAAACTTTTCAAGATGATAATTGATCCTCTTCAATCCTCAATTTTTTCCTTCTTTTTCTTCCTTTCTTTTTTTTGAACAAGGCCTCATTTTTAGGCAAAATCCACCATTGATTCTCATCCAAGGGCCAAAATTAGCTCTAGAAAAGTCGCTCATTTAAAGGTGGCGCGCTTCTTTGAAGAAGGAATGAAAGTGAAGGGAGCAGTAACCGTGGCACAACCACACTCCTTGGGTGGCAGTGGCACACCACAATTACTGCCTCAGTGCTTGTTTGTTGAACTTTGGTGGCATGAACGTGCCACACTAACTGCCTATGATATATCATTGAAAAGCTCTCAATATCTAGTTTCCAGCGCAATAACCTGAATGTGATTCTGAGTTATGTAAATAAAGTTATGATTTTGGACTTTTCTACATTATTTCTTAAAAGTGATAAAAAAACTCAAAGTAATAAAATCCTAAAATAAAATATATGAATAATAGATAAAAACATAATAAAATATTAGGATAAATATTGATTTATCAGACTATTTTTCTCCCACACACATTGTAGACTCATAGTTTAGGTCTTGTGCCATATTTAATATAGATAGTGGATCTCTCCAATTAAGCCAACTAGGCTCTTAAAGTTGTAATATCACGACTCTCACGACACCAAATGAAACCCAAAAGATGCGATAGGTCTTGCTTCCTATAACTTAAAAATTAAAAATCTTAATTTGTATCCAAAGCCTCAAAATTGGAGCTTATCGAGAGTGACACAAGGCTTATTCAAGCGATTAATCAATTACAATTTGACGCGTGGATTGAGTAACTTTCCTCCAAAACAAAAAACCAAGGGCTTAATTTTTACAAATGAAACAAAATTCAATAGATATGTTCGATGCATGCAATTTCTTGATTTTCAGTTATTTTTTCCTGCCCATAATTAGCGTTAATAAATTTTTTTTAGAGCTTCTACAATCCTTATTGGTTTACCTTTACTTTGAATTGTATGGGCCCCAAAAAATAGTTGATGGTATGCATTCATATGGAAAATTAAATCATCTCTTTTTTAGAAGTGATCATGGTAATAAAATAGTTTGCAATTATGGAATGTCAGTTTATTATGTGGCGTTTGTATATCATATTTGCTACACTATGGTGGAATCATATAGTTTTTTATTTAAAAACAAAGTGGTGATTTTTTTATAAATGAAACCAAATCAAATTTATTGGTTCAATTCGGTTCCATTTCTTCATTTTTATTTTTTTTCTTCCCCTAATTAGCTTTGATAAATTTATTTTTTGTAGGCATCTACAGTCCTTATGACGATCAATATTATTTTGACATATATGGCCTCTCATGAATGATTAGTAGCTTATATTCACATGGACAATTGGATCATTGCTTTTTTGATAATCACAATAATATAATAATTTGTAGTTATAAAATACCATATCATTATTTTATTTTAAAAAAAGGTAAAGGTGCAGGTCATAACTCAAATACATTTTTAACTCTTTACCTCCCCGGCGTGTAACTTAGTTGGCCTGCAAAATAAAGAGAGTAGTTTCTAACTTGGCTAGTCCTTTGGGGCTATATTATTATATTATTTCTATAAATCATATTTGTTATATTATAATAGAATTAAATAATGTTTTAATTTAAAAACCAAGTGATTGTTTTTTACAAATAAAACCAAATCGAATAAAACAGTTCAGTTCACTTCAATTTGATTTCTTGATTTTCGATTATTTTTTCTCTCCTCTAATTGTTAAAAGGAAAAAAATCTCGAACCCCCTATTAGAGATATGGTATGCTCAATATCTCTCTCTTGGAATTGTTAGTCTTAAAGCTCATGAATTATTGTTTTGATGATATATCAAAACAACATGGATATCTATTATTAACTAACTACTTTTTGCAACATTTATTGTGATATTTTTAATATGAAAAATTGGAATGTAATTATGAAAATTCAAAGAATAGCCAAAATCAAGGCATTTAATAAAAGTACGATGAAACCCCTTAAGCAAATGAAATGAAAACCAATTGAAGAATGAAGTCAAAAACTTTGGAATGTCATTCGTATACTTATTATTGTATACTTATATGTATGGATATGATTGTGGTAATTCCGTAAGCTCAAATTTTTATTTCCAAAACATATTTTTCAAAAATAAAAATGTATTATCTAAATTTTAATTGCATTACTTTTCATAGGAATGATCTTTGAAATCTGGAATAAGGACCAAAAAGCAAGTTTTTAAAACTTGAAAAGTGGACCAAGACGCAAATGTTTGAAAATTGATAAAGGGACCAGAATGAAAGGATTTGAAACCTAAAAAAGGGACTAAAATGCAACATTTTCAATTAGGCAAACCAATTTGGACCGGTTCAAGTGAATTGGTGAACTGTTCAATCGAATTTGTTGAACCGGTCAATTGAATTTGAGACAAAATAAGTTTTAAATTCTGTTGATCTAAAAAGACCATCTAATCAATAAAATGGGGTAAACCGATTGACTAAATGGTCCATTTTAATTAATTGAAATTCTACAGTTTGATTCAATTCTTCAACCTACTAAACTGGTCGAGTGAATATAACCTAACAGTTGACCAGATTGCTTTAATTTTTGAATTTTTTTCTCATAACAAGTAGTTTTTTAGGTCAAACATAAATATGAGACATATCACTCATTAAAAGTGGCTTTAAACTTTTGATAAAGATTTTAAAAGTTCATATATATCATTTTAGTATCAAAATCATTTGTTGAGCTTACAAATTGTAAAATTTTCATTTTAAACATTTTATACTCTTATTTGTAATATTCTCTGTTATGAGATAACTTATTGAATGTATAATCTCATTCTTTAATTCATTTTTCTTATAAAAAAATGAAAAAAAGTGAGTCTTTTACTTAAGTTGTGAGTTGATTATTTGATAAAAAATCATTTCTATTGAAAGTTGAGTAATTTAGGTAGAAATTACTTGTAAGGTTTAAAAGAAACAAAAAATCCTCTTAATTGTAATTGTTTGAGTCTTGAGGTATTTAAAACTTGGTTAATGGATTTCTCAAGTTTATAACTTAGAGACGTGGACATAGACCGAAGATTTATCGAACCACATAAATATCTTCTGTTATCTTTCTCTAATATTTCACTTATTTGATTTATGTGCTTATTATTATTAAGAAAAATTACAATTTCCTCCTTGTTAAATTCAATCCCATGGCATTCGGCCTTGGTAGAAGAAAATACTCAAAAACATCCTTACTGTTAAAATGGTAACAAATGAAAATGATTTTTTAAAAGGAATTTGATCTTATTACTATGAGAGAGGAAAGCTGAGAGACAAAGACTGAATTGATTTGACTAATATGTGATAAAGAAATTAAAAAATAATATCTCATCCAAAAACGTGTTTCAAAAAATACATAAATACTTAAATTCATATTTAATTTTCTCTATTATTTTTTATAAATTAATTTTAATTTATAAATTCATATTTGATTTTGTAATATTAAAAAAATATTAGTTTATTTTATATAAATTTTTATTTTCTAATATTAAAATATTATCAGTTTAATTTTACAATTTGTTAATTGTTACTATAATAATTAATTTTATATAAAATTATTATTAATTTTGTTTTATAAAATAAATATTTTTTATATCATTTTCTCTACCACCGTATCTATTTTAAAAGTTGGCTGGAATTTCATCCATGTAAATTGTTGTGAACTCTAAGCTACAAGCTCTTGGAGCTCCCAGAATTTCATCCAAATTATGTGAGCAGCAGCACCTCAAGATACAAATAGCAACACCAAGCAGCAGTAGCAGTAGTAACAAGCAATAATAGGCAAAGCAAACCAAATTTCTCTCATCATTTTTTTTTTGGTTGCCAAACAAAACCTACAGACACCCAAATCCAACCATAAACATTACAATTTACAAAAAAATTATAGAAAAAATGTTTATAATTATATCTCTAATTACAATTAATTCACACAGTAATTAATTTTAGGAGTGGGCAGAAAATTGGACCGGAACAGGATCGAAATTTACGGATTTAGTTCGGTATTTTATACAATTCGATCCAATTTCGATTTTTAAAATAAAAAATTTTGAATTTTTAGTCTGATTTTAATTTTGATCTAAAAAATTAGGACTGAATCGAAAATATTATTTTTTAATATTTTTTATTTAAACGACGTTATTTTATTATATTTTTATAAAAGGACGTCGTTTAATACACCGAAAAATTTTAAAACAATAATAAATTTGTCCAAAAAATAAACCGATCGATCAGAATTTAATCCGATTTTAACATGTAACCAGTTTAATCCAGTCTAATTTTTTCTTCCTATTCAGTTCGGTCCAGTTTCTAAAACCCGGATCGAACCAGACTGTACCCACACCTTATTAATCTAATACAAATAATTTCTATTTAAATTTCTTCCTCAAATTTCGATCTTTCTTCCAAAAAATTTTTAACTTTTTATAATGTTTAGCTTCAACTTTCCACACCGAAAAAAATTTCCGAAAAAATAGAAACAAAATTGAAAAAAAAAGAGAGAAATTATCTCAAACATAAATTAAACAACTAATTTCGATTCTTTTTTTCTAGATCCCACGTGCATTTATAGTCAAGGATTGCTAGAAATTAAAAAAGAAAACATTTTTAAAAAAAATCACCATCATGCAGAAAAAATTTTTAAAAAAAATTACCACTATGCCTAGAGCCTATCATCCTTATTTCTTTAACGGCTCTAATCAAGTTGTCGACCCCATAAACTGTTGAACTCCTCTGTCACTCACCTGAATCTAGTGTTTTCTTGCCAAATAACAAAATGTTTTCTTCCCTTGCTTCCTTTACATTCATCCCAAAAAGGTAGCTTCTTTTGTACTTTTGTTCTCCTAAATCTAAAATTGAGAAAAAGATGAAAGGGTTGTTATGATTATTGGATTAATGAGTAGAGTTTGGCGTATTGATTTTTGTTTGGGATTTTAGCTTGCAATCCATGGCAAATTAGAAAACTTGTTTGGTAAGAGAGAAAGTAGCGACAGCAAAAAAAAATGGAGAAAGGAAGTAATCCGGGTAATGGGATAATGAAAGAAGAAAGATTAATTTTTAATTAATTTTATATATATGTAAAAAAGTAGTAAATTTTTGTTTTATGTACACGTCAACAATTGTGAGGGTATTATTGTAAAAGTAAATATTTTCTGTTAATGTAACAGAAAATTTCTAACACCAAGGGGGGTTTTTGGAGTATTTTCTTCTAATAGGGGGAAATGTGGTAGGCCTGAATGTAGCAAGAGAGTAATTATAATTTTTTTTTATTATTATACACAATGTTCACACATATTTGAAACTTAATTATTGTATTCAATATAGTGATTAAAATTTTATGTTGAATTTATTATACTACACTTTAGAAGGATTTAAATTACCAAGTGTTGATGGTTCGGTTGCACATTAGTTTGTTAAAATTTTTGAAAACCTAATCACCCCCCTCTTCGGTTACCTAATTGTTAAATTTTTTTCTTTATAATATATTTTATATATTAATTTAGTTTGTAAATTTATATTTAATTTTTTAATGTTATAAAATAATAATTATTTTAATTTATGTAAATATTTTACAAAATCATTATTATTGTAAATGATACAAAAATATATTTTTTGAAATATTTATTAATTAATTTAAGTTTACAAATTTATATTTAATTTTTTAATATTACAAAATAATTATTATTTGAATTTATGCAAATTTTTTACAAGATCATTAGTTTAATGTTGCAAAAATAAAATTGTTATAATTTTTATTAATTAATTTGAGTTTACAAATTTATATTTTTTTATTATTATAGAATAATTGTTATCATAATTTTTATGCAATTTTTTTTCTACAAAATCGTTACTAGTTTAATGTTACAAAAAAATATATCTTTCTTTGTAATTTTTATAAATTGATTTGGTTATTTAATTAGAGTACAAATTTTATTTTTTTAATTTTATATAAAAAATAATAATGATTTTGTTGTTACAAAACAATTATTAGCTTAATTTCTAGTCAAATTTTTTAAAAATATATATATTATTTTAATACAAAATTAATAAATATTAATTTCGCTATCCAAATTTTTTCAAAAAATTTCAAAAAAATGATTAAAAAATACGTTTACAATATTCATTTAACTATATAGTTGGTTGCATTTAATATAAATCTAAAATTTTGAGATACTATATATATATATATATATTAATACTGGAAAATATAGAAATAGAGTTTAGCTTAGCTTATTAGTAAGAACCTTTGCACTTTTGGTGGAGTAAAAGGGTTTGAATAGTTTTTATTATTTTTTATTATTTTATTTTCACGTTGAGTTAAAATTAAAAATTCGTAAATATTCTGTTAATTTTAAGAGAAAATTCTGATGATAGGAGTATTTTGGGGTATTTCATTTCAATAGGAAGGTGATGAGCATATCATGTCTCTACCAAGGGGGCTAGGACGTTTTTTCTTTGTTATAACTAGTGAAATAAATGAATAGGTAAGAGAAGATATTTAATACCAAGGTAGAGCCAGAATTAACATATTGATGGATCAAAACATAAAAAAATAAAGTTAACAGATTAAATATGAAATACTTGTTTTGTAAGTATAAAATATTGTTAATTTCTACATAAATTTAAAAACTTTTCTGGTGTATGAAGGCATCAAGATCACTCTAGACTCCTATGTTGTTTTACGTTTTATTTCGCGGTCGAAAAAGCTTCTAAGAAGTTTATATTAAAAGTTGGGTAAGCCTAGATATAATGGTGTGAGTCTTTTCCTAATTATATTTGATTTTAGTAACGTAGTAAACTTAATTATATCATTTTTTTTTACACGAATATTCAATTTTTCTTGTTATTTGTATGTAAAATATGGTTTACATGGCTAAACACTGAAGTAAACGACTAGTACAAATTAAATATTATATTTACGTTGAGCCTTCATCCACAAACTGAGCATAATGGAAACTTCATTATCTTAGATCATGAACATAAGATCATAAAATTGTAGTTGCATGTCATGGATGAGCGCACGCATCTATGTATGCGTGACTTGAGGCATGCAATGGCTGCCACTAATTCTTAAGGGTTATCTACTCTAAGCCATGCATGCATTCGTATCCACACAATTCACTTGCACACCTCTCTAATTTCTCTCCCCAGCTTCCAACTTCCACCTCATCAACTTTCAATTTTCTGGTGTCAAATTATCAAACATGTCGTCTGCATCAGCTGTCGTTGCAGGTGCTTCCTCCTCTTGCTCTGCTAGCTCCACCTTCACCAGGCGCAGGAGCAGGAGCAGGACCCACCCCAGTTTCAAAATCACCCCAATTCATACCCAGGTATGGCTTCATCATTTTTACTTAATTCGAGTTCAATTATGTATGTTGAAATTGATGAATGAATCAATCATCTTCTTGTGCCTAGAAAACTGGATTCCAAGGTCTGTCTCTTCAAGAAGCCAAAAGGGATGTCTCAGAACCTTTCTTAGCTGTGAGAAAGAGCAGTACATTGGTATTCACTACAGGGCTCGAGATCAGAGCAAGAACTGCTCGGTCTTCAAACATTGAGGTTGAAGTTGACAAGCCCCTTGGCCTCACGTTGGGTCAGAAGCCCGGTGGTGGTGTAATCATCACTGTGAGTGCCTTCATTTGCATTTCCATTTCAATTGCAATCTGCATTCTTTAATCTTTTTCTTATGAGTTGGGCATATATGTATAGGCTGTAGATGGGGGAGGGAATGCAGCAAAGGCTGGTCTGAAAGCAGGGGATCAGGTTCTGTATACAAGCAGCTTCTTTGGGGATGAACTGTGGCCTGCAGATAAGCTGGGATTCACCAAAACAGCAATTCAAGCAAAGCCTGACTCTGTCTACTTTGTTGTCAGCAGGTTTTACTTCTTAATTTCCTTCTCTGCTCTGTACTGGTTTCTATATAATTAAACTTATGTTTTTTACTTTATAATCAATGCATCACATTTGATTTAACTCTCCTTGGAAAATAGGTTCCATGGCTTGCTGTTGTTGCTATAACGATGGAGTTTTTGAATTAAGGTCTGTTCGGAAGCGTTAAAGGAAAAACGAGAATAAACATTAATATATTTTAGCACTTTTTTTAGACATTTTGTAAAAGAATTCACGAAAATGTCCAGTATTATCTGTAAAGCACTTCAAGTGAAGTGCTTCACAGTTTGTTTGAGTGTCGCTATAACAATAGAATTCTTGAATTAAAGGCCTGTTTGAGAGTATTAAAGTAAAAACATCAAAGTGTACGAGCTCTTGTACATTTTAACACTTTTTTAGCACGTTTTAGTAAAATTCGTTGAAATGTCTAGTGTTATGTGTAAAGTACTCCAAGTGCTATTTAAATTTGATAAGCAACTTCAAAACAAATTATCGAACTCATAAATAAGTACTTATATTCTTAATTTAGTACTCATGTAGTGCTAATTAGCAGTGTCAAATGGGTCCTAATCCATACATCAGTATATGATGTGAATTGATGCAGAGGTGCCGAAGTAGATGTCAAACGACTACCAAAACGTCCGGCTCCTCCCCGCTTTGGAAGGAAGTTAACTGAAGCTCAAAAGGCAAGCAAGCTTGAATTTTCTGAAAAGTAGAGTAGTACTATATAACGAAATCATAAGCAAGCTTGCCAACAGCTAGCTGGCTTTCATTTTGCAGGCTAAAGCTACTCACATATGCCTTGACTGTGGATACATATACACCATGTCGAAACCCTTTGATGAACAGGCAAGCCCTCTCCTCTCTCCTCTCTCCTTTCTTAATTTCTTTGTTGTGCTTGCTTTAACTTTTTCTCAATCAAACTCAAAAATGTTAATTTTCCAAATGAGAAAATAAATATGTATCTCTGTTACAGATTACCCAAATGTTAAGAACTAATTTGAATCTTGGTTCAGAAAGTAGGTTTTTCTACATGGTTGTGATACATTCCGATGTGGTAGCTTGAGTGAAGAACTAAACTGAAAAAAATCCCTGAACAGTTTAAATAACAACTCATCCATTAAATTGTGAGGATACGGAATTTTTTTCTTTAATTTTAATTTTATTTAATTTCATGTAGGCTATGCACATTAGCTATGATCCATCCTGTTTCTTCAGTAGAATTTGAGTCTTAGTATAGTTACTATAGTGATTCAATATTGAGTTAGGTGAATATATTTATGGCCTACCAATATTAAACCAACTTCTCTTTTATGAATATTACAAGAAAATAACCCAAATCTTTCTCTCTCTCTCTTTCCAACGTGGCGTGAGCCAAGTTTGAACATCAAATCTCTTGTACCAATATAACCAATAAGGGGGGACAATTTTTTTTTTGGTCTGAATGTTTAATAGTTGAATTTCTCTATTTTTGGATAATTAAGCATATTTTTTTCAACTTAATGACAATTTGAAGACATTTTTTGTTAATTAAGAAAAAAATCAAGTTTTTTTTCTCCTTTTTAGTTGAATATGAAATCCAAGAATTTTTTTTGTCTTAATACTTGGCTAAATCTTTATTAGGCAACTAAGAGGTCTTTTTTTAACTGAATTCTGAATTATTATGAATTCTGAATAGATTTGCATGTCAGAATCTAAATAATTTATTTGTTTTTTTAGTCAGAAATGTAACTAAGAGAGAATGATTGTTGAAACTTCGGTTTTTAAAAATAAATGTCCAAATAACCATTCAAAATGAAAAATATTTGTAAGTGAGACTGCTTTTATTAGATTTTTTTATTTTTATAATAGTAAAAAATGGTATAATAGTCAAACTAAGTTAAAATTAAAATTGAAAATTGAAAAGTCTCATTATTTATTATATTTGAGAATGAAATGATTATTGTAATTTAAAATAAATTATATTTAATAAGAAAAACCTTGAACAACATTTTTCTTTCTCCTTGCCACCGCCACCACTGCTTTTCTTCTTTTCTTATTTCCCTCTTTTTCTTTCTTTTCTTCTTCCATTCCTTCTTCTTATTTTCATCTTCTTTCTTTTCTTCTTCTTTTCATACCCTTCTTTCTTTTTTCTTTCTCTTTTGGTCTTCTTCTTAAAACTTTTTTCTTTTCTTTTGGCGGTCTTCTTCTTTCTTCGCTAAATTACCAAATATATAATGATCGATTTTGGATTAAGCTAAGGCATATGTGTGAACTGTAAGGATTGGAGTGAGATTGGTGTAGGGTTCAAAATGAGTTTTGGGTGGATTAAAGTAGTGTTGAGGAGTGAAGTTTGTTTGTTTGATTGATTACAATTGATTGATATGTTATATATTATTAAATTTCTTCTAATTATTTTTATCATAATTCGCAGCCGGATACGTACGCATGTCCACAATGTAGAGCGCCGAAGAAGAGATTTGCTAGATACGATGTGAATACTGGAAAGCCAATTGGCGGTGGATTGCCTCCGATCGGTGTTATTGTTGGCCTCATAGCCGGTATTGGTGGCGTTGGAGCTTTGCTTGTTTATGGCCTTCAATAACCTATTTTTTTTCTTTTTTTTTTTTTTTTAAATTTCACAATTGCCTTTTAAGTATTAATATTTTATTAAATTATATTTTTAATTATATTTTTGCATGTGCTGCCTATTCCTATATTTGATGAAGTTACAATGATTATGATTAGTGCCCCTAAAATATACAATGTAGTAAATTATATATTAATGTATTCTTTTGAGTGTAACTAAACTAATTATTTTTATTTAATAAAATTTATGTGTGTATATATATATATATATATATATGTATATATGTTGGGTAAGGCATTCGGATTTGACACGGTTGAAAAAGAAGTCTCCCTTAAGAGAGTATTTGTTTTTAGAAAAGATAAGACATATACTTTTAAAATTTGATCAAATCTCCTTTTTAATTATACTAATTCAAAAAATGCCCACATATGGTAATTTATGAATTTGAACATAAATAAAGAGAATTATTGTATTAACTTTTAAAATTATTACGATTAAGAATATAGGATTCCCTCTTAACCTATGCACTCTTTATCTTCAAAAGATCTATCGACATTTGTTATAATATAAAGTGGAGAGTTAAAATTTTATTTGATGGAAATTTCTCTAACTCACACACATGATTCTCTCACTTAATTTGTGAACTAATTTCCATCATTTGTGTGGATAGATATCTGAGGGTAAGTATTGCACAACTTGTGCATAGACGTTTGGGTTATAGTATAATTGTCATACTCATAATCCCAGTAGACACCTGATGTAACTTCAGTAGATTACAAATTAAAAAATTATAAGAAAAAAGTTCCAAAACCAATAGAGTGGTAGCACATTAGCACAACTCAGCCAGTAACAGCACAAAAAAAATTCTTCTACAATTTCTCTCACCCAACAAAAACCCCACACAGCAGCAGAATCTATGACAGAAATAGAATTTGCAGTAGGGAGAATAGCATATAGACCAACATGAAAATAGGGACACAAGTCCAGTAGAAACATCTCAATCAACAGCAAGTAGTCGTTAACTTAATATACGTTAAAGCACCACAAATATGTAAAGCAACGATGAACGCTCATATAGCTGAACCTCTTACTGAACGAGAACTACAATAAATTAAACTCTAATTATGGTTTAATATATACTGCAACATCCAAAATGTGTTGTATTAGTCCGATCATTTCTAGGGTTTGACATTCTGTTGATCGATTTGGGTTTTGTTTATATTTGAGGATGAAAGACAAATATGGTTGTCTTGACTGGTGGAATGTTTGGGTTTTCTTTTTTTTTTTTCATTGATTCATTTGGATTTTGTTTAGAATGGGGATGAACGACAAATACGGTTGTGTTGGTTGTTGGAATATTTGGGTTTTTTTTTTGTCAACGAGTACAGTAATTTGGTAAAATTCTCTTAAAATGAAATCTCAACCCCTATTTTATGTTATAGCATGTGTAAACGGATCTTTGAAAGGCGAGAGAAGAGATCATGAAGGGATCCTAGTATAAGGTAATAACTATAATAAGAAATATTTCTGTTTATCGTATTGAATTTTAAAGAAAATCTAGATAGTTTTTGAGTTTATGAGGTGTGTTAGATACTTCTAAATTTTGAAAAAATAGAAAAATATCCTTTAACTTAACTAAGACTAATTTGTTTGGATTATGAGCGGTAAATTTTGGCACGACCCAATAACTCGATATAAACACGACATGAAATTAACAAGTTGTGTTAACTTAAAATGAGAATATTAATAAATGGGCCACAATAATATGATATGATTAATAATTGGATCAAATTCAGATTAGAGATCTTGACATGTAAACCCATTTGTGATACAATTAACTATTCAAACAATTATTTTATACTAACTTATTTATAATTTAATTTTTTTTTTTTATATTTTTCACATTTTAAAAATGTTTAATTATATTTTAATATTTTAAAAAATATTTAATATTATTTAGAATAAAATTTATTATTATTTGCATAAATAATATTATAAATAATTTAGAATATATATTAAAATATATGAGAACTTATGTTGAACGAATGACACAACTATTAAATGGTTAACTTGTTTAATAAAGGGGTTGAGTTAGGGGTTTCAATTCTTGACACGATTATTAAATAAGTTGGATTCGAGTTAAATTGAAATTTGTTATGTTTTTGTTTGTCACAGCATAAATACGACACGCTAATCTGAATTGCAACTTTTAGTTAGGATAGTATTAATTTTTGTTCCTCAAGTTTAATAAAATAATAAAATGGGATATAATTTTTTCATAATCAATAATTAAGTTCCCATTATTTATAATATGCAGATATTAGAACATACCTGTTAACCTTTAATGAAAGTGTGTTAGATAACCCAAAGTTTTTAGAAAATAGAAAAAATATCCTGCTATGATGCAAATGATAGCGACTTCTTTCATCCAGCTCACCTTTCCTAAACTTTTTATCAGCCTAACATAAAGGATTGAACCAGTAGTTGGTTCCCCAGAAAGTGTAAGTGGGCAATGACATTTTCATTAATTCACATATCTTTATCTCTTATATTCTTTAATTTTAGGCATTAGTTCTTGTTTATTTAAATCTTTTAATCACGTTTTGTGTTTTGTAGGTATTTCGATGCAAAAGTCAATAATTGAGCTTAAGGGAATCAAGCATTTCGATATTGAAGTGTTTCGAGAAAAAAACACAAAAATGAGCACAAATGTGCATCTGCAAGTCTCTCTGTCGACGTCTGACTAAAGGCATAGAAATGGACATGTTGAGTATGCTGTACTAAAATCCTTTGTCTAGAAAACTTGGAATCGTGTTTTTTTTGTTGTATTGGAAACTAGACATTTAGAATTTCAATTTGATATGTCATAGTAGTGAGATATGGCACGATCGTGCTACTAAGGTGCGCGACTGCACCATGCTCTCTACCCCTCTGCGCAAACAAGAGCAAATATCAGGGGTGAGTCAGCAAGTGTGATGCGCCCGTGCCACCAAGGTGTGTGGCCGCACCACACCCTTTGCGACCTCCCTACGTTTGCACCCTTTTTGAGCCAACATGACATCATTATCGTTTTTGGGCCTTGGTTATTCCTTACATGGCTAGATTTAGGTATTTCTTATGTTTTTATATTTTTCTAAGGTCAGCCACCCTTATATAAGAGGAAAAATGGGTTTTTGACATGATTTTGGAGAAGATTGGGAAGGATTTTGGAGAAGAGGACTTAGCCTTCTAGAGGATCACAAGTTCATGGGTGGAGGTTGAAGACTAATTGGTTCTATTTATATTTCTCATGTCTTTTTCTTGTGATTTTGAGTTTCTAATCATAGTTAAACTTCTTAGTTAGGGTGAAAAAATGAAGCCTTGATTATATATATTTATGGGTGTTGTTGATTTTAGATGATTGGAATCTAATGAAGTGGTGATCATTTATATTATGCATATTGACTAGTGTTACTCAATTGAATAATTTAGGATTTATAACTTTAATCATTACATGCTTCAATGATTTCGGAGTGTTAGCCTGAACTTTGAACTTGATTCAATGATTTGGGAGTGGTAGCGTGAACTTTGAATAAGTAATGTATTGATGCAAATTTAAGGACTACACCAATCTAAAAATTGAATTACAACCTCTATTATTCAATTAAAACATGCATTGATGTAAAGTTTAAAGACCACACCAATCATTTACCTTAATGCTTCTCATATAAATGAATTTCATTAGCATGATAACCACACCAATTTGACTGTTAATCCGTTCTTTTCTTATTTTCATAACACCTAGTATGTAAATGTTAGCCCACACCAAGCATTGTTTCATGTTTTAGGATAGACAAATTAAATCTCACACTAAGATTAACTCATAACCAATGAAAAATCGATGCGTGAACGCGTTCAAATTTAAGGTGTGAACACATTTATCTCATGTAAAAAAACCATCACCGACCTAAGTTCTATGACTTCCGAATCATACTTAATATCCCAAATATGATAATCAATGGTGAATCCTTGAGCCCGAGTATCTGATTTTCTCCAATCTATCCCTTTAATCAATTTAGCTATATTAATTCATTTAGTTATTAGTTTATTTCAATTTTTCGTTATTCAAGTCACTCAATTTCATTCAATCTAAGTTCTACTAGTTACGATACACTAATATTCCTATTCATGTGATATTGACCTCGCGAAATACTTATTGTGCTACGGCTGATTTGTATACTCGCAAGTTTAAGATTAAAACGAACAATAGGTAATGCTAGGCTTAATGTTCAACATGAGTTGAATTAAAAATCTATGAGATATCGTAGCCTAAAGAGGAAAAGAGAAAATCCTATGTGATGCAAAGCGAACTATCTATTTTATGAAAAATTGAGTTTGGATTGGAAAAGAGATTAGCTAAGGTGCAACGACTTTCGATACCGAGTTCACATATGTCTTGTTGATCCTTACTAACATCCTATAAAAAAAATCTTTTTTATTGTCTAGATTTTTTTTCAATTGCTTTAATGACAGAGATGGACTTAGCCAAGCCAGCCTTTCTTATGAAGTGGCTATAGGGATTTCTAAAGAAAAAAAAAAGCTCGTGACCAAATTTAATTTTTGTTAATTTGATCAACTAGTATATTGTCATTTTAATCTCTAAACTTAATTAAAATGATAAAATGGAATATACTTTTTTATTATTGATAATCCAGTCATTATTTAGGGATTGTGAGAATCAAGGGGCTCTAAATCAAGTTAGAGATCAAGACAAAACTTGGGAAAAAAAAAAAATGAAGGATCAAGCCAAGTGTGGGATGAAAAAATCATCACCATTCTTAAAAGGGGCCAAGGATAGGGATAGACCTCATTGCTCTGCCCGTCCTTCTTCCCTTCAAATAAAATTTAAATTTTTTCTAGATAATTATAATAATTTAATAGTTTTTATTCTAATTAATTAAGTCCTTCATAATTAATGATGGCAAAAATTCCTAGGGGACCAAGGGCCTTTATGGCCAAACTTGTTGGGTTAGGGATTGAGTAGGCTAATTTTAAAAATCAGGGATCAGGTTGGGTTCAGGGATGAATTTTTCATCCTCGTTTCAAAATCGGGTTGAGGACAGGGATAGGACTCTATCTGCAGCTTGACCCCGTTTCCCCGCTTACAAACAATGGAATTTAATTTGTTTAATTACATTAATATCTATTTTATTTGATAAATAACTATACAAGTTTTATAATTCTCATTATAGTCAATTAAGTTCTTTATGATTATTTATAAAATTTTCAGTTTAATCAATTTTACAATTTTTTTAAATTTCTTTTCTAAATAACGAAATTTGTGAAAATAATTAAAATTAATAAAATTAAATAATTTTTAATAATTAAATTTATAAAAATAAATTAAAATTAAAATTAAAATAATAAAAATTTTTGTCAAACAAAATAATTAATTTGGAATTGATTAATTAATTAATATATTGTCATGTAAAATATAAAATTAACAAAACAAAAAAATTCTTAAAGATTTTCTTTTTCTCTTCAAATTTTATTTTTTATTTATCAAACAAAATATTTTTATGTAAAATTATAAAAAATTAAAAAACTCTAAAATTGATTTATTTCTTTCTTTTAACTTTATCAATTCTATTAAAAATTAGATCACAATTTATTACTGCACTCATTTATTTTTTTTTTTTATATAAGTTAATAAATATATCAATCAAATTTGACATTTTATATAAATTGTCTCAATGAAATTGAAAATTGTTATCAGTGATCTTATTTTTAACAATTAATTTATGAAAAATAATATTATTTTGATGATATGTAAAATGGTGATTCCACGTATGCATAATTAATTTATTATTATTAAAAAGACATAAAAATCTGATTTGCATTATAATATTTGTTAGAATTTTTAATTTGTACACTTCATATTATACTTCGCAAAATTAATTTACTTGCTACGATTGATCCTTATTAGAATTATTACAATTCTAAATGTATTTTTTAGGCGTTGGGATAACTTTTACAGTGACCAAGATGGTAATATTTTCTTTCATTTAGAGAAACAAGTCCGCATAAATCAATTTTATTGTCAGTTTTTGTTGCTTTATGATCTACGACTTCCAAACTTTCTCTAAATCACTTATCAATTCACATGTCACCAACTCTCTCTAAGTCAAATTATGCTTAATTAGAAGCCAAAAGTATTTTTTATTTTATTTTTTTTCTCTCTTTGATAATTTCATAGAAATCACTAAAATCAAGCATTTGTTACAAATTTTTATTCAATAATAGTTTAATATATTTGATTTCAATTTTTAAATTTTGTAAACGTATATTTGTCGTTTATAATATTTTTCTATAGTTTTGCACTGGGATATTATTGTTTCTTTTTTCTTTCGTCACATTATCTATTAAATCAGGTATTTACTGAGATCCAAGTTAAAGAAATCAGTATTCTATATTTTAATAAAATAATGGATATTAGTTTTATTTAGTAAGGCTTTCTTTATTGCATACACTGTGGGAAATTAAAGCATACAATATAAAGCAATAATCCGAGATAGTGACAAAAATATTTAAAATATTTTTATTTAGAAATTTTAATAAATAAATATAAGTGGTGCAATGGTTATTTTGTGGTGATGGTCCTTCAAGTCTTTGGGTTATCATCAACCACCACTGATTGTCATCTGTTTTGGTCATCGTAGATATCGTTCAAATTCTTATTGAAAGCTCTATGCTATGCATAATCACCATTGACATTTGAGCTATTGTTGACCGTAGATATGAAGTAGAATGTTTTTTGGTATTGAAAACTCAACTTCAAATTTGCAGCAAATGCCTGCTCAAATAACAATGGAGATTATTTCATTGCATAGAGTACGCAATAAAAATTTGAATTATGTCTATTATAACTGAAATAAATCGAATAATCACCATCTCCATTGAGTAACCTTTTGCCATAGATTTGAAGTTGAATATTTTTTGGTATTGAAAATTCAACTTTAGATTTACAGCGCATGACTGATCAAACAATAATGATGATTATAGTATTATATAATTCAATAAGAATTTGAATTATATCTATTATGACCGAAATGGACGACATTAAACAACGATCAGTTGTGGTCAACAGTAACCAACTATGATAATACAAACGGTCAAACAGGTCAAATCGGGCGTGGGATCCCAGCCCAACTAGGGACGAGGTTAGAGATTGGAGTCCTTGGCATGTCCTTGACCCATTGCCATCCTTACCATCATTTCTAATATATTATGCACCAAAAAGTTAAATTTAAAAAGTTTATTTCATTTTATTATTTTAAAAAAAATTAGAAATAAAAATATCATTTAATTAAATTAAAATGGTAACAATAAATTTGAACAAAGTTTTATACTAAAATGCTCTTAATCTTCTTTTTTTTTTTTTTAAACTTTCTTGGTACTCATTTAGTATCCAATGATCATAAAAATTTTTAGATAAAATAAATATAATATTTTATTTAATATATATTAAAAATTATATTAGTTTTATTGTATTTTCTTAAAAAATCATCAAGCACATAATTAATATAATATATAAAAAAGAAAATATAAATAGATGTTATATATTATAAATAAAGATAATCAAATTCTCTTTTAAAACTTTCAATTAAAATTAAATTAAACTGTTAAATAAGAATTTAAAAGTATGTCTATTATTATTATCATTTCATTGACGTAACATTGAATTTAATTCATATATTATAATTTAGGTAATCTTTAATTTATTCCAACTATTATTGATAATCATCAATGCGCTCTCAACTTTATTAAAAGTTCTCATTTCACCCCCAAACATTAACTTTGACTGTTAAATATAACAATTTACTGCAGTTGACTTGAGAAAGGATGATGTTAACTCTAGAAAATTAAAATGTATTGTGAAATGACCAACATGATCATATAAAAAGACAATAATTTTTTTCCTTTCCCTTTTTTTCTTCCTTCTCTATTTTTGTTTTATTTTCTTTTTCTTTCCGGATGTCTCTTTATCTCTCTCTTTATGTTTTTTCTTTCTCTCTCTTCTTTTCTTTTCTTTTCTTGCTTCTCTCTCTTTTGTTCTTTTTTTTCTTTCTTTATTTTTTTATTCATTTGTTGTTCGTTTTAACTTTAAACTCGCAAGTATACGAAATTGCTGTAGCATGATAAGTATTCCACGAGGTTGATCTCATAGGAATAGGAAAATTAGTGTTTCACAACCAGTAAAACTTAGGTTAAATGAAATTGAGAGGTAATTTGAATAACAGAAAATTAAAATAAACTAATAACTAAATGCATTAAAATAGCTAAATTGATTAAAAGGATATATTTGGGGAAATTAGGTGTTACGGCTCAAGAATCCACAATTGATTGTCATATTTTAGGTATTAAGTGTGATTCAAAAGTCATGAAACTTAGGTCGGTGATGGTTTTCTCACGTGCAATGAACATCTTCACGCATTAGCTTTGAATGCATTCACGCATCGATTTTCCATTAATTATGAGTTAATATTGTTGTGGGATTTAACTTCTCTATCTTACAACATGCAACAATGTTTAGTGTGGGCTATCATTAATATGTCAAGAACATATTAGGTATTATGAAAACAGGAGAACATTGCATTAATAGTCAAATTGGTGTGGTTATCATATTATTGCAATTCATTTATATGAGAAGCATCAATGTAAGGGATTGGTGTGGCTCTAAAACTTTTCATCAATATGTTCTTTAATTGAATAATAGACATTATAATTCAATTCTTGGATTGGTGGTGGTTCTTCGATTTACATTAATGCATTACTCATTTAAAGTCTACGCTACCATTCCCAAATCATGGAACCAAGTTCAAAGTCCAGGTTAGCACTTTAAAATCATTAAAGCATGTAATAATTAAAGTTATAAATCCTAAATTCATGTAATGATTAAAATTATAAATCCTAAATTATTCAATTGAGTTATGCTAATCACTAGGCATAATATAAATAATCATCACTTAGTCAAATTCCAATCATTGAAAATCAATGATACCTATAAATATACACAATCAAAGTTTCATCTTTTCACCCTAACTAAAAAGTTTAGCTAATTAAATACATGATCAAAGGCTCAAAATTACAAGTAAAAGACATAAGGAAGAGAAATAAAACCAATTAGTCTTCCCCAAAAATTTTCCCAATCTCCTCTAATTTGTTAAAAACCTATTTTTCCTCTTATATAAGGGTGGCTAACCTAAGAAAAATATGAAAACCTAGAAAATACATAAATCTAGCCATTCAAGGATGATCCAAGAGCCAAAAATCAGTTTAGGATGTCCCTAGGCTGATAAGGTAGCATGGGTGCGCGGATAAGGCAGAGGGCATCGCGCAACCCTGCACCTTGGTAGCATGGCCATGCCATAGCTAATTCCATGACATATAAAATTAAAGCTCTGGATGTCTAGCTTTCAACACAATAAACGAAATGCAATTCCTAGTTTTGTAGACGATGTTACGACCGTTTTAGTATAACATCCTCAACACATCCACTTCTGTTCCTTTAGCCTGATGTTGACGGACATGCTTGCTGATGCATGCTTATGCTTGTTTTTGTTGCTCAATTTACCCTTAATTAAGCTCAATTATTGACTTTTACTTTAAAATTTCTACAAAACAAAAAATGCGACTAAAATATCAAAACAAATGATAACTAACGCCTAAGATTAAGGAATACAAGATATAAAGATATGTGAATTATTGAACATATTATCATTCTTCTTTATTATTTTCTAATCAACAAGAATGACCAAAAAAGAAAGAAAGAACGAAGAATAGAAGAGAGACAAGGAAGAAAAGAAACAGATGAGAGAGAACCAATAAAAACAATAGAGAGAGAACCAATAAAAGCAATAAAGAGAGATGAATAAAAGAAAAAAAATAGAGAAAGAAGAAAAAAGTTATTGTCTTTTTATATGGTCATTTTGATCATTTCATAATACATTTTAATTATCCAAGGGTAAAATTGCACATTCTCAATAACATTTAACGGTCAAAGTTAATATTTATGTTGGAGTGAAGACTTTTATTAAAGTTGGGGGTAAATTAAAGATTGTCCCATAATTTATCATTTTTTGTTTTATTAAAATATTTCTTTTTCTTTCTAATATTCTATAAATGCTCTTAACCCACTTTTTTCTCGCAAAATAATTATTTTTATTGTTTTCAACTTATTGTTAATATTCTAATTTGGATCAAAAAATTTAGTACTTTTTCAAAAGTTAGAAGAATGTATGGGTATATCTAAATAATTTGAGGTAAACCTCAATAAGTGTTAATAAAAATAATATAAAATTTTAAATATATATTAAATGAAATATTATATATATTTTTTCTAAAAGCTTTTATGATCAATACATACTAAATTATTACTATTGGGTGTAAAAGAGTGCATCAGGTAGAGCCATTGAAGAATGCTCACGTGGCAAGTGTCCAATGTGGTATGACCACCTCAATTAAGGATGATGACCTCGTGAAGAGAGACCACCTCGACGAAGGTGGTAAACTTAGACTATAGACCCAATATTCTGGATTCGAAGAACCTTGACCCGAATCTAGGAAAAAGTGGATTAGAAGGGTATTATATGCGCCGAGTAAGAATTACTCGAGGATGACATGACTAAAAGGAGAAATTGACAAGTATGCTATCACCTAAATCCGTTAAGGGATGTCGTGGCCTTTAACAAGTAGACATATAGACAAGCTGCAGAAGGAGAACTAATAAGCACCATACATGCCAATTAAACAAACAGCAGATGTGTTTCCTTCTCAAGGAAGCCATACAAAAGGGGTTCATAAGAGATAGCAGATACGTGGGTCCTATATTCCCTATGGCTAAACCATTGCTTCATGTGGGACCCTCATTAGCACCAATGCACAAAATATATGCATATATAAGCTACAAGAGAGAGAAAGAGGTATAAGATTTTTTCTACATTTGTACCATTATTTTGCACATGAGAATTGTCTTAAAGATTTGATAAACACTTTTCAATACGTTTTCTCTAGTATCACTATAACTGACTTAAGCATCAGAGAGATTTTGCTGGTAACACCATCAATATCCACTAGATGTATTCTAGTATATCAAGATTAAGATTGAGGAGAATAGTGACCTCAGTAACCTTGTTCAAGATCGATACTAAGTCAGATCCTGCCAACTTCTCACCATTGATGCGTGCAGTGTGAAAATTATGATTGTTGACTGGATTCGTTCTGTGTGGCATCGACATGGTAGTAAGTTACTCCTTAAGAGCGCGTGGCATTCACGTAACAATGACAACGAGTTTTTAGCATCAACATTTGGCGTCGTCTATGGGGAGACACAACGGAAAGTCGTTTGTCGAAGTTGTGAAGGAGGATGGCTCAAGAAGCTCTAAACAAATGTGTTCAAAGTTTGGTGGTTATAGTTGTCGGACGGGGAAGCGAGTATGAAGTAAACTTGGAAATGACTATTTTTCTTGTCCGGTGACTCATAACGCGCGTAGAGAAATCTAGAGAACTAAGTGCAAGCCTTGATACAGCAAAACAAAATTTACAGCGGCGGGTAGTAGAATTGCAAACTTAATTGGAGGAGAGAGAAGAAGGTAAACATTGTGGAAAGGTCATGGCCTTACCATCAAAGTGACCACGTGTCGAAGAGTTCCCGAGCTGTCAGAGGAACTGGTATATCGTAGAGTTAACCCACTCTTGTCATGAGTGTTCTCTTATAGCTAACCAGAGAAACAATAAGGGTCCATAAGGTGAAGACCTGGCCACGGGAAACCCAGTTGAAGTAAGGAGGTGCCCTTTAGAGCTTGCACACCTATGAGATGAATTACATGGCCACAAAAGATATATACCTGCTAGGCCAACACAAGAGGAAAGAGGTGCAGAGAGCATGCATGCCAGCTCACGGGTGTGTCCGAGTAATGGGAGTAGAAGAAAGACCACCCAGGGCTTGTAGGATGGCTAGACAGTGAGTAGAAAGGAACGAGAAGCATATGCGTGCTCAGGTAATGAATTAAGCACTTGAAAAAGATGATAAATAGCCTGTGAGAAACAACCGGAGGATTATAGCATTCAAAAAATCCCTTGGTGGAATTGGACTCACCATTTATAGGAGAAATACAACGACCCTTGCCTTTTTAGAACGTTTTAATGCTATAGCTATAGCCCTACGCGTGATGCACTGATCCGCTCATCTGAGGTTATATAGAGAGCTTATGGGGTTATAAAGGGCCACCGATGGTGTCATGTGCAAATTCTTTCCCTGACTTTTACTGAGCTACCACAGTGCAAGTATAAGAAAATGAAGCCATGGAGCATTCATTCCTTCCCTTCCCTATGTACGGAGTTAGTTAGTCGCTTCGGAAGAGCTAGAGAGTCGACGAAGGATTTGGATTCCCTGTTCGATGTTAAGTAAGTGGAGAAAGAGTCCATTGAGGCCTTTAGGGATTTCTCACCAAGAACGTATACGAAGGCATATGAGAGAGCATTGAACTTTATTGAGAAAGATACAACCAGGCAGAAAAGCAGTTGGCTGAGCAGGTAGAAAGTCGATTGAGAAGAGAGTAGGAAAGCCTTGCTCAGCGGCGAGACGAAGGAGGAAGAAAGAGAAGAGACTGATTTAGTAACCCACCTCTTCCAAGACTATAGCTGTGAATTGCAACGCAGCCTGATGGAGCTCTCTCTAAACTACTTCCCCTTCCTCCCAAAAGAGTACTATCAATGATCCAAATCCTAAAAGACCAGCCCCGACTAGTGGAGCCTAGGAATCTAAAGAAGTTTGTGTCGAGGTATAGCGCCTACACTGAGCTAAACGCCACGAAAGAGAAGATCTTTATGGCTATAGAAGATTCCGGGCTACTGATAGAACTAAAGCCCTAGAACAACAATATGGCCCGAGCGAATAAAATAAAATTCTGTGATTTTCATCAAGATTTAGGGCACAACACTTCAGAATGTTTTGAGTTGATAGAGCAGATAAAAGACCTAGTGTGTAATAGATATCTTGACAAGTACGTTAGGATGCTTGAGGGAGAGAGACGAGGGAAAGCAGTTGTCAGGCCCTTTAAGCCACATCTAATTACCAAGGGCGTGTAAACCGTCGTGTTACTATCATCGCTGGAGGCCCTACCTTGACAGGGAGTTCAAACCAGGCAAGGAAGACTTACGCCCGAGGTAACACACTAGGAAGAGGTTGCATGACGGTAACCCTAAGGCACCCTGAACCAAAGAGGAGTAGGTCGCATGCCATGCTAATAATGTTCACAGATGAAAACCTTCGCGATATGGCTCTCCCCCACGATGATGCACTGGTGGTAATGATAGGAGTAACAGGGAAACACGCCTCCAGGGTCTTGGTTGACACAGGAAGCTCGGTGGACATCTTATTTAAACATGCTTTGGATGAGTTGCAAATTAGAGAGGTGAACATTGAGGGATTTTAGTACTCCTCTCATAAAATTTTCCAATGGGAACGTGTAGCTTGTGGGGGTGGTTATACTCCTATGGTGCTTGATGCGGGAAACAAGGGCCTTATGTGTGTCATTATATCACATAAGAATAAAAAATCCCCATAGAAAATGCAGTTATCACTATTAGAGGGGATTAGAGTACAGCTCGTAGCTACTATGTAAACTACCGTAAGGAGACCCTATAGATCAAGAACATAGAAGGTAAAGGAGAAATCAGAGTAGAGGGTGATTACCCTGGCACGGTAAGAGAGTCCATTGTGGACCTTTTCATCGACAAACCAAAGGTGCAAGAGGCTACTGTGGTGGAAATTATCGATATTTAAATTAGCGAGGTAGATCCCACTAAGACGGTGAAGATAAGCGCTATGGTTAGAGCACCACTACACCAAGAGATGGAGAATTCTAAAGGGAATATGCAGATATTTTTGCCTGGACACGCGACGATATACAAGGATTTGACCCTCAAATAGCCTTCCACCATCTAAGTATACAAACTAATTTCAAGCCTATCTGTCAAAAGCAGCGGTTATTTAATGCAAAACAAAATGATGCTATCCATAAAAAGGTAGATAAACTATTAGGGGCTACATTTATCTAGGAAGTCCGGTATTTAGAGTGACTTTGTTGTTGGTAAAGAAAACAAATAGGAAGTAGAGAATGTGCGTTAACTTCACTGATTTGAACAAGGCTTGCCCTAAGGATAGTTTTCGGCTACCACAATTGATCAACTAGTGGATGCCATAGTGGGACATGAACTCCTTAACTTCATGGATGCATTCTTGGAAACAACCAGATCAGTATGTACCCACCAGATCGGGAGAAACATCCTTTATCATTAACTGGGGGCTTTACTATTATATGGTGATGCCGTTTGAACTAAAGAATGCTAAGGCCACTTGTGAGCGACTAGCCAACAAATTGTTCAAAAATCAAATTGGGTGCACCATAAAAGTATATGTGGACGACATGCTTACTAAGTCAGAGAAAGCCGCGGATCATGTGACTCACCTTAAGTCTACTTTCGATGTATTGCGCTTAGCACATATGAAGTTGAACCCTAAGGAGTGTATGCTCGAGGTATTCGTGGGAAAGTTCCCTGGGTATATGATTCATCAGCATGGCATTAAAACTAACCTTGGAAGATCAAAGCCATCATTGACATGTAGCCATCGCAAAATGTCAAAGAAGTTCAACGGTTAGTGGGCCAAATCGTGCCGTTGAATAGCTTTGTGTCAAAGGTTACAAACAGGTGCCAATTGTTCTTCAAGGCCTTAAAGTAAAGGAAGAGATAGAATAGATAGAGAAGTGCAACTGGGCATTCCAAGCGTTGAAGGATTACCTAGCGTTAGCGTTACTATTATCAAAGTCCTAAGATAAGGGAGAGTTTGTTATTGTATTCGGCAGTTTCTGAGGTGGCTGTCAGTTTGGTACTGGACTGTGAGGAAGTTGACACGTAACATCCAATCTATTACACCAATCATGCCCTTACCAACCCAGAGATGAGATACTTAGCTATTGAAAAGTTGGCCTTGGCCTTCGTGGTAGCATTGTGGTGGCTACGCCCTTACTTTCAGGTCCACACTATTGTGGTACTCATGAATCAACCGTTACCCCAAATTTTATAAAAGATTGATATTTTAGGATGTTTGACACGTTGGTTGTTGGAGTTAAGTGAGTTTGACTTAGAATTTATGCGAAGAATAGCAATTAAAAGGTAGGCAATGGCGGACTTCATCATAGAACTTACTAACGATGCAAGGATCAAAGGTATAAGAGGAAGGAAGCATAACTTAGTGATAGGAGAGCTCAAGGTAAAAACAACATTGAGACAGATGTTTCGCCTTGAAGGAGAATGATTGAAGTCAGTAAATTACAGTGGATGCTGTCTGTCGATAGGTCCTCCAATGCACACGGAAGCTGCGCCAATATTGTGTTGACTAGACCAAAAAGAGACGAGATATGGCATGCCTTAAGATTTGTTTTCCATCAAAGTCCTTTAATGTTGTTGACATATTCAAGACATGATTTGTTCGCCATTGTCCATAAAGTCCTTTGATATCATGGATACGTTAATGGTATGAGTTGCTCACCAAGAAAGTTTGTCCCAAACATTAAAGGTTTAAATATTCACCTTTAAATTCTTAAATATTACCATAAGGAAACATTGTTATGATCAATTACAAATTCCACCAAAAGCAAACAAAGTACAACAGTTAAATGAGTACTACAGTGAACTTTACATATAGAGCCAACAAATTGATTAAAGCAATTGCATTAAAATAACTGAAGTGCTTAAGGATTGCATAGAAATGATAAAAGTAAAATAAAAACATCCCAATCAAAGAGCAATATCATAATGCATAAAATTTAAAAAGTTACATCAATAAATAAAGATCATTTTGCAGCAGGGGGATCATTGGCTGGGGGCTCGTTCTCTACCGAGGCGGGGGCGTTGTCCTCCACACCAGCTAGGACAAGAAGGGTAATGTCCTCAACACCTTCAGTCTTTATCTCCTGGTGCTGCTCCACATCAAAGGGGATTTTTATCTACCTTAAATCCATGATGTTGTTGCGCTCATAGAGCTCCTCTTGACAATAGCAGTAACATCATCAAAGGCGTCTTCGACCTCCCTCTCTAACTCGATAGACCTTGTCTTCTCAACCACCAAGTCCTCAGTAATAGTCGCAAGAGCAACCTCAGCCTACCAATTTAAGCCTACCTTCTTCTTCAGACTCGACCTAAGGTGAACCACCTCGACATTAGTTCTATCTACCTCTTCCTTTATAAAGACCACTTGCTCGACATGTTTTCCCTTCAGGTTGTTTAGCTGGCCTTTCAAGTCGAAGATGTCCTTGGCCGAGCCAGAAGCTAGATTAGTGTATTGCTCATAGGCGAGCCAAGCATTGGTGGCTTTTGCATTGCGGGTGCTAAGAGCAATGGTTAATTACAAGAAGAATAAAATATTACATTTTGTAAGTATGCAAAGAATTAAGGGGTAAGCGGACACCTAGACAAAGAGCCTTAGAAGCTCTTTCCAGAGGACACTTATTGACTTCCTCAAATCAACAAGATGCCCTGCTCAGCATCCATGACAAAAATCTCTCTGAAAGCTTTAGCAAGGAAGTGAGATATGGTGCCTTAACCTCTGTTAGTTGGGAAATGTCGCCGATAGGAGAAGAAAGCCCTTGCAAAAGAGGCTGATTTTGGGAGGCTAAGGGAGGAGGAGTCTTGGATGGCCTTACTGTGATTGGAGCCTTTAGAGTAGCTGAGGTGGAAGAAGGAAAAACCTTAAAGTCCCTAACTTTCTGTTTGTCAGACCTAAATCTCAAATCTAAAATTGTCATTTGAATGCACGTGTTTGAGGTCATGGAAATGAGCTTCAAACCCATTTCAAGATCTTATATCACTATTGCACAGTTGAGTTGTTAACGGGCATGTACTGATAATGGAAACCAAATGTATTCGAAAGTATAACACACCCAGCTTTAGGATACCAAGTTTATAGGAAACAAACTCTTTGAAATCCTTAGACATCATTTTGAAATAATTCAATCTTGATTCAAGCTAGTATATCTTTTACAATGCTTTCCTAAATATTGGCATTACAATTTGGGATATTTTCTGAATGCAAAAACTAGTTGTTATGGGCATTTAAGAACTTTAGTTTCTTAATAAAAAAGGAATTCCAAATTGTTGAATCCACATTTAAGGATGAAATGAGAAATATCTTAGATACATGATTTATCATAGAAGATGAAGGATCCTACAATTGCTGGTAGTGCATTTTTTGCTGCTGTTGGCTATTAACGGTCTACCCGCTGGTTTTTGTTGGTTACATTTTTGCACTTAACTTACAACATCTTTGTTGATTTGGTTTGTTGCACTGTTGTTTTTTAACTCATGTGGCTGCTTTTGCATTTTGCTACTATTATCTTGTTATTGACAAATCTTGCAGCTAGTTCTGCAACTTTTGGATGCTATTTGAAGTTGTTGCAAATAGATGCTTGCTGCATTAATGAAGTTTCTGGTTTCTATGTGCTATGTATGGCTCTTAATTCCTACATCTTGCTTTGTCAGCTACTGTTAGTTCAACACAGCTTTTTTAATTTGCTACAGTTTAATTTACCATAGAAATAAATGGTAAGTGAGTAATTTACTCACTTATCCGTAGTTTTCAAATTTAAATATATGTGAAAGTTCTCAAGTGGTAGTATTGCTTTTGTTTTGATGAAATTTATTGTTTTTGTGCAGAAATGAAGAAAATCGTAGTTCAAGTGATAAACGGCACCAAAACAGGACAAAAATGACAATTCATAAAAAATCGTGACCAATTATAAGGACTAAAATGCAAAAAATTAAGGATTTAAATACAAGAAGTAAAGATTTAGGGGACCAAAATGCAATATATAAAAATTTAGAAATGTAAGTGAAAAAAGATAAGAGGACTTAATTGAAACTATCCAAATTTAGTGCATGGCCCGCCCACAGAACTTAGGGTGCAGCTGCGCCAAACTTAGTGCACCCGCACCATGAGGATTCCTTCCAGGCAAAAGCAAGGGCGCGACCACACCAAACTTAACGTAGCCGCGTTGCTATGGAATAATTTGGATTGAAAGTTCAACACTCACATCAATTTTTGTTGGCCACTTTTGATTAGTCTTAGATTTTTTGATTTTGGGACTTTAGCCACCATATAACAGGGGCATCTAAAAATAAAAAGGGGCTTTTGATTAGTCCTAGGTTTCTTGATTTTGTATGATTATCTAAAAACTTGATGTGTAAATTTTAAATACTCACAAATACACCAATTGTTAATAGCTAACAATAAGTTCACTCCGAGATCGATCTCTCATGGAATTGTAATAGTTTAAATCCTTATTATTTCCCGTTAATTACTAATTTAAGCAAATATAAAATTGTAAATAATCTAATGCAATCAAATAACAATTTTAAATTATTTCAAATGAAGTGATTAAATAAATAAATTACAAGAACTTGAAATCTACGAAATTATATTGAATTCAATGAAATTAAATGGGATTTGGCTAGTTATCTAATCTGATATTGAAATATTAGGCGAATTAAACAACCATTATGTAATTTAGATCATTGATTTTTCCACTGAAAATTAGATAATTCCAATGATCATGATAAATTCTCACTTATAATTAATTAAATATATTCTTGATATAAGGCTTCTACTTAATTAATTATATTGTTATAAGGAAATTATTTAACCATTTAAATCAAACCAACTTAATAGATTCAATTTAAATACTTGTTCAAAAGAGCTTAATTAAGGTAAGATGATGTTTCTAACATCTTAATTCTTAAATTAATTTCAATCACAAATAATAGATAGCAAAACCACAAAAAATAGTCAAAATTATACAGATCAATGAATAAGAAATAATCTCAACCTCAAAATTAATCACATTTCACAAAATATTCAATACTATTTCAATAGCAAAGCCAAACTCCCAAAATATGTTTACACTTCCATTCTTAAATTTAAAAATATGAATCTAATTACAAAAGTTCTAAACATATTTAAAAAATAAAAAAACTTAAAGAAAGCTTCCTTTTTGAAGATTCACCACCAAATTTTGAAGAAAATGATAATTATACCTAGCAAGATTGTCCTCCTCTTCAATCCAGCAACCCTCCCCCTCCAATGGAAAACTCACTCTTTAGAAAACCCTCTTATTCATCAAATCCTTCCACAATTCGTTCTTAGCGGAGAAGCACATCCAAAGCCATGCCCTTTTACTCATTTGGTCAACAATTTATTTAAAATTCACTCCTACATGTCAAGGAAAGTCTGTCTTTCAGTTGTTTCCTTTTCAGCTGGAATTTTGACCCTTAAAACTTCAACATTTGCTTTCTTTTTGAAATGTAAGGTTATAAATCATTATGTCTAATTTTTAAATTATTTTGTATCACCCAAATACGAATATTGAGGACAAAGTTATGCTAGAAAATACGGATTATGTTCAGCAAATACGGGCCTTCTAGCATCTTGGGTTTATTTTTGGGCTTTTTACAATAATTTCTACAACTAATAAAAAGAAGCTCAAAATAATAAAATTTTAAGATAAAATACATGAATAAAGGACATACACATAACAAAATATTAGGATAAATATTGATTTATCAGAGGGAGAGAAAGAGGGGAACAAAAGGGTTTTTAGAGAGAGAAAGGGGAGAATCAAGCTTGAAGGCCTTAGGAGAAGCTTGAAGATTGATTTGGCCTTTTATCATTAGATTTGTCTTCTTACACTTTCAATTTGCTTTGGAATTCATTTTATTTTATTGTTGGATTGTTGTAAGAATGGGAATTTCATTATGGATTTTTATTTGATTTTTGATATGTTAGGTTAAATTATCATATTCTAAGATTTTGATGTAAACTAATCCTATCATGTTTTGACTAATGAAGAAATTTGTTATTGTTATTTATTTTTAATAATTTGGGTTTTTCTTGCACTTAATGTTAATGATTTGTTATATAATCAATTATTAGATTAAACATGAATGAATTGGTACTAGGGTTAGTCTAAATTTTTCATGCGATTTAAAAAATTCAATCTAATATATTAAGAGTTCGGGAGAATACCAATAGTTAGATAATTATATTAATACTTAGAATTTAATGAACTGGGATGTGAATTAATTTATACGAATTAATAACAGGTTGGATGTAAGGAGCGTTAAGCTAACTCAGTTAGATAGTGATATCAATTGATTTAGCTAAACGTAGATCTAGTTCGTTACTCGGGAAAGGGAACAAGGTTACTTAAAACCTATGATTAGTGTATTAAAAAAAGACTTAGCAAATTTTGAAATTAGGAGAGATATGGTAAAGGTTAGGTGAAATCAAAATTTTAGGACTATTTTTCATATTAGTTTCTGCATATTTTCTTTTTAATTAGTTTAATTTGTTAGTTTTAATTTTGCTAAACAATTTAATTGCTCTTTGTGAGTTTTTAAATATATTTATTTTCTCCTGCAATTTTTAAGTGCCTAAATAAAGTTAATCTACCATAGTCATAGTACTTAATTTAAAAATTTCAAAACTTAGTCTTAGTGGGTACGACAACCTTTTCTTTCCACTTACTACTTGTATGACCCCATATACTTGCGGAATACGTGAAAACGTATCAAATTTTTGGCGCTGTTGCCGGGGAGTTGTAAAGGAGTTTATCATATCTTCACATAAACTTGGTCTTCTAAATCACTGTTACGTGTCCATGCAACTTGCAAGTATACAGGGACATACAAGTAGTGAAGTGGTAAAAATGAGTTGTCGTATCCAAGAGGACTAAGTTTTTTGGGTTTTAAATTAAGTACTATAATTATGGTACATCGATTTTATCTGGGCAATCTGGGTTCAAGAAATGGAATTAATAAAAAAAAAACTAAATTTTGCTAATACACAAATAGGAAAAATAAAAAAGAAATAGGGTTAATAGTGCTGGTGTGTGAATACAATATCAAAATAACCTAGGGCCTTGATTTCTTCTAGTTGTCGGTATAGTTATCCTGATCAGGAAGTGTTAATATTTTCTAGTTCAATTCACTAATCACTAGTTCTAATTTAACTTGGTTACCTTTTCTGAGAGTTGAAACAGGTCCTTTGTCTAATTAATCTAGTCAACATCCCTATTTGACTAAGTTAATCAAACATTCTTTTAGTTTTACTAGTTATTAATAACTAAATAATTAATCACCTCCTAGTCTCTTAATTTCTTAGTGTTAAATTGATTATTTGGACATTGAAATCCTCCTAAACTCTCAGTGTTCATAAACTATGTTTTCCTTATCCTAATAAACAAATTAGTCTCTCCCAAACATTTATTCATTCATAATAATTCAATTAATTCATTTTCCAATAAATTAAAAGCATTAAATATAAGAAAACACAAACAAATGAAACATACTTATATTTATAATTCCAATCACTGAAAACATAAACCAACTAAGTCACATCAAGACCCTAGAATAGAGAGTTTAGCCTAATTGATACAAACCGTGAGTATATTAAACTTGAAACCCAATATTTTTACGCATGGAAGCAATCTTTTGAAAAGCTAAATCAGATTTACCTAAGCCTGCAACCCAATTTCAACTTGTCAAATAGAACCTTAGAATAAAATACTCTCAAAGTAATTAACTTTGATTGTAAGAAACTTGATTCAAGTAAGAATCAAAATAAAAGAAACACTCTCAATTTTATTTCATTCAAAGATTAATGATCTTTACATGAGAGCATGTGGTTGAATATATAAGGATATAAGAAATAAGTAACCCTAAACAGAGTGTTTGGCCACAAATTATACTTATTCTAATTTAAATTAAAATAAACTGAATTTGGACTTAATAATTAATATTAACAGCCCAAACACATAACAAATTAAATAAGATATGTTTATAAATAATACTAAGATAGATAATGAGCTTGAGCAACAACTTAGCCCAAATAGCACATAGAATCCGAAACTTTCATCATGATGAAGATCTGATTCGAATTGCAAATAAAAGACTTGAACATGCTTGCTTAGCCTTGAGATATCATTTGAATATGGTCTTGTACAGATTTGAAAATTCGAATTCCATTGAAGCTTTAATCTTCAAGTTTTGCCTTCTTGTACTTGTGTCAATGTTACCAAACTCTGATTATTATCTTGAAGTCCAAGCTTGATATTTGACTCTTTCTTGCACTCCTAAATTGTTGCAAGATCATCCTACAAGCCTTGAATCATCCCATTCAATGCACCCTTGAATTTCTTTATTCTTGCTCTTGTAACGGGACCACTAGGTAGCTGAATTAGATCATTGCTCTTGTGTATATCCGTATTTGCATCATTCCCTCGCTCCTCAAGATAATTTGTCCACGAATCTTCACCATCTACATCAAAAGGAGAAAGATCAGGCACATTAAAAGTTGCATTCATAGTATACTCAACAGGAAGATCCAATTTGTAGGCATTATCATTGATTTTCTCAACAACTTGAAAGGGACCATCTCCTATTGGATGAAGCTTTGACTTCCTTTGAGTTGGAAACTTTTCCTTTCGCATATGTACCCAAACCCAATCACCAGACTCAAGTACAACGCGCCTTCGTCCTTTGTTTACTTGGCTTGTAATTTGTTGATTCTTCTTTTCAATGTTCTTGCACACATCTGCATGCAGTTTTCTCACCAATTCTGCCTTCATTTTCCCATCTAAGCTAGTTCTTTCATCACAAGGTAAAGGAATTAAATCCAAAGGGGTAGTGGGTTAAAGCCATAAACAATTTCAAAAGGTGAAAAACTAGTAGTAGAATTTACGACTCTATTATATGCGAATTCAACAAATGAAATACACTCTTCCCAATTCTTCAAATTCTTTTGGACAATAGCACGCAACAAAGTTCCCAAAGTCTTATTTACAACTTCTGTTTGACCATCAGTTTGTTGGTGACAAGTAGTAAAAAATAATAATTTAGTACCCAATTTACTCTACAAAACTTTCCAAAAATGACTTACAAACATCGCATCTCTATCGCTAACAATAGTTTTTGAAATGCCATGCAAATGCACTACTTCCCTAAAGAACAGATTTGTAATGTTAGTGGCATTATCAGTTTTATTACAAGGTATAAAATGTGACATTTTGGAAAACCTATCAACCATTACAAAAATAGAATCTTTCCTCTTTTTCGATCTAGGTAAACTCAAAACAAAATTCATGAAAATATTAGTGCAAGGTTTACTAGAAACAAGTAAAGGAGTATACAAACCTTGATTCAAAACTTTAGATTTAGCTTGTTTAACACATCATTCCAAACTCTTTGCATATCATTTTTCATTTTAGGCGAATAAAAGTGTTCATCTAAAATGTCTAAAGTTTTTGTAATGCCAAAATGTCCCATTAAACCACCCCATGAGACTCTTTTACAAGCAATTCTCTCAGAAAACAAATAGGTATGCACAATTTATTTTCCTTAAACAAAAACCCATCTATTTTATAGAACTTACTATATACAGCTTTCTCACATGCTTTGAAAATGTTATAAAAGTCAGTATCATCATTATAAAGAGTTTTAATATGTTCAAATCCAAGCATTCTTGCATCTAAAGCATTAAGTAAAGTATACCTCCTTGAAAGTGCATCGGTCACAATATTGTCCTTACCTTGCTTGTATTTAATCACATAAGGAAAAGTCTCAATAAATTTGACCCATTTGGCATATTGTTTATTCAACTTACCTTGTACTTTTATAAACTTCAAAGATTGATGATCAGTATGAATAACAAATTTCTTAGGCCATAAGTAATGCTACCAATTTTCCAAAGCTCTAACCAAAGCATAAAGCTCTTTGTCGTAAGTAAAATAATTCAATGAGGCGCCATGGAGCTTTTCACTAAAGTAGGCGATTGGCCTTTTTTCCTGCATAAGAAAAGCCCCAATGCCCAATCCTAATGCATTACATTTAAGTTCAAAAGTATTAGCAAAGTTAGGCAAAGTAAGAATGAGTGCCTTACAAAGCTTATCTTTCAATAAAGTAAATGCATGCTCTTGTTCTTTGTCCAACTTAAAAGTACAATTCTTTTTAATTACCTCTATAAGGGGTGCCGCAATGGTGCTAAAATCTTTTACAAAGCGTCTATAAAAACTAGCCAATCCATAAAAACTTCTTACCTCACTTACTAATTTAGGAGTAGGCCAATTTTTAATAGCACTTACCTTCTCTTCATTAACTTCAACACCATGAGCACCTACTACAAAAGCTAAAATTATAATTCGATCTAAACAAAAAGAACACTTTTTAAGGTTAGCATATAACTTTTCTTTTCTCAAAATATCAAGTACAGCCCTTAAATGTTCTATATGTTCATTCAAATTTTTGAAATACACAAGTATATCATCAAAGTATATAACAACAAATTTTTCAATTAAATCTTTCAAAACATGATTCATAAGCCTCATAAAAGTATTAGGTGCATTAGTTAAGCCGAAAGGCATAACTAACCATTCATACAAGTCATATTTTGTTTTAAATGTAGTTTTCCACTTATCGCCCTCTCTTATGCGAATTTGATTATATCCACTTTTCAAATCAATTTTGCTAAAAATAGTATAACCATACAATTCATCAAGCATATCATCTAGCCTAAAAATAGAATGGTGATACTTTACCGTAATATTATTAATTACACGACAATCAACACACATACGCTAAGAGCCATCTTTCTTAGGTACTAACAGAACAGGAACAGCACAAAGACTCATACTTTCTCTAACATATCCCTTGGTTAACAACTGCTTAACTTACCTTTGAAGCTCCTTTGTCTCCTCGAGATTACTCCTATAGGCTGGTTTACTTGGAATTGAAGCTCAGGAATGAAATCGATCTGATGCTTGATACCCCTAATGGGTGGCAATTCATGGGGTATCTCCTCAGGAAAAACATCTTTACAAGCCTATAAAAGAGAAACAAATGCACTAGGCAAAGAAGTATTAAGGTCAATAGTGTTTAAGTAAAATTCCTTGTACATAAGTACAAGTATACTTTTGTTTGAAAACCAAGCCTCCTTAATATCACTCTTTTTTGCATAAAAGCTTATTTATTTCTTTTTACAGTCAATTGTTTCTTTTTCCTCCATTCTTTTTCCCTTATTTGAATTTTGCCCCTCTCCATTCGAACTCACTTTTTTTTCTTTCTCATTATTCCTACTCACTTTTCTTTTGAAAACTCACTCTCTTTTGTTACACCTTCACTCACTCTTTTCTCCTCACTCTTGTTTTCTCTTTGACTTTGCATTCTTCTAAGCTCACCCTCATAAACTTCTTTAGGTGAAAGTAATACAAAAGTAATTTTCTTCCCATTTTTCTCAAAAGTGTAATGATTTGTGAAACTATTATGCAACACCCTTCTATTAAATTGCCAAGGGCGTCCCAATAAAAGATGACCAGCATGCATGGGCACTACATAAAACAACAATTCATCTCTATATTTGCCTATTTTGAAGGCAACAAGAACTTGCTTTGTCACCCTAACTTCCCTATAATCATTGAGCTACTTCAACTTGTAAGGATGTTGATGTTTTAAAGTAGGTAACCCCAACTTTTCTACAAAAGTAGTACTAGCAACATTAGTTACAGTGCCACCATCAATTATCACATCATAAACCCTATCCTTTACAACACACCTAGTATGGAAGAGATTCTCTCTTTGATCACATTCTTCCTGTTGGACTTGCATATTCAAAACTCTTCTTGACACAAGAGCCTGACCAATTTCAGCCACAGTAAATTGCTCATCCCCTTCTTCATCACTTGCATCTTCAAGAGGTGGCATCCTCTCTTGTTCATTATCCTCTTCACTGCCCAAATAGTACTCTCTCTTAAGCATGAATATAGTTCTTTGATTTGGGCAATCCCACTTGTAATGTCTTATACCTTGATACTTAAAATATTTAATATTTCTTGTGTTAGTAGTAGTCTACATCAAGCTTACCCTTATTTTTGCTTGGGTTGGATGTTTTGGGAAACTCTTTGGATTCGATTTTAGGCTTGGATGATGAAGCCTTATCATCTTTCTTCCGATTTGATTTGAATGAAGAAGTATAAGAGGAAAACTGACTTGTACGACCTCTCTTTTTCAGTTGCTTCTCAACCTTCAATGCAAGGTGAAGCAAGTCTTCTAGCTGCATATATGGCTGCAATTCAACCACATTAGAAATCTCTTTGTTCAAACCATTGAGGAATCTTGCCATTGTAGCTTCATTATCTTCCTCTACATTTGTTATTATCAGTGCTACCTTCATCTCCTTGTAGTATTCCTCAACATTCTTAGACCCTTGGGTGAGTTTTGAAGTTGATTGTACAATTCTCTATAGTAATAGCTTGGTACAAATCTTTTGCACATGATGGATTTCAAATCTCTCCATTCTTCAATGGGCCTTTCCCTATTTCTCATTCGCTTTTGCTTAGTATCATCCCACCAAGTAATAGCATAAGCTTCGAAAACAGCAACGACAAGCTTCAACTTCTTGGATTCAGAGTAGTCATTGCAATCAAACACTAATTCAATCTTCGTTTCCCAATCCAAGTATGCCTCAGGATCCATTCTTCCATAAAATGATGAAATTTTCAGTTTCACCCCACTATTGTTATTATTGTTGTTGTTTCTTGCCTTCGGTCTCACCTCCTCTTCCTCTCCATTATCATCAAGTGATTCACTATCATTAAAGCCATCATCTAATTAAGGTCTTCTTGGCACTCGCCTAGCTTGTATGGTTGGATTAGGAGCATTAGGTGGCTGCCCCCTTGTGGTTGAACCTCCAGCCTCTCCATTCTATCAACCAACTCTCCATATTTTCTATTCATGGCTTGCAACAACTCGGTTAAGGCTTAAAATTGATCTATCTCACCTTGTGAATTTTTTGCTTGTCCACTAATCCTGCAAGACAAGGTTAGTAAAGTAAAAGAATAATTTCTTCACTTCACTCCCTTACGTGTTTCACTCAAGTAATGTTTCACTCAAGTTCGCTCATATTTCACATTTAATTTATGGCTTTTCTCTAAATGAGTTCACACTAAGCCTTTTTCTACTCTAATTCTCTTATTAAAATTAGTTGAAAAAAATTAAAATTTATACAAACTTACTAAATACAATGAAAAGTAAAATAAAACCAAGATAAATTAAAATTAAAGAGGACCTAAATACTTATAACAGGAAAAAAATGAAATTAGAAGAAACTGTAACCTAGAAATCGGAAATTCAGAAGCAAAAAAAATAATTACCCCAAACCAATTTAGATAGGCAACAAATTGGGAAAGCACAAGGATTAGGAAATAGATTTTAGAAATGATAAAGGAAATATTAAGAACAGAGAAAAAGAAAATTATTATAGGAATAGGAAAGTAAACCAAAAATTAAGGAAAGATTAGGAAGCAAATCCTAGCTTGTTTTGAAATGTAGGATTGATTTGATCAAATTCCTTGAAACAATCTAATTTTTCTTTTTATTCTCCTTATTTTCGTTCAACACCTACCCCCTTTTTTTTGTCCTTTCCAAACTAGAAATTAGATTATACTATATGTTTACCCCATACAGCCTTAATTGCCAAATTTTCTTTTTCTTCCTTCTTTTTCTTCTCTCGGCCGAATGCTTTGCTTTTCTCTCTTTTTTTATTTTTTGATATAATAGACACAAAAACGAAAACAAATGGAATTGAAGCAAACGGACTCAGAAACTAAAGAAACAAACAGAAAGATTTGAGAAACAATATAACCTGATTTAGAGCCGTAACTCTGCTACCAAACTAATACGAACCTCGAGTATATTAAACTTGAAACCTAATATCTTTACGCATTGAAGCAACCTCTTGGAAAACTAAATCAGATTTATCTAAGTCTGCAACCCAATTTCAACTTGTGAAATAGAACTTTAGCATAAAATACTCTTAAAGTAATTAGCTTTGATTGTAAGAATCAAAATAAGAGAAACACTCTCAATTTTATTTCATTCAAAGATTAATGATCTTTTCATGGAAGCATGTGATTGAATATATAAGGATACAAGAAATAAGTAACCTTAAATGGAATGTTTGGCCACAAGATTATACTTATTCTAATTTAAATTAAAACAAACTAAATTTGAGCTTAATAATTAACATTAACGGCCCAAACACATAACAAAGTAGATAAGATATGTTTATAAATAATATTAAGATAGATAATGGGCTTGAGCAGCAACTTAGCCCAAATGGCACATGAAATCCGAAACTTTCATCATAATGAAGATCTGATTCGAATTGTAAATAAAAGACTTGAACATGCTTGCTTAGCCTTAAGACATCATTCGAATATGGCCTTGCACAGATTTGAGAATTAGAATTCCATAGAAGCTTTAATCTTCAAGTTTTGCTTTCTTATACTCGTGTCAATGTTACTAAGTTCTAATTATTGTCTTGAAGTCCAAGTTTGATATTTGCCTCTTTCTTGCACTCCTGAATTGTTGCAAGATCATCCCACAAGCCTTCAATCATCCCATTCAATGCATCCTTGAATTTCTTCATTCTTACTCTTGTAACGGGACCACTAGGTAGCTGAATTGGATCATTGCTCTTGTGTGCATCCGTATTTACATCACTAACATATCAATATTCAAAATCAACATAATCTTAAAATTCAATAAAATAAAGTAATGATAGCAAACCAAATGGAATTCAAGATAAGTTAAGAGTTAAAGAATAGAACTAGGATGATTGTGGCTTCAATTCTTCAATTCTTCAAGTGATTTCTCAATCTCCTTCAAGAAACTTGAAGATTCTTCCTTTCTCTCACTAAAACTATCTTAATTTCTCACTCTATATCTCTCTAAAGAATATCCCTTTCTATTCTTAGATAAATGGTGGCTCTCCCCTCAAAATGATGTAAACCTTAGATTGATTGGAGGTTCAAAATGAGTCTGAAAAAATCATTGCCTGATTAAGGGCGTAGGTGCATTAGGCGTGGTGCAGGTGCACGATAGATGAAAGTTGTGGCACGACTATATGCCTAGCTTGGTGCGGTCGCGCCAAGGTAGCACGCAATTGTGCCACAACTTTCATTTGTAACACGCATAGTGCGCATGGGCCATGTACTACCCCATTCAAAGTCTTCATGGTAGAGGCAAGGGCATAGCCACGCCAAGCTAGGCACACAAGCACTCCATGCACAGATTTGCCCCAACTTCAATTAAGTCCCTTAAGTCTATTTATAATTAAGTGCCTTAAGTCTTCATGTCTTGCCTTTCAGTTCTCTAATTCTTCAATTTTTGTATTTCAGTCCTTGATTTCTTTGCGTTTTAGTCCCCATTTGGTGATTCACCTTTTTAATCGTCATTTTTGTGCTACTTATTACCTTGGACGATAATTTTCTACATTTCTGCGCAACAACATACAATTTCATCAAAACAACATGAAAGATTGAGAATTTTTGCACACACATATAAGCTTGAAAGTAATGGATAAGTAAGTAAAATACTCATCAAATACGCCAAAACTTAAACATTTGCTTATCCTCAAGCAAATAAAAACGAAGGGAAGGAAAATCAACCAACATGAAGGTAGAATGACTATTTCGAGCAAGCAATTTAATTTTTAAGATTAAATCTTATAAATCAAAAGTCAAGCAGTCTAAAGAGGATTTCAATATGCTGACATTCTACCTAAGATTTCAACATGGATAGTAAATATCGCCTCACTTTGGATCCCCATGTAAATGTGTGAGTAACCCAAACTATTTAACCATTTTCAACTCAAATCAGTTTATGCAAGTAGGTGAACTGTCTTGGACTTCTAAATGGACTCTAGAAACTTGATCTTAAACTACTCTCCATTAATGACAGGAAGTACATTATTCAAGATCCTGAGGGTTTAATTTATGCATGTACTGCTATGGCAAGGTTTAGGTAAATGCAACTCAGATAGCCTAACATATTAATCATTTTAAAGATTTCATGCTTAACCTGCCAAATTTTTTATTTCAAGCATCACTCACTCTTCATCTTTTAACCCCTACTAATACATTCCCCAAACTTATTTATTTACATGAGTTTTCTATTTTTTTTTTTAATGAATGTTCAACCTCACTCTAACTTTTTAAACAAGCTCTCCATGCTTGCCTAAGCATGAGGCCAAGTTACTCGATAAGAGCTTAATGCGAACAAAACTATGCAACCATGCATACAAGATAGAAAATTCTCATGCGGGCTTGAAGAGAATTAAGGGCAGCGTTCACATAATCCATTAAACTTTTCAAGTGGGCTAAATTACAAGAGATGGGCTGAATATATAATAAGAATTCAAGTGGGTTACAAAAAGAAGAATAAAATATCTCTGTGCTACTAAATCCTAATGCCATTTGGATAATTTGGGCTTTTGAAGATTCCTTATTTAATATAGAATTAATTTCTTAATTTGTTTAGAATTGTTATTTTTATATTTTTTAATTATATTAGAATTATAGTTTTTTTCTTTAATTTAGGATTTTTTTATTCTTATATAAGTTAAGATTTTCTATTCCCACTTAATTTTTTATTTAGAATTTTTTTATTAGCCTATTTATGTGGGGCTAACATTGTGTTGAAATTCAAAACATTGGTTCTCAATATTATTTTCAATGAGAAATAAATTATTTCTTTAGTTTTTTTAGGAACTTGTGAACTTATATTTTTACAGCGTTCAATAACTAAACTTATCACCTTAATTCTTTAGTGGTTTTTGAGATTCTTGGTGTGGCGTCTTCAAACAATTGTAATTCTTGATTCTTGTCTTGTTAGATAACGGGTTAAGGCTCAACAAACTTGCATCTTGAAAATCTTGGGATTCCGTATCATATTTGGTGTCAGATTTTTGTCATATTATTGACAAGGTTTATTATCATGCTGTTTTGGGTTTTGTCACACTATTGGCAAGGTTCAACGTCACGTTTGGTATTAGGTTTTGTCACGTCACTGACAAGGTTTACATCAGAGCTTGGGCCTACATTTTAACCAACTTAGCCTCACTTTACTCTATTACATGAGTTATCCGTACTTGCCTAGGCATAAGACCCAGTTTGCAAAATAAAGCTAAGTATGAAATAAAAATATAATTGATTAAAGCCTATTACATAAGTATGGACATAAGTAAAGCTTATTTATTTACATAAGTATGGATTTGTCTAACACGACACAGACTTCAACAAGGATTTCGTTTCAAGACGGGCCGCACATCTTGTTACTCAGCATTGCGTGAGGATCATTATGGTGCATTTTATTTCGAAATTAGAGAATTTGAAAATGTTACTCAGCATCTTGCGATGATTGTTACTGTGCATTTTATTTCGAATTTGTAGAAGTTGAAAACGTACGATTTTCGGAGACGAAATTGTCAAACATGATTCAAACTCAAAAAACGACTTTGTTTCGAGACAGGCCACACGTCCTGTTACTCAGCATCGCGTGACGATTGTTACGGTGCATTATATTTCGAAATCGAAGAAGTTGAAAAAGTACGATTTTCGGGGACGGAATGGTCAAACAGGATACGGACTGCAAAAGCAACTTCGTTTCGAGATGAAGTGCATGCCTTGTTACTCAACATCGCGTGAGGATCGTTACTGTATATTTTATTTCAAAATTGCATGAGTTGAAGACGTACGATGTTCGGGGCTGGATTTGTCAAATGAGATACAGACTCGAAAAAAAAAACGACTTCCTTTCGAGACGGGCTGTACGTCTTGTTCCTAAGCATCGCATGAGAATCGTTATAGTGCATTTTACTTTGAAATCGGAGAAGTTGAAAACGTACTATGTTTGGGGCCGCATTTACAAACTCGATACGGACTCGAAAAACGACTTTGTTTCCAGACGGGCTAGATTTTTTTTTACTGTATATTTTATTTTGAAATCGAAGAAGTTGAGAACGTACGATGTTTAAGGCCGGATTTGTCGAGCGAGGTACGGACTCAAAAAACGACTTCGTTGCTAGACAAGCGGCATGTCCTGTTAGTCAGTAGCGCGTGAGGATGTTTAGGGCTGGATTTTGTCAAATGCGATACAAACATGAAAAACGACTTCGTTTCCAAACAAACAGCATGTCCTGTTACATAGCATTGCGTGAGAATCGTTACAGTTCATTTTATTTTCAATTCGGAGAAGTTGAAAACGTTCGATGTTCGGGGCCGGATTTGTCAAACACGATATGGACTCGAAAAATGATTTCGTTTCGAGACGGTCCGCATTTTCTATTACCCAGCATTGCGTGAGGATTGTTATGGTGCATTTTATTTCAAAATCGAAGAAGTTGAGAACGTACAATGTTCAGGGTCGGATTTGTCGAGCGAGATACGGACTCAAAAAACGACTTCATTGCGAGACGGCACACACGTGCTGTTACTCAGTATCGCATGACGATCGTTACGGTGTATTTTATTTTGAAATCAGAGAAGTTGAAAACATACGATTCTCGGGGTCGGATTTTGTGAAACGCGATACAGACTTGAAAAATGACTTTGTGTCGAGACTGGCCACACGTCCTGTTACGTAGCATCGCATGAGGATCGTTACGGTGTATTTTATTTTGAAATCAGAGAAGTTCAAAACGTAAGATTTTCGGGGATGGAATTGTTAAACGAGATACGGACTCAAAAAACAACTTCGTTGCGAGACGGTCCGCACGTTCTGTTACTTAGTATTGCTTGAGGATCGTTAAGATGCATTTTATTTCAAAATCGGAGAAGAAAACGTTCGATGTTCGGGGCCAGATTTGTCAAACACGATACGGACTCAAAAAATGATTTCGTTTTGAGACAATCCGTACGTTCTGTTACTCAATATCACGTGACGATCGTGACGGTGCATTTTATTTCGAAATTGGAGAAGTTGAAAATGTTTGATGTTCGAGGCCGGATTTGTCAAACATGATACCGACTCGAAAAACAACTTTGTTTTGAGACTGGCCGCACGTCTCGTTGCTCAGCATTGCGTGATTATTTTTACTGTACATTTACTTTGAAATCGGAGAAGTTGAAAACGTACGATTTTCGGGGATGAAATTGTCAAACGCGATACGGACTCAAAAAATGACTTTTTGTCGAAACTAGCCACACGTCCTGTTACTCAGCATCGCGTGAAGATTGTTACAGTACATTTTCATTCAAAATCGAAGAAGTTCAAAACGTAAGATTTTCAAGGATGGAATCATCAAACGAGATATGGACTCGAAAAACGACTTCGTTTTGAGACGGCCCGCACGTCCTCTTACTCAGCATCGCGTGAGGATTGTTACTGTATATTCTATTTCGAAATCGTAGAAGTTGAGAACGTACAATGTTCGGGGCCGGATATGTCGAGTGAGATACGGACTCAAAAAATGACTTCGTTGCTAGACGGGCTGCACATTGTGTTATTCAGGTTCACATGACAATCGTTACGATGTGTTTTATTTTGAAATCAGAGAAGTTGAAAACGTACGATGTTCGGGGCCGGATTTTGTCAAACGCGATACGGACTCGAAAAATGACTTTGTGCCGAGACTCGCTACACGTCCTGTTACTCAGCATCGCATGGGATCGTTACGGTGCATTTTATTTCGAAATCGGAGAAGTTCAAAACTTAAGATTTTTGGGGACAGAATTGTCAAACGCAATACGGACTCAATAAAACGACTTCGTTTCTTGACGGGCCGCATGTTTTTTACTCTGCATAGCGTGAGTATCGTTACTATGCATTTTATTTCAAAATTGAAGAAGTTGAAAATGTACGATGTGCAGAGCTGGATTTGTCAAACGATCTACGGACTCAAGAAACGACTTCGCTTCCAGACGGAATGCACATCCCGTTACTCAACATCGCGTGGTGATCGTTACGGTGCATTTTATTTTGAAATCGGAGAAGTTGAAAACGTACGATGTTCAGGACCAGATTTTGTTAAAAGCGATATGAACCTGAAAAACAACTTCATTTTCAAACAGATCACACGTCCTGTTACTCAGCATCGCGTGGGTATTTTTACTGTATATTTTATTTTGAAACTGAAGAAGTTGAAAACGTACAATGTTCAGGGCCGGATTCGTCGAGTGAGATATGGACCTAAAAAACAACTTTGTTACGAGACGGGCCGTACGTCCAGTTACTCAGTATCGCGTGATGATCGTTATGGTGCATTTTATTTTGAAATCGGAGAAGTTTAAAACGTATGATGTTCGGGGCCGAATTTTGTTAAACGCGATATGAACTCGAAAAACGACTTCGTTTCCAAACGGATCGCACCTCCTATTACACAGCATTGTGTGAGAATCGTTACGGTTCATTTTATTTCGAATTTGGAGAAGTTAAAAAGGTTCGATGTTCGGGGGCCGGATTTGTCAAACACGATACGGACTCAAAAAACGACTTTGTTTTGAGACTGGCCACACATCTTGTTACTTAGCATCACGCGAGGATTGTTACAGTATATTTTCTTTCGAAATTGGAGAAGTCAAAACATAAGATTCGAAGAAGTTGAGAACGTACAATGTTCAGGACCGTATTTGTCGAGCGAGATATAGACTCAAAAAACGACTTTGTTGTGAGATGGGCCGCACATCATGTTACTCAGCATCTGGGAATCCTTACTGTATATTTTATTTCAAAATTGGAGATGTTGAAAACGTACGATGTGTCGGGCCTGATTTGTCAAACGATATACGGACTTGAGAAACGACTTCGTTTCCAGACGGAACACACGTTCTGTTACTCAGCATCATGTGACGATCATTACGGTGTATTTTATTTTGAAATCGGAGAAGTTGAAAACGTACGATGTGCGGGGCCAAAATTGTCAAACGCGATACGGACTCGAAAAATGATTTCCTTTCGAGATGGGCTTCACATCCTGTTACTCAACATCGCATGAGGATTGTTACTGTATATTTTATTTCAAAATTGATGAAGTTGAAAATGTACGATGTGCGGGGGCTAGATTTGTTGAGCGAGATACAAACCCAAAAAATGACTTTGTTGTGAGACGGGCCGCATGTCCAGCTACTCAGCATTGCGTGATGGCCGTTACGGTGCAATTGTTTCGAAATTGGAGAAGTTGAAAACGTACGATGTTCGGAGCCGGATTTTGTCAAATGCAATACAAACCCGAAAAACGACTTCCTTTCCAAACAAACCGCACGTTTGTTACACAGCATTGCATGAGAATTTTTACAATGCATTTTATTTCGAATTCGGAGAAGTTGAAAACGTACGATTTATGGGAAGGAAATTGTCAAACGCGATACAAACTCGAAAAACAACTTTCTTTCGAGACTAGCCACACGTCTGGTTACACAGTATTACATGAGGATCGTTACGGTGCATTTTATTTGGAAATCAGAGAAGTTCAAAACGTAAGATTTTACGGGATAGAATGTTAAACGCGACACAGAGTCGAAAAACGACTTCGTTTCGAGACGGGCCGTACGTTTTTTTACTCAGCATCGTGTGAGGATCGTTACTGTATATTTTATTTCGAAATCGGAGAAGTTGAGAACGTATGATGTTCGGTGTCGGATTTGTCAAGCGAGATACGGACTCAAAAATTGACTTCGTTGCGAGACATGCTGCACGTCATGTTACTCAACATCGCGTGAGAATCTTTACTGTGCATTTTATTTTGAAATCGGAAAAGTTGAGAATGTACGATGTTCGGGGCCGAATTTGTTAAATGATCTACGGACTCTAGAAATGACTTCATTTTCAGATGGAACGCATGTCCTGTTACTCAGCGTCGCGTGACGTTCGTTACGGTGCATTTTATTTTGAAATCGGAAAAGTTGAAAACGTAAGATGTTCGGGGCCGGATCTTGTCAAACGCGATACGAACCCGTAAAATGATTTCGTTTCCAAACGGACCATACGTCCTGTTACACAGCATTGCAATAAATCATTACAGTGCATTTTATTTCGATTTCGTTAAAGTTGAAAACGTACGATTTTCAGGTACGAAATTGTCAAACGCAATATAGACTCGAAAAATGACTTCTTTTCGAGACGGACCACACATCCTGTAACTCAGCATACCGTGAGTATCATTACTGTACATTTTATTTCGAAATCGGAAAAGTTGAGAACGTACGATGTTTGGGTCTAAATTTGTCGAGCGAGATACAGACTCAAAAAACGACTTCGTTGCGAGACGGGCCACACGTCTTGTTACTCAGCATCACGTGAAGTTCGTTATGATGTATCTTATTTTGAAATTGGAGAAGTTGGAAACGTACGATGTTCAGGGCCAGATTTTGTCAAACGCGATATGAACATGAAAAACGACTTCGTTTCCAAACGAACCGCACGTCCTGTTGCACAGCATTGTGTGAGAATCGTTACAGTACATTTTATTTTGAATTCGGAGAAGTTGAAAACGTACGATTTACGGGGACGAAATTGTCAAACGCAATACATACTTAAAAAACGACTTTGTTTCGAGACTGGCCACACGTTTGGTTATACAGTATCACATTAGAATCGTTACGGTGTATTTTATTTCGAAATTAGAGAAGTTCATAACGTAAGATTTTATGGGACAGAATTGTCAAATGCGACACAGAGTCGAAAAAAGACTTTGTTTCGAGACAGGTCGCATGTCTTATTACTCAGCATCACATGAGGATTATTACTGTATATTTTATTTCGAAATCGGAGAAGTTGAGAACGTACGTGATGTTCGGTGCTGGATTTGTCAAGTGAGATACGGACTCAAAAAATGATTCGTTGCGAGACGTGCCGCATATCATGGTACTCAGCATTGCGTGAGGATCGTTATTTTGCATTTTATTTCAAAGTTGAAGCGGTTGAAAATGTACGATGTGCAGGGCCGGATTTGTCAAACAATCTACGAACTCGAGAAATGACTTCGTTTCCAAACGGAACACACGTCCTGTTACTCAGCATCGCATGAAAATCGTTACGGTGCATTTTATTAAAAATCGGAGAAGTTGAAAATGTAAGATTTTCAGAGACATTTTGAGACGGGTCGCACGGTTTGTTACTCAGCATCCCTTAAGAATCGTTACGGTGCATTTTCTTTGGAAGCCGGAGAAGTTGAAAACGTAAGACTTTCGGGGACGGGATTGTCAAACGCGACACAAACTCAAAAAACAACTTTGTTTAGAGACTGGCTGCACGTTCTGCTACCCAGCATCGCGTGAGGATTGTTACGGTGCATTTCTTTCGAAATCTGAGAACTTGAAAACTCATGATGTTCGGAACTGGATTTGTCAAACACGATACGGACTCGAAAAATGACTTCGTTTCGAGACTGGCCACACGTCCTGTTACTCAGCATCACACGAAGATTGGTACGGTGTATTTTATTTTAAAATCGGAGAACTTGAAAACGTAAGATTTGCAGGGATGGAATTGTCAAACATGACTCGAACTCGAAAAACTACTTCATTTGGAGATGGGCCACACATCCTGGTACTCAGCATCGTGTGAGGATCATTACTGAATATTTTATTATGAAATCGGAGAAGTTGAGAACATACGATATTCGGGGCTGGATTTGTCAAAGGAGATACGGGCTCAAAAAACAACTTCTTTGTGAGACGGGCCACATGTCCTGCTGCTCAGCATCGCGTGAGGATCGTTATAGTGTATTTTATTTCGAAATCAAGAAAGCTCAAAACGTAAGATTTTCAGGGACGGAATTGTCAAACGCAATATGGACTCAAAAAACGATTTTGTTTTGAGACGGGCCGCACGTCCTGTTACTCAGCATCGCATGAGGATCGTTACGGGGCATTTTATTTTGAAATCGAAGAAATTAGAAATCTACGATGTTCGAGCACGGATTTGTCAAACGTGATATGGACTAGAAAAATGACTTTGTTTCGAGACCTGCCAAACGTGTTATTATTCAGTATTGCATGATGATCGTGATAGTGCATTTTCTTTCGAAATCAGAGAAGTTGAAAACGCACAATTTTTTGTGACGGAATTGTCAAACATGTTACAGATTGAAAAAAACGGCTTCGTCTTCAAATGTGCCACGCATCTTGTTACTCATTATGATGTGAAGATCATTGTGGTGCATTTTGTTTCGAGAACTGAGATGTTGAAAACATAAGATGTTTGGGGCCGGATTTGTCAAACGCGATACGGCGGTTAATCGCTAGTCTTCATTGGCACGTCACTTAACCCCAAAAAACCTCCTATATACCTTGTCTTCTTTCATTGAAAAGGTATATGCGCTTAGTCCCCAAAAGAAAGAGCGGATTCTGTGCATCAATTCCTTGCCAATGGCTCACTTTGAAAGTAGGGGGTGGTTTGTTTTGTCTCAGCCGTGTGAAAAAAAAAAAAAAAGTTGTTTTTCTGAACGAGCGTGGGGAAGGACGTCACATGTGCTGTGCCAGACAAGCTCTGATAACTTTCCCTTATTGCTGATGACCGGCCAGCTGATCTTAGTAAATCAAAACTGCTCCTCTATCCGTCCCTTCTTGTCAGGATCGTTATGGTGCATTTTCTTCCGAAATCAGAGAAGTTGAAAACGAAAGATTTTCGGGGACGGAATTGTCAAACGCGATACGATTCGAAAAACGACTTCGTTTCGACACGTCCTGCTACTCAGCATCTAGTAAGGATGTTACAGTGCATTTTCTTTCGAAATCGGAGAACTTGAAAATGTACGATGTTCGGTGCGGGATTTGTCAAACGTGATATGGATTTGAAAAACGACTTCATTTCGAGACTGGTCGCATGTCCTGATAGTCAGCATCGTGTGAGGATTGTTACTGTATATTTTATTTTGAAATTGTAGAAGTTGAAAACATACGATGTTCGCGGCCGGACTTGTCAAACGATATACGGACTTGAAAAGCAATTTCGTTTCCAGATGGAACACATATTCTTTTACTCAACATCGTGTGACGATCGTTATGGTGCATTTTATTTTGAAATTGGAGAAGTTGAAAACGTACGATGTTCAGGCCGGATTTGTCAAACGCAATACAAACCTGAAAACGATTTCGTTTCCAAATGGACCGCACATGTCTTGTTACACAGCATTGTGTGCAGATTGTTACGTTACATTTTTTTTAATTCGCAGAAGTTGAAAAAGTACGACCATCAAGAGCAGAACTTAAGTGCCAATATGTTCAAGAAGATTACTCTAAGTTAGTTATGAAGGCACTATCAGAGGGGTAACTTTGAAATTTAAACTGTATTCACTGAAGTAATATTTCAGAACGAGGTTGGTACTACTAGAAAGTTGAAGAAGTAAGGTTTCTATAAAATTTTACGATTTAGCATTTTGAGTTCTCTAGAGAAAGTTATGATAACTTCTTCACAACATGTTCATTTTCAAAGCAGAATCAGGATGCATGAATTCAAAGATTTTTTAGCTTAAATTCAACTTGTTTTGTTTAATTTCTAGATGATAGAAGGATTTGGTGAGATGTAATTCAATGTCTTAGCTGTTTTGGTTATTTTCAAAGAATTTTAAATGTTTGTATTCATTTGTCAAAGTTAGGTAATGGTTGTTTGCCTAACCATTGAAATTTCTAGGGGTTGTTGGCCTAATCTTTGATATTTCTCTCCTTGTAAAAGCCTGTATAAAGGCTTTAAGCTTGTAGTATTAGAATCAAGTTGTTTTGAGTTGAGTTTAATTAAAATTCGTGTGTTTTATAATCTGTATCTTTTGGAAAATTTTCATAGAGTGGTGAGTATTCTTTTGAGTTCTACAACCTTTGGCAGCAAATTAGGGTAGTATTTCTGTATCTCATTTGTTGTAAACCTTAAGAAGAGAACTTGTTTCAACCCTTATTTAGTAAAAACCTAAATCCCCACACAAACCCCCATTATCCGGTATCACTTTGAAAATCGGTGAACTTGAAAACGTACAATGTTCGGCGCCGGATTTGTCAAACGCGATTCGGACACGAAAAATAATTTCGTTTCAAGACTGGCCACACGTCCTGTTACTCAGCATCGCGTGAGGATCGTTACGGTGTATTTTATTTCAAAATCGGAGAAGTTGAAAACATACTATTTGCATGGACGGACTTGTCAAACGCGATTCGAACACGAAAAATGACTTCGTTTCAAGACTGGCCGCACGTCCTTTACTCAGCATTGCGTGAGGATCGTTATGGTGTATTTTATTTCAAAATTGGAGAAGATGAAAATATACGATTTGCATGGACGGACTTGTCAAACATGATACAAACTCGAAAAACTACTTTGTTTGGAGACCAGCCGTATGTCTTGGTACATAGCATTGCGTGAGGATCGTCACTGTACATTTTATTTCGAAATTGGAGAAGTTAAAAACGTACGATGTTCAGGGTCGGATTTGTCAAACGAGATGGAAAATAGTCTTCGTTTCCAGACGGAACACACGTTCTGTTATAATGAATTTTATTTCAAAATCGGAGAAGTTGAGAATGTACGACGTTCAGGGCCAAATTTGTCAAACGCGATACAAACCTGAAAAACGACTTGGTTTCCAAAAGGACCGCACGTCCTGTGAAGAGCATTGCATGAGGATTGTTACGTTGCATTTTATTTTAATTTCGGAGAAGTTAAAAACGTACGATTTTCGGGGACAGAATTGTCAAACGTGATTTGAACCTGAAAAACGACTTCGTTTCGAGACAGGCCGCACGTCTTATTACTCAGCATCATGTGAGGATCCTTACAGTACATTTTATTTCGAAATCTGAGAAGTTGAAAACGTAAGATTTTTGGGGACGGAATTGTCAAACGCGATACAGACTAGAAAGGTCCACTTCATTTCGAGACGGGTCGCACATCCTGTTACTTAGCATCGCGTGAGAATTGTTACTGTACATTTATTTCGAAATAGGAGAAGTTGAGAACGTACGATGTTTGGGGCCGGATTTGTGAAATGCGATACAAACCCAAAAAACGACTTCGTTTTCAAATGGACCGCACGTCCTGTTACACCGCATTGCGTGAGGATCGCTACGTTGCATTTTATTTTGAATTCGGAGAAGTTGAAAACGTACAATTTTTTGGGACAGAATTGTCAAACGTCATTTGAACTCAAAAAATGACTTTATTTCAAGACAAGCCCCACGTCCTATTACTCAGCATCGCGAGATGATCCTTACAGTGCATTTTATTTTGAAATCGGAGAAGTTGAAAACGTACGATGTTTGGGGCCGGATTTGTCAAATGAGATACGGACTTGAAAAACAACTTCGTTTCTAGACGAAATGCATGTCCTGTTACTCAACATCGCGTGACGATTGTTATGTGCATTTTATTTTAAAATCGGAGAAGTTGAAAATGTACGATGCTCGGAGCTGAATTTGTCAAACGCGATATGAACCCTAAAAATGACTTCATTTCCAAATAGACCGCATGTCCTGTTATACAGCATCACGTGAAAATCCTTGAGATGTATTTTATTTTGAAATTGGAGAAGTTGAAAACATAAGATTTGCAGGGATGGAATTGTCAAATGTGATATGGACTCGAAAAACGACTTCGTTTCGCGATAGACCATATGGCTTGTTACTCATCATCCCATGAAGATCGTTGCAGCACATTTTCTTTCAAAATCGGAGAAGTTGAAAATGTAAGATTTTCGGGAACGGAATTCTCAAACGCGATACAGACTCGAAAGACGACTTCATTTCGAGACTGGCCGCATGTCCTGCTACTCAGCATCATGTGAGGATCGTTAACGGTGCATTTTCTTTCGAAACCGGAGAACTTGAAAACGTACAATGTTCGGCGCCGGATTTGTCAAATGCGATTGGGACTCAAAATACAACTTTGTTTTGAGACTGGCCACAAGTTCTATTACTCAGTGTCGCCTGAGGATCGTGATGGTACATTTTATTTCAAAATCGGAGAAGTTGAAAATGTACATTTTTGGGGACAGAATTGTCAAACGTGATTCGAACTCGAAAAACAACTTCGTTTCGAGACAGGCCGCACATTTTGTTACTCAACATCGTGTGAGGATTGTTATGGTGCATTTTATTTTCAAATCGGAGAAGTTGAAAATGTAAGATTTTTGGGACGGAATTGTTGAACGTAATACGGACTCGAAAAACGATTTCGTTTTGAGACAGGTCGTACGTCCTGTTACTCAACATCACATGAGGATTGTTACTGTACATGTTGTTTTAAAATCGAAGAAGTTGAGAAGGTAGAATGTTCAGGGCCAGATTTGTCAAACGCGATACAAACCCGAAAAACAACTTCGTTTCCAAATGAACCGCACGTCCTGTTACACCGTATTGTGTGAGGATCGCTACGTTGCATTTTATTTTGAATTCGGAGAAGTTGAAAACGTACGATTTTCAGGGACGGGATTGTCAAACGCGATTCGAACTTGAGAAACTACTTTGTTTTGAGTTAGGCCGCCATCCTGTTACTCAGCATCACGTAAGAATCGTTGCGATGCATTTTTTTCCGAAATTGAAGAAGTTGAAAACATACGATTTTTAGGAACAGAATTGCCAAACGCAATACGGACTCTAAAAACGACTTCGTTTCGAGATGGGTCGCATGTCCTGTTACTCAGCATCGTGTGATGATTGTTACAGTGCATTTTATTTCGAAATCAGAGAAGTTGAAAACGTACGATGTTCGGCGCTGGATTTGTCAAACATGATACGAAACCAAAAAATGACTTCATTTCCAAATTGACTGCACGTCCTGTTATACAGCATTACATGAGGATCGTTACGTTGCATTTTATTTCGAAATCGGAGAGGTTTAGAACGTACAATGTTCGGGGCCGAATTTGTCAAAAAAAATACGGACTCCAAAAATTACTTCATTGCGAGATGGGCCGCATGACCTGTTACTTAACATCATGTGAGGATCGTGATGGTTCATTTTATTTTGAAATCGAAGAAGTTGAAAACGTAAGATTTTAGGGGACGGAATTGTCAAACGTGGTTTGAATACAAAAAACGACTTGTTACGAGACGGACCGCACGTCTTGTTACTCAGCATCGTGTGAGGATTGTTATAGTGCAATATCTTTCGAAATCGAAGAAGTTGAAAGCTTAAGATTTGCGGGGACAGAATTGTCAAACGTGATTAGAACTCAAAAAACGACTTCATTTCGAGACTACCCGCAGTTCCTGCTACTCAGCATCACGTGAGGATTGTTACAGTCTATTTTCTTTCAAAACCGGAGAATTGAAAATGTACGATGTTCGGCGCCGGATTTGTCAAACGCGATTCGGACTCAAAAAACGACTTCCTTTCGAGACTGGCCACACATCTTGTTACTCAGCATCCCATGAGGATCGTTACGATGCATTTTCTTCTGAAATCGAAGAAGTTGAAAACGAAAGATTTTCGGAGACGGAATTGTCAAACGCGATACGGATTCAAAAAACGACTTCGTTTCGAGATGGGCTGCACGTCCTGCTACTCAGCATCATGTGAGGATCGTTACGGTACATTTTATTTTAAAATCGGAGAAGTTGTAAACATAAGATTTTTGGGGACGGAATTGTCAAACGCAATACATACTTAAAAAACTACTTTGTTTCGAGACGAATCGCACATCTTGTTACTCAGCATCACATGAGGATCATTACGATGCAATTTATTTTGAAATCAGCGAAGTTAAAAACGTACAAGTTCGGGACCGGAATTGTCAAACAAGATTCGAACTCAAAAAACGACTTCGTTTCGAGACAGGCCACACATCCTGTTACTCAGCATCATGTAAGGATCATTGCGGTGCATTTTATTTCAAAATCGTAGAAGTTTAAAACTTAAAATTTTCGGGGACGGATTTTTCCAGCGCGATAAAGACTCCAAAAACGATTTCGTTGCGAGACGGGCCGCATGACCTGTTACGCAGCATCGTGTGAGGATCGTGAAAGTAAATTTTATTTCGAAATTGGAGAAGTTGAAAACGTATGATGTTCGAGGTCAGATTTGTCAAACGCGATATGAACCCGAAAAACGACTTTGTTTTTGTCAAACGTATGATGTTCAAATGGACTGCACATCCTGTTACACAGCATTCGTGAGGATCGTTACGTTGCATTTTATTTCAAAATCGGAGAGGTTGCAAATGTACGATGTTCGGGGCCAAATTTGTCAAACAAAATACAGACTCGAAAAACTACTTTGTTGCCAGACGGGCCGCACGACCTGTTACTCAGCATCGGGTGAGGATCGTGATGGTGCATTTTATTTCAAAATCGGAGGAGTTGAAAACATACAATATTTGGGGCCAGATTTGTCAAACAAGATACAAGCCCGAAAAACGACTTCATTTCCAAATGGACTGCACTTCTTGTTACACAGCATTGCGTGAGGATTGTTAAGTTGTATTTTATTTCGAAATCGGAGAGATTGAGAATGTACGATGTTCGGGGCCAAATTTGCCAAAGAAAATACTAATTCGAAAACCGACTTCGTTGCGAGACCGCTTGACCAGTTACTGAGCATTGTGTGAGGATCGTGATGGTAAATTTTATTTTGAAATCGGAAAAGTTGAAAACGTAAGATTTTGGAGACGGAACTATCAAACGCGTTACAGACTCAAAAAACTACTTCGTTTCGAGACGAGTTGCACTTCATGTTACTCAGCATCGCGTGAGGATTGTTACGGTGCATTTTATTTCGAAATCAGGGAAGTTAAAAACGTACGAGTTCGGGGCCAGAATTGTCAAACGTGATTCGAACTTGAAAAACGACTTTGTTTCGAGACAGGCTGCATGTCCTGTTACTCATCATCACGCAAGGATTGTTGCAGTGCATTTTGTTTCAAAATCGTAGAAGTTCAAAACTTAAGATTTTCGGGGACGGAATTGTCAAACGCAATACAGACTCAAAAAATGACTTCCTTGCAAGATGGGCTGCACGTCCTGTTACTTAACATTGCGTGAGGATCATTACGGTACATTTTATTTTGAAATCGAAGAAGTTGAAAATGTATGATTTCCAGAACGGAATTGTCAAACGTGATACAAACTCGAAAACGACTTTATTTTGAGACGGGCTGCACGTCCTATTACTCAGCATCGCATAAGGATCATTACCGTATATTTTATTTTGAGACCAGAGAAGTTGAAAACGTAAGATTTTTGGTGCCGGATTTGTCAAATGAGATACGAACGCAAAAAACGACTTCATTTTCAAATGGACCGCACATTCTGTTACACAGCATTGAGTGAGGATCCTTACTTTATATTTTATTTCGAATTCAGAGAAGTTGAAAACATACGATTTTCAAGGATGGAATTGTCAAACGTAATTCAACTCAAAAAACAACTGTGTTTCAAGGCAGGCCGCACTTCCTGTTATTCAGCATCGCGTGAGGATCATTATGGTGCATTTTATTTCGAAATTAGAGAAGTTGAAAACATACAATGTTTGGGGCTGGTTTTGTCAAACGAAATATGAACCTGAAAAATGACTTCGATTCCAAAGGAACCGCATGTCTTGTTACACAGCATTGGGTAAGGATCATTACGTTACATTTTATTTCGAATTCGGAGAAGTTGAAAACGTACGATTTTCGGGGACGTAATTGTAAAACGTGATTCAAACTAGAAAAATGACTTCGTTTCGAGATGGACCATACGGATGGTTACTCAACATCCTGCGAGGATCATTACGGTGCATTTTCCTTCGAAATCGGAGAAGTTGAAAACGTAACACTTTCGGGAACGAAATTGTCAAACGCGATGCAGACTCGAAAAACGACTTCGTTTCCAGACGGAACGCATGTCTTGTTGCTTAGCATCGCGTGACGATCGTTACGGTGCATTTTATTTTGAAATCGTAGAAGTTCAAAACTTAAGATTTTCAGGGTTGAGAATTGTCAAACGCGATACAGACTCGAAAAACAACTTCCTTGCGAGACGGGCTGCACGTCCTGTTACTCAACATTGCGTGACGATCATTACTGTATATTTTATTTTGAAATCAAAAAAGTTGAAAACATATGATTTTCGGGGCGGAATTGTCAAACGTGATACAGACTCGAAAAACGACTTTTTGTAGAGATGGACCGCACGTCCTATTACTCAGTATCGCGTGAGGATCGTTACTGCATATTTTATTTCAAGAACTGAGAAGTTGAAAACGTACGATGTTCGGGGTCGGATTTGTCAAACGCGATATGAACCTGAAAAACGACTTTGTTTCCAAAGGAACTGCACTTCTTGTTACACAGCATTGCGTAAGGATCATTATGTTACATTTTATTCGAATTCGGAGAAGTTGAAAACGTACGATTTTCGGGGACAGAATTATCAAATGTGATTCGAGCTAGAAAAACGACTTCGTTTCGACATTGGGCATACAGCTTGTTACTCAACATCCCGTGAGGATCGTTACAGTGCATTTTCCTTGAAAATTGAAGAAGTTGAAAACGTAAGATTTTCGGGGACGGAATTGTCAAACATGATTTGAACTCGAAAAACAACTTCGTTTTGAGACGGGCCACTCGTTCTATTACTCAGCATCACGTGAGGATCATTCTGTACATTTCATTTCGAAATCAGAGAAGTTAAAAATGTACGATTTGCAGAGATGGAATTGTCAAACATGATTCAAACTCGAAAATCGACTTCGTTTGGAGACGGGACACATGTCTTGTTACTCGGCATCGCGTAAAGATCGTTGCAGTGCATTTTATTTTGAAATCGGAGAAGTTCAAAACATGCGATTTTCGTGATGGAATTGTCAAAGGTGATACAGACTTAAAAAATGACTATGCTTCAATAGTGGCCACACGTCCTGTTACTCAGCATCGCGTGAGGAACGTTACCGTATATTTTATCTCGAAATCGGAGAAGTTGAAGAACGTACGATGTTCGGGGCCGGATTTGTCAAACGTGATAGGAACCCGAAAAGCGACTTCATTTCCAAATGGCCTGCACATCTTGTTACACACTATTATGTGAGGATCGTTACATTACATTTTATTTCGAATTCGGAGAAGTTGAAAACGTACGATTTCGGGGATGGATTTGTCAAACGTGATTCAAACTCAAAAAACAACTTTGTTTTGAGCCAGGCCGCACGTTCTGTTACTCAGCATCGCATGAGGATCGTTAGGATGCATTTTATTTTGAATTCGGAGAAGTTGAAAATGTAAGATTTTCGGGGATAGAATTGTCAAACGCGATGCAGACTCAAAAAACGCTTTGTTTTGAGACGGGCTACATGTCCTGTTACTCAGCATCGCATAAGGATCATTACGGTGCATTTCATTTTGAAATGGGAGAAGTTGAAAACGTACGACTTTTAGGGACGGAATTGTCAAATGTGATACAGACTCGAAAAACGATTTCGTTTCAAGATTGGCCGTCCTTCCTGCTACTCAGCATAGCATGAAAATTGTTACTGGGCATTTTATTTTGAAATTTGAGAAGTTGAGAACGTAAGATGTTCGGGGCTGGATTTGTCAAACGAGATACGGACTCAAAAAACGACTTCGTCGCGAGATGGACTGCACGTCCTGTTACTCAGTATCTCGTGAAGATCGTTAAGGTGCTTTTTTTTTCGAGATCGGAGAAGTTCAAAACGTAAGATTTTTGGGGACGGAATTGTCAAATGCGATACGGACTCGAAAAACAATTTCATTTCAAGATAGGCCGCACGTCACATTACTCAGCATCGAGTGAGGATCATTACAGTACATTTTATTTTGAAATTAGAGAAGTTAAAAAAGTATGATTTTCGGGGAAGGAATTGTCAAACGTGATATAGACTCAAAAAACGACTTCGTTTTAAGGCGGACCACAAGTTCTGCTACTCAGCATCTTGTGAGAATCGTTGCTATTGATTTTATTTCTCAATTGAAGAAGTTGAGAACGTACAATGTTCAGGGCTGTATTTGTCAAATGAGATGCGGACTCGAAAAATGACTTCGTTATGAGACGGGCCGTACGTCCTATTACTCAGCATTGCGTGAGAATCATTATGGTGCATTTTATTTTGAAATTGGAGAAGTTGCAAATGTATGATTTGTGGGGAAAGAATTATCAAATGCAATACGGACTCGAAAAACGACTTCGTTTTGAGATAGGACGCACGTCTGGTTATGCAGCATTCCATGAGGATTGTTATGGTGCATTTTATTATAAAATCCGAGTTGTTTGAAATGTACGATCTTCGGCGCCGAATTTGTCAAATGAGATACGGATACGAAAAACGACTTCGTTTGTGGACGGAACACATGTCCTGTACCTCAGCATCACATAACGATCGTTACAATGCATTTTATTTTGAAATCGAAAAAGTTGAAAATGTACGATTTTCAGGGTCGGATTTGTCAAACGCGATATGAACCCGAAAAGTGACTTCTTTTCCAAATGGACTGCACGTCCTGTTCACAGCATTGCATGAAGATCGTTACGTTGCATTTTATTTCGAAGTCGGAGAAGTTGAAATCGTACGATTTTCGGGGACAGAATTGTGAAATATAATTCGAACTCGAAAAACGAATTCGTTTTGAGATGGGACACACGACTTGTTATGCAGTATTGTGTGACGATCGTTACGGTGCATTTTATTTTGAAATCGGAGTTGTTTAAAACGTACGTTGTTCGGCGTTGAATTTGTCAAACGTGATACAGAATCGAAAAACGACTTCATTTCAAGACAGGCTGCACGTCCTCTTATTCAGCATTGCCTGAGGATCGTTACGTTGCATTTTATTTCAAAATCGGAGAAGTTGAAAATGTACAATTTTCGGGAACGAAATTGTCAAACGCGATACGGACTTGAAAAACGATTTCGTTTCAAGAAAAGACGCATATCTTATTATGCAGCATTGCATGAGATCGTTATGGTATATTTTATTTTGAAATCTGAGTTGTTGGAAACGTATGATGTTCGGCGCTGGATTTGTCAAACACGATACGGACTGGAAAAACGACTTCATTTGGAGATGGACTGCACGTCCTGTTACACAGAATCACGTGAGGATTTTTACAGTATATTTTATTTCGAAATCGAAGAAGTTTAAAATGTACTATGTTCGGGGACGGATTTGTCGAGCGAGATACAGACTCAAAAAGAATTTTGTTGCGAGACGAGTTGCACGTCCTCTTACCCAGCAAAACGCGATATGGACTCAAAAAACGATTTTGTGTCCAAATGGGCTGCACCTCTTTATTATTCATCATTGCATGATGATTGTTACAGTGCGTTTTATTTCGAAATCGGAGAAACTAAAAACGTACGATTTTCGTAGACAGAATTGTCAAACGTGATACGGACTAGAAAAACGACTTTGTTTCGAGAGGGGCCGTACGTCCTGTTAAGCAGCATCGCGTGAGGATCATTATGTTGTATTTTATTTCGAAATCGGAGTAGTTTGAAACATACGATGTTCGAGGACGGAATTATCAAACGGGATTTGAACTCGCAAAAAGGACTTGGTTTCGAGACAAGCCGCACGTCCTGTTACTCAGCATCATGTGAGGATTGTTATGGTATATTTTATTTCGAAATCGGAGAAGTTGAAAACGTACGATTTTCAGGCCCGGATTTATCAAACATGATACAGACTCGAAAAACGACTTCATTTCAAAACGGGCCGCATGTTGTATTACTAAGCATCGCGTGATGATTGTTACAGTGTATTTTATTTCAAAATCGAAAAAGTTGAAAACGTATGATTTTCCGGGCCGGAATTGTCAAACATGATACGGACTTGAGAATCAACTTTGTTTCAAAACCAGCCTCATGTCTTGTTACTCAGCATCACGTGAGGATCGTTACGGTGTATTTTATTTTGAAATCGGAGAAATTTAGAACATACTATGTTCGGGCCTAAATTTGTCAAAAGTGATACGGACTTGACAAACGACTTCGTTTTGAGACAGGCCACACGTCTTATTATTCAGTATCGCGTGAGTATCTTTATGGTGTATTTTCTTTCGAAATAGGAGAAGTTGAAAACGTACGATGTTCGAAGCCAAATTCGTCAAACGTGATATAGAATCGAAAAATGACTTCATTTCGAAACAGGCCACTCATCTTATTATTCAAAATCACGTAAGAATTGTTACGGCGTAATTTTTTTCAAAATTGGGAAGTTGAAAACGTACAATTTTTGGGAAGGGAATTGTCAATTGTAATACAGACCGGAAAAATGACTTCGTTTCTAGAGGTGCGACATGTCTTGTTACTCATCATGACGTGAGAATCGTTACGGTGCATTTTGTTTCGAAAACAGAGAAGCTGAAAACGTACGACTTTTTGGGGACAGAATTGTCAAACGTGATACGAAATAGAAAAGCGACTTCGTTTTGAGACGGGCTGCACATCTAGTTATTCAGCATCGCGTAAGGATCGTTACGCTACATTTTATTTTGAAACCGAAGAAATTGAAAACGTACGATTTTTGGGCCCTAATTTGTCAAATGTGATACGGACTCGAAAAATAATCTCATTTCAAGACCTGCCGAATGTGTTATTATTCAGCATCGCATGAGAATCGTTATAGTACATTTTTTTCCGAAACCGAAAAAGTTGAAAACGTACGATTTTTGGGGACAGAATTGTCAAACATACTACAGACTGAAAAAACGACTTCGTTTCCATACGTGCCACACATCTTGTTACTCATCATGACATGAAGATCGCTGCGGTGCATTTTGTTTCGAGAGCTGAGAAGTTGAAAATGTACGATGTTTGGGGCCAGATTTGTCAAACGCGATACGGACTCAAAACACGGCTTCATTTCGAGACAGGCCGCACGCCCTGTTACTCAGTATCGCGTGAGGATTATTACGGTACATTTTATTTCGAAATCAAAGAAGTTTAAAACATACGATTTTTCAGGTCGAAAATGTCAAACGTGGTACGGACTCGAAAACGACTTCGTTTTAAAATGGTCCGCACGTCCTGTTACTCAGCATCACATGAGGATCGTTACAGTGCATTTTATTTTGAAATTGGAAAGGTTTAAAACGTACGATGTTTGAGCCAGAATTTGCAAACATGATACAGACGCGAAAAACGACTTCGTTTCGAGATGGGCCGCACGTTCTGTTACTCAACATCACGTGAAGATCGTTACAGTGCATTGTATTTGGAAATTAGAGAAGTTGAAAACATACGATTTTCAGGGATGGAATTGTCAAACGTGGTATGGACTAAAAAAATGACTTTGTTTCAAGACAGACCGCAGTCTTATTATTCAACATCGCATGAGGATCGTTACGGTGTATTTTTTTTGAAATCAGAGAAGTTAAAAACATACAATTTTTGAGGTTGGATATGTCAAACGTGATGCGGACTCAAAAAATGACTTCGTTTTGAGACGGACCGCAAGTCCTATTACTCAGCATTGCGTGAGAATCGTTACATTGCATTTTATTTCGAAATCGGAGAAGTTGAAAACATACGATTTTCGGGGACAGAATTGTCAAACGTGATATAGAGTGGAAAAACGACTTTGTTTTCAGACGTGCCATGCGTCTGGTTACTCTTCATGACGTGAGGATCAATATGGTGCATTTTGTTTTGAAAACGGAGAAGATGAAAACATATGATGTTTAGGGCCGGATTTGTCAAATGCAATATGGACTCCAAAAACGGTTTCATTTCGAGACGAGCTGCACGTGCTATTACTCAACATCAAGTGAGGATCGTTACGGTGCATTTTATTTTAAAATTAGATCAGTTAAAAATGTATGATTTTCAGGGACGGAATTGTCAAACGTTATACGAACTCGAAAAATGACTTAGTTTCGAGACGGGTCGCATGTCCTGTTACTCAGCATCGCGTGAGGATCATTACGGTGCATCTTGTTTCAAAATTGGAGAAGTTGAATGTGTACAATGTTCAGACCCGAATTTGTCAAATGTGATACGAACTCGAAAAATGTCTGCATTTTGAGATGGGTTGCACTTCCTTTGCTCACCATCGTGTGACGATTGTTGTGGCGCATTTTATTTCGAAATCGAAGAAGTTAAAAACATACAATTTTCGGGGCCGAAATTATCAAACGTGATATAAACTTGAAAAACGACTTTATTTTGAGACAGGCTGCACGTTATGTTACTCTGCATTGCGTGAGGATTATTGCGGTGCATTTTATTTTGAAATCAAAGAAGTTGAAAACGTATGATGTTGGGGGCCAGATATGTCAAACATGATACGGATTCAAAAAATGACTTCGTTTCGAGATGGGCCGCATGTCTTATTATTTAGCATCACGTGAGAATCGTTACGGTATATTTTTCTTTCGGAATCAGATAAGTTAAAAATGTACGATTTTTGGGGATAGAATTGTCAAACGTGATATAGACTGGAAAAACGACTTCCTTTCCATACGTGCCACGCGTCTTCTTATTCATCATGACGTGAGGATTGTTACGGTGCACTTTGTTTCGAAAATAGAGAAGTTGAAAATGTACAATGTTCAGGGCCAAGTTTGTCAAACGTGATATGGACTCTAAAAATATCTTCGTTTTGACATAGGTCGTATGTTCTGTTACTCAGTATCGCGTGAGGATTGTTATGATGCATTTTATTTCGAAATGGAGAAGTTGAAAACGTACGATTTTTAGGGACGGAATTGTCAAACGTGATACAGACTAGAAAAACGACTTCGTTTCCAGACATGCCTAAGACCGAAAAATGGGGGTTTATGTGGGGATTTATATTTTTTACTAAATAAGGGTTGAAATAAGCTCTCCATCTAAGGTTTACAACAAAAGTGATACAGAAACACCACCCTAATTTGCTGCTAAAGGTTATAGAACTCAAAAGAATACTTACTACTCTATGAAAATTCTCCAAGGGATACAGAGTATAAAATACAAGAATTTTAATAAACTCAACTTCAAAACCACTTGATTTCAATACTACATGCTTGAAGCTTTTATATAGGCTCTTACAAGGAAAGAAATGTCAAAGGTTAGACTAACAACCCCTAGAAATTTAATGGTTAGGCCAACAATCATTACCTAACTTTGACAAATAAAGATTTAAAATTCTTTAAAAATAAACTAAAACAATTAAGACTTTGAATTACAACTCACCAAATCCTTCTATCATCTAGAAATTAAACAAAACTCATTGTATTTAAGGTAAAAAATTTTTAAAATCCGTACATTCAAATTCTACCTTGAAAATGAACATGTTGTGAAGAAGTTATCATAACTTTCTCGAGAGAGCTCCAAATGCTAAACGTAAAATTTTATAAAAAGCTTATTTCTTTAACTTTCTAGTGACACCAACCTTTTTCTATAATATTACTTCAATGAATACAGTTTAAATTCTGAAATTACCCCTCTAACAGTATCTTCATAACTTAGTAAATTAGGGTAATCTTCTTGAACTTATTGGCACTTAAGTTCTGCTCTTGATGTTCGAGCACTCCCGTGTCAATCTCCTCTGGTTGAAAAATACTCATCCTAACAACCGAAAGTACTTCAAGATTATTTTCGGCCAATGGTTAATGATCTACTCAAGAATTTGTCAGCAAACCATCAATGCCAATAATTTTGAGCTTAAACTGGCTTTGATTAACATGGTTCAACAAAATCAGTATGGTGGTTTATCTCATGGAGATCCTAAAATCCATTCGGCCATGTTTTGGAGGTGTATGACACAGTGAAAATGAATGGAGCGGATCAAGATGTGATTCGGATGAGATTGTCTTCGTTTTCATTAAGAGATGAGGCAAGAGGTTGGCTACAATCCTCACAACTAGGGAGCATCACTACAAGGGACGAATTGGGTCAAAAATTCCTCATAAAATTTTTTTCACCGACAAAGACTTCATAGTTGAGGGGAAAAATTGCACAATTTAAGCAATTGGACTTTGAGCCATTGTATAAGTCTAGGGAGAGGTTTAAGGATTTAATCCAGCAATGTCCTCAGCATGGAAACCAAGATTGGTTCTATAATGAATTGAATAGGCAAACTTGAATAATTGTAGATGCGGCTGATAGGGGTACTTTGCTATCCAAAATGGCTGAAGAAGCCTATACTTTGCTTGAAGAAATGGCATGCAATAATTACCGATGGCCAGTGAGAGGTCAATTGTGAACAGAGTTGTGGGAGTTCATGAAGTTGATCAAATAGCAGCACTTTCAGCCCAAGTGGCAGCTTTAACAAATCAAATTAAAAACCTTACTACAAGGGAGGCCTTTTCTAGCCAAGAGAAAGGAATGGTTACAGGTTTTTCAAATGCTGATGAAGGCTTGGAAGAAGGGCAATGTTAATTCATCAAGAACCAGAACTACAACTTCCAGCTAAATAATAATTTATCAACTCACTATTAATCCTGGACTCTGCAATCATGAGAATTTTTCCTATGGAAATCAAAGAAATGCTTTACAACCATGTCATCCTCTGGGTTTTCAACTACCAATGACAGAAAAAAACCATCCTTGGAAGATTTCTTGGGAATGTTTATTGTGGAAACAAGAAACTAGTTCAACAAGGATAAAGCTCGAATTAATAACATTGACACTCATTAGTGATACAAACCTCACCAATAGTGTGACGAAACCCAACACTGAATGTAGTAAAGAACCCCAAAATTTTCCCAAGACGCAAGTTTATTGAGTCTTGACCCAATACCTATTTAGATAAGAATCAAGACTATGATTTACTCAAACGCCACACCAAGATCCTTAAGAAAACACTTAAAAATCTAGATGATAAGTTTGGTTATTTTGAACGCCACAAGAAATTAAACTTGAAGAGTTGAAGAACAAGAACTTGTAAGAAATAACTTAACACTCAAATTGCTTGTTTTATTTCAAGAAATGAAAGCCTTTTTATAGGCAAATATAAAGGGGAAATGTGAAAAGTTAGGTTACCAATCTTACCTAACAATTTGACAAAATAAATTCAAACTTTATCACTTTTAAAACCTATAAATTTTAAAAATGAAAATGTAAGCAATGACGTCATATATATATGACGTAAGCAATGACATAGAATGTGTATGATGTAAATGATTACATCATTTTAAGATTCTTAAAATTACATAAATGAACTATAATTTTCGAACATTTTCATATTAGTCTTCTTGAACTCTGGTCGCTTGAATGATGTTCATTGAGCCTAATTCTTCAAGAGGTGTATCTTGATTTATATTTAAATTACACATCTTTTTAATTAATCTCTTTAATGCCCTTTCCAATGTCTTGGCTCTATCTCTTGCAATCGGTCCAGTCGACACGTTTAGCGAATTATATAAATGCTGCAATTAAGTATCTTCAGCCTTATGTGTGAGTTTCTCCTCTTGTTTACATGGTTGCACAACTTCGTTTGAATCATTCTCCTCCTCTTGAAAAGGATTTGTCCTCAAATTGCTACTTATATTAAAAGGAGATAAGTCAGAAACATTAAAACTTTTACTAACCCCATACTCGCCCGGTAGTTCAAGTTTGTAGGCATTGTCATTGATGCGTTCCACTACTCAAAATGGGCCATTTCCCCTTTTTCTAGAAGTTTAGAACGTCTTTGCTCAGAAAAACGCTCCTTCCTCATATGTAACCAAACCAAATCTCCTGGTTTAAAGACAACCTTCTTGCGTCCCTTATTGGCTTACTTGGCATATTGTTTCGTTCGTTGTTCTATGTGTAGCCTTGCTTTCTCATGAATCTGCTTAATGAAATCAGATTTCTTCTTACCATCTAAATTAACGCGCTCATTCATAGGTAAAAGAGTTAAATCCAAAGAAGTTAGTGGATTAAAACCATAAACAATTTCAAAAGGTGAAAACTTAGTGGCAGAATGAACACAAGGATTATAAGCAAATTCAATATGCGGCAAGCAATCTTACCAAGTTTTTAGATTCTTTTGTATGATAGTACACAACAAAGTAGATAATGTCTTATTTACTACTTCGGTTTAACCATCTGTTTGTGGGTGACAAGTAGTAGAAAATAATAATTTAATTCCTAACTTTGCCCACAATGTTTTCCAAAAGTAACTTAAAAATTTTGCGTCTCGATTTGAGACAATAGTCTTGGGTATTCCATGCAACCTAACAACTTTCTTGAAAAACAAATCAGTTACATGTGATGCATCATCAGTTTTATAACATGCAATAAAGTGTGCCATCTTAGAAAATCTATCAACAACGACAAAAACTAAGTCTCTCCCCCTCTTTGTCTTAGGTAATCCTAAAACAAAATCCATAAGAATATCGACCTAAGGTACACTAGGAATAAGAAGTGGTGTATACAATCTATGTGGTTGTTGTTTAGACTTAGCTTGCCTACAAGTAATGCATCTCGCACAAACCCTTTCTACGTCACGTTTCATGTGCGGCCAAAAGAAATGTTTTTTCAATATGTGTAAAGTCTTAGCTACGCCAAAGTGACCCATCAAACCACCACCGTGTGCTTCTCGAACAAGTAACTCACGCAAGGATGAATATAAAACACACAATTTATTTTCTCGAAATAGGAATCCATCATGCAAATAGAACTTCCCACGTGCTCCCTTAGTACAATTCTTAAACAAGTCACAAAAATTAGAGTCGGTTACATATAATTCCTTAATGTACTCAAATCCAAGTAATTTAGCATCAAGAGTAGAAAGCAGAGCGTACCTGCGTGATAGTGCATCAGCAACTATATTTTCTTTCCTTGTTTGTATTTGATCACATAAGAAAATGTCTCAATGAACTCCACCCATTTGGCATGACGTCTTCTTAATTTGTGCTACGCCTTTAAATGTTTCAAGGATTCATAATCTGTATGAATCATAAACTCTTTGGGCCAAAGGTAATGTTGCTAAGTTTTTAGAGTTCGAACCAATGCATACAATTCTTTGTAGTAAGTGGGATAATTTAAAGCCGCGCCATTTAGTTTCTCATTCAAGTACGCAATCGGTTTTCCTTCTTGCATTAGTACGCCTCCGATTCCTGTACCTTAAGCATCACACTCTATCTCAAATGTTTTAATAAAGTTAGGTAAAATAAGTAAAGGTGCATTAGTCAATTTTTTTTTGATAAGTTTGAATGCCTTTTCTTGCTCTTTTTTCCATTTGAATGGAACATTCTTCTTGATGACTTCGGTTAAGGGTGCAGCTATGCTACTAAAATCTCGAATAAAGCGCCGATAAAAATTGGCCAATCCATGAAAGCTTTTTACTTAATTCGTCGAAGTAGGCGTTGGCCATTCTTGAATTGCCTTCACTTTTTCCTCATCGACCTCAATTCCTTTGGCACTTACAACAAAATCAAGAAACACAAACTTCTCTGTGCAAAATGTACATTTCTTAAAATTAGCAAATAGCCTTTATTTCCTTAAAACCGCTAAAACAAGTTTTAAATGTTCAACATGATCATTCAAGTTTTGGCTATAAATCAAGATATCATCAAAATAGACTACTATGAATTTGCCAATGAAAGTACGCAAAACATGGTTCATAAGTCTCATGAAAGTAATAGGTGCATTAGTTAACCCACAAGACATAACTAACCATTCATACAAACCATATTTTATTTTAAATGTAGTTTTCCACTCATCCCCTTCTTTCATCCTAATTTGATGGTATCTACTCTTAAGATTAATTTTAGAAAACACACAAGATCCATGCAATTCATCTAACATATCATATAATCGAGGAATGGGATGTCGATACTTTACTGTAATATTGTTGATAGCTCGGCAATCAACACACATCCTCCATGTCCCATCTTTCTTAGGCACTAGTAGCACCGGAACCGCACAAGGACTCATGCTTTCTCTAACATACGCTTTCTCCATCAGCTCATTAACTTGTCGTTGAAGTTCTTTTGTCTCCTCGGGATTACTTCTATAAGCTGGTTGGTTTGAAATTGTTGCACCGGGTACAAAATCAATTTGATGTTCAATTCCTCGAATTGGAGGTAAACCAGGGGGCACCTCTTCAAGAATGACATCCTCGAATTCCTGCAAAAGAAATATAACATTGTTCGGCAAGGATCCGGCAAAATAGTCAGTACACAAAAAGGCCTCTTTGTACATAAGTACTATAAGGGGCTGTTGTGAAAGTAAAGCTCTCTTGATCTCACTTTTTTTTGCAATAAAATTATATTTTTCCTCTCTCTCACACATCAACGTTGCAACTCTCTCATTTTTCCTCTCACTCTTTTTCACATTTTTGCCTTTCTCTTTTTCTTGTTTCTTTTCACTCGCTTTTTGCATCTTTAATTGGTTTTCGAGAACTTGTTTCGGAGTCAATGGTACAAGTGATATAGGTTGCCTTTTGATGGTAAAAGAGTATCTATTGGTGAAACCTTCATGTGTGACTCGTCGATCGTACTGCCATGGTCTGCCCAATAGGATCTGACAAGCGTGCATAGGAATCACGTCACAAAGGACCTCATCCTCATACTTGCCAATAGAAAATGCCACCAACACTTGTTTTGTTACCTTGATTTCTCCACAATTATTTAGCCATTGAAGCCGGTACGGTCGTGGATGTTTCATGATAAATAAAGACAATTTCTCCACTAATTTGGTGCTGGCCACGTTGGTGCAACTTCCTCTATCAATTATAACGCTGCAAACTATGTTGTTGACGAAACACCGAATATGAAACAAGTTTTTCCGCTGATCATTTTCTGCCTTAACTTGTGCGCTAAGAGCTCGTCTTGCTACTAATAATTCTCCTTCCGTAGCATATTGCCTTTCGTAGTTATATTCAAGAGATGGCATGTCTTCTATTTTGTCTTCTTCTTCTCCTTCCGACTCAATCTTCCCTTGAGCATTGATCACCATTACCCTTTTATTTGGGCATTGGATAACTATATGACCCTTGCCTTGACATCTAAAACACTTAATGTCACGATTTCTAGAAGCGGTGGATTCAATGTTAACTTATTTTTACGGCACAACTTGTTTAGCATCCTTAGAAGTTTCGAAATTAGCCTTTATTAATGGAAATTCCTGCCGTTTAGGAGTTGATCTCCATGAGTTTGTAGCAGTCATGCTTGCTCCTCTCCTAGCCATGCTTCTTCGCTTCAATTGTTGCTCAACTTTGATGGCTTGGTGTACCATATCTGTCAATTCTACATAATATTGCATTTTTACCACGTCTGCGATCTCACGATTTAAACCATGTAAGAATTTAGCCATGGTAGCTTCTCTATCCTCCTCTAAATTTGCTCGGATCATAGCAACTTCCATCTCTTTGTAGTATTCATCTATGCTTTTAGATCCTTGAGTTAGACGCTGCAATTTGTTGAACAACTCCCGATGGTAGTAGCTTGGAATGAAACGTCTTCTCATTATTGTCTTCATCTCGTCCCACATTTCAACAGGATGTTCTTGATTTCTTCTCCTATCCTTCAACAATTGATCCCACCAAATAATAACATAATCAGTAAATTCAATGGCAGCAAGTTTTACCTTTTTGATGTCGGAGTAGTTGTGACAATCAAAAACCATCTCTATTTTCTTCTCCCACTCTAAATAAGCTTCAGGATCGTTGCTATCTTGGAACAGTAGAATTTTTATCTTAATACTTCCTAAATCATCATCCAACTTAGGTCTGTCCAACCTAACTTCTCTATTCCCATAACCATGCAAATTCCTGCTCCGGTTCATTGGTGATTCATCTAACTCCTCATCATTCTCAACATTATCCTATTGTACCCTTGGTTGCACTTGCCTAGGTGGTTGTCTAATGGAAGAGCTTTGATGTTGCCTTCTTGATGTCTCTTCTTCCAACCTATCCATCCTCTCATGGATTAGTTCTAACTCAACTCTCATCATCCGTCTCATCTCCCCCAATAACGCCTGCAGTTGTAGGTCTGAGGTGCTTGGTTGTTGTACCCCTGAGGTTGAATTTTCTTGTTGATTGTGAGATATATTTAAAATCTGCAAAACAAAGATAGAAACCTCATAAGCACTCCCTCACATGTTTTCACTCACTCTTGTTTTTGAGCACTCATATGTTTTCACACTCGCACACTCTTAATCAAAATTTCATTGGTAATTTTAAGATGAGAAGCAATCAAAACAAATCACAAGATTCAATAAGCAATTCTTAAGAAATTAATGCAAGTAATGACAATATTGGATCAAAAATAAGGAATATTAGGCCAATACTACAAGAAATTATGAATATAATAGATAACAACAATTCTCTCTTTTTTTTTCTTTTTTTTTGCTTTATTTCTTTTTTTTTTAGGGAGTAGAAATAAAAATATGAATTCAAAATAAATTGAAGGAAATAAAACACAAAATTGGAATTTGGACCAAATCAAGGACGAATTTGGCCACAATATATATATTTTTTGTATTTTTTTTTTCAGAACTCTAATTGAAGAAGTAAAGGAACAACAAAAATATAAAGGATAATTTAAACTTGCCTTGGAATCAAAGCTCTGATACCAAATAATACGAACCTCACCAATAGTGTGATGAAACCCAACACTGAATGTAGTAAAAAACCCCAAGATTTTCTCAAGACGTAAGTTTATTGAGCCTTGACCCAATACCTATTTAGATAATAACCAAAACTATGATTTACTCAAACACTACACCAAAACCCTTAAGAAAACACTTAAAAATTTAGATGATAAGTTTGATTGTTTTGAACGCCACGAGAAATTAAACTTGAAGAGTTCAAGAATAAGAACTTATAAGAAATAACTTAACACTCAAATTGCTTGTTTCATTTCAAGAAATGAAAGTCTTTTTATAGGCAAATACAAAGGGGAAATGTCAAAAGTTAGGTTATCAATCTTACCTAACAATTTGACAAAATAAATTCAAACTTTATGACTTTTAAAACTTATAAATTTCAAACATGAAAATGTAAGCAATGACTTCATATATATATGATGTAAGCAATGACGTCGAATATGTATGATGTAAGTGATTACATCATTTTAAGATTCTTAAAATTACATAAATGGACTATAATTTTCGAACATTTTCATATTAGTCTTCTTGGACTCTGGTCACTTGAATGATGTTCATTGAGTCTAATTCTTCAAGACGTGTATCTTGAATTGTATTTGAATCACACATCTTTTTAATTAGTCCATTTAAAATATTTTCCAATGTCTTGGCTCTAACTCTTGTAATTGATCCACTTAGCACGCTTAGCGAATCATATAGATGCTGTAATTGAGTGTCTCCAAACTTATGTCTGAAGTTCTCCTCTTATTTATATGGTTGCACAACTTCGTTTGCATCAATTACATAAACATGAATGCCATAATGAAGTAGCTAGAAACTTAAATTGGCTAGTATTCCAATTCAATCAAGGGAAAACGATCCGAAAAGTTTTCTAGCGACAAGAAGCCAAATCTTAAAGATCAATGTAAGGCAATCACTCTTCGAAGTGGCAAGGAGTTGGGGCCACCTAAGCCTAAGGAGAATGAAGCAAAGAAAGATAAGATGAAAAGGAATGAAGCAATTGAGAAGGAAGTTGAAGAGGAAGCACCAAAGGAAGAATCTAAGCCACATGACTTTTAATTTCCAAACAACTTTCCTAAGATTGTACCCCATTGCCTTTTCCTCAAAGATTCCAAAAGAAGAACCTTGATGCTCAATTCTCCAAATTTCTTGAAATTTTCAAAAAACTTCATATTAACATTTCATTTGCGGACGCATTGGAACAAATGCCTAATTATGCAAAGTTTATGAAGGAAGTAATGTTAAAGAAGAGGCGTTTGGAAGAATTTGACTGTTAAGTTAACAAAAGAGTGTAGTTCAATTCTTCAAAGAAAGTCGCCGAAGAAGGAGAAGGATCTAAGTAGTTTCACCATCCCATGCACCATTAGGAATTCAAACTTTGAGAAGGCATTGTGTGACTTGGGTGCAAGCATCAATTTAATACTACTCTCATTTCTTCGAAAGTTGGGTTTAGGAGAAGTCAAACCGATGATTATCTTGTTGCAAATGGTTGATCGCTCTCTCATTTGCTCACAAGGAATTATTGAAGATGCGCTAATATAGGTGAACAAGTTCATCTTTCTAGTTGATTTTGTGATGCTTGACATAGAGGAAGACTGAGAAATCCCCATTATTCTTGGGCGACCTTTCCTAGCTACGGGAGAAGTTTTAATTGATGTACAATGTGGCGAGATGACATTGAAAGTTGATGAAAAAGAGGTCAAGTTTAACATTTACCATGACAAGAAAGCTCTAAACAAGATAAGCACTTTGATACTGGAAAATGGAGGTATGTGGGAAAATTAATGTTTGCTGAGGAAAAATAGATTACTAAGCTCTATTCCTAATATTAACAACAAAAGGATACAGAAACACCACCCTAAAATTGTTGTTAAAGGTTGTAGAGTTTCAAAGAAAACACTCATCACTCTATGGAAAATTCTCCAAGAGATACAGAGTATAAAACATAAGAATTTTATTAAACTCAATCAAAACAACTTTTTTTGAATACTACATACTTGAAGCCTTTATATAGGCTCTTACAAGGAAAGAAATGTCAAAAGTTAGGCTAACAACCTTTAAAAATTTTAATGGTTAGGTTAACAACCATTACCTAACTTTGACAATTGAAGACAAATATTTAAAATTCTTTGAAAATAAACTAAAACAGCTAAGACTTTAAATTATAACTTATCAAATCCTTCTATTATCTAGAAATTAAACAAAACACATTGAATTTAAGCCTAAAAATCTCTAAAATTTGTGCATCCAGATTTTGCCTTGAAAATTAACAAGTTGTGAAGAAGTTACCATAAGTTTCTCTAAAAAACTCCAAATGTTAAACCGTAAAATTCTATAGAAAGCTTACTTATTCAACTTTCCAGTGGCACCAACCTATTTCTAAAATATTATTTTAGTGAATACATTTTAAATTCTGAAATTACCTTTTGATAGTGTCTTCATAACTTAATAAATTAGGGTAATCTTCTTGAACACATTGGCACTTAAGTTCTGCTCTTAATGTTCGGATACTCCTGTGTCAATCTCCTCTGGTTGAAGAAAACTTATCCTTGAGTTTATATTGTTGTGATTCTCATAGCATGGAGATAAATCCGAAACGTTGAATGTAGATGAAACCCCATAACTTTCTGGCAACTCGATCTTGTAAGCATTTTCTCCAATTCGTTGCAATACCTCAAATGGTCCATCAGTTTTAGGCTTGAGTTTAGCATATTTTCCAGGTAGAAAACATGCTTTTCGAAGATATATCCAAACCAAATCTCCTTCTTTAAACTCGACATGCTTGTGATGTTTGTTTGCAGAAAGTCGATACTTCTCATTTCGTTTTAGAATTCTGTCACGAACTTGCTCATGAAACTTTTTGATACTCTTAGCTCTTTCTTCAACATCTCCATTAAAGTATTAATGAATTGGAAGTGGAACTAAATCCACTGGGCTGATAAGATTTTTGCCATAAACTACCTCAAAAGGACTTTGACCAGCAGATTGACTAGTTGATTGATTATAAGCAAATTCAATTTGAGCCAAAATAACATCCCATTGTTGATATTTTTACCAACATAACTTCATAAGAGATTTCCCAAATTTCGATTTGTCACTTCTGTTTGACCATCAGTTTGAGGATGATGAGAAGAGTTAAAATTGAGACTAGTGCCAAGTTTTCTCTATAGCATTCGCCAAAAGTGACTCAAAAACTTGGAAATCTCGATCAAAAACAATGATTTTTGGAATACCATGCAGCTTCACTACCTCTTTAAAATACAAATCAGCCACGTTATAGGCATCCGCTGTTTTGTTGCATGGAATAAAATAAGTCATTTTAGAAAACCTATCCACCATCACCATGACAGAATCTTTATTTCTTTGAATTCTTGGTAACCCAATAATAAAATCTAGACTAACATTGATGCAAATACGGATGCACATGGAAGCAATGATCCAATTCAGCTACCTAGTGGTCCCGTTACAAGAGCAAGAAAGAAGAAATTCAAGGATACATTGAATGGGATGATTCAAGGCTTATGGGATGATCTTGCAACAATTCAGGAGTGTAAGAAAGAGTCAAATATCAAGCTTAGACTTCAAGACAATAATCAGAGTTTGGTAACATTGACATAAGTACAAGAAGGCAAAACTTGAAGATTAAAGCTTCTATGGATTTGAATTCTCAAATCTGTACAAGAACCATATTCAAATGATGTCTCAAGGCTAAGCAAGCATGTTCAAGTCTTTTATTTGCAATTCGTATCAGATCTTTATCATGATGAAAGTTTTGGATTCCATGCGCCATTTGGGCTAAGTTGCTGCTCAAGCCCATTATCTATCTTAGTATTATTTATAAATATATCCTATTTAGTTTGTTATGTGTTTGAACTGTTAATGTTAATTATTAAGCCCAAATTCAGTTTGTTTTAATTTAAATTAGAATAAGTATAGTCTTGTGGCCAAACACTCCATTTAGGGTTACTTATTTTTGTATTCTTATATATTCAATCACATGCTTCCATGGAAAGATCATTACTCTTTGAATGAAATAAATATTGAGAGTGTTTTCTCTTGTTTTGATTCTTACTTGAATTAAGGTTCTTATAATCAAAGCTAATTACTTTGAGGGTATTTTATTCTAAAGTTCTATTTCACAAGTTGAAATTGGGTTGGGTTGCAGACTTTGGCAAATCTGATTTACCTTTTCAAGAGATTGCTTCCATGCGTAAAGATATTGGGTCTCAAGTTTAATATACTCGGGGTTTGTATCAAACATCTTCCCATGGAGTGTTAGGCACTGGTAATGGAGTACACAAACCCGTATTTTGTCCATGACTTTTTGCAACATGGCAGATCTTACACTTTTTCACATGCTTCATCACATCGCATCCCATCTTTGGCCAAAAAAACTTATCTTTCAAGAGAGCAAGTGTTTTATCTATACCAAAGTGACCTCCAACACAACTATCATGAGCTTCCATGATAATAGACTCTCTTAAAGAACACCGAGGAATGCATAGACAATTACCTTTAAAGAGATAGCCCTCTTGCCGCAAGAATTGTTTGTAAGGATAACTTTCACATTCTGCCGATATCTTGTCGAAAGCTGGATTACTTGCATATAATTCTTTCACGACTTCAAAGCCTATGACTTTCACTTGCATTGAGGATAACAAGGAATGTTTTTGGCTAAGTGCATCAGCTACAACATTTTGAACTCCATATTTGTTCTTGATGGTGAAGTTGAAAGATTAAAGAAATTCAACCCATCCAGCATGTCTTCGATTTAGCTTCTAGTGGTTGTTCATGAATTTCAAGGCCTCATGATCTGAATAGAGAGCAAATGGTTTTGAAAGAAGATATTGACTCCAATGAGTCAAAGAGTGACAGATTGCATATAACTCCCTATCGTAAGTAGAATATTTCTTGCAAGATTCATTTAGTTTCTCACTAAAGAAAGCAATTGGTTTGTTTCCTTGACTTAAAACACCACTAATTTCAGTATTTGATGTATCACATTCAACTTCGAACACTTGGTTAAAATCTGGAAGTGAAAGAATGGGTGCTTGAGTTACCTTGCTTTTGATAGTGTCAAAGCTCATTTGTGCTTCTTCTGTCCACTTGAAAGCTTCTCCCTTAAGACACTCAGTAATTGGAGCAACAATTGTGCTAAATTCTTTAATAAAACGCGATAAAATGATGCAAGGCCATGAAAACTTCAAATATCATGCAAAGACTTAGGCGTTAGCCAGTTGAGGATTGCTTCTACCTTGTTGGAATCCATCTTGATGCCTTCTTTAGATACAACATAGCCCAAAAAGACTAGGCTATTAGTAAAGAATTCACACTTCTTCAAATTAGCATATAGCTTTTGTTGTCATAGTGTGTTGAACACTTGACGGAGATGGTTGACATGTTGTTCTTCATCCTTGCTGTATACAAAAATATCATCAAAGTACAAAACAACAAATTTTTTGATGAAAGGCTTGAAAACATGATTCATCAATCGCATAAAAGTACTTGGAGCATTAGAGAGACCAAAAGGCATCACCATCCATTCGTAAAGCCCATCTTAAGTTTTAAAAGCAGTTTTTCATTCATCTCCAAGCCGCATTCTAATTTGATGATAGTCACTCCGAAGATCAATCTTTGAAAAAATTTTAGTCCCATGAAGTTGGTCTAAAAGATCATCTAGGCATGGAATTGGAAAGCAATAATCAACTATTATCTTATTTACTGCTCTACTATCAATGCACATACGCCACGATCCATCTTTTTTTAGTACTAAAAGTGCAGGAACAGCACAAAGACTCTTACTTTCTCAAACCAATCCCTTTGCAATTAGCTCATCAACTTTTCTTTGTAACTCTTCATGCTCTTTTGGACTCATTCAATAAGCCGCCTTGTTTGGTAGAACAACTCCTGGTACAAGATCAATGTAATATTGAATGTCTCTCATCGGAGGAAGTTTGGGTGAAATCTCCTCTAGAACAACATCATGAAACTCTTCAAGAAGTTGCTTCATGATCTGTGGTGGTTCATTGCCATCTTCATTTTCCTCGAACACAACTAGAACATAAACTTTATTCCCTAAATTCAACTCCTTTCGACATTCCGATATGATAAGTAAATTGTTTGTCTCCCTTTTTACAGGTTTAGGAATATTTTCCATCTTCGACGGACCAAAACTATCTTTGTTCCATCTTTAACAAAAGTATAAGTGTTTTTATACTCATCATGCATAACCTTTCTATCATGTTGCCAAGGTCTTCCCAAAAGTAAATGACAAGCATCAATGGACACAACATCACACCAAACTTCATCCATATATTTTTTTCCAATTGAAAACGAAACAAGACAATGTTTGTTTACCTTTATCTTACTGCCCTTTTGAAGCCAAGAAAGTTTGTATGGTTGAGGATGTTGCTCAGTTTTGAGCACAACTTCTCTACCATTTCAATAGACATCACATTCTCAAAGCTGCCACCATCAATGATGATGTTACAAACCTTGCCATTAGAAATACATCTTGTGTGAAAAATGTTCTTTCGCAACCAATCTTCTCCTTCAAATGCAACACTCAAACTTCTTTGCATAATAAGGGATTCGCCATAATCAGCATACACAACATCATCTTCTTCTACTTCTTTTGGAACTTTAGCATCAAATTGTGGACCTCCCTCAATTTCTTCATCAGCATCTTCTTCAACAAGTGTGATAATTTTGCGATTAGGACATTCGGAAGCAATATGCCCATCACCTTGACATTTGAAGTAGTGTCGAGAATTCGTGCTTGGTTGCTACTTAAAGCTAGTTATCACATCATTCTTGACAGGAATCTTGGTTGCTAATTTCACGGTAGAAGTATTTTTGGAAATAGAGGTGTTCCCATGATTGGAAGTGATGTCACAGGCTGAAAAACAAGTACCACTCCCTCGTGCTTCTCTTTGTTGCTTCTCCACCTTTTGAGCCAGTTTGCACACATCATTGTAGCTTCAATAAGGTTGCAATTAGACTATATTTCCAATTTCTGATCTCAATCGTCCTAAATAACGAGCAATTGTTTGTTCTTTTGGCTCAACAATATCACACTTCAATATAAGATGAATAAATTCAGCATTATATTCTTTTACAAATAGATCTTTTTGCTTGAAATTGTGAAACTTCAAGAAAATATCTTGCCGACAATTTTCTAGTAATTATTTTCGCTTGAGTTCCCTTTTAATCTTTTCCCAAGTGACAATTTCACCTCTTCCTTCACGTACTCTTTGTCTCTTGAGATTTTCCCACCATAAAGATGCATGCTTTTTTAGCTTGATGGCAACAAGCTTCACCTTCATATACTCAGGAACATCCTTAAACTTAAAGATTCGTTCAATGGTGTAAAGCCAATCAACAAATTCTTCTGACTGCATCATTCCTTCGAAATCTGGAATATCAACTTTCATATTGAAATCTTTTTCAAAATGAAAGTTTCGTAATTCTCTTGGGTGTGGGGGAGTATTGCTGCCACTTGAAAAGTGACTTGGAACATGGTGAAAAGGATTTAGGCTCTCTTTTTTTTCACTAAGAGCTTCATGGACAGGTTCTATATGCTGCTGAATTCTTTCTTGATTTTCAAATGCCTCCAATTGTTGTTGAAGTTGTTGGATTTGCCTTCTCATTTCTGCCATTAGAGCATCACGAAGATCAGCTTGTGTGTTTAAAGGACCTTCCTCATATTGTTTTTGGCGACGATGGGTAGGCAGGGAACCTTGAGCTCTAATATCAAATTGATACTGGAAAATAGAGGTATGTGGGAAAATTAATGTTTGCTGAAGAAAAATAGATTACTAAGCTCTATTCCTAATATTAACAATAAAGGAATACAGAAACACCATTCTAAAATTGTTGTTAAAGGTTGTAGAGCTTCAAAGAAAACACTCACCACTCTATGGAAAAATTCTCTAAGAGATACAGAGTATAAAATATAAAAATTTTATTAAACTCAATTCAAAACAACATTTTTTGAATACTAAATACTTGAAATCGAAATCTAAAAAGTTGAAAACGTATAATTTTCGGGGTCAAAATTGTCAAACGTAATATAAACTCGAAAAACGACTTCGTTTTGAGATAGGCTGCACGTCATGTTACTCTATATCGCGTGAGGATTGTTGCGGTGCATTTTATTTCAAAATCAAAGAAGTTGAAAATGTATAATGTTGGGGATAGATATGTCAAACATGATACAGACTCGAAAAACAACTTTGTTTCGAGATAGACTGCACGTCTTATTATTTAGCATCGCATGAGGATCGTTATGGTGCATTTTCTTCCAGAATTGGATAAGTTGAAAATGTACGATTTTCGGGGATAGAATTGTCAAACGTGATACAGACTAGAAAAACGACTTCTTTTCCAGACGTGCCACGTGTCATATTACTCATCATGACGTGAGGATTGTTCTAGTGCATTTTCTTTTGAAAACGGAGAAGTTGAAAACGCACAATGTTCGGGGTCGAATTTGTCAAACGCGATACGGACTCAAAAAACGACTTCGTTTTGAGACGGGTCGCACGTTCTGTTATTCATCATCGCGTAAGGATCGTTACGGTGCATTTTATTTCCAAATGAAGAAGTTGAAAACGTATATTTTTCGGGGACGGAATTATCAAACGTGATACAGACTGAAAAAATGACTTTGTTTCCAGACATGCCTCATACCGAAAAATGGGGGTTTATGTGGGGATTTATGGTTTTTACTAAATAAGGGTTAAAATAAGCTCTCCTCCTAAGGTTCACAATAAAACTGATACAGAAATACCAACCTAATTTGTTGCCAAAGGTTATAAAACTCAAAAGAACACTTACTACTCTATGGAAATTCTCTAAGGAATACAGAGTATAAAATACAAGAATTTTATTAAACTCAACTCAAAATAATTTTTTTTAAACTCTACTACATACTTGAAGCCTTTATATAGGCTTTTACAAGGCAAGAAATCTCAAAGGTTAGGCTAACAACCCTTAGAAATTTTAATGGTTAGGCCAAAAACTATTACCTAATTTTGACAATTGAATACAAACATTTAAAATTCTTTGAAAATAAACTAAAACAGCTAAGACTTTGAATTACAACTCATCAAATCCTTCTATCATCTAAAAATTAAACAAAATACATTGAATTTAAACTTAAAAATCTCTAAAATTCGTGCATCCAGATTTTGCTTTGAAAATTAACATGTTGTGAAGAAGTTATCATAAGTTTCTCTACAAAACTCCAAATGCTAAACCGTAAAATTCTATAAAAAGCTTACTTATTCAACTTTCCAGTGGCACCAACCTATTTATAAAATATTACTTTAGTGAATACAGTTTAAATTCTGAAATTATCTCCTTTATAGTGTCTTCATAACTTAATAAATTAGACTAATCTTTCTGAACTTGTTCGCACTTAAGTTCTGCTCTTGATGTTCGGACACTCCCGTGTTACACTTGTCATAAGGTAGATGTCATCAATAATGATGTGGTGGATACAGATATGAATAAGATGAATGAGTCTTGGATAGAGGTGTATGAGGATATCAAAAGTTTCAAAAAGAAGAAGAAAATTAAGACTAGAATTGATTATGGGCAAATTGAAGTCAAAAAAGTTGGTGTTGTTCAAAACTAAAAGAGTATTGCATCAATTAAATATCAATCAATTGTCACTTGTAATATTCTTGGTCATAATAAGAAATTTCATCAAAGCATCATTCAATAATTGAGTATTACAATTATAAATCAATTATTATCACAAGAATATCTATGCTTTGTCAATTAAATTAAAGTGATACTCAATTATTGTAAATAATAATATGAAGGATAGTGGAAAATTTTTGAGCCTAGGTATTCTTACAAGCACATGAAAAGTGCACTATTACAAGTGAATATTACAAGTGATATTAATATCATTCAATAAATTAAAGCCAATATTACAAGTGAATAGTGCAATACTAAATTTAATATCAATTAAATTAAAGTCTTTAATTGATTTCCTAAAATTTAATATCAATAGTGAACAGTGCACTAAAATTTAATATTACAAGTCTTTAATTGTTTCCTAAATTAAATAATTGATATTATTTAATATGAATTTCCTAAAATTTAATATCAATAGTGCAATATCCTTGTAATATTAAATTTATTGAATTGAGTATCATTGAACTGTAAATTTTAGGAAACATATTAAATTTAATATTCACTGTTCACTTGTAAGAATATCTATGCTTGTAAGAATCATATCATTGAACTACTTGCTCTCAATTAAATTTATATCATTGACACTATTTTTAAATTGGTACAAGCAACGGTCAGTTCATGCTTTTAGTTGTGAAATTTAAAGCCTCGTTTTAAAGTTGTGAAATTTAGTGCCCGTTTGATTTGACTTTTTCATTGGGCAAAAGGGTTTTTTTAATGAAAAAAGCTCTTTTCAAATTTTTTAATGTCATTTGGTTGACAATAAAAAAAAGCTTTTGGGAATTAAAAATGCTATTTTTCTTCTATTGGAAGAAGCCCAAAATTTGGGCTTTTGGGAGTAGAGCTTTTCCAACTTTTTTAAAAAGTAAAATTGTCTAAAATACTCTTACTTTATTTCTTTAAAATAAAACATTAAAAATTTATCTATTAAAATAATTACTCAAGTTTTCTCAAAAGTTATTTGTGACAACCAAACAATTAATAAACTTTTGTTAAAAACTCTACTCATAAAAGTTCTACGGGTAAAAGCTCTACTTTAAAAAACTCAATTTGAAAAGTTATACCAAACGGACCTTTAAACAAGCCAAATCTTGACTTTGGTTTTTAGAACGAATTTTTAGAGAATGGGTTCCTAAATTCACTTGTTTTTAAGATTCCTTACATTCTTTTGAGCACATAGCTTTATCTAAAATTTTGCTTCAAGTGATAATCATACAAGGTCTAGAATCCAAAGAGGTCAAGATATTCATTTGTTCACAAAAGCTTTTTCTAAGATTGCTCAAAACATAAGAAATTCAATCCAAGAATATGAAATAAAACAAAACAACTAATAAAAATAAACCGAACTTGCATAAAAAAAAATTGTGAAATTTGTGTATGATGTGCTAAACAAGTGAAATTGAGCATGATCAATAGAATCAATCAAACAAGCAATCATAGCATCACAAAAACAACATTTCACAAATTATCACAAAAACAACATCACAATTTGTGTGGGGGGTTAGACATGAGTTAACTCAACTAAATCATTTGAACTTGCTCAAACCTCTTGAGAATAAACATTTTTCAGTGCACTCTTTTGAGCTTATTTTTATTTCCTACTTGTGCTACCCTCGCAATAGTTTAACCTCAAAATAAATACATATAACCTTTTCTTCATCACCATAAAATATTTGATCCCTATATTGCTTATCTAATAAGGGAGGATGGGTGGAGTATAAGATTGTAAGTCTAGCTCTTACTAAGTAACCGGGTCTCATGCCTTGAAATCATGGAGAGATCACGTCAAAAGGTAGAGTGAGGCTAAAAAAAAAGAGAAAAAAATGAATGAATGAAAATGCAAGTCAAGCTCTTATCGAGTAACCAGGCATCGTGCCTTGAAAGCATAGAGAGCTCCCATCAAAAGGTAAAGTGAGGCTGAAAAAAAAAAGAAAAAAAGAAAAAAAAATTAGATGAATCTATGCATGGGAGGATATTAAAAAATTGAAAATTGAGTGATGCTTGAAGATTGGATATGAGATTTGAGCATGATTCTTTAGAATGATTAATACATTTGATATCCACAGTACTAACCTAATCTTAGCCTAACATTACACGCATGATTTAGGCCCTCATGATCTAGAATAATGTGATTTCTTTCATTAGTAGAGAGCAGTTTGAAATCTTGTCTTTAGAGTCCATTTACAAGTCCAAGTTAGTTCATTTACTTGCATAAACTAATATGAGCTAGAAATTATTGAATGGTTTAGGCTACTCACTCGTTTGCAAGAAGGATCCAGAATAAAGTGATATTTGGTTTCTATGTTGAAATCATCGGTTAGATGTCAACACTTTGAGATTCTTTTTAGACTGCTTGACTTTTGATTTATGAAGTTTATTCTTAAAAGTAAATTACTTGTTCAAAATGTTAAATCTTACTTTGTGTTGTTTGATATTCATTTCCTTTCTTTTTATTTGCTGAGAACAAGCAAATGTTTAAATTTAAGGGTATTTAATAAGTGAATAATTTACTCATTTATCTTTCGCTTTTAAACTTAAATATATGCGAAAGTCCTCAAGTAATAGTGTTGTTTTAATGAAATTCATTGTTTTTGTGCAGAATTGAAGAAAATTGCAGTTAAAGTGATAAGTGGCACAAAAACAAGACAAAAAGGACAATTCATAAAAAATCGTGACTAAATACAAGGACCAAAATGCTAGGAAATTAAGAATTTAAATACAAGAAGTAAAGATCTAAGGGATTGAAATGTAATATGTAAAAATATAAGGATGTAATTGAAAAAAGATAGGAAGACTTAATTAAAATTATCTAAATTTGGTGCATGGCGCGCCCATCAGCAGAATTCAGGGCGCGGCAACGCCAAACTTAGTGCACTCGGCACTATGAGACTTTCTCTCACGCAGAAGCAAGGGTGTAGCTGCGCCGCTATGAAATAATTTGAACTGAAAATTTAGCTCTTAGATCAGCTTTGGATGGCCAAATTTGATTAATTTTAGATTTTCTTCATTTTGAGACTTCAGCTACCATATACAAAGAGGCGTTAAAAATAGAAAGTGAATTTTTAGATAGGGAGAGGAGAGAGGAGAACAAAAGGGTTTTTAAAGAAAGAGAAGAATCGAGCTTAAAGGTCCTGGGAGAAGCTTAAAGATTGATATTGCCTTTGATCATTAGATTTGTCTTTTCAAACTCTCACTTTTACTTTGTAATTCATTTCATTTTATTATTAAATTGTTATAAGAATAATAATTTCATCATGGATTTGTGTTTGATTTTTGATATGTTAGTAAATTTTTATATTTTAGCGTAATCTTATCATATTTTGACTCATGAAGGAATTTATTATTGTTATTTATTTTCAATCACATAAGTTTTTCTTATACTTAATGTTAATGATTTGTTGTATAATGAATTATTAGATTAAACATGAACGAATTTGTACTAAGGATAATCTAAATTGTTTATGCTATTTGAAAAACTCAGTTTAGTATATTAAGAGTTCGAAAGAATATCAATAACCAGATAATCACATTAATATTTAGGATTTAATGAACCAGGAGGTGAATTAATTTATAAGAATTAATAACAGGTTGGATTTAAGAAGCGTTAAGCTAACTTAGTTAGACAGGGATATCGATTGATTTAGCTAAATGTAGACCTAGTTCGACAATTGGGAGAGAGAACAAGGTAAGGTTACTTAGAAACTGTGATTATTGTATTAAAAATAAAAACTTAGCAAATTTCAAAATTAGGAGAGACATGGTAAAGGTTAGGTGAAATCAAAATTTTAGAATTATTTTTCGTATCAGTTTCTGTATATTTTCTTTTTAATTGTTTAATTTGTTAGTTTTAATTTTGTTAAACAATTTAGTTGCCCTTTGTGTGATTTTAATTATATTTGTTTTTTCCTGCAATTTTTAAATATTTAAATAAAGTTAATTTACTATAGTCACAGTACTTAATTTAAAAATTCAAAAACTTAGTTCTCGTGGTTCGACAACCTTTTTTTTCTACTTACTACTTATATGATTCTGTATACTTGCGGAATATATGGGAACATATCAATAGCTTGTTAAACTACTGTTGTTTTGTGTTGTGGCTTCTTTCTTTGGATCTTTGTTTTCATTACACAATTTAATTTCTACTTTTTTGCTTTTACTCTTGTAATTTCTTTTAGACATTTTTCTCTGAATAATATTTTATTCAAAAAAAAAAATTCTCTTTGAGTGTTATGTTCCTCCCAAATTCGAACAAAGAAAAGAGGTTAGCTCGGTTTTGAAGTGGAAAAAGTAGAATCTACATTAATAGGATTTCATACACTGACTCCTATGAGCACCACAGATCCATAGTCCATTAATTTGTATTTTTTGCATCATAAATATATAAAATTAGTGCTTACTACTCAGCTACAATATGAGGTTCCACAAAAATGATTTTCTGGTTTCTAAAGTATGAATTTGTGCGAGTAAGATGTATGCATTTGAAAAGATCGAAACCAACAAAAGAAAAATATATAGAAATGATAATAATATAAGAAAACCAATTGTATACTTGTAAATGATGATACATTTATCAAACTTGAAGTGACAAAGGGTTCGGTCTGCATGTCATTTTGTGTTATTTATGCACTTTCCAAGTGATGCATATATATAGTGTGTTATTTATATACTTTTCAAGTGATGCAATACATATAATATGTTATTAACTTTCACTTGTTCTGCAGGCTAGTATGGGAGTTGAAGATCAATATATTCGTATCAAATTAAATTTTATGAGTCTGAAGTATGATCTAGGCTGCCATGATCCAGATAGATGCAGTAGGGTTGTACTCATTAATGCTATAACTAGCGTAGCACTGAAATGGAACAACATGAAAGCACTTGGATAAGGAAGAATTATGTTTTGTTGAGTTAGCTGTGCCAATGGGTTTGCATGAAAATGGGCGGTTGAGTGTTTGTTTTTATACCTGCAATTTGCCAACAGTTTTTGTTTTTGATTTTCAAAATTCAAAATTTTTTAAAATTAATAATATTTTAATACATAATTTAAAAAAAATTTAAATTAATAATATTTTAATGCATAATTCAAATTAAAATTAATAATGTTTTAATATATAATTCAAAAAATTTTCAATTAATAATATTTTATGCATAATTCAAATTAAAATTGATAATATTTTTTAATAAATAATTAAAAAAAAATTTAAATTAATAATATTTTAATGCATAATTCAAATTAAAATTAATAATACTTTTTTGCATATCATACATATTCAATTTCAGTTCACCATATTATAATAATAATATTTTAATGAAAAAATAGAACAATAAGGAAGGGCAAAACAGTCATTTAACATCGATATGTTAGCGTTAACAGTAGGTTACAGCTAAGTGGGGGTGCAGTGATAACTTTTAATAAATTGGAGGTATCTTTGATATATGTTAAAAAATTAGGAGATAAAGTTGAAAATAATCCTAAAATTAAATTTCAAGGGCATTTTAATTTTTTTAACAAAAATAGAATGTCAACTAACGATTTAAGAGAAGTATATATGAATTTCTTTAAATCTTTTATTTATATGTGAGTTTCTCAAACTTTAAGGGGAGTAGGTGTTAATTTGTTTAAAAATTTTTAAAATTTGTTATTTTTTTCTGAACATATGGATATCTCTACAAGATATTCACTAAGATATAGAAATTGATAAATATTTATTTAAAAGGGTTTGGATATTCAACATAATATTTCCTCCGAATATGAATTGGATACAAATATGAAAATTTTTGTAAAATGCGAGTATGAATGTTAAAGTAGCCATATCATATCTTATCCATTATATAACGAGACAAAATTATCAATAATAAAAAATTTATATTCTATTTTTTTAATTTTGATTAAGTTTAAAAATTAAAATGATAATATTCCAACAAGTCAAATTGATGAAAGTTAAGTTCAACTTTTATCAGGATATCTAAAACACTCTAAAAATATAGAGTTATTTGCTCTTCTTGTAAAAGTTAAGGAGTATATTACAATATTCTTATAATGCATTACTATATTAGATATTAAAATGTCAAATTGAAAATAATTTTTATTTTATTTTATTATTTTAAAAAATATAATTATTTAAATTAAAAGAGAAAAAGAGATATATACCCCTAAAATTCAATCAAATCTCCTTTTGTTAATTCTTGAATTTGAGAAAATAAAGATAATCTAATGTATCAATTTTTAAAATGATTATGTTTAAGAGTATATATTAATAATTCCAATAAAAATTGAATTCATTGAACTAAAAATATTCTAATGAATAAAAATTTACCTGAATATTTTTAAAATAAATGAAATTAAAATGCGTATTTACTAAGAGATAATTGTTCATCATCTAAAATTCAAATACATTATGAACACTTAAAATCCATCTTCTTTTGCTTTGTAAGCCGGAAAATTTGTCCTTTAAAACGAAAAAATAATAATAATATGAAAAACTCTTTAGGAATTCACAATCACTCAATTTGATGCGAAAGAATTTAACTTATTATCTCTTCTTCGCACTTGAGTTACTTAAACAACTCATTTTTCCATCCTTTGCCTACAACATTCTCAACAAACAAACAAATATCCTAAAAGAAAGAAGAAAATTTAGAGGTCTAGAATTACAGTTTTGCCCCGTCAACCGAAAATCAAAGTTTGTCAAGGGAAGGTATATGCTACTTGTGGCAAGCCTTGATGTCTCTTAACCTCAAGGAAGGTATGTGATAATGTTTTTAAAATGATATTTTTGAAAAACATAAAAAAAGTAATATTTTACAGTTAGTGTTTTCAAAAATTGAAAATGCGTTTAGTTGTGAGTGTTAAAAGTAATTTTCTAAAATGAAAATCAATAAAAATTTTAGTATTGTTTTCTAACATGAGTCATGTAGTAGTTATAATAACAAACTTGTTTTTACAATGATTAAGAATAACAAAGGTTATTTTTCACTTAAAATTTGAAAAACGATATGTTTTATCTTTTGAAAAAGAAAATGATTTTCGAAAACGTAATTGAACAGCCAAATGCATGCAAAACCAAATGTATGTAATGTAATTCATGCACTAAGTTCCCAAATTGCACAACTGCAAGTTCATTACAATTCCCATAACCCCCAAACATTTTCATACAACTTAACTAAGACATCAAGCTCCGATATATTTACACAGACAATTTAAGTGAAAACAAAACTCTATTTTACCAAAAAAAGAAATGAAAAAGGCAAGATGATTTTACCAGGGCTAGCAAATGTTGCCATTCATGGTAAAACACCAATTACTGGAGTGACCAACAAGATAGATTCTGTGAAGCTCCTTGATCCACAAAGCAATTACCAATCAAGTGAATTGTCGTCTCATATATGTGTCTTCGTGTACAAAAACGGGTTCTTGAGTGCTTTGTTGCGGGAACTGGGGTTGTCCCATGGCTATTCCACCTTGATGTGGAGCAGAAGAACTGCCCCATAGATTAGGGTTGTTATTCTTAGCAGACTGCAAGGTAAGATAGTAGAGAATTCCGAGGGTAACACTAGCAAGGGACAATACAGCACCACCAGCAAAAACCCCAGGTTTCACAACATAGCAGTAGTAATTGCCGAAGTACATGCCCTCCTCACCATGCTGATCATTCAGTGCAGCGCCTGTTAGCAACAAGAGAAACGCTATGACAAATGTGAACCTGCAGGAGTATGAAATTAATCACATTTGCTGTCAACCCATATAAAATGTGAATAAACTGGTGCAAAGTAAAGAAGGTAGCTTCTATCAATTAATCAAAATGAAGTTATGCAAAAGTACTCCATTGAATTTGAGGACAAATCTTGAAGATTTGGACAAACTAACCTTTGATTTAGAACATAGGAACAATTCTATCTTAAGCATTTTGTACAGAAATATTTGTCAAGCACTCATTTGGTTTAGACCACTAATCTGTCTCTTAAAACAATACAATTTCCAAACTGTAATTGATGGCATTTTCTAAGAGGTATTGCTCCAGATAATTTTACTTGATTAATGTTTTTATCATTTTGAAAGTAGAAGGAAACGTTCGACCATTCTGCATTCATTATGCATTCTCCTACTTTTGGATGCGGCAATATGCAGTACTTAGGTGCAGAAAATTAGTTTACCAACCGACATTCCACCATTCTTTCATAAGCATGCAATAGTTAAGTATAGAAATCAAAAGATCCGAGAAACTTGTGAAGAAGCTTTCCTACAGATACCCTAGATTTCATTTTTTTCCTAATATTATCAGAAAATAGAACAAAACCTTTTCCAAACCGGTGTGAGTGGAGTTTGAACCCAAGAACTCAGGTACTAGCACAAAAGATTTTACCAATTAAACTAACTAGCATCAACTACAGCACACTAGATAGTCAAGTTTACTATATACTTTAAAAGAAAAATATTGGAAATTTGGAATTGAACAGCTAGAATTTCTGTCAAAGACATGTGCTCTTTCTATCATGTATTTATCAAGCACAATAAATTTTAGCTTACTCTCTGGCATCTCATTCATGATTCGCCGACGACAAAGATGATAATACAACCTGTAAGAAATTCATTCCCCTGCGACTGGGAAACAAATTGTTTGTGGTTCTAGGAGAATTTATACCATATATATATGTATATTGTTAATCCCATATCACAATTGGTGTTGGATTCAGATGGCTCCATCTGCTTTTGACATCATCATTCAGATGAACTCCTTCTCTCCCTTTCTCTATTTCTTTTTCCATATCCTATCCTGTTCTTCTGTCCCTATCTCTCTAATAAATTCTCTCTTTCTGCTATCTTCATCTCCTTGTCCTTACACATTTCACCCTTCTTCTTTATAATGTCTTAAAACTTTTGTCTTTCACCCATCTCCAAGAATCTCTATCTTTAACTTCTTATCTCTTATTCTCATATACTCTTTTATCATTTCCCTACTTGTCTCTGTTTTGTAAGGTAATCAATTTAAAAAGAGTAAAGAAATATGAAACTAAAGCATGCACTCAAACTTATCAAACCATACAAAGTCAAAGATATGTTTTCCAGTAATTCTAGGTTTGGAAGCCCCTAATGCACATAATGAACAAATCTAAGCAAAACTGAATCCCTGCAGATCTATAAACATTTTGTTGAGGAGAAGAATAAATATCTTGCACAATTCTGGAAATGTAAAGCTTGTTCATGTTATAATCAAAAGCAATGCAAACAGCAATCTAATAGTAAGAGCAGTCTTAACAAGCTACTAGACAAGTGATACTATCTCAGTATAAGGCCATGTAAGCGGACAATAGTTGGGTTTTGTAATTAGTTTATAAACAAAGACGAAGGCTAGACTCTTCGGATCAATTCAATAATTGACCAAAAAGATATCAACAAAGAACAGACCAAAGAATATAAATTTTGTCACCAAGTTGTGGTTAAGATGTACCAGGAAACAACAAAACAAACCAAAGCTATTGTCCAATTAGAGTTTGAAGGATAAGGGCTTCTTCTGCAACAAATACACCCAGTAGCAACATTAATAGTCACTTGGGCTATCATAAGAGACACCGCTGCAGTTAAACCAAGACCAAGTGCCGGACTCCTGGGGTATGAACATTGAGTAGGAGAGGTGATCTGAACCTCAGAACCCTACAAAACAAGTAGGCATATTAATATAGAAATAAGCTAGAACACCACTTTAGTCTTAGTTTCATTTTGCAAATCAAAGATTGACATTAATAAAATAATTCAAAGATCACGGACTACATCTTAGCCCTTGTCTAAATCTCCAATATCAAACCTCTGATTACGATTAGATAAAGCAAAATCCTCCTAAATGACAGCAGAAGATGATGAATACACCAATGATGATGACATACAAGACCTTAGCTTTAAGTAAGCACTCCAATTCTAGAATACATTAAAGGACTGCTGAATTTCCATTTTCATTTATTCTTTGACAAGGCCAGTTATAATAAACTAGTAATAAGGACAAAGTAAAATTATCTAAATTAATAGCTGTGGAAGAAAGACAACATAAAATTCTTAAATTTTTATTTTGTTTGCCTTTAGTTAATTACAAGAAACTTTGGTTTCTTTTCTTTTCTCCCCAACAGAACAATAAAAACAAACAAAATCCAACCTAATAGCCATAAAAGCATATCAATTTTCCTTTCCTTTTCTAACCCAACACAGGTTTAGTGATTACACACTTGTATAAACAACAACATATGATATAAAACGAAGCAATGAAATCAAAAAACAAAACAAAAAACACCAAAATGACAAGAGGAAGATCTAAAAAAAACAAAAAAAACCCTCTTTTTTCTTTTTCTTTTTTGCTTTTTCTCTTTTACCTTAATCCTAGTGGCTTCTGCACCGAAACCTGTAGCAGCTGATAACAATCCCAAGAAACCCACAACACAACATATAACTTGAACCTTTCTCTCCATCTCTCCCTCTGAGATTCTCTCTCTGTGGGAAACCTGTTGCTTTTATCTCTGCGTGCGTCTAAAATTTAGCTGCTTTGTCTGAAGAAAAAACGTAAAGGTGAAGGTCAGGTGGGTGGGAACTTTTTAACTTTTGAGTGAATGATGAAGGGCAATTAAGGAATTTCATAAGTGTTTTGTGTTTGGAAATGACATAAATTTTAGGATAAAATTATTCTAAACACTATCCACCAGCAACGTGGTCGAAATTCGAAAAAGTGATAGCTTTGATAATACATGAAATTACGTATTTGTCCTTGAAAAATTTTAGGAAAACATTTATAATTTTAATAATATAGAAACAACCTACATCCAAAAAACAAAAATAATATAGAAACAACCTATAAGCTGTTCATACTTCATAGTGTGCATTTACTTTTTTTTTTAAAAAAAAAAATAAAAACTAGATATATCCTATATGATAAATTTTATATTTAAACTTTTAAAAACTAAATAAAGTAAAATATTTTTATTCTTATTTTAAAAAATTAAGTAAATCATTATTTTATAATTCATCACAATTATTATTTTTTACAAATAAAAACTAAATAAATTATTGGATAAGATCATGTTATTCTTATTTGTAGAATAGGTTTTGATAGTGAAACATGAAGAATGATGTAACTTTAATTGAATATTCTTAATAGTAACAACTTATATTCTATCAAGCTTTTTATGGAGGAAAACTTACAAGTTGTTTATTTGTTAGGTTGTCTATTATATCATTTTTAACAAAAATGAAACTTATTAGAGAACATATTTTTATAACTAAAAATAGACAGAGGAATTATGTAGATCCATTTAAATAAGATTTAGGGTTTTAAGATTAAGATATCGACCTCTTGAAATAATCACTGCTTGAATGAGTTCATTGATTTGGGAAAAAAAGAAAAATTAAAATTTTCGTTTATTAGATTTTTCTAGATTTTAGATGGAGAGGGTACATATATCAAACTAACACAATAATATAAATCTGACAAAAAAAAGAAGTAGGTTAACACAACACACAAGACTACGTGAGCTTGCATCGTGCTCGCATTTTAGCACAAAAATCTAATGAGTTAGCATGCGAGCCAATACAAAAGTGTGAATAAAAAAATTTAAAATATTTATAAGTGCCTTAAAATTAGGAAGAATTAACAATACAAATAATAAATTCTTTTGTTTATAAAAATTAAAGTAACACTTGCAAGTCACTTAATTTATAAGATTGAAGTGACACTTGCAAACTCAATTGATTTAAAGGTTTAAGTTGCAACCCATCAAAATAATGTATGTGTTGTTCTTTATATTTGAAGGTATAATTAATAAAATCTTCAAATATGAAGTTTCATAGCGATATCATAAGTTGAAAGTTTGTCAAATTACGTAAAAATATTGTATTTCAATCTTTATTCTCTTATCCTTTAAATTTATTGTTCTATCAAATATTTTGTTATTTAAATAACCCAATATTATGCTTATAGTTTGTCAGATACATTTATTCACACACTTATAACATAATTTGTTGCTATTTTAATTGTTTGTGAATTTCTTAAATTGCATATTTCCTAGTGAAACTCTTAGTTATCCAATTCAATTCCATATAATATTCCATCAAATATATTATTATTTTTAATTGTTTGTTGGCAAACTTCTACCAATAATTTATTTTTTGGTAAAAAAATTCAAAATATAAGCCTTACTCCTTTTTTTCTTCTCAAATTCTTCCCATAATTTCTTTTTGGGTGATCATTTCATGAAATACTCCAAATTCTTATACTAATGGGAACGTATATGTTTGGATATATTAACTTTATATTATGTGAGAATACAAAAGTTTAAAATTTATAAGATAAATATATTTATTTTTTAAGAGATTTTTTATTAGGAGTTTTTTATTTTAAAAGAATAGAATTATTGGATAATATAAGTTTTATTATGAGTGAAAGACGTTAAAAAAGAAGTTAAAGTTTTTGATTGAAATTGAGGTCATGTGTCTTTTCCTTTAATTGAATTGATAATTGGTGCAGTACGTGTATATGATGAATGGGTTACTAGGTGTAAGGAAGAAAGAAAGAAGAAAGTTAGGCTTGTGCTTATTAATCCACTATGTGGCCATGTGGTAAAAATATATGAAAAGGGGGTTTTCTTATGGCAGTGGGTGGATTTATATATGTGTGTGTGTGTATAACATTTGCTTTTACAAATTAGAAGTAAAGGGTAGAAAACGAAAGCAGAAAGAGGAAGAAGAAAAGGAAAAAAAAAAAAGAAAGGAAGAAAAAGAAGGAAAGGAAAGGAAAGGAAAGGAAGAAGGTTCGGTTTGAATTTATATTTTAAATGATTAATGTTGGTTTTAAAGATAGTAAATTATTTTATATAATTGAGTTGCAGAAACTTAAATTATTAGTGTATAGAAATATATTTAGATACATATATACATACATAATTTTATATTATTAAGTTTGGATCATTATTTATCATTATTGGCTCATTGTTTATGATCATTTGTTAAATTGATATTAGGAGGTGATTGGAAGGAGGAGAAATTAACATAGACATAGAATTGTCACGCGTTTAGCAAGTAAGTATTCATATGCATTCGGTATATCTTGATTTCAAAACTGAAAAGTAGGGTGTTTTATTACATTCAAAGTTTTTAATTTAACGTTTATAAATTTTTTGAATTATCATGTGTTGATTCAATTAATTGTTTTTCGAATATGATTAAAATAAAAAATTTCATTTGCATATTTTGTCAAATGTAGTAAAAAAATTGTATCAACAAATGTTGTAATTTTATGAATGGATAATTTGTATGAAAATGTTGTAAAATAATTTGATAAATGAAAAAGTGATGGCCATAATTATTATTGTGATGTGACACCGATATTCAGAGCGACGGTCTTTTGGAATAATGCCCCTAAAGTTTGCAAGAATAAAATTAATGAAAATTGTTTTTAAATAATGTAATTAATATGTTTTATATTGCCTATATGAATATTAAAATTGAGATTTTGACTTCATATTCTACTACACTTTTTGTTGGAAATCAAGAAATGCTTTTTATGTTAAAATTTGTTTATTGCAAATTTTTAAAATTACCTTTGGGTATAAATATCTATTAGGCATTAGTTCATCCCTACTTTTTAGATTTAAGTGATGCAGGAGATTTTTATAAGTAAAAGATAAAAGGGTACTCCGAGACAAAGATTTTGCCACTTTTGAAACTATATATAATTATAGGTGCAAGAGTTTATAATGTATGGTTTTGATGCAAATTCTATATTTGTACCTAAATTTTAGAAATTATGAAATTGGTTATATTTCATTAAATAATAAAATAAAGTTGTTGGTGTTGAATTTTACTGGAAGTGTTGAGAATGAAAATTTAAAATTTATAGAGTTACGTATTAGGTATATATTATATTATAGAGAAAATTCTACCAAAATTTCTTAAAATTAGAAATGTTACAAAGTTGGTATCAGAGTTTCGAGTTAGGATTCTATAAACATCGCTTATAATAGTGAGAAAGTTTTGGAGATATTTTAACCTGTTGTTACCCATATTTTATTATTCTATATGATTTTAACTATTTTTTTTAATATTATTTTAAATATTATTCCATACATTTTTCGTAATATAGGGAGAACCAAATATGAAAGGTAGACCTGTGTGAATAGGAATGAATAGTATTCGTTAGGTGGTATTCTTGTGAAGGACTTACGAAAAATGTATGTTGATAGGATGAACGAAAGACAATTTTACATTATTTGAATAATGATCCAGGTCCACATGCTCTTAAAGATGCGAAGAATGAGGCATTAATGAATTTAAATGTCTATGACAAAGAAACGAATCAGAATAAACTTATAACACGACATTTATTCTCTATTAGGAGATTTCTAAATACTTATAGGACTGAAAGGCGTTGGATAAGTAAGTTAAAAGAAAGTTTAGCAAATGAGATAGGTTTAGAAGGTGAGAAGAGTATAACTTGTGAGACTAGTGAAAATAAATCAATGATATTAGATCCTTTTCCTATTAGAATAGAGGAATCTTTTGAACTTATTGTTATTGAAGACACTTATGCAGAGTGGTGATGAGATGGTGTAGGAAAAACAAACTAGATAATGCCTGACCTTTTATATGTATATAATGGTTTTGTATATATTTATATGGGGTAACTTAAGTTGTGTTATCTTTTGTTGGTTTTGTTGTAAAGAATTCTAAACTTATATGTTATAAATGACTTTTGTTTTATCCATGTTTTTGAAATTTATTCATTTTGCGTGGCTTTACTTTGATTGTTATGACATAAAATCTATCGTTTTAGTATGTCTGATAATAGGGAAATAGATGCATCCTCTTTGTAACGAAGGAAGAGTTTGGTGAATTTTGCCAAATAATAAAAGAATTTGTTACTATTTTTCGTGGGTTTACTGGTAATTCATGAAATTAGGGTAATGGTAATAAAAGTCAAAATATGTCAGTATTGAGTGAATTTAAAAAACTCAATCCTCCAACATTTAACAAAAAGACTAGTCCATTAATTGCTGAGAAATGGTGGAAGAAATTAACAGAATTTTGGATGCTATGCAAGCACCCAAAGAGATTTGAGTTAAACTTGCAACATTTCAATTGGTTGAGCAGGCAAATCATTGATGAAATACTGTTAAAATTATAAAGCAGGAGGAAGAATGGACGTGTGATGCCATGTTAAATGAATTTATTCATCTAACTCAGGAAAATATGTTAGTGGCATAATATGAGGTAAGGTTTGAAACATTGAGTCAATTTGCTCCTTCAATGATTTCATAGGAGAGAGACAAAACTAAGCAATTTGTGAAAGGATTAAAGTTGACACTTTGGCACGAACATATGATGTTAGCCTTCAAAACTATTTAGAAGTGGTTGAACGATCTTTGATGATAGAGCAAGATGAAGAAGAGATCAAGCAAATAATGGAATTAAAGAAGAGAAGTTCTATCCACAAGCTTCCTAAGTGGAGAGAAAAGAGACAAATGAAAAGCCAGTTTCCTGTCCATAATTATTGAAGTTCCCACAAGATACCAGAAGTATGTTTTGAGTACAGGCAACGAGGTCATCCTCAAAATGTGTGTCCACAACTAAAGCAAACATAAGACCAAACAATTAGGTCAGTTCAGGGAAGCACCCAAGATGATCAAAGGTTCTATACACCTTTAGTTGTATGTTTTGAATGTGGAGAAAGTAGCTATTATCGAAACTAGTGTTCATGTCTGATGCAGGCACCAAGTCAAATTAATAGCTTACATTAGGGAAATACTCAGTCAATAGCACAACAAAGTCAGCAAGGTAGGCAACCACACAAAGAAATCATGAGCAATTGCTTCACATACCTCAAAAATCACAAGGGTGAGGAAGACCTAAAGTTCAAGGTAGAGCTTATATTATCACTCAGAATGTGGATCGACTAGATCATATTGTAATAAAAGGTATTTTTCTTTTATTCAATACTTGGGTTAGAATATTATTTGATTATGGTGCTACGCATTCTTTTATTTTAGCAGAACTAGTATCTTTCTTGGGTTTAAAAACTGAATCTTTAGAACATGAGTTATCAGTTAAAACGCTTGTTGGAGGTGGAATAAATTTAGATAAGATGTATCATAATTGTGAAATTGATATACGTGATTATAAGGTCACTTTTGGGTTAGTTGTAATGAAAATGGTATATTATAATATGATGCTGAGTATGAATTAGTTGTTATCTTTTGATGCGACTATAAATTGTCAAAGAAAAAGGGTAATTGTCAATCTCCCTAATGGCAAAAGATTTCGTATCTTTAGAGGTATAGAGAATAATTAACATTGTACCTATATTGGGTATAATGAATACAAAGATTACTTAGGATAGAAGGCGAGTATGATGAGTTATGATATTGGTGGTTTAGCAATTTCAACCGTTTCAGTAATTGATGAGTTTCAAGATATATTTCATGATGATTTACTCGGATTACCCCCTGAGAGAGGAGTAGATTTCCCTATTGAGACATATCCTGATACTACACCAATTTCAATAACCCTTTATAGGATGGCAAGTTAAAGATTCAATTACAGGAGTCACTAGATAAAGGTTTATTCAATCTAGTACTACTTTTCCTTAGGGAGCACTGATTTTATTTGTTAAAAAGAAAGATGGGAGTTTAAGGTTGTATGTGGACTACAAAAATTGAACTGGGTGATAGTAAATAACAAATATCCTTTGCCCAGAATTGATGACTTGTTTGATTAGCACATGGTTTTAGATAGTTTCTGTAGATTAATCTTCGATCTGGCTACCACCAGTTGAGAGTCAGAGATGAAGACATTTCAAAGACGGCCTTTTGTACTAGATATGAACATTTGAGTATGTAGTGATGCCATTTGGTTTAATAAATGCTCCTACAACATTTATGGATCTGATGCATAGAATTTTTTACCACTACCTTGATCAGTTTATAGTGGTATTTGTCGATAATATTTTAATATATTTCAAGTCAAAGGAGGAGCATGAACAATACTTGCACATTACCTTGCGAGTGTTGAGGGAACATCATTTACATGCGAAATGGAGTGAGTATGAGTTCTGGATGACTGAGGTTAAATTTCTTAAACATGTGGTATCTAAAGAGGGTACTTCTATAAATCCTGTTAAAATGGATGCAGTGCTTAACTGGAATAGACTCAAAAATGTGTCAAAAATTAGAAGTTTCTTGGTTTAACAAGATATTATCACAGATTTATAAAAAATTTCACAGGAATAACAACACCTTTGACTCAATTAAGTAGAAAATGGTGAAATTTGAGTGAAACGATGAACATGAGTAAGCCTTTATGGAGTTGAAAAATCATTTGACCTCAGCCCCAATTTTAATTATTTTTGAACAAAGTGTAGGATATACAGTTTATTGTGATGCTTTACGGGTGAGTCTTGGTTGTGTTTTAATGTACTTAGGGAGAGTATTGGCATATGGTTCACGCCAACTAAAGGCCTATAAGCATAACTATCCTATACATGCTTAGAACTTGCCACCATTGTATTTGCATTAAAGATATGGAGATAATATTTGTACAATGAGAAATTTGAAATATTATTAAATTATAAAAGTCTTCAATATCTTTTTATGTGAAAGGATCTTAACTTAAGGTAGATAAGGTGGATAGAGTACCTAGAAGATTATGATATCACTTTGCATTACCATTCACGTAAGGCTAATGTGGTAGTAGACACCTTGAGTAGAAAGTCACAAGACATATTGGCAAAATTTTCTTATTATAGGTGGAAGATGTGCAATGATTTAGAGGATTTTGATTTAAGGGTTAATGAATCAGGAGATCAACCTGTCTTATTTAACTTAGTAGCCCAACCTACCATTTTTCAGAAGGTGATTACTACTCAACAAAGTGATCCTAAAGCTAAATCAGTGTGAGCCAAATTAGAGAATGGTAAGGCTATAAAGTGGTGGTTTATAGATTCATGCGATGGTTTAAGGTTTTTGGTAAACTTTATGTGCCATCAAATGAGTCTTTTAGAAAAGATGTGCTTAACGAAACTCATAAATCTAAAATTACCATACATCCTGGTAGTATAAACATGTACCAAAACTTACATACATATTTTTTGTGGAATGGAATGAAGAGAGATGTGGGGGAATTTGTGGTTAAGTGTTTGACATGCCAACAAGTGAAAGCAAAATATCAGAAACCAATTAGATGGGTAATTGTGAACAGATTAACAAAATCTGCTTACTTTCTACCTATCAAATATACCGATTCTCTAGAAACATTGAGTAAATTTTATGTCCAAAAAATAGTGAGATTACACGGGGTGCCTTTGTCAATTGTATCTAATAGAGATACAAAGTTTACATCGCAATTTGTAGGAGTTTATAAAAGGCTATAAGCACTAAGGTGAATTTTAGTATGACTTATCATCCTCAGATTGATGGTCAATCTGAGAGAATTATTCAAATACTAGAAGATATGCTCAAATCTTGTGCTTTAGATTTCCAAGGCTCTTAGACTAAGAATTTACCTTTAATCGAATTTTCTTATAACAATAGCTACCAAACTAGTCTTAGAATGGCTGCTTTTAAGACATTGGATGATAGACCATGTTGATCTCCTATTTGTTGGGCAGATATTAGTGAGACATTAATTGTGGATTTGAATTAGTAAGAGAAATTATTGAGAAAGTAAACATGTTTAAACAATGACTCCTTGCAGCTCAAAGTCTTCATAAGAGTTTCGTGGATCATAGACGGAGACTATTGGAATTTGAAGTGGGTAATCATATTTTTCCAAAGGTCAAATCTCGTGCTGGAATAGCCAGATTCGAGAAGAGTGGAAAGCTTACTTTAAAGTTTATTGGTCCTTTTGAGATTTTGGAATGAGTTGGTCAATTATCTTATAGATTAGCTTTACCTTATCAACTATCACAAATCCATGATGTTTTTCATATCTCAATACTTAAGAAGTACTAGCAGATCCTTCACATGTCTTGAAATGAAAAGATCTGACATTAAATGAGGACATTTCTTATGAAGAGAAGCTTATTCAAATTCTAGGTCGTAAAGAACAAGTTCTTCGCAAAAAGGTTATCAAATTGGTGAAAGTTTTGTGGCAACATCATGGAATAGAAGAGGTTATATGGGAGGTTAAGGATCAAGTACGATCCCAATATCCAAACTTATTTCGATCAGGTATGTAAATTTTAAGGACCAAATTTCCTTTTAGGAGGAGAGATTGTAATAGCTCGAATTTTTATACTAATTTGAACGTATATGTTTGGATATATCAACTTTATATTATATGAGAATATAGAAATTTAGAATTTATAAAATAAATATGTTTATTTTTCAAGAGATTTTTTATTAGGATAAATATGTTTTTGATTTTAAAATAATAGTATTATTGGATAATATAAGTTTTATTGTGGGTGAATGGTGTAAAAAGAAAAATTAATGATCTGATTGAAATTGAGAGGCCATGTGTCTTTTCCTTTAATTGAATTGATAATTGGTGTAGTATGTGCATACGATGAATAGGTTACCAAGTGTAAGGAAATAAGAAAGGAGAAAAGTTAGGCTTGTGCTTATTAATCCATCATATGGCCATGTGGCAAAAATATATGAAAAAAAAGGTTTTGTTATGGCAGTGGGTGGATTTATATGTAAATGTATATGTGTTTATATATATATATAACCTTTGCTTTTACAAATTAGAAGCAAAGGTCAGAAAATGAAAATAGAAAGAGAAAAACGAAAGACGAAAAGGAAAAAGAAAGAAAGAAAGAAAAAGAAAAGAAAGGAAGAAGGTTGGATTTGAATTTATATTTTAGATGACTAATGTTGGTTTTAAAGATTTGTAAATTATTTTATATGATTTAATTGCAGAAACTTAAATTATTAGTGTATAAAAATGTGTTTAAATACATATATCTATATGTATACATATTTTTAGATGATTAAGTTTGGATCATTATTTATTATTATTTGTTAAATTGATATTAGGAGGTGACTGAAAGGAGAAGGAGAAATCAACAGAGACAAAGAATTGTCATGCGTTTAGCAAGTAGGTATTTATATGCATTTGGTATATCTTAGTTTTAAAACTGAAAAGTAGGGTGTTTTATGACATTCAAAGTTTTTAATTTAACATTTATGAATTTCCTGAATTATCATGTATTGATTCAATTAATTGTTTTTCGAATCTGATTTGCATGTTATATTTTCAAATACAGTGAGAAAATTGTATTACTACGTATTGTATTTTTATGAATGGATGATTTATATGAAAATGTTATGAAATAATTTGATAAATGAAAATATAACAGGCATGATTATTGTTGTGATGTGGCACCGGTGTTTGAGGTGATAGTCTTTAGGAAAAATGCCCCTAAAGTATGTTTCTGTTGGGACAACAGTCCTTGAGAATAATGTCCTTAAAGTACGTATGGATAGTTTTTGGGGTGGTGGTCTTTCAAAGTAATGCCCCTAGGGTACGTAAGAATAAAATTAATAAAAATTGTTTTTAAATAATGAAATTAATGTGTTTTATGTTGTTTATATGAATATTGAAATTGAGATTTTGGTTAAATATTTTACTACACTCTTATAAGAAATCAATAAGTGTTTTTTATGTTCAAATTTGTTTATGGGCCTAGTATTTCTGACAATGACAATGGCTTCTTTATTTCTTCATGTTAAAAAAAAATAAGATTTTTTAAATCTGATGGGGTTAAATGCCATTCTTTTTTTTTTTTTCAAGACTTAACGAACACAGATATTAATTTAACAAATTTTTAAAATTGCCTTTATGTATAAATATTTATTGGGCATTAACTTATCCTTACTTTTCAAATTTGAGTGATGCAGTAGATTTTTTTTAAGTAGAAGACGGGTACTTCAGGACAAAAATTTTACTACTTTTGAAATTATGTCTTGATTGAGAAAGAAAGCAATTCTATATATTTTTCTCTAATAACAATAGTACAATGTTTATATAGATGTAAGAACTAATCTCCTATTGAAATAGGGAAATACTATTCCTATCATAACACAAATCCTAAGTAGACAAGAATTAATAAAATAATTTCCTATTAGGTTTTAACACTCCCCCTCAAGTTGGAGTATAGATATCAATCATGCTCAGTTTGGAACAAAAATACAAGAAAGTTCCCTTATGCTCCGCTTTGGTAAAGATGTCTATAACTTGATCTTTTAACTTTATATATGGAGTTATAACTTCTTATGAAGAAATGATTTCCCTTAAAAAGTGATAATCCATTTCTATATGCTTCATTCGCTCATGAAACACAGGATTTTTAAGTATATATGTTGCAGTCTGATTATCACAATATATTACCGAAGGACGTTTTACTTCAATGCCAAGTTCTTTTAATAGATTTTTAATTCACATAAGTTTACAAGTAGTGTAGGCCATAGCTCGATATTTAGTTTCAGCACTAGACCTAGCCACAATATTTTGCTTCTTACTATTCCAAGTCACTAAATTACCACAAAAAAAAGTACAATTACCACTAGTAAATCTCCTGTCAGTTTTCGATCCTGCCCAATCTGCATAAAAAAAGCTCACAATATCTAACTTGCTATTTTTCTTATAGAAAATTTCCATTCCAATCGTTTGTTTGAGATATTTAAGAATTCTATATACTGCTTCCTAATAAATCTCCTTTAGATTTTCTATGTATTGACTAACTAAATCTTACTGCAAATGTGATATCAGCTCTAGTTACTGTCAAAAAAATAAACTTCCCCACAAGACTTCTATATCTTTGTCTATTTTTAAACTTAGGGTTATCTTCACCATCCAATTTCAAATTTGGATCCATAGGAGTATCGACTGGTTTGGACCCTAACACTCATGTCTCTACCAACAAATCTTGAACACATTTCCTTTAAGATAATACTAGCCCTTTATTCCCTTTTGCTACTTTAATACCCAAAAAGTATCTGAGGTGGCCTAAGTCTTTTAGCTTGGAAATGTTGCTTTAGTTGTTTTTTCACTTCCTCAATGCCACACAAATCACTTCCAGAAATAATAATATCATCGACGTAAACTATAAGAATAATTAACCCAGACAGTATTTTCTTCACAAAGACTGAATGATTTGATTGACATCTCTTAAAATTAAAACATAATAGAACCTCACTTAGTTTCTCAAACCATGCCCTTGGAGATTGTTTAAGATTATAAATTGCCTTCTTCAATAGACATACCAACCCAGACACTCCCTTAATAATAAAACCAGGAGCTTGCTCCATATAAAATTTTCCTACAAATCTCCATACAAAAAGGCATTTTTGAAATCAAGTTGAAAGAGAGGCCAATCATAAAAAACTGCAAAAAATATGTGAACCCAAACAAAATTAAGCCGAGCAATAGGAGAAAAAGTCTTAAGATAATCAACACTATAGGTTTAAGTAAATCCTTTGGCTACTAAACAGACTTTTAGTCTCTCAATAGTGCCATTAGGGTGATATTTAATTGCAAATACCTACTTGCATCCTACAGTTTCTTTACCATCTGGTAGTTTTTGTAGATCCCAAGTGTCACGATCACAAAAGGCTTTCATCTCTTCTTCCATAGCCAACCTCAAACTAGGATGAGTTATAGCCTTTTGAAAATTCCTAGGCAAAGAAATACTAGACAAAGACAAAGCAAAGGCACGAAAAGAGGGTGACAAAAAATCAAAAGAGACAAATTCAGCAATAGGGTATTTTGTACTATTCCTCCTACCTTTTTGAAGGGCAATGGGAAGATCGAGATCTGAACAATTAGTTTTCGGACTAGGATCTTGATCTGGGGCCGTCATTTGGATAGAGGATGCGTCTGAAGGAGTGCTATCACTCTACTGATCATTTTGAGGATTATTTCTTCGACGTAAATACACTTGTATGGGCTTGTAAGGAGGAGGCACAAGAGTAGGGATAGGTATGGTTGGTGTAACAAGATCAAACTCTAGACGAGAGTCTCTTTCTGAAAAATAAGGAGTGGATTCAAAGAAAGTGACATCAGTACTAAGATAAGTTTTCCCAAAGACAGGATCTAAACATTTATACTTTTTTTGAGTTCTAGAATAACCAAGAATACATTTAACAAACCGAGCAGAAAACTTATCAAAAGGGTTAAATGTATGAATAAAATAAACACAACCAAAAATGCAAGGTAGAAGAGGAAATAGAGGTTTATCAGGAAATAAAATAGAGTATGGTGATTTAAATTTAAGAAAAGAAGAAAGAAGTCGATTTATAAAATAACATGCAGTAAGAATAGCCTCCCCCTAAACTTGGATGGAATTTTTATATGGAAAAGAATTGTTTTTAGCAACATCTAGTGAGTGCCTATTTTTCCTTTCAGCCGCCCCATTTTGTTGAGGTGTATAAGGACAAGAGGTTTGATGAATAATTCCTTATTTCTTACAAAATTCAGAAAGTGTAGAATGACAATGTTTTAAGGCATTGTCAAAACGAAATGTTTGAATAGAAGCACCAAATTGAGTTTTTATTTCTTTAAAAAATAATTCAAATACATAAGAGACTTCTTATCGTTTTTTTAAAAGATACAACCATATAGCACGAGAACAATCATCAACAAATGACATAAAATACTTAAAACCATGACCATTAGGGATTCGATATGGACCCAAAACATTAGAATAAACTAATTGAAAAGGATGTGAACTTAATTTATTGACTCGTGATGGAAAAGAGACATGATGATGTTTACCAAGTTGACAAGACTTACACTTAATACTAAAGGTAATATTAACCGGTAGACCCATGTGTTTAAGAAGTTGAGAAAAAAGATATCTTAATCTATAGTGCCATTGCTATGTAGAAACTGACGTAGATAGTGCACAATTAAAGGATGGTAGATTAGAAATGTGATATACTTTATTTGTCTCACCTCCTCCACCAATCGTCTCCCTCATACCAAAATTCTGAAAAACACAATAAGATGAAAAAAATGTAATTAAGCAATCGAGATTTTTAGTTAATTGACTAATAGATAAAAGATTAACATGAAATTTAAATACACAAAGAATTGATAAAAGAGTAAAATTAGAATTGGTAAAAACAATTCCTAAACCTTTAACATGGGTTTTTGTGCCATCTGCCAACATTATCGAAGATAGTTTATAAGCTAAAGAATAAGATTTAAAGATAGAATGATTACCGGTCATATGAGATAAGGCTCCAGAATCAATGATCCAAGGAGTGGAGTTAGAAATAGATAAACAAGTATTTGAGATACCTGATTGGGCTAAAGTTGAGGACCTTTAGTTGGTGGAGTACCTAGAGTATGCATATGATTAGCTTCTTTGGACAATGGCAGCTAGGGTTAGAAGAAAGTATAGGTGTAGATGAGTTCTTTCCTTGATTAAAAGAACTTTGATTAGACTATTATGATTTACCAAACTTTTCCCAACATTATTCTGAAAGATGATTAGTACGTCCATAATGTGTACATAGTTTTCCAAACTTTTCGCAACATTTTTTGAAGGATGATTAGTACATCTACAATGGATACAAGGAATGCGACCACTTTGTCCTTTACTACGACTTCTACCTCGTTCACAAAAATTGTCCTCTCCGATCACCCCCAGTAGAAGCAAGAGCAGATGCTTCTTGGTGGGATTGTTTTGTATTGACTACTCTTTTAAGACGTGCATATGCTTGTTTGATAGTAGGCAATTCTTTCTCAGTCAAAAAACTATTTTTGGCACCTTTATAAATTGGATTCAAGCTAGAAAGAAACCTTGCCACCAATAATTCTTCAAGTTGTTTCTGAAGAGTTGCTGCATCAGTAGTAAAAGGATGATATAAATTTAATTCTCCCCATAATCCTTCTAGAATTCCATAATGTTCAGTCAATGACTTATCTCCTTGCTAGCCAGAAAAGAATTTAGCGTAAATATTACAAATTTGGGATATATTTTTGGCTTTTCTAAATCTATCTTGAAGGGACTCCCAAAGTTCTTTAGTTATACTAACCCACATTAAACTATCAGCAATCGATTATTCCATACTGTTCCACAACCAAGTAGTAACCATAGTATCTTTCTGCCGCCACTTTAAGTACTACTTTGATTCTTTTTCTGGAGGATCATCAATCAAATATTTTTTTTTTCCTTGAGCAATCAAGTATTTCTCAACTCCCTTTGACCACAAGAGATAATTATCCTCAGACAGTTTTATTGCAGTAATTAGAACCCCAATACTAAGAGGACTAAAAGAAGATAAAGTAGACATGTGTAGCCACAAACAATAAGCGCTACAGTAGCTGTGAACAGTAAACTGAAGTAGTTAGCATATAATAGATCTTTTTATTCTACTACTTTTTCACTTTTTGAAATTGTTTATACCTTTAATTATTAAACTCTTATAGGTATTTTACCTTTGCCTATTAATGAACATGCTAATTTTAATAGTAAGAAAAAGGCAAATTTGGTAAATGATTTACATACCAAGGTTCGGGCTAACATTGAAAGGAAGAATGAGCAATATGCTAAGCAAGCTAATAAGAGGCGTTTGAAGATTATTTTTGAACTTGGAGATTGGATTTGGGTGCACATGCATAAGGAGAGGTTTCCTATCCAAATGAAATTGAAATTACAGCCTAGAGGAAATAACCTTTTCAAGTTTTAGAGAGAATCAATGATAATGCCTACAAGTTAGATTTACCAGACAACTATGATAATGTTAGTGTGACTTTTAATGTTGCTGACTTATCTTTATTTGATATAGGTGATTCGAGGACGAATCCTTTCGAGGAGCGAGAGAATAATGGAGATCAAGGCGCTAGTCAAATGGTTCGAGCTAACATTCTCAAATATTTTCAAATTTTTGCAAGAAATCAGTGGTCCAATGATTAGGGTAAAGACAAAGAGGATGAAATTGGCTTTACAAGGCTTAATCACGGAAGTGTATGACAAAGAGGTTATTTTAGAAGATTTTAAGGCTATTCTAGAAGTTTTCAAAACTTCACCAAAGATAATCACTTATCTTTATATGCAAGAAGAAGAATAGCCCTACGCCACTAAATTCTAATATCATACGGCAAAATTAGAGTTTTGAAAATTTCTTATTTTATATAGAATTAGTTTTCTAATTTGTTTAGAATTGTCATATTTCCTATTTTGATTAGAATTATAGTTTTTCTCTTTTATTTGGGATTTCTATTTTTACTTAAGATAGAATTTCTATTCTTACTTAATTTTGGTTTTCTATTTATTTAGAATAATAATGTTTACATGCCTATATAAAAGACTACAACTATGTAAAACGAATTATCATCACATCATTAATAATATTGAGATATCTTCAGTAAGCGTAGTTTTGTGATCTTATGTTCTTGGTAGAATAAAATATCTTAACTTATCAAATGAGTGATCAACCTTTGTAGCATCTTCAAGATTGAAATTTTAAGGATTTAATTTTTTAAATTCTAATCTAATCATCTATAACTTGTTTTCTAATTCCTGGGGTACACATAATAACTAATTCAAAAATTTTTAAACAAGTCGTTTAATGGATTCTTATCAATGAGTGCGTGCGTGTGCGCGTATGCGTGTGTGTGATTACACAAGTAAGGCGCTATTACATAAATAGAGAGGTGACAATATCACCTTTTAAACGTTATAAAATATTTAGAAACTATTTAATATATTTATATTACTCAAACCCAAATATGATTTTAGTTTATTAATATATTAAATTTCACTTTTTTTTATGATTTAAATTATATTAATAAGTTTTATAGAAGGGTAAATGCACGTTTGAAAATTACTTGATAGATTCTTTGCACTAGAAAACAAAATTCATTAATTTAAAAATGTTTTGGAACTTCTAAAATTAAAAAAAAAAATTATATGGACATAAAATGAGACGTAAACTTTCATCAATTTGTAAATTTTTTAAAGAATTTAATATAGTTGATAAAATTATCATTAAATTATAAGAAGTGAACTATTGATCAATGTTCTAGAAATAGTTATGAGTGAAGATAATTGTTAAAATATAACTTTTTAGTTAAATAACAATATAATATTATATTTTATAGTAACAAAAAATGAATATTTTAAACAACTATAATGATAAAATATATATATAATTAAATTTGATTTATTATTCAATATATAATGAGTTAATTTAATTTAATTAATGGTTAAATATATTTAAATATATTTTTATACTTAATAATTTGAAAAAAAAATTATATATACAAGCTAATCTAATTACATTATAAATACTTCAATTCAATTCAATCCTATTTTATTTTATTATATATCTTATTCAATAAAATTCAATCCAATTTCGCGTAGTAAAAGAGTCCTTAATGTCGTTCATAAAGAATTCAAATACTATTTTAATTAGCATGTTAAAAACTATCTGCTAATTTAAAAATTCTTTAATATTAATTAAATTTAACAAAGAATTTTAAATAAATAATCAAATATATAGATAAAGAATTTTTTTATAACAATTTTGAAATGTGCTTTTAAAAAGTATAAAAAAAAATTAATATATATTAAGGTTTAGCATTTTAACATGTGGAGGAGAGTTTGAATAAAAAAACACGTACCTCCCTTGTCTCTATCTAAATCCATCCAAATTATACTAAAAAGTTATATTTGCCCTTTATTTTTTAATATTTAAATAAGACAAAAGTTGTTGTAATTTCCTATCATTTTCTTTTAAATTGTTTATCGGTTATTATAGACCCTATTGTCCAAACTAGAAGCCATCTATCTGACAATTTTTTGACTTTGAAGAGAGAAGTAGATAATGTTGAGTGCAAAATTGGCCTTGAATATTGTGAAAATTTGTTGTAACCGTTGCAATTCAACGGTAATATTCACCTACACATATGAGGCAAACATGTATTTTACCCTTTCACTATCTCATTCACTCTTATGACCTCTTTACAGACTCAAAAAGGAAGCTAAAATTATTCAATTTATTTGCATTAGTGAGCAGCAAAACCATTTTGACCCAGTTTCTTTGCAAGCATATTATCTATGGCATCTACGAGTTCAGAGTAGTAGAAAGAGAAAGCAATGGAGGAAGGAAGTAAATGGAAATATGATAAAACTTCAAAACAAATACTACGTGCAATAAGAAATCTAGTGTTGGGATCTCAGAATACACAGAATCCAAACAAGCTATACTTTTGTTGCAGGTATGATCAATGCAGGTTTCTTAAGTTTTGGTGTCCAACAGATGATAATTTAGAAGGCAGCTTATGGTTTGAAGAATGTGGCTCTGAAATGTTAGTGGATAAACTAGAGCAAATCCAACACCAAGTGCATAAGATAACAATAATGCGTAAAGGTGGATTGGGCAAAAATGTAGATAAATTTCAGTCTAAGATGACATTAGTTTCCAATGTTGTGATATGTATGCTAGCTATGTACATTGTGCTTTCTAAGTGCACGAAATAGATAATGGTAATGCAATTATATGTTACTTTGACAAGATGAAATCAATGCCCAAAGCTAGCATAATGTAATGATGTATTGCACTGCTATAAGATATTTTACTTAAAAATGCATTCCAAACATTCTCTAAATAGCATACACAAATTATATGCCCTAACTTAATGGTGCAACCTCTAAATTGTAGCTATACGAATAGCATCATCAATGCAAGCCAACCACAATAGCATATCAAAGGGCAAGAAATAATGTATCAGTTAACCCAAACAACCTAAAAACCAGTGCAAACACTTATTCATAACAGGTAAAACTTCTCAACTATAAACCCAATGTTCCAAGTAGTATATGTATATGTATGTATATGTGTGTATATATATATATATATACACACACACAAACACACACACATATAAATTTCACTGTTTGTTGCCTACCATGAGTGCAAACAAATAATCCATACCAGTTCAGAACAGGTTATATGTTGGTTATATTGAATCAGCATACATAACCATATTCTTGACATGACAAATAAATACACAAACTAGAAACATCACACTACCATTTGTAATATACAATATTCCAGCAAGTGCTAAAGATTAGTGAATCCATCAAATGCATGGCATACATTACAATTTGTTATCCATGCAATATGCATCAGATTTACAATAAAAAATTATAATCTATCTAAGCATGCAACATAAATGCATAAAGACCACAATGAATTAAATGGTCTGGAAATCTCTTTGATGGTAGATGATGCTGCATTGACCCCACAAAAGCATCAAATGAGGTATCATCTTGCTAGATATCATCCCATGAAAAATGTTTTTTACCTTTTTGTCCAAAACGTCAAATTCATATCAGCTTGGCTAACCTACATAGGCATCACCAAAAAAAAAATTAGTCATTATATGTTTATCAAGTTTCATACTCATAATTATGAACTAACATGTGACTTTGAACCTGATTAGGTGTTAGCATGACTTGTAGTTTTTGTGCCTAAACTTTCTGGTATAGCCACTTCATTCATTTTGGAAACCTGCCACATGAAGAGTATTAGACAAGGAACATCAGTTTTCGTTAAGCGCATGAACATAGATAATAAGTCAGGACAATAATTCTCTTACTCTGTTTGATTTCCTTTGTTCCTTCCCAGCAACCTTTTCACAAGTCCTCTTGTTATGCCTTTACCCTAACACATTATGCACCTTACAGAACAGCTCTTTTTTTATTTTAGGATATTTATCTTATTCTCTTCTTTTACTCTTTTTTGGCCTAGCACTATGTTTTTTCCTTTTTCGTGGGTCCAACTCATTGTCAAAAACCCATGGCCACTCATTTAACTTGGCATAAGCTTTATATGTTCCTTGTATGTTTTGAGGTAGTACTTTTTGGTCAAGCATATACTGACATATTTGCTGTAGTCCTATCTGATTTCATCTATACACCTAAGTGCAAGAACACAGGGCACACCAAAAATTTTCCACACTCCACATTCACAATCTCTTGCCCCTTGACAATGTGTCTATCCTTGCTATCTACCAACACCTCGTATGAATCATCATCACCAAACATTATATCCATATCCCTGCTCATCTCCCTCACTTCTTTTGTTAACCACAAGAGGCAGAACATTTGTCCATTTTCTAACTTGAATAAACCTACTTGAATGCCAATAAAGCAACAAGAAAACAAATGCAAACTGGGTTAGTATCTGATAATGAAACCAGCATGCTATGAGGTTTAGTTTTAGTATCATACCTATTATGTATTAGCTCCATAGTCTTGATTCTAATTTCTTCACACATTCGCAAGATTAGCAAGCTTTGAACTCATTAACCCAGCTGTTGTAGGTCTCACTCATGTTATTTGTAACATGAGCTGACTTGACCTATGTGCTGAAATGGTACATGCTCCAATTCCCAAATAGAATTTCACTCAACTACTTATGGGTAGCAGAGCTGATTTTCATGATCTCCTCCATATATGTGTTGAATTGAGCACCTAAACCACTCCTTGCAACAACCAAAAACAATTTTTTCAGTATAGCTCCCGGAAACTTTTGCCTGAATTGGCATATATATGCCTGTTGCAAAACCACTTGTCATTATTTAGGAAAACCTCATCCAAAGCATTCAACACACCCTTTTTTCGATATGTCATAAAGCATAACCCAAAGCCCCCATTAACCCCAAATTGTTTGTACAATTTCTTTAAAAAGTACTTCCAAGAGTGTTGGTTTTCACTTTCAACTACTTCAAATCTAAATAGGTACACTCTGTAATTTCCATCTATATGTACAACCACAAGAAGCACACCTTTATAGAGCCCCCTCAAATGACATCCATCTAGGCCTCTAAGTGGCCTACATCCTTGAAAGAACCCCTACTTTTGTGCATCATAGCTTAGGACAAACCTTTTGGACCAATGGTTGTCAACCTACTATCCACTCAATTTTTAAGTCCATAGCAGACCCTAGATTATTTTGTTCAATGGCCAACATATATCTTTTGAGCTTGTTTTATGAAGCTTTATGATCTACCCCAAGTAGTTCTAATGCTTTGTTTCTAGCTCTATACAACCAGATTAGGTGGCATTTGACTTTAAATTTCCTCTTCAGCTCATAGCAATGATCTTGATGTCTATATTTGGGTTTGCTCTAAACAAATGCTAAATTTGGCCAGCAATCCAACAAGATGTTGCTTCCTAATTGTCAAATATCCTCGTGTATGAATGGTTGAGGTTGTATGTCTTAATCTGAAAGGACAACTTATCCCACATCGAACTTGCATGTATTCTCTATGTACACACTTTAGCTGCACACTTACAAGTTACTCTAATTTTCTCATTCTTCAGTCTTTGCAATCTAAACTCATTTCAAATTACAAAAACTTGTAGAACCTTTTGAAATCATACACTTTGCAATTCTATCTTTCCATTTGCAACCATATTGTATTCGAAGCCTCCACTATTTCTTTCATACCTAATTGTCACATCAAAGTTGTCAAAGTCATTATCGATTGAGACATCACTATTGTTTCCAGATTCTTAATCCTTAATAGCTGCATCATCATCATCCTCTCCATAAACGGCAAGGTAATCTTCTAAGTCAAATGCATACAGCTCATTATTTGCTGCCTGTTTTGCCTCTTCATTAGTCACTTTAGGCAGATACTTTTCACTTGGAGGGGTAACATTGTAATCCACTTCACTTGTGTTCTACATCAATTATTGTAGCTGTGAAAAAGGCAAGCGCATCACAGGATTCTACATCATCAAACTGTGGGAAACATCAATACAATTCATATTACTTAACCTCCAAGATGCTGTCAAATTTAGCAAGCCTGGCAGAAGTGTTTGGCACTATCCTATTAGTAGCAATCATCAAGCTTGTAGTCATCATACACTTCATCAAATGCAAAACCATTACGAATGGTCAGCTCAGGGGAATGGTACTGTCCAGAATCAGCTGCTTGTTCTATTTCATCATTTGGTTGGATGGCTACAAGATGTACGTTGCTATAAACCTTTTTATCCAACTCGCCAAATGTAGCAAGTAAATCAACATCACTCTTCAGCTAGACCCAATCCTTGGACCAAGGATTCTCTACTTCAAGATTGACACATCCCCACTCATTGTAATGTTCATCAGGCCTCAACATGCAGATGATACATCCCACAATTGTAATCGTGTATGAGTTTGGAGAAACTCTTGCAATCTCATGAACTTAGTTTTTAATTTTGCGGAATACATCGAATCTCTTTATGCCACACATAATAAACAACATAAAATACTATGAATACATCAATTGGCAATAAAAATGCAATGTAAATGTGCTTCACATGCTAACTAACAAAGAGTATATGCATCCATGGGCTCGAGCTTATTATTCATGCTAAACTTTTTCGCAAACATAGAAGTTTCTTCATGCTCTAGATATACGAAAAAATATTTCACCTGTGTGCTCAAAACAAGTCATCTATACATTCACAAACCTATCAATCTTAAAATGCTACATGATTGAACCAAAAAAAATTAACCAAAGCACACAGCCTATTGTGTAGTCAATATTATAGCCAAAATTGATACTTCTACATGTCATATATACTTGCAAAAACCCATTCAAACTGTGTTCCTAATAAGATCGAAACAAAAACAAATTAACTGAAGCACATAATAGGGCTGTCAATATTATGGCCAAAACTAATACTTATACCTGTAATATATACTTGCAAAAACTCACTCAAGCATAAAATCTGAAAGGATCGAAGCAAACAAAATTAACTGAACCACACAACAAGGCTATTTACTACCAAAACTTATGCTTACACATGTAACCCATGGCCATTGTCACCAATATCACATGCTACAGGTTCAAACAAAAAACCCAACACAAGCGCACAACATAGAATGTTCATGGCGAAAACTGAAGCTTGTCCAGGTAAACCATACATGCATTAACCCACTCAAACATGCAAGTTAACAAATCGAGCAAACCTAGCAGCCCCAACACGCAAAACAGCATAATTAAATCCAAAACTCAAGCCTCTTAAGCAAATCAATTCTTACATACCAATTGAGATACATGTCACAATATTGAACATGTTAGCATGTTTATGCCTATCACAAGTTAACCACCCAACATATCATCGATACAGCCAAAAAGTAAAGCTTCAAAAGTTGTAGGTTGGAATGCTTACCTGGTTTAATTGATAATGCCTTAGGTAAACAATTATCCTTGCTTGATTAGACTCAAACCCAGCTAGGTAAACAATTATCCTTGAAAGAATGGACTCAACCCAGCACTATAACGGGTTTCTCCCATTGCGGTGTTAAATTCGCACGATAATGCTATCGATTTTTCTCCATTGATTGATCGTTGCCACCATCAAGCAAGAAATCAGCTCGATTTTGACAGCCTATTTTATAGTTCTCTGTCATTTTGGGGGTTTTTTGGGTTTGAAACATAAAGTAGCACTATCTCCTTCACTGTGTCTTACCCTCTCAACTACAGTGTTCAAGGAAACACAAAAGAATAACGGAAATTTGCAAAAATATTTACTGTTTACCTCCTTTTTCTCAAATAACTATCGGTTAAAATCAAAAAATGACCACCTCACCTTTTTTTTTTACAAAATTACTTTTAACCCAAAAATTAAAACCTCCTCTTCATTCTTCTTTCTCTTTTCTTTTTTTCTTCTCTCTTTCTTCTTTTTTTCTTTCTTCTTCCATATTCTCTCAACAAATATATTTCTTCTCTAATTTTTTTTACCACAAACTACTAACTAATCATTTGAATTAAAAAAAATCAACCAACCATTTGTATAAAGAGATGGGTAATTTTAATTTAAAAAATAAAAAAAATTTTTAAAAATATAAAAATTGATATTGTTTGTGTGTATTTTTAAGATTATAATATTAAAAATTGTTATTGAAGTGTATACAGGTTGTTTGATTATGTTTGGCATAGATGATTGAGGGAGAAAATGAAAATTGAGATTTTGCAAACAATTCTGCGATGTACTTTCGATCATGGCCAATTTTTTCTTCATAATCGAAAATTAATTTCGATCATGAGAAAAAATACTTGTGATCGAAAGTAACTTTCGATTATGAGTAGTTTTTCACATAATCGAAACTAACTTTCGACCATAATGAAAAAATTGCTTGTGATCGAAAGTTACATTCGATTAAAGATAAATGGCCGTGCTTGAAAGTTTTTTAAGAGTACCATAAAATTTGTCGTTTCCTCTTCATTTTTAAGCAGAATTTGAGCAACTTTAATTATTCTTAAATGATGAAAAATTATCTTTTTTAGAATTGTGTATAAAATATTGCTAATATTATTGAATTTTTGTATAGGTATGGCTGAGGCATTAATGATAGTTACCGTGAACGGGGGCTTATGGGAGCAAACATCGGATGGAGGTGAAAAATATGTTGGGGGGAGGCAAAGAGGCATGTGCGTGGAATGAAACATAATTTATAATGAATTTATACAGATGTTGTATAAGGCATTGGATATTACTCCTTCCGAATATATCATTAAGATAAGGACAATATATTCGTTGTGTACAGAACCAAAAGGGAGGTGGTTGGCCGCAGATATTACCAATGAATTTAACTTTTGAACGTTTATGACTGCTAATAGCCCGTACATGACGAGTAAAAGAGATTATTGTCCATTATACATCACGCTGAATCGTGCATATAGTGGAGAAAAAATAAGGCCACAAGTTTTTAATCATGGTACAATAGGTGGAGTCTCTATAATACCAACCCAGTTTAGGTTTTCAAGTGGAAGTAATCAAGTGAATGTTACACTTCCTGCAACATCACCAAATTTTCACTACAACACAGAATTTCAATACACAGGTCAAGACCTAACAGATAATTACTTCCAATCAAGTGAAGGCCATGAAAGACCTGCAGAACATTATAATTTATTTTCTTATGATGTGACCCCCATATATAGAGGCAATTCTCCTCCTCGATACAATGAAAATAATGATAATGATTATCATGGTTATCAACTGGATATTGGTGGCAATCATACTACCAATCAGTGTTGAGAAACAAGAAATGTAGTAGCCAAAAATACCGAGGAAACAGAAGGTTGTGATTTCGGCCTGGTCATATTAATAGCTCAGCAACAGCTCCATCTACTTCAAATCAATTTATTCGGTGGTTGCCTCCTATTACGCCATGTATCACGATGCCAACAACCTCAGCATCCTCAAGTACGGGATTAGGTAATGTTTGTGTGGAATAAATTTTTAATACGAAGCAAGAACTTCGAGACAAATTAGATTTAATGGCGTTAAAAAATCATCAACGGATCAGTTTGAGGCCAAGTGTATTATTGAGGGATGTGAATGGTGAGTTAGAGCTACAAAAAAGAACAATGATACTTATTGGATAGTGTCTCGCATGAATTCAGTCTATACATGTCAAAACGAAGAATTGTAGGATGGTCATCGGCAAGCATCGACTCGGTTAATAGGAGAACTGATCAAGGATAAGTTTACAGTTGCTAGTAGAATTTACACTTCTAGGAATATTCGTGATGATGTTCATAATGATTATGGGGTTTGCGTAAGGTATATGATGTCATGGCGAAGTAAGGAACGTGCATTAAAGCTCGTGTGTGGCGATCCATTTGAGTCGTTCAAGGGACTTCCGTTGTATTGTCATGTGTTGGGGGAGAAAAATTCTGGGATAGTAACAGCGATTCAGAAAGATGTTGATGACCATTTCTTATATTTCTTTATGGCACTTGGGCCATGCATTCGAGGATTTCGCAGCACAATACGTCTTGTTCTCGTCATTGATGGTACGTTCTTGAAAGGAAGGCTGTAGCCACGGTATTCCCAAGGCAGCCTATGGTTTTTATTCTTATCACATATCTGGAAATGTGAAGGCAAATTACAAGATACGATCGCAACAAATGGAGATTTTCTTGGCAACGTACTTTCGTGCTGTAAAGGCTTATCGGATAACTGAGTGTAACGAATATTTGCAAAATATGAGGAGGATGCATCGGACAACAACTGACTACTTGGAAAACAAGGTTGGACTTAATAGATGGGTAAGAGCATATTTTCCATCTCGACGGTATGACCTAATGACAACCAATATTGCTGAGAGTATGAATGCATTGTTGAAAAGTGCTCGGAGGCTACCCATTACTGCGTTAGCTGAGCATATTAGGTCATATGTGCAAAGATGGTTTTACGAGCATAGGGAAGAGGCTTTAACGAGAAATGCCCATTTGACTGAGGCTACTCAAAAGAAAATTGATTTAGAATTAGAGAAGTCCCGTTCCATGACTGTGCATCTGGTGTCATGTTTCGAATTTGAAGTTAAACTTAGTGGTGTTATTGAGGTTATACACCTACAAGATAAGACATGTAGTTGTTGACAATTTGACCTGCAGCAACTCCCATGTGCTTACGCTCTTGCAGCATGTAGACATATTCGCTTTTTTCATAATTCATTGTGCGCACACTACTACACTACTAACACTTGGATGAATGCATATGCAAAGTCTATTCATCCAGTTGGGAATGATGTCGACTGGGTGATCCCAAATGAAGTACGAGAAATTAATGTCAATCCATCCAGACAACGCCCTCCTTCTGGTCGACCTAAGAAACAGTGAATTCCTTTTATAGGAGAGGAAATTGTTTGTCAAACCTATTTCAGGTGTCAACAAGTTGGACATAATCATGCCACATACAAAAATCTTATCCCCCTCCACCATGGTTAATGACATGTGTTTAATTTAAACATATGTAAGGGTTTTTTTAATTTATTTTTATAGTTATGCACTTCCAAACCAACAAAATATCAAATGCAAACTGAAGCATTAAATGTTTGTATTATTTGTACCACTTTATTTACTTGAAATATGTGTTGTTCTTTTTGAATTCTATGATTTGCGCTCACAAATGTAATGTTATCTGTTTATTTTGAATTCTTTTATTGCTTTGCTGATATTACTTTTATATATTTTATATGTATCTATTGTACGATGTTTACATATGTAAGTTTCCCCACTAAAACAAATAAAATTAATTAATATACCATCAGTTTCCTTCAAATTCACGAGATTTTGAAACTACAGTTTCGATCATGAACTAAAACTACACGTGATCGAAACTACTTTTATAACCTTGTGATCGAAACTGTAGAAACTTTCAATTTTTTTAAATTTTCTGGGATAAACATAAAATTACAGTTTTGAACATGCTAAAAATTAGGGACATGGATGAAACAATCTAGATATTGTATAATACCAAGTGTGTGAAATTAATTACAAAGTATTTTTACACTTTCGATCACATTTAAACCTTTAATCATGATGAAAACCTTTAAATTTTTAGCGTGATCAAATTATAGTTTCAATTTTTCCAGAACGGGTGACAAAATCTTCAAAAGAAGTTTCGATCACGTAGTGTTTAGATGTTTCGATCACGACCAGAATTTTGAACATGATCAAAACTATAGTTTCAATTTTTTCAGAATGGACGACAAAATATTAAAAGTTTCGATCATGTAGTGTTCAGAAGTTTCGATCACGGCTAGAATTTTGAACGTGATCGAAACTATAGTTTCAATTTTTCTAGAACTGGTGACAAAATATTAAAAGTTTCGATCATATAGTGCGCAGCAGTTTTGATCAAGACCAAACTGCAAAACGTGATTGAAACTATAGTTTCAATTTTTCCAGAACCATTGACAAAAAATAAGACGTTTTGATCACGTAGTGCTCAGCAATTTCAATCACAACCAAATTTTTATACGTGATAGAAACTGCAATTTAAATTTTTTCAAAACCAATGACAAAATTTAGGAAGTTTTGATCATTAGGTACTTAGTAGTTTTAATTAGACATAAAATTTTTAACGTGTTCGAAACTGTTCTTATGATTTTTTCATAACCCGTGGCAGATAAAGAGGAAGTTTCGCTTGCGTCATATGCATAAGGTTCAATGTTATACAAAATTTCTTATGTGGGTCGAAACAAATGTTTCGATTTTGTAAGCAAAAAAATAAATAGGGAAAGACAAGTTTAGTCTCAAATAATCATTAGTTTTGAACAGATTCAGCATCGAGCATGATTGTTATTAAATATCCATCCAGTAATATATCTACACCAACTGTCTACAACAACTGATCCCTCCATAAATTTACGGCTATCCTTCTCCTAAAAAATAACCCATATGATGAAAAAAAATTGAGAGGTCTGCCTAGTCCTAAGTAATATATATACATACAGGTGAAAACCCTGCAATTTCCGGACACTTCCTGATGAGGCACTCCATCCACTGGGCGAACCAACTCAAACAAATCAACGCGATACTCGATCTCAGTCTGCACGTCATAAAAACCTGCATCATATAGCATAAATGACATAAGCTCATACACGAGCCTCATAATGTTGGTCATATCCCGATCAAAATGCACTGAAGGCGCCGAGTCATAGACCGTGATACGTCGTCTCCGAAAGTGTACAGCACACGCAACCCAATGACAAGAGCTAATGCAAATGGGTATGAACACTTCATTAACAGTCCACCATGGGCGATGGACAGTGCTCTTTCTATCCTCTACATGTGACTCAATGTTGATGCTCAGAGGGAAGCTTCCTTTTGCCATACGCCCCTTAAGATAATCTTTCCATACACATCGTAGATAAGACTGCAACTATTCGCCAAAAACAAGCTCAGACTTAGTGCACAATATTAACAACAATAGATACAATTTTAGGTATGAACACCTATATTTTAATTTGATATAGGGCTAACGTACGTAAAGGTGTGTAGACGCAACAATCCACTGTTGGGGCACCTGTTCGGAGCATGCTCCCTATCTATGGGCTAGCAGTAACGTGTACTCATCAATATGTTACAATTTAAGGAAATTGTTAGATCAAATCTAATATTAATGACAAAAATTAAAGAAGATATGTTATTGAACCTGTTAAATATAGGAAAACATGGTTATGTTGCATACCTTATCCTCTAGCCATCATCCTTCATCAGCAACAACGCTTACCCAACTTGATGTCATCATAATGATATGGCTCTCAATGTAAACCTCTGGAGTGCTCATCCACTCTAAATACTCCATCCACATCTCTTCAGGAATTGGCCGCATTAGGTCTATTTCATATGCTGAATCGTACGTTGGCCATCCTCTCCTTGTCGAGGGCTCTCGTTGCTTTAAAGGGTTCATATATGGGGAACGCTGTGACTAACTCCTCCTATATTTTCGGCTGTATTGACTAGTGTTTGCTTTGGGGGGGTGTTCAATGATGCGAACACTGTCCTGACCCATGCAATCAAACTGCAAAGTCACAAAAAAAAAAAAAAATTCTATCAGCATAGATTTTCAATTAAATTAACTTACACTAAAATAAAACGAACAGAGTCTCCCCTAAATATTTTCAAGAGATCTTAAAAAAAATTCAGATAAAAATTAATCACATTTAATTTCGATCATATTAAACATGGCTTGAGGTACTGCGAAATAACCCCACAACTTCAAATTCAACAACATTAACTACAATCCAACCTTATACTTTGAAGTATGAGGTACTTATAAGTTAAGAAACTACAGTTACGTAGGAGATGGTCATACCTACACATCTTTATTAGGCATCCACGCGTCCTCATCTGACTCAAAACAAACTCGATTACTCACTTCTCTAACCAATATTGTAAGAGTCTCCTCTTGCCGTCGTAACAACTCCTCCTGACCACGTAAAATATTTTCGTGTCTATGCCACTTTTCTATTTTCTCCTCTTTGTAAGCATCAAAATCAGTACGTAGGGAACACAGCTCACAACGTAGGATCGCACCAAAATGAGATGATGCCGGTTCATCGACGAAATCAGTGGCTTCGTGGTGTGAATATGAAGTAGTAGGAGAATGAGTTGAGGGCTCAGCCATTGGATCCATATTATGCTGTAAAACCATCATCGTACAGAAATAAGAGTAGAAAGTTATAAAATAAGTTAATCACTATACAAATTAAACTTTGAATCTGCTCACCTTCCTCCTATTCTTTCGTACTAGCATGGGCGATGGGATACGCGTATCATGATTTGTAGTCTGAAATATAAGCATGAAATTGTTAATATACTATCAATTCTATTTTTCTCCTTATCGCGTATAGGACATGTTAGCATAAGTTAATACTTTGAAGTGTTTTAGAATATAGTAGGTATAAGATACTTTAAATGAACTCGTGTTTCTCGATGAAGCAGACTCGTCGGTAGGCACGGCCTCGTCATCTAAGTCAGCCCCTTGGCCATTACCACTAAGTGCAGGGAAAAGATCGCCCCCGTACTCCCCGTGCAATGCCTGATCAAAGTCTAAATTTATTACATAGGGCTTTCCTCTTTCAATTTGGTCAGGCTCCAGCACACGTAAAATTGCGGGGGCTGTCCAAAAAAGAAAAAGACAAAAAACCAACCATTATACATTGATCAAATTTGGAGACCAAACAAAACTTGTATGATTTGTAAATCTAAACCTGTCTGTCATTGAATATAAGGTCTTCAAGTCAGTATCGAGAACATTCTTTCTCTTCACAACCCACCTCAACATACGAGGTAGGCGATTACTGGTGCGTGTCCCCATCTCCGTCATGACTGTAAAAACCGCCTCATATATCTAAATTTACGCAATGTTACCATTATATCAGTCCATATATGTTTCTCAACAACTATCACATAGGTGAAAACATAATATTGCTAAAGAAATCATACTTGGAATGCAAATGGAAATCCCACGAGATTATATCGATTCTTATGTTTCTTCTCTTTTCTTTTTTGCTACACAGACTTAACTTTGTGTGTCGCCAACTGTGTACACATTGCTTTACTCAAACATCAAAATGTGTATGTGAATACGATCGATCCCCATGGATAACGATTGAACTGCTCCAGATCACCAACCATCTGCAGTAACCATATATCTGCATGATAGAGTCAGCCTCTTCCAAGTAGAACAAGCTTCAATATGACATATAACGATAACTTCACGGCATCAAAGTCATCAATACAACGAAAGTTCAATGCGTTGTATGCTATCTCTATCTTCCACAAAGGTATAGCCGTCTCTCCCATAAAGTACATATCTATGAGCCTCGTTGTCCCCCCAGTATTATCAGTCGGATAAGGACCAAAGTGTAACCCCGTAATCAAGCCAAACTAGATATGTGAAAAACGAAGAGTGTGCCCACCGACAAGAAACCACATCTCATCCTCGACACCCTCCGTCACCACCTTATGTAAAAGCATATTGTGCACCAAATTTCCAGAGAACTTTATATCCTTTAGCTTTAGCAAGTGACCCAAGCACGTCCTTTCAAATATCTCACGCTGGGCTCGAGTCAGTTTTTGGCAAACTTGCTTTAACACACACGACCGAGATCGCGATGACACTACGATGGGAAAATGGTCGGCGGGCTTAATCTTCAGCTCGGTAGTTATCATCCTATCCATAATTGTAAAAAACAAAAAAATTCAGTGATGTATAATACATGTAGGTAGATAGTAATGTAAGAAGACATCATAGAGCAAGTAAAGGAATCATAAATAATAGAACATATGCATGTAAAATGCATGCATAACTTTTTTATGGTCGAAGGGTAATTTGGAAAAATCGAAAGTGCAATTTCATGCACGCAATTTTAAAAAAGGCAACATGATCGAAAGTACACTTTCGAGCTTGTTGTTGTTTTATATCCACAATCTCATTTAGAGTTCTCAACCATGGAAATTTTTTTAGATTGCAATTAATTAATTAATTATTAAGTTTTCGAAAGGATTAAAGTTGAATTATTAATCAGCCTAACCTTTAAGTAGATCTAGTAGTCTAAAAAATAACTTTTAATATTATTTATTGATGATTTAAGAAATAAACAAAGAGGTAAATTTTAGTTGGCACATTAACGTATGATTGATGTATATAAAATCTAATATATATAGATCAGATTAATGCAAACTGAGAAGGAAACTCTTCCCCCAGAACATCTAATAAAGACGAAAGTATAATTAGACATAGAGTCTCATTTAGTTATCAGGTCAATCAAACAAAGACCTAACAATATGTGTTCAATTTAAAACGAATAGTAAACTCTAATGTCAAAGTATACTATGTATGCACTTTTCATCCCTGTCATTCACAGTCATGACCATCTCAGTTATACTTTAAAACATGGTGGGTAACTAATTCTAAAATTAAACCCACAAATGTGGCAAAAAGAATAAAGAAAGAACAGTTAAAAAAATAAGTTATAATCATAATGTGAAGAGCTTTACATGAAAGCTTCATATGTGCAAAAATTTGTTTAACTTTACACCCTTGCACCATATGTTCAATTACACCTCAATACAAAAATTCCTCCGACCAAACATTGCCATCACATTCTCAATTACCATTAATTTGCAATGGTTCTTTTGTATCCACAATCAATTTCAAAATTTTCAAATGATAGTATATAACACATGCAAACCTGAATATGTAAAATATCAATAAGCTCACCAAATTTCAAGCTTGTTCAAGAACACTTTGCTGATTTTATCACTTTTTAAAATTTGTAGAAAACTGCACCGTTTTCTCCCCTATCATTAACTAAAAAGCCACATTCAACTTGGTAAACTAATAATATGTTGACAAAATATATAACTATGGCACTGCCATCATCTTTATAGAGCTGAAAAGTAAATAAACCTAAAGTAATACATTGTCTAATCCCACATAAACAAATGAAGACTTCAAGGATCATTATGTCTTCAAGAGATTTAAGAACACCGCATGACCTAAAAGCAATATAATATATGCTTTTACAATCAATTAATAGTCTATTAATAGTCTATAATGAGAGCAAAGCAATACATAAAAATTAAAGCCCATAAGAGTTCCAATGAAAATTCACACTGTTGGAAAAGCCCAAGAAATTGATAATACTAATACATAAAAACATATTTTCAAAGTATAAAGTATAAATATGGCACTAGCATGATATATATAATTACATTATAAAATTAATCAAGCATATATATATAATTAGGAAAACTAGCAAAGTTGGCATTGAGTAGTTGGAAGCAAATACATAAGAAAATCAGCAACTAACAGCTAATTGCACTAGCACCAATGGTAAAATCTAGCAACTGAAGTTAAACAAGAAAACAACCACCTTCTAACAAACCACTTTTGTACTAACAGCACCAACCAACATCAGTAATCGCAAAATCCCAAAGTCTAAGAAATAACCAAATAGAGATAGTCGTGATAGAAGAAAAAAAAAAAGTGCTTATAAAATCTATAATTAAGAAAACCCATATAGTTTTAGTGTAGCAAACCTCTTATTTGATTTGGAGAATCATATGACTAATGCAAAGAAGGGTTGTAGTTAACATCATTATTATCCTATGTGAGATGCTGAAAAATTCCACAATCTATCAACAAACTATGTACCTCTAATCACTAACCATTTGTCTCAAAATTACGAAATATAAATATGTATCCATGTGTTTGGCTATTTGTTTTAAATTCCATAATCAGATTTAATTATTATTGTGAATAGCACTTAGAATGTTTTATGGATAACACTAATAAGTAATGTAATGAATTTTACTCAAAGGTAATAGAAAAAAGAAAAACCAAAAATTACATAAGCTTTATTGGTTCAGCACTCTAAACACCAACATACGACAAAGATTTGAAGAAGACTTGCAAGTACATTAATAAAAATACGGCTAATCAGTAAATTTTTCTCGCTAAAAAAAGTAATTAATTTACAATTTGATTAAAATCCAATAAATTTTGCTTTAAATGAGTTTATCATTACATATGCAATTATAATAAGGAGAAAATGCTACTATTATAGGCTTGGGAAGCCAAACAATGCATCTTTATAGCATTTTATTAATGCTATCATTTTTAACACATGCCAATTATGTCATATATTACGTTTGTAGTGTTTTTTAAACGTTAGGAATAAAATATATCAATATTTAAACAATAATTTCTAATTTTCTTACTATTATCAATCAAATTGTAAATATCAAATGTCAAACAATACATATAATTTACCGTTCAAATTATTCTATTGATGAAAATTATATACATATATATTTACACGTATTGTATGAAAGAAACAATATATAAACAATTATATCATTACATAATAAAGCTCAAAGTAGGCCAAATATGCACTATAGTTAAATATTTTTGTTTCCTAATACTTTGTTGTCTTTACTTTGTCTTTATTTCTCAATAAAATATTTGGGATCTTTATAACTTGCATTGTAAATTCAACAAAAAGTTATTTGTATTTCATTAATGAAAATAATCAATAATGATTCTTTAAATGGAAAAATAAAAAATTAGAAACATCAATACTTTGTATAAATAAACGCATATCTTATAAGCAATATTTTTTCTACAAGAGTCACGGATCATAGTTTTGATGATGTAACAAGAAACTCATTTTGAGAGGACTGAAAACAAATCGTATAGGTCATCACAGACCAGTAATAACTAAAACTTTGCATCATTTTATAGGTTTGTGTTTTTAATAATAGCTTAAGCATAGGAAACTAAGGAGAGAAATATTAAAGACTCTGGGCTAACAGTTAAAGCTCCTCTCTAAACTATTAAGCCAAATGTAGCATACCACAAAAGAAAAACACTGTAGTAGCATAACCTAGTCAGCAACCAGCAGAAATAGGTAGCAATCTTGGCAGAACAGCATCAAATAGGCAGCAAAAATGCAACACACAGCAACTACAACAAAATAGCAAAATAGTAGATCAGTAAAAAAACAAAATATCAAAACAACATATCAACAAAATAGCAGTGGCAAGTAAGGAATAGAAGTAAAGCAGACGCAAGAAGCTAAATGCTAGTTATTTTGGACATGCAAGATGAAGAAGTGTCCATGTTGGAAGTGGTGGAGCTCTAATGACAAGTCGATGATATCTATGATGATATTAGTTGTGAATCTGACCCTAAAATGTTGCTGGTGAGTCAAGATGTTCAAAATGCAAGTTGTGAGCTACTAAAGATTAAAAAGAAGACAATGGATCATTTTGTTATTATTTGAAATTTCTATTGTTGTAGTAACAAAAATGTAATGGAATGCAATTATGAAATGATATGATGAAGAATTTAAGTCAGAAAATAAGAGTTATAATATATTAAACAACACTATAGTTTGAAGATAATACCACAACATATAAAGTTTGAAGATAACAATCTTTCCAAATATGAAAGACAGTGAAAAAAAAACTTAACTATCCAATGTTTGTAGTTTTCAACTTTAAAATGCTAATGTTTAATGATTCTTCAACTTTCAAAAAACCTAACCAATGCTTGTAGCAGTACATAGGAATTACTGGATGAGCTCTATACTGTGACTTGGTTGATGTAATTCCACTTTTAAGAAAATAACATGAGTAGCTTAAAAAAGAAAAAAAAGCAGAAATAACAAGGACTATATACCTTATTAATTTGTATTCCTTCCCTTTTGGGTTGATTTTCTGCTTTTTTTCCCCTCTACATTTAAACCTTCTCTTGGATTTAATGCTAATTGTTGACTTGATGGTTGTTGGATTATCTAAGATGATTGATCTCTAGTTGTTTGCCAAAATAAAAATAAAATAATAAACAAATTAGTATAAATATCAAACAATGTTCAACTATTTATAATATCAAATCATTAACTTAACTCAATCTTGCACTCTTTTTGCATTTGCATTTGATAGAGCAAGTGGATATGTTTTAACATTCTGATTGTAACCATAATAGAAGCTGCATTTAATAACGAAGGACTTGTTAGATATCATTAGCTCAGTAGGTTCTCTTCTTCTAAGCTATTTTGGCTTGCTAGCTTGTCTTCTCTTCTTTAGAGAATCAATCTTTATCCTTTCTCCTACATTCCATGTGATTTGATCAGGGATAAAGATTAATCACCACTATATAATTGCATGCCTAAATGGAAATCCATCCACTTTCGAAAATCACAATCACATCCACTTTTGAAAAGCACAACGACATGTTTTTTCCTCCATGCTTATACTAGACCATCTTATAGGTGTGTAGAATATATCAATCACCTTAAAAATAGTGTCACCAAATGATTTGAACACTAAGTTTCTTACTTTCCTTGCATATAACATCAATATCCTTACGCAATCTCGATGTAATTGGTAAAGGCCATTTTTTAGCCTTGTTTTCTTTCTTTATAAATCATTAGCTTATATCTGACATTCTCCAAGAGTGTAAGGTAAAGGTTGTTTCTGTATTTACCAATCTACCCATTTAAGTACTCGGTTGTGTTGTTGGTTGGATCAATAACTATGCAATTTGACTCCATTTTCCATGACATTGAAACAACTTGTCATACCCTTTAACATGACCACCACCAATAAGCTTTAAGGCTAACTTTTTTGCTTATTTGTATAGTTTCATTTTGTGCACTTTAACCTTACAATCTAGCTTTAGAAACTCTCTAATAACAAAAGTTTTCACATAAGAGTTTGACTCCATCAACCTTTTAATTTGTTCAATAATCCATACACTGGTAACAACAGCTGTCTTATCAAACTTAACGCAGTTATTTTGCCCTATAAAACTCCTTGATTACAAAACCTCTATTGTCAACAAAGTGCCCAGCGATTGCCATTCATTGACAACTTTCAACAGAATATTTTCTCTGGATTTTCTAATCATTGTATATTCTTTCAATGTCAAACTTTTGTTTAATCATTACATCATTCAGGACCTTCCGAAAGTGGGCAGCAATATGAAAAACCGTCTTAACCTCAAGCTTACTTTTATCATCTACAAGTGTTTCATATGCATGTTTGTCTAAATACCCGTTAGATTTGCTGTGCCAATATGATCTTCTTCATTAGAACTAAAATTCATCTTCTTCTTGTCTTTAATAGTTGATAACAACTCATCTTGATCACTGTCATCTCTAACTGCAATATCTTTATTATTATCCATAACCCTGCCATTAAAATGTGACCCTACTTTATTGTTGGAATGATTACCATCATTATAATCATACCAATTATCACTTGCTCTCCCTGTCAAGGTTAGCTATATTTGTGTATGGTTGATTCTCATGTGTATTTTGCTGCGATGTTCTTGTATACAGCCGACAATAGAGGATCGTTTTTTACTACTTTAAGGAAGTTGACTAAGGTGTTTGGATTTAGATAGGTATATTGTAAAGTTTCAATAAGCGAATAAGGGGTAAGTTGTTCAGGTGGGGTGAGTGATGGATTTTTCTGTATTGTAGCATGGCTCACATCAACCTCAATTTGATGGACTTTTATTGTTTCATAACTTTCATACACAGACATCAATTTTGTATCTTTTGTAACTTCCTTCTTTTCACAACTTTCTAGATTAAGAACCACAAAGTAGAACTTGAAATAGCATCTAACCCCATCATCTTTGTGATTCTCAGTGCATTTATGTTTAGGTTTCTCAATTTATAATAGTCAGGATAGATAAGACCCGTCAAATGTTTTTGTTTTGGTAAGATAATACTAGTTCTAAAGTAACATTGTCCCTTGCAGAAATGAATTAGGAAAAAAATTACACAATTCCAACACAATTCCAACACGAATTCTAATCATTAAAAATTCAACACATACATACTATCCATAAATTTGTAAAATGAATAAAAAATAGAAAAGAGATTAATGTTTTATGCACTTATATTTATTTAGGTTTTTGTGCGAACATCGTCTAACATGATTTAATAAACGAATACAAGCAACAACAAATTTGAAGCCTCAATAACACTCTAACCAATCTACATTATATTTGTAAAAGCCAAAAATAATATGAAAAAAAAGTGTTTATGCATAATAGTTAGTCACGGTTTTTGTAACACTTTAAAACACATGTATGCAACAAACTATAAAATTGATGTTTATTTAACACTTTGAAATAATCATTCAGCATCAAATTTCAAAACCTTCAAAAAAGGTGGACAAATTTCATGTTTATATACCCATACGATAACCTAGGGTTTTAATACGTCTACATCGAGGCTACATTTATAATAGTTGAAAATAATCCACTAAATCTCCACTAATCATGCATGAAAAACTATGAATGATGTGATTTTAACCTTCACAACTCCTTCACCATTGATGACTCAACAAATCGTCCCTTTCGTCTACATTAAAACATGTTGGAATGAAACAGACCAACGAAGATTAAGAATTGTTGATAAAAGTGGAGATTGAGGGAGCTTGAAGGTTTTTCTTCTCTAAAAAAAATGGTGGGTCTTTCGTATACATGGTTTTTCTCTCCTTGTCCCTATGCTTCGTGGTCTAGGAGTTCGAAAATTTGTTAAATTTTCAAATTTTTTAAGTGCCTTTGTCTCCTGAATTGGGCACTATGTTTGACCTAGTCTATTTTTTATTAGGGTTAGAGTAAAAAAACTATTTTGCACTTTCACTGTTAAATTTTTTTGGATAAACATTAAAAATTTGTAGTTTAATGAGACATTTCCAATATTTTTGTATTGTAATGTAACGTCAGAATAATTATTGTATCACATAAATAATATAATATTTTTTAATATTATTATAAAAAATTTATTTATTTTGTAAATATTATATATATTTTAGTTGTATGTAAATATATTTTTATTTACATTATCATTTAAGTAGAATATATTCCACTTATAAATATAATAAATAATTTATACTTTATTTTATTTAATTTCTATATGTAAGTAATTAATATTTAATTATTAATATATTGTAAAATAATAAATTTATATTTTAATTATATCATAATATAATAAATACTTAATTATCAATACGTTATAAAGTAATATATATCATTATTATTATATTTGTTTTTTAATTAAGGGTTTAAAAATAATTTTCTTAGTTAACTATATAATTAAATAAGAGTATAATAATTATTTTTTTATAAATTGGGACTGTAATGAATATTTTTCTAAACCACTATATGTAATTAGTCCAATAAACTAAATTTTATAACCTGTAAGTCCTTTTACTTTTAAAATATAAAACATAATGGATTCATTTTAAAATTGTAAATAATAATTAAATGTAAATATAAAACATAATGGATTCATTTTAAAATGTAAATAATAATTAAATGTAAATATAAAACATAATGGATTCATTTTAAAATGTAAATAATAATTAAATATTTTTTAAAATTTTAAAATTGAAAAAGTCAACAACGCTTATATTACAGTTTCTAGTATTTTTTTAATTTAATAGGTCTATGGACTTGTGTTTAATTAACTATTTGAATATTTAGCATGTTACAAAGTATAAATGAATTTAAAATATTTTAGTGAGAATGCATTTTACTCATTTAAAAAAAAAAAGTATTTACTTGTTTGTTTTACCTTTTTCTTCAACTAATCTCGTAGTTCATTATGAAAACATTAGATGTATTGGATTTTTTTAAGCCTTGAATTTTCAAACAATTTTTTAAAATCCTATTTAGATTGAAAAAATAAACTTATTCTTCAATTAAATAAGTTCATGTATGCAGAAGACAAAATTTTACAAATTGCAAGTTAGTATCTTACAGACTATGTTGTAAAATATATGTAAATATTTGTTTTACGTGTAACTGTTTGTCTTGTAAATTTGTCTTATTTGCTAGTACATGTCTTGTATTATATCTTGTATACAAGTACCATCTTGCATAATTAAAGTATAAAAGTTTTAAAGGTTTAAAAGAAAAAAAAATTTATACGAGATTAATACTCATCACAAGACTCCCATGGGGGCTCTTTTAATCAAATTACCCGCCTAAAAAAATAAATTGGTTATTTAATTTTTCCATCTTTCAAATAACCAAAGATAATGAGTCAAAAAAAGAAAACAAAGAAAAACCAAACTCATGAATCCGAAATTAACAACAAACTTGATGTAAAATTAGTTTTTCTATTCTCAATAATTTATTTTTATGCCTGGAGAATTAACACGTACCTCTTCTAAGGTTTAGTTTTCTAACGCAGTGAGAGAATGTTTGGGAAAAGAAACATGTACCTCCCCTAACTTCATCCAAGTTCATTACATTGCCGTTTGGTTCAGGGGTATTATTATAAATTCATCAGACCACTTTATTCTTTGGGAAATTTATAAAAATGCCCACTGTTCACCCCCACTTTTCTTAAATAACCACTGTTCAAAATCTTTTTTAAAAATGACCATCTCTTTTTTTTTTTGGACAACATTACACTTAATGACCCAAAACAGTCAAATCCCTAATTTTGCCTAAAATCGACGATCTTCTCATTCTTCTCATTCCCAAATGGTGAAGAAAATTGAAACAAGAAATTGAAGCCATAAAAATCTTCGTTCAAAATTCGAATCCTTGACCGGCAAACAAAAGTGATTGTGTAGACGGCGGCACGGTGGCACAGGTTGTTATCTTAATTGGTTGACGACGACAACTTGTGGGGAAGAATCTGGAGAAAATTCGATGGTGAGTAGCAGTATTTATTTATTCTCAGTTTTTAAATAAATTGAAGGCTGAATTTCTTATGAGCCTAGAAACCATGAAAGTAAATTCTTTTTCCTCTTTTGTTTCTTCTGCTTTGCTTACGGTAATTATGTGTAATATTTGCTAAATTGGGCTGGTTTTTTTTATTTTAGTGGAAGCTTTGGTAAGTATAAAAAGAGCGTGAAATGATTCACATGGAGTTTGAAACAACTGGGATGAAGATTCTGCGGATCCTTGCAGTTGGGCTATGATCACTTGTTCATTTGAAAATCTTGTTATAGGCCTGTGAGTTTCTTTTTTCTTTTTCTTTTTTTCATTTGTTCGTTTTCAATGTTAAGCTTTATAGAAACTAAAAAAATCAGTGTCATTTCTGGGTTTCTGCAGGGGAGCTCTAAGCTAGTCTCTGGAACAATAGCAAATCTCACCAATCTTCCTCAAGTGTAAGAAAGCTTGTCATATTTTGCTTCTGTTTTTTAGGCCATTTTTGGTTTAAATGTTTTGAAGAAGGTAAAGTGGGGAAAATAAATAAATTGTAGGTCTGATACCAAGCTGCTTGTAATGCTATTAACCTATCTCAAAGCAAATGCATGGTTATTTTGTACACAAGGAAACATATGCAAACAAGTCTCGACTAGTTCTTCAAGTAGGACATAACAGATCAGGATAAGGAAGACCTGCTATAGATTCTGAATAATCAATTGACAACAAACAACCTATGTTGAGATTCATTCATAGCAATTGATGTACAATCGTTTGAGTAATACACTTGATTTAAGTACCCTAGCAATTACGCATCAGTCATTATGCATGTTAAGTTCACCACATCTAGATAGTTATCTGTGAACCCTGTTATTGCAATTTCTCATGCGACCGCTACTATTAGAAGATAAAAATGAGTGTCCTCTTTGCTCATATTCCAACCGTAAACAGTGCTCCCAATAAAGCACGAGCCCAAGATGACCATCCTAGTTTAGACTGCCAAATTCCATTCACAGCTGAAAATGATCTTTCACAGTCAACTTATTTCTTGATAACACTTGCGGTTTTAGTTTTCAGTCACTTTTTTACACTTGCTACAAGGGACTGTTGATGAAATCTCCCGCCTCTAGTCATGATTGTTTATCTTTTTAATAGAACTATTCCACATTTGTTTAGTATAGGTTATTGTGCATATCTAGTCCTTGGCATTTCTTATCTTCTGAACCTCATGTAGCTCAGGATATCTTTGCACCCAGTTCGTATTCATGTAATGGCCATTTCAGCACAGGTAAGCTACCAAGTTGTGTTTGTTTGTCATTAGCCTTTTTTCATAATTGGATCTCCAAATCACTTTGTATGCAATGTTACTCCCAAAGAAACTATTAGGATTTTGTCTTTGATCCAACTTCAAGGCTCTTCAAGAATTAGAGTAACATTGCAATTAGGTATTTGATTATACACCTAAGTTACGTGAAGAAAAAAGTAAATAAATTGACAAACCTAGCAATGGATTGAAGAAATAAACCGATAGTAACATTTTTTTGTTGATTGTATGTATATTATATTATGCATGTGTGGAGATTGAATTAGCGATATTTGATTTTTGAACACGGATAGAGGTAGCATAAATTGAATCTATGCGTGTGAATATGTAGCGATTCTTGTACATTGGTGGTATTTGATTTAACAAATGGAATTGGCACCCGTTTTTGCAGAAGTGAGAATGGCAAATAAATGATTTTAAGCATTACGAATAATATATATTTCTTCTACAGAAATGAGTGGCAATAGAGAGTCTCACTTGCAATCAAAAGTGGAATGTTATAAAATTTGGTTTCATTGAGTTACATATTCAATGAACAATTTACTTGTTATCTTTTTTTACTTATAGAAAAAAGGAAAAAAAATCTTTGGTTGCATAATATAATGCTAGTTCTATAATCTATATGGCATATATCTGAGAATCTCAACTAAAAAATCGAGGATAAGTTGTAGACGCACGCTTGCAATCTACAATGACCAACAATTGTCCCTTTTTTTTGCTACTAATTGTCTCTCCTAATCAATGCATCCCTTTGTTTATCTATTCTTCACGAGACAAACTAGAGATATGTTGTCAAATTGTTATTCTTGTCCATGTTATTCATAGAACATCTTCATCTTTTGTTTGAAAGTAATTTTCTCTCCTCTTTTGTTTTTTCTACATTTCAAGGTTCAAAAATAAATATACATATAGTTGGTATTGATTTTGTAATTAATTTTGATATTATAGTACTTGGCTAACTTGACTTCTTTTTGCTGCAGACAATAGCCAAGAATGTGATATCAATGCATCACCTCTTAATAATCAAATTGAGAAGTAAACCAAGGATCTGTTCTTTACCTTTCATTGCATTACTATTGTACTCTTACAGAGGTAGGTATCAAATCCCAAATCTTATTTCTTTTTTATTTTCATGGAATGTCTAAATGCAACAATGAAGGCATGTTTTGCAACCAGTTGTTACCAATTTAGCATTTAAACAAATCTAGAAAAACAATATTGTTTTATATAAGTACATATAAACAGCACTTAGGAAAAGCCTCATTTGTATTTAATGTATCACATTCTTTTTATTTTCAATCTTGATCTTCTTTGATTGTTAAAGGAATCTTTCCATACATAATATCTTTGTTGTAGATTTTCTAAACATAAGTGCATGTTATTGTTAACAACTAATAAGTGATAAGTTGAGTACAATAGCAAGAGAATTGATTGTTTACTAAGTACTGAGATTAGTTTAATTTTAATTTTATTTGAATAACTTAGAAACAAAGGGTATTGTAGAAAAGTTAATTAATCTAAAAAAATATAAAATCAAATTAAGAATTCAGATAATGAAGACTTAAAGATGTCCGATTTTACCATAACTAATTAGCATTGAAATACCAATTCTGGTTAATTAGGTTATTTTTTTATAATTGATAGTTGAGAATCCCTAACTTTTCGCTAGCCTCTCTTAATGTCTAGGAAAAATACTCTTGATAGTTAGTCCACTATATAATATTTAAATTAAACTGCCAAGAATTGATTAACACTACAAGAAATTTAACTTATAGTAGCATTTTTTTTCATAATGCTATTATATGTTAGTTTATTGTAACATTTTTTCAAAAGATGCTACAATTAAGTATATTGAAGTAGTAATACTTAATACTTTTTATTTTATTACATTTTAAATTCAATTTTTAGCATTTTTATAAATGATATTGAAAAAAAATGCTAACAAATAATTTTGCTTTAATGATATTGAAAAAATGCTACAAAATGTCCCAAAATTTTTAGAGGAAAAATACATCAAACCACTAAAACTAAATTTTTAAATATATTTCTATTATTAACTATTAAAGGGTTGATATATTTTTTATCTTTTTTTTCTCTCAAGTTAAACAAAAATAACAAATCCCTAAATCTCTCTTCTCCCTGATTTTTCTTTGGAGATGTTTGGGTTCTACTATATTCCTATTTCCAACAAACCTAATCTAATCTAATTTTCTTTAATTTTTCTAGACTAGCAACCAAATCATTGCAGAATAATTCACTTTACTATATAGATTTGTGTTGGATCTCTAGAAGTTACTCTCTCCAGTTTCTTCTTACTGCTTTTTGCCTCTCTTCTTTGCCTTTTCTTTCATCTTTGCATAAGTTTCTCCCTTTACGCTTTCTTTGAGATTAATATTAATAGGTTTTGTAATTTATATATATTAGGGGTTGAAATGAAGGATAAAGATAACAATCAATCAGCTAAAGATATTGGTCATTTCATATTCAATGATTTGTTTAATTTTTTTAATTATTATTATTATAGTGAGTTTTATTATGTAGCAAGTCAAGGGATGAATAGAGATGAACAGAACACAGCAAAATATTTTGCGCATCTTAGCATGTAGTTACTAATAGTCTTATCTTCCTTACTCTTTTCTCACTTTCAATTATTCGTTTAGATTTCTATCTATATTTTTTTACTGTTCTACTGGATTTTATGATTTGCTGCTATAACAATAAATTTATTTAATTATTATATGTTAGTTGTTGTTCTGTTGGATTCTTTGATGTAGTAATAGGTTGCTAGCTTATTGTTGCTATTATGCATTTTGTTAGCTTTTGTATAGGTTCTAGTTTGTTGTTGCAACAACCATAAATGTGCTGTAGGATTTGGATTGGGTTATTTTTATTTTGGTTTTACTATATATCCTATTATTTTATTGCTATATTGATTTACGTGTCAATTGTTTATCATTGCAATATTATGCTCCTCCTTGATCATTATACACTCATTGATTCAATTGTTTATCTTAACTTAAGCAAATGGAGTTTCATATTTCTCATATCTACTATGAAGAAAATAAGGTAGCTGACACTATTACAAACTTAGGCCTTAATTGTGTTTCATTTATTGGGTGGAACTTACCTCCACAATAAATATGTACGGATTTTATGCTTAATGCTTCGGCAATTCCTAATTTTCGTTTTTTTTATAATAGTTGATGCTACATACTGTTTTGGTTCGTTATTACTGCTACTGAGTTGTTGGCAGCTATTTCTGCAAGTGTTACAGTGGTAAAATTACCGCTTTTGGTGATGGAAATGCAACACTTTTTTACTTACTGCATTTAGGTGCTTCCTCTTGCATTTAGCTTACTTTATATGCTTCCCCCATTTATTACCTTCTTGTTGTTGCTTGCTACATTTAGTTGCTGTTGCCTATTACCGTTCTAGTTGCTGGATGCATTTTTGCAGCTGCTATTGTCGACTAAGTAGCTAAAGTTGGTATAATGAAGTATTTGATGTTGTGATGATGGTCGTTGAAATTGTGGAAGTTGAAGTTTTTAAATGAAAATTTAGTATAAAAAAAAAATAACTTGCTGATGTAATGAAGGGTAAAGAAAAGTGAAATAAATAAATCAACATCTTCACTTTTTATTTCTTGTAATATGTAAAAGCATTTTAATCAGTGACCTTGTACTGTTAAAAGTTTTAAACCAACATTAACAATTATTAACTCGATTAAACATCCAATTTTTTATTCGTTAAAATAAATTTTTGTACCACCAAAAAGGATACATACAAACTTAAAATAACCAATTGAAATAACCCTTTGTTTTATAATGTAATTTAAATAAATATATTATATTTTTTAAAATTTTTAAAAATTTAATTGTGATTACATAATTATTTTGGATAAAAATATATTGAAATTTTAGTGAGTATTTTTCAAAAACCTGTCAACTAATCAATCTGAAGCATGTTGTAACTCCTTTTCCCTATTTTAAAGTGCGAACCCCATAAAAAAACATTCAGACCTTCGTGAAAAACTGATCAAGGATTTTAGCTACCTCATTTGCAATGTTCTGTAATTGTCTAATAGTAAATAGAGTAAATCGTTCATCAAAATCAATTGCTTCTCTCTAGCCTCAATCAGAATATTAAAAGCTAACTCCAGAAACATGAACTTCTGGCTTCTTCAGGAGATGCCCCTAAAAGCAAAAGCTCATCAACCTGCACTTTAAGGCAATTTCCATTTCTATGAATCTTCCAAAACAATTCAAAATCCTTTCTTTGTCGCTCCCCCGGGAGATAATCTACTATATTTCCTTTACACAATTATTCTTGAAAAATATAAAAAATACGTCATTAGTAACATATTCACCAACAATTTCTATATTCCAACAATTTCGAAATATCATAAATATTTCGGTACAGTTTCTAGCACACATGGCATTCATCGATGAGCTACAATAAAAATTAAAACAGATTAAAAAAAAAAAAAGAGCGGCTAACGACTACTCATAACGAGCATCCACTGTAACTTCCTTTTTATCTTTAAATTACTAAAGTTCAAAAAATAAACATGCTTTTTTTATGGGAAGCAAAATATACATTCATCTATGTGAATTTGAAACTACCTACCTATCATTGTCTGCTATAGTTACTAACTACTCCATTTCTACACTAATTAAGTTTTGTTCCCACATCCAACAAATCAACTCCTAATAACGTCTAAAACAGCCACATCAATAAATATATTTTGTGTATGTAATTTCTTTTCCTGTTACCTGCTTTTAACTGATTATTCAACACAGCTGAATCTACGCCCCCTCAGGTGATGACATGTACATGATTGCAGGTGGGCCATGCCTCTTTTCTGGAAGAGAAAATCAGCAACAATTGTTGCTGCATTGGATACATTAGTGTTCCCATACAACAATGTACATGTAACCTATGATCGGTTTCTCTCAGCATCACTACTTGACAGAACCACTTGCACTAGATATTTTTGATGGTGGCCTATTGATCTTCTCAAGTAACCTACTGAATACTAATTTCACTGGTATACAAGCCACTGTTGTGGGCCCGGATGACTCCGGTTTGATCAACCCATTCATTTGACTATTACTGGTATCATATAAAGCCCTAGAACTGAGGGTATGGTCAATACCAATTGACGATAGAGTTCTTGTTTTTTGGTTAGAAGATAAGCTTACTTTCTTCGGCATCTTTTTTAGGGACTTCCTACTCATGGTAGGCCGGAGAACATGAGAATGGCTCTTCTTAACCAGGCTGTCCTTGTAACTGAAACCCTCTATATTGGATTTCTTGAACAGTCTTCTTTCTTCATCTAACAAGGAATGATTTCCAGCAGCCACATCACCATTAAGTGAAGCTGATAGAACAGATCGTGGGACCCGAAGATTAGTCCTTCTGGCAGTCCTCCACGCTGGCGAAAGTGTTCTGTCATGCTCAACTGCTACATTGCCAAAGTAATCACTTGCAGGAATAAGACATTCAGATGAACCATCTTCTAGGGCTTCAATTTGGATTGGGTGTCCTATTATCGCCTTGCCATTTAACTTGCTCATCAGAGAAACAATAGGAACACGCCCTTTCTGATAGCTTGCTTGGACCTTCAGATCTACATCTACCAAAAAAGATCTTGTCCTGCTACCAAAATTATAACGGCCAATAAGTCTTGGATTAAACTGCTCCACTCGGTCTCCCCAATGTCCTTTAAGAACTGGCCGATCTTCCCACATCATGTCATCCCAATCAATGATATTACGACTGAAACTATTCTGAATTTTTGATGCAGCCCTTAATCTGTACCCATATCCTCCATCCAACCTCATCATTTGGGTACAGAAATCCCTATCACCAAAATCAGCATCATCGAAAGCATCATTGCAATCATCCTTTCTGTGAAAACTCAAACTCTGCCGCAATGCTCTTTGGCTTATGAAAGCAGCTCCTTTTACATTATGATATGCTCCATGAATGGATCCATGAAAATCGCTTCTGTCGGCTCCATCCACAGAAGCTTTTGTAAGATGACGAATATTTCTTTTGCCTTTCAACTGCCATTTAGAAACTGCTTCATTACCAGAGGTAGGGTCATGAGGATGAAGGTTAGGCATATCACCAGATAGTGCTGACAGATCATGCTCTTCACTGCTCATGCTTCCATTCTCTCGTAGCACTTGAGATCTAAAGTCAGCTTCTCCACGCATGGAAGCACCTGAAACAGAAGGCAAGAAATCGTAATGAGAGAAAATCAAATAACCAAACCATTAGGCAACAGCATCAAAATTCAAGGCCTTGGTTAAGGTGTTCAACAATATTAAAAAGCACGAAAACTGAAACTTTGGATGATTCAATAACCTTTCCTGTGCAGGAAAGGACACAAACCAGCAAGAACAAAAAATCATCACTAGTGCAGAAGGTTCACATTCACAACAAGCATACTTTCACAAAGCATACAGGAGTCACCATCTTCAAGAAGAAAATCTAAAAATGCTCCTTTTGCTTGTCATGCATCCCCAAAGTTCAATAGAAAACAGGACCTTTCTTTTAAGAGGTATTTAAACTAAAAAGAGAACACAAAACTACGATGGTAAAGCACCTGTATTTCTAAACCTATGTTAAGAGCATCTTCATGAAATCCATCTTCACATACAGTACAACATTTTCCTCTACTCAAATGCAGAGCTATTTTGTCCAAGCAACTACACTATGGTAACCACAAAGGAACAATTCAAAATTTAAGAGCCTATATTTCCCAAGATAACAAAGTTCTGAGACGCGTAAACCAAACCACAGTGGCAATATGGCACATTAAAACTAAATTACAACCCAAAACTAAATACAACCAAATGAGCTCTATCACAAAACCGACCATACAACAAAAGTTTGCTGGCTATATCCATTACCACCTAACCAACAACTCTTTGGAACATAAGACTAACCATGTAGGCAGTAACTCTTTTTAAGAGGGCCAAGCTGAATGAAAACCTTGACAAAACACCAACAATGATTATTCAAAAAGCAAAATTATTGTCAATATAACTATACGCATGTACATATTTATGCACGCAGGTATCTGAGCGGGCACGGACACGCATGACCGAATTATTCATTGCTTTTGATCCAACTCCATCTAATATGACTTGGAAAAATAGGTGGCAATAACGGGCTAAATTTCTAGCAAGGAGAGAGAGAAATTGTGCAACACCAAAATTGAATGCCGCTGATGTACAATAAAGAATTCTTGATACATGTACTAAATTAAACAAAATACACTGGTCAAACAATATGTATGATGGGCAGACACACAAGCAGAATATGCTCTCTTCATGGCTATCAAGACATAACATGTGTAAGAAAACGTCTTAAGGAAATTTTCTCAGTAAAATTGGTCCATCTCAACAATAGAATGGAAGTCATTAGTTACTTTGCAAACAAATCTTTCAAATATATAAAGCACTCCACTACATAAAACAATCAACTTCTCAGTTGGGGAAACTGTAATATAGACAGTAGATAGATATAGTAAAAATCAACCTGAAACTAGAGTCATCTCTTCATCCATATCTGGTTCAGTCTCAGATGAATCAGCCTCAGAATCAGACTCAGAAGAATCGGTTTCATCATCTTCCATAAACCCTGAAGAGCTTTCTTCCACAGAAAAATCAGCACGAGGACAGGATTCACCATCTTCCAACTGCAACTGTGACATCCCAATCTGGCTTGGTGGAGGATTTTCTTTATGATCCATGATCTCAACAGACTCAGCTGGCAAGTAGACACATCTGCTCCTCTTGGCCCGGAAAACTCCTCCTTGTTCCCCTCCTGAAAAGGAGATACAAACAATATCAAGGTCAAGTTGCCAGAAATGAGAAACTAGTCATGCCCTAATTGGCAATAATTGAACAAGAGGGTGACTCCAATCATGTCTCAAGGCTTGACAGAAAGTTTACTTGGTCAATCCCTCATATAAATTTTTCAATTTCCTAAAGAAGTTTACCATTTGTAAGACTGGTTCCTCCCGTACCAGGAACACTACTGGGAGGAGTTTGATAACTATTGTCAACTGTAAGTTTCCCAGAAACATCTGAAGCACAAGGAGAAGAAAGCTTCCGCTTTGGAGGAGCAGTCCTAAGCCCAAGGTCCTGCAAACCTCTCATCCTAGGTATTACTTCAGAATGTTCATCTTCCAAACTTGATTGATCTCTGTCTTTATTCTTTTGTAGATTTAAAGGACTCCCAACATTCTTATCCTTAAATGATGTTTCAGGTCTCTCTGACAATTGATTTGATTTGAAATTCCCAGGGTTCCCGCCACTAATATCCAGAGCTCCTGAAGATGTAACTAATTCCTTTTTCAAAGAACCAGATGACTTACTTACATGATCAGAAATAACACCTAATTTTCCTTGTTTCTTCAACAATTCCTTCTCCAACTCAAGAGCATGAAGAATAGCATCTTCTCGACGCGCATATTTCTCTCTTTTCCTGGTTGGCATGCCCAAGGAAGCTTCAGCCCTCTCAATACAATCATCAAACTCACCACATCGAAATGCTTTGACCCGTTTGGATTTTTCTAAATTGTACCAATCCCTGTGACACCAGAAACTATGTCTTAAAAGTGAAGACAAAGGGAATAAACAACTGCTTGTTTATAACGGCTAAAGAAACAACTTATCGGTAATGTACAATTTTGTTTCACACTTCATGTTTGAAAAATAAAAGATCTCAGAAAGGAGAAAATAAAAATGAGTGTATTATTGTACAAATGCATGTATAATAGAAATCCATTAAAGATATTCAACTATTTCTCCCTCTTTAAGAACCAATCATAGAAAAACATTTTAAATGTTGATTGTGTTAGTAATTATAATTACAAAAGAGAAAACAAAAGTGCAAGGCAATATATAAACAGTACTACTACAAACTAGTTCTCTAAAAGAAAATTACAAGGTTACAAGAGAAACCACAAGAACATAGCAGACAACCACCAAAAGGTTAATGAATTTAATTGTTCATTAATTTTTGAATGATGCATTTTTGCAAATTTCAGAAACAACAAGGAATTCACAGCATCATTATGGCAATATAGACTTGGAACAGAAACAATTAGACAGATTGAAGAAAATTCAAGCAAAATGAGGTGAGATTGCAGCAAATCCATCTGATTTGCAATTTTTCATCCAACTGTATATTTGATTGTGTTAGTAATTATCACTACAAAAGAGAAAACAAAAGTGCAAGGCAATATATAAACAGTACTACTACAAATTAGTTCTCTAAAAGAAAATTATAAGGTTACGAGAGAAACTGCAAGAACATAGAAGACAACCACTAAAAGCTTAATGAATTTAATTGTTCATTAATTTTTGAATGATGCAATTTTGCAAATTTCAGAAACGACAAGGAATTTACAGCATCATTATGGCACTATAGACTTGGAATAGAAACAATTAGACAGATTGAAGAAAATTCAAGCAAAATGAGGTGAGATTGCAGCAGATCCATTTGGTTTCCAATTTTTCATCCAACTGTATATTTCCAGAAAGAAAAGATGTGAAACTCTAAGAAAACACATTTGGATGGAATCTCTGCAAAAATGGTTTTCGTAAACAATCCTCAAAAAAAGTTCAAAATCTAAAAAACCTAGAAGTTCCCGTCAGTCCATTCAAATAATGAATTCTAAACCAAGCGCCCCCTTGTCCCAGTAAATGAATAGGACATAAATTTATTTGTTATTAATCAGTCTGATAGAATATTACAACACAAGGTTCACCCAGAAACCCGTGACGAAAAAGAAATTACTAACTAGAAATTGTTTTGAGTCAACAAGTAATTGAAATTTGGACAGAAAAGCATCAAAACAACATAGCTAGAGATCAGGGCTTCTGCAGTACCTCAGCTCTGATTTAATAGGAACACATTCATCAAAAGGATTTCCAAAAACATGTGACATCTTAATCGAGGATACCAACCTGTTTGGCCCTTCCACTTGATGGGATGAGTGGCACATGTGGGAACACCATGTCATAGCTAGGACAGTCTCCACAAAAATTGGGAAAAATAACACAGGAATAATTTTGAACCACAATAAGACATTTTCGGAAGCATCAACTATTGGAATTCTTTCTCTTTTTTTTTTGTTCTAAGGAAACTAAGACAAATTTTGTCACCAAAAGAATAATATAACTATAAAAGAGTCATCTTTTATGGTTTGGGATAGATTTTGGCTTTGTTTTTCACTTGACTATGAACTGAGCCTTCACTCTTGTAAATCTTTATGTAACCCAGCAGTGGCTGAGATGCAGCTTGTCTTTGTTCCCATAAATAGCTCGTTCAATCTAGTATATCTTGTTTTGTGTTTGATGTAATTACACTTGTCTGTTTAAAGGAAACAAAGAAATAATAAAAAGAGAAGTTTGCAACAGTTGACAAAACATCCAGAGATTACAAAAGCATCATATATAGAGGATGTAAAAAAATCTGTACGAAACCAACCAGAAATTCCTGATATGAATCGGTGTTTTACTTTTGCATACCAACCCAAAAATGCAAAAGCAAATAAGCCTCAACAACTACAAGCTTAATCCACAACCCCTTCCCAATTCAAACGACGGAAGAATGATGAAGCATCTTCAAATTAATTATTTAAAATCCATAGAGTAGCAGAAAGGTCATGTTTTATATCAAAAGCTAATAGTATCCTCATCCCCTTCACCAAAATCTTTTATGAAATGCATGATATGAAGGCAAAAAATGTGTTTTTAAGAATCATGTGCCATTGACTCACTTTCAAAGAAGCCCCTCATTATTAACAGACATTGACATTATAATCATATACAACACTTTTCAAACTTTTATATCCAATTAACTGAGGGATTCATGTAAGCTTCCACCATTCTCATACCTCATCAATTCAATATCAGTTCAGATTTGCATTGATCTTGATATTATTTTTAGCCCTAATATGTATCCAACCAGGAAGACCTTTTTAAGCCAAGCTGCATGGTCAGAAACTTCAAGCACACAGACAGCAAGCCATCATTCATAAAGTAACCTCCTAACTTGAACAATGCATTTGTTAGCTGCTCACAGGCAACTTCCACTTATGTGACTCATCATCATGTAGCTCCTATGAGACTAGAAATTAGTGTTTCATTTTGATAGGCTATGTAAACTTTTATTTTATTAGCCTCTCAACTTGTTTGTCATTAAATGCAGTGTATTTGGATGTTTGTGATACACCTAGTCCTAGGACCGATTCCTAGGTTCATGTACGTGACTCTTGGAAAGCGAGCTTCTCTCTATATCTTTCTATTTGTTTATTTTTCAGTCAGTCTTCATTTTATCTTTATAATTCACAACTACAACCCTACCCCAACCTCTAGTTTATTAAGAAAACACGAATCCTTGCTGCACCACAGCAGTATTCACAGTTATCAAAATGCTTCAAATAAATTATCAAGAACCTTGAAGAGAATTTAATGCTCTACCCAACAATTAATAATATCCTAATCACATAAATTTTGTGGCATGTATCAAATAGGGAAAAAGAATATGAGATTAAAAGAATTCTTGTCCAAGATTTCAAGAATTTCAACTTTACATTTTTAAAGATTTGGATTGCCAAACTCTACATTATAGAATAACATTTTATCACTAATTTCTTATTTGGACACATTTTGACCAACTTTAAGCTTCCATTACATTTGGCACCCAATCATAAGTTTCCTAAATGACAAATATTCGCTTATGCAACACTCAAAACCAAAATTAAGGAAGATAGAAAAGTCCCACTTCAAAAATTTGCCCAGTGGAAGTAGAATCCTATCTCACCAGTACTCAAGTCTACAAAACGGAGTCCTAAGAGTGAGGGATTCAGAGGAGTATAATCTCAGGCAAGCAATATAACCTTAAACCATGCAACTCTTGCCAATCATTCAATGTACTTGTATCTCACTTTACGTAGGCATGGCAGGAAGGATTCAAGAAAAAAGTGATGGATTTTCCAGTGCAAAGTATGATGAGGGAAAAGACCATAAGGAAGATAGGAGGTGATTTCTACATCTCTAGATCAAGAGAGGTTGAGGATTGGTAATTTAATTGGGAAAATGATTATGTAGATTTCTGTGGGGTGTAGATATTCATTGCATACAGGTGGCATAAAATTAATCTTTCCGCCATAAAATATCAAATGTTTAACATATGCCCCAATCATATCTCCTGCACACGGAGAAAAACGTTTTTGCTTATTGGTTAATGTTTTTTCCTTCAAGAAACTAAAAATGATACGTTGTACTTCTACATCATATCTCTTTGGTAAGAGTTACAAATTAAAACAAAATAGGAGCCAAAAGCTCTATTCATAATTCACAATGGACAATGCCCCAATCAACAACTACACCAAAACTAAAACACAAAACTGAAACCAATTTTTTTAAGCTAACATTCATGACAAATTAGAATACATTTCATCTACAACTACTGCAACAGTGAGTGAGGACTTACACACTGGCATCATCCCTTCCGAGAAGCTTGACAGGTGTGCCTGATCGTGGGGAAGTGAGATGAGATGTAGTCAGCTCTTCAGGTCCCAATATCTTTCCAGGCCACCACGACCCATTCCTCCTACGCACCCACACAATTGAACCAACTCCACACTCCCCAGCATCACCTACCGGTTTAGAACTCCCCATTTTTCTATCTATATCTTAAAACACTATCAAACTCTTTCTGTAAAGCCAAAATGCTTTTAAAAAAATAATTGAAAATAGAAGGAAAACCACTCTGTTATTTTTTTTTTTTTTTCAGAATCTAAACCCTCTTTGTCCCTGTACGATGAACAAGTCAGTAAAATTCTCTCTTTCTTTTGTAGAATAATAAAACTCAGTCTAGCTAACAATATCTCCTTCGAAAATTCAACTTCCAGTCTCTAACCCTAAAAGCCTCTGTGTTCGCTCTCTATAGTTAAACTAAGACAGTCTATTTATATATATAGATATATTCTATATAGAAAGAGATGAAGCTTACTGGGCAGGGTTCAGCCACCGGCAAAGAAGAGGGAAACTCGGAGGATCCGGAAGCGGAAACGGGCGTGACTGGAGGATCGGAACGGAATGAATCGAGAGAGAGCCAGGGATTCCATTCAGATTTGGGGATTTTTCATTTCTAGGGTTTTCAGATTGGTTTTGATCGTTTATTTCTCTCTAGAAGTTTCGTTTCTTCCTCTCTTAACTAAAACTGTAGGTTGTTAGTTAGTTTGCATTTTCAATTTTTTTATTTTTATTTTATGTAGTAATATTTTCACCTCTAAACGTTTCCCAAACAACAAAATCAGAACGTAATTTGCTAATTTTAACAAATTAGTCCCTAAATTTTACATTGTTTTCTAGTTTCACGTGGTTCCTAGAATCGTAGTAGAGGTATAAATTGTGCCATATTATGCCAGTCCAGCCAGAAACATCCTTCTAAATTTATTCATGCTCCGTGCTACATTTATACCGTGTCAAATTTTTAAATACTTAGTCAACACAACTCACAAATTTAATAAATTTGTGTCATACTCATATTAGATCTAGGTTTTATATTGCTACTTTTTAAAAAATTATCAATTAAAATTATTGAAATATCAATCAATTTTGTTTTTAAACAACTATTAGTATGGATATTGTTGATCTTCTATAATTTTAGATTATTTTTAAACAATATAATTGTTATTCATGCTTTCTTATCGGATTGCACCTTTGTCTATTTTTTTATGTTTTAAAATATGAGCTCTACATGAATTCTTTCAAATCTTTTTGTTGTATGGATCTTTATCTATTTGACAATTTTATCCTACAAGAATTTGCATTTTGAAATCAAACAAATTATGTCTTAATTTATTATTTTAGAAATGTTTAGAGAGAAAAATATTATTATCTCTTTTTATTTTATGTTTACTGAGTAACGGGTAGACATTTGAAGCTAGTTGGCCCATTTACGCATATATGGTGTCATTCCTACTCATAAATAAAGGGATACTTATCCATACATAAAGTGGGAGAGTGATATATATAAACCTTCCACATTTAGTGCATTATCAAAATCATAGTCAAAATACGATATTATATAGTAAAAATATTTGATAAAAATAAAAATTATTAGTCATGAGAAAATTTTTAATCTTTTTTAATATAAATTAAATTATATCATTATAAAATTGTAGTTAAAATATAATACTATGTAATAAAAATATTTGAAATATACTTTTTATTATTTTCTATAAAAAATATTTAATTCAAATTATTATTTGAATAATTAACAATATGAATTTCGTTAATAATAACAAAGTATTTATAATTAATTCAAATTAATGTTTAATTACTTTTCATTTAAAACTAATTTAATTAGATTAATTATTTATTGATTATTTTTATTTATACGTAAATGGAAAGTTTAGAAAAACTCACACATACCTCCTTGACGCAGGAGTGTCAGAACATCAAGAGCCGAATTTAAGTGCTAATAAGTTCAAAATTATTATCCTAATTTACTAAATTATGAAGACGCTATCATAAGGGTAATTTAGGAATTTAATTTCTATTCACTGAGATAATATTTCAAAAAGTACATGATACCATTAGAAAGTTGAAGAAGTAAACTTTCTATAAAATTTTACGATTTAACATTTCAAGTTCTTTAAAAAAAATTATGACAATTTCTTTACAACATGTTCATTTTCAAGGCAGAATTTGGATACACGGATTTTAAAAATTTTTTAACTTAAATTCAATGTATTTTATTTAATTTATAAATGATAGAAGGATTTGGTGAGTTGTAATTCAAAGTCTTAGCTGTTTTGGTTTATTTTTAAAGAGTTTTAAATATTTGTATTAGTTTGTCAATGTTAGGTAGTAGTTGTTGGCCTAACCATTAAAATTTGTAATGATTGTTGGCCTAACCATTAAAATTTGTAATGGTTGTTGGTCTAACCTTTGACATTTTTTTCTTTGTAAAAGCCTATATAAAGGCTTCAACTATGTAGTATTGAAATCAGGTGGTTTTTAAGTTAAATTTAATAAAATTCTTATATTTTATATTTTGTATCTCTTAGAAAATTTTTCATAAAGCGGTGAGTGTTTTCTTTGAAATTTTACAACCTTTAATAATAATTTTAGGGTGGAGTTTCTATATCCTTTTATTGTTAATATTAGGAATAGAGTTTAGTAATCTATTTTCCTTAGCAAATGTTAATTTTCCCACAAACCTCCATCCTCCGATATCAATTTGCTGCTGCCACTTGACAAACAACTTAGAACATGGTGAAAAGGATTTAAGCCCTCTTCTTCTTCACTAAGAGCTTCATGGACAAGCTCTATATGTTGTTGACTTTTCTTTTGATTTTCAAATGCCTCCATCCATTGTTGAAGTTGTTGGATTTGTCTCCTCATTTCTGCCATTAGAGCATCACAAAGATCAGCTTGTGTGTTTGAAGTGTGACATTGTTAAGCCGAAAAAACAAACAATAACTCATTATTTAGAAGGATTGAGACCAGAAATTGGAAATATAGTGCAACTACAACCTTATTGGAGCTACAATGATGTGTGTAGACTGGCTCTAAAGATGGAGAAGCAACAAAGAGAAGTACAAGGGAGTGGCACCCATTTTTCAGCCTGTGACATCACTTTTAATTGTGGGAATGCCTCCATTTCCAAAAATCCTTCTAACGTGAAATCATCAACCAAGATTCCTACCAAGAATGATGTGGGAAGTAGTTCTAAGTAGCAACCAAGCATAAATTCTCGACGATGCTTCAAATGTCAAGGTGTTGGGCATATTGCTTCCGAATGTCCTAATCGCAAAATTATCATACTTGTAAGGAAGATGCTTATGAAGAAATTGACGGAGGTCCACAATTTATTCTAAAGTTCCAAAAGATGTAGAAGAAGATGATGTTATATATGGTAATTATAGCGAATCCCTTGTTATGCAGCAAAGTTTGAGCGTTGCATTTGAAGTAAAAGATTGGTTGCGAAAGAACATTTTTCACACAAGATGTACTTCTAATGGAAAGGTTTGTAATGTCATCATTGATAGTGGTAGCTTTAAAAACGTGGTGTCTACTAAAATGGTGGAGAAGTTGCACTCAAAGTTGAGCAACATCCTCAACCATGTAAACTTTCTTGGCTTCGAAAGGGCAATGAGATAAAGGTAAACAAACACTGTCTTGTTTCGTTTTCAATTGGAAAAAAATATATAGATGAAGTTTAGTGTGATGTTATGCCCATGGATGCTTGTCATTTACTTTTGGGAAGACCTTGGCAATATGATAGAAAGGTTTTACATAATAGGTATAAAAACACTTATACTTTTGTTAAAGGTGGAACAAAGATAGTTTTGCGTCCGTCGAAAATAGAAAATATTCTTAAACCTGTAAAAAGGGAGGGAAACAATTTGCTTGTTATATCGAAATGTCAAAAGGAGTTAAATTTGGGTAATGAAGTTTATGTTCTAATTGTGTTTTAGGAAAATGAAGATGACAATGAACCACTGCAGATCATGAAGCAACTTCTTGAAAGGTTTCATGATGTTGTTCCAGAGGAGATCCTACCTGGACTTCCTCCGATAAGAGACATTCAACATTGCATTGATCTTGTACTAGAAGCTGTTTTACCAAACAAAAGTGGCTTACCGAATAAGTCCAAAAGAGCATGAAGAGTTACAAAGACAAGTTGATAAGCTGATTGCAAAGAGATTGGTTTGAGAAAGTAAGAGTCCTTATGCTGTTCCTGCACTTTTAGTACTAAAGAAAGATGGATCATGGAGTATGTGTGTTGCTAGTAGAGCGGTAAATAAGATAACAGTTGATTATCGCTTTCTAATTCCACACCTGGATGATCTTTTAAACCAACTTCATGGGGCTAAAATCTTTTCAAAGATTGATCTTCGAAGTAGTTATCATCAAATTAGAATGCGGTTTGGAGATGAACGGAAAACTGCTTTTAAAACTCGAGATGGGCTTTATGAATGGATGGTGATGCCCTTTGGCCTTTCTAATGCTCCAAGCATTTTATACGATTAATGAATCATGTTTTCAAACCTTTCATCAAAAAATTTGTTATTGTGTACTTTAATGATATTCTTGTGTACAGCAAGGATGAAGAACAACATGTCAACCATCTCCGTCAAGTCTTCGACATACTGCGACAACAAAAGCTATATGCTAATTTGAAGAAGTGTGAATTCTTTACTAACAGCCTAGTCTTTTTGGGCTATGTTGTGTCTGAAGAAGGCATCAAGATGGATTCCAACAAGATAGAAGCAATGCTCAACTAGCCAACACTTAAGTCTTTGTACGACATTCAGAGTTTTCATAGCCTTGCATCGTTTTATCGGCATTTTATTAAAGGATTTAGCACAATTGTTGCACCAATTCCTGAGTTTTTTAAAGGAAAAACTTTCAAGTGGATAAAAGAAGCGCAAAGAAGCTTTAACACTATCAAAAGTAAGGTAACTCAAGCACCCATTCTTTCACTTCCGAATTTTAACAAAATGTTCGAAGTTGAATGTGATGCATCAAATACTAGAATTGGCAGTGCTTTGAGCTAAGGAAACAAACCAATTGTTTTCTTCAGTGATAAACTAAATGAATCTCGCAAGAAATATTCCACTTACGATAAGGAGTTGTATGCAATTTGTCGCTTTTTGGCTTATTGGAATCAATATCTTCTTTCAAAACCATTTGTTCTCTATTCAGATCATAAGGCCTTGAAATTCATCAACACCCAACAAAAGCTAAATCGAAGACATGTTGAATGGTTGAATTTCTTCAATCTTTCAACTTCACCATCAAGTACAAATCTAGAGTTCAAAATATTGTAGCTGATGCACATAGCCGAAAACATTCCTTGCTATCCTCAATGCAAGTGAAAGTCATAAGCTTTAAAGTCGTGAAGGAATTATATGCAAGTGATCCAGACTTCGGCAAGATATAGGCAGAATGTGAAAGTCACCCTTACAAGTAATGCTTATGGCAAGAGGGCTATCTCTTTAAAGGTAACTATTTGTGCATCCCTTAGTGTTCTTTAAGAGAGTCTATTATCATGGAAGCTCATGAAAATTATGTTGGAGGGCACTTTGGTAGAGATAAAATACTTGGCTCTCTTGAAAGATAAGTTCTTTTAGCCAAAGATGGGATACGATGTGATAAAGCATGTGGAAAGAAGTAAGATTTGCCATGTTGCAAAAAGTCATGGACAAAATACGGGTTTGTATACTTCATTACCAATGCCTACTGCTCCATGGAAAGATGTTAATCTAGATTTTATTGTTGGGTTACCAAGAACTCAAAGAAATAAAGATTTTATCATGGTGGTGGTGGATAGGTTTTCTAAAATGACTCATTTTATTCTATGCAACAAAATAGCGGATGCCTCTAACGTGGGTGATCTGTATTTCAAAGAGGTAGTGAAGCTGCACGCTATTCCAAAACCATCATCTCTGATCGAGATTCCAAATTGTTTAGTCACTTTTAGCGAACGCTATGCAGAAAACTTGGCACTAGTCTCAATTTTAGCTCTTCTCATCATTCTCAAATTGATGGTCAAATAGAAGTCACAAATCGAAGTTTGGGAAATCTCTTACAAAGTTATATTGGTAAGAATATCCGACAATAGGATGTTATTTTGCCTCAAATTGAATTTGTTTATAATCAATCAACTAGCCAATCTATTGGTCAAAGTCCTTTAGAGGTAGTTTATGGCAAAAATCCTATCAGTTTGATGGATTTAGCTCCATTTCCAATTAATCAATACTTTAGCAAAGATACTGAAGGAAGAGCTAAGAGTATAAAAAAGCTTCATGAGCAAGTTCTTGATAGAATTTTAAAATAAAATAAGAAGTATCGACTTACTGCAAACAAACTTTAGAAGTATGTCGAGTTCAAAAAAGGAGATTTAGTTTGGATACACCTCCAAAAAGCACGTTTTCCACCTGAAAAATATACTAAACTGAAACTTAAAGTTGATAGACCATTCAAGATATTGCAACAAATTGGAGAAAATGCTTACAAGATTGAGTTGTCAGAAAGTTATGGCGTTTCATTCACATTCAACGTTTTGGATTTATCTCCATACTATAAAGATTAAAATAATTACCTAGGAGAGATTGACACGGGAGTGTTCAAACATCAAGAGCAGAATTTAAATGCCAATAAGTTCAAAATTATCACTCTAATTTACTAAGTTGTGAAGACACTATTAGAGAGGTAGTTTCATAATTTAATCTGTATTCACTGAAATAATATTTCAGAAAGCGCTTGGTAGCATTAGAAGGTTGAAGAAGTAAACTTTTTGTAAAATTTTACAGTTTATCATTTGGAGTTTTCTAAAAAAAGTTATAACAACTTCTTCACAATATGTTCATTTGTAAGGCAGAATTTAGATGCATGGATTTTAAAGATTTTTTAGCTTAAATTCAATGTGTTTTGTTTTATTTCTAAATGATAGAAGGATTTTGTGAATTGTAATTCAAAGTATTAACTGTTTTGGTTTATTTTCAAAGAGTCTTAAATATTTGTATTAATTTGTCAATGTTAGGTAATAGTTGTTAGCCTAACCATTGAAATTTTTAGTAGTTGTTGGCCTAACCTGTGATATTTTTTTTTTTGTAAACGCCTATATAAAGGTTTCAACTATGTAATATTGAAATTAAGTGGTTTTAAAGCTGAGTTTAATAAAATTCTTATATTTTATACTCTATATCTCTTGAAAAAATTTTTATAAAGTGGTAAGTGTTTTCTTTGAAATTCTACAACCTATAATAACAATTTTAGAGTGGTGTTTCTGTATCCCTTTATTGTTAATATTAGGAATAGAGCTTAGCAATCTATTTTCCTCAACAAATATTAATTTTTCCACAAACCTCCATCCTCCGGTATCACTCCCTTAAATTGTTAGTTGACTGCTCATTATAGTTAAAAAGACTAAAATAACCTTAAGTTTTAACTCTATATGAGAAGGCAAAATGGAAAATTAAATAATTAAAAAATGTTATTGAAATCTTTTGCAAGATTTTGAATTATTTGTCATATGCAATACTTTGAATTATGTCTATATATATATATATATATATTTAAAATATAAAAAAAATATCAATAAAAATAAAAAATGAATATATTATAAATATTTATATTATCAATGTGTTATAAATAATAATATTATTTATTTAATTAATATATTTTACATAAATATATTATATTTTATCAAATTTTAGAGATTCATTAGTTATTTTTCTTAAATAACTATTATTGTACAGGGGTATAACTATAATTTTTAATAAATTGGATATTTTAAAAGTACTTTTAAAACTACTATGACTAATAAGAGTATTAGACAAAATTTTTGGGATTAAAATGTACTTTACCAAAAAAAATTATCATGTATTTGAAGAAAACCATTGTTTTACCAAAATGCATATAAATTTAATGGGACAATCAACCATGGTCAATGACCTATTCATGGAAGTATATGTGAGTTTTTCAAATTTTTCCTCTATGTGTAGGTTTCCAAACCTCAAGAAGGTATGCGTTAATTTCTCATGTATTACTTAAATATAGTTTGTTTATATAGAACCCTCCCGTATTACAGTATTTTCATCAACTTGATCGTGACTATTAGAAAAGTGTTAAACTAAAATAATCTTATTAATACATATTAATGAAACTCTAAACCCTACCATTATTTTATCTCTTTTTTTTTTTAACTTTTAACCTACTTCAAATATAGCATTTAGAATTTATGGAATTTTTTTCTTTTGATAATATAATTACTACTACTATTATTATTATTATTATTATTATTATTATTATTATTATTATTATTATTTTTTTATTTATCTTTCTGATTTATTTTTATTTTTTATTGAAGAATGAAAAGTAATAATTGTTGTTGTATAGAAATAGTAAGAAAAAAATTATTTTCCATTTTTTATTTTTCTTATTATTATCTATTATTCAATCTAAAAATAAAATAATAATAATTAAATAAAAATTAATTTTTTCTTGCTATTTTCAAACAACAACAATCTTTATTTTTCATTCTTCAATGACAACAAAAAATAATACATAATAATAATAATAATAATGATGATGATGATGATGATGATAAATAAAAATTAAAAATTCATGAATTTCAAAGTACTACATTTGAGTTAATATGTTAAAAGTTTAAAAGAAAAAATGAATATGTAAAAGAAAAATAAGAATATAATTTCATTAATATATATTGAAGAGGTTATTTTTTTTATTTAAGGCTTTTCTAATGGTCAACACACAATCAACTGGAAATATTAAGGTTTTTGTGAATTTTCATAAAATTTCTCTCTACTTATGATTTTTATAAATGTAGAGGTGGTATATAAAATACCTCCATAAAAGTAAATAAGATTGTTAAATTAAGTACATTAAATATTACTTCCTAATTTTAAACATTAAATATTACTTCCTAACTTTAAATTCTAATTATTAAATGATATGAATCTAATAATTAAAAATTATTTTCTCAATTTAAAAAAATTTTAAATTAAAATTAATTCAATTCAACATACCAAATTGAACCTAAAGTTGACATCGACATGTCTCCTTGACTTTAAGTATACCCATTTAAAAAAATTAATATATATATATATGTCACGTCTTAATTATTTTATTTTATTTATTTTTTTATTTTGAAAATATCACTCCTCATTTAAATTATTACACAAGAAATAATAAATAATAACTAAAAATTTTGTAAAATAGGGCTCACGTTAGACTTTGGGATGGAGCTCAAAATGGGCCACTTTACAAACTAGGAAATTATCAAATTCCTCTTCAAGTTTGTATTTTATTATTTAGATAACAAATTTAAAGAATGTATTACTCACCTCCTATTTTTTTAATAAACAATAAATTAAACTTCATTCATAACGAACATTACAATTTTTGAAGATCTACAACAATTTCAGTAAGATTGTTGCAAAAATCAAATACAATACACAACTAGATAGATCCTAAAGCTAATGAAGTATTAGAAGAAAATAAAATAACATCTTCGTATTTGGTATTTTTTTAAGGTTTGAACAAGAAAATAAACAATAAACCACAGAAAAAGAACTTGAATTTAAAGCTTTCCTAAACCATAGTTCACAACTCTTTGCTTTTTCTCTCCATCCTTTGGTGTTATCTTTCTTATTGAAATTACATTAAGCCTTCTACAACATATTTGATGTAGAAGATCTGAACAAACAACACATCAAATCTCTTCGTGTAAATCTCAAAAGTTACAGATCTAAAAAAAAATTGCCACAAGAGTGTAAATAAATAAAAGTCAAAAAAACCACCACAAATTAAAATCTGGATAAATATAAACCATCATTAAGTGGATGTAATACACTAAGTAGATATATATCATCGCAGATTTAGATATAGGTGAAAATTTGCATTTATCATTGAAAACAAAGCAAAAAACAAAGAATGGAAGAAATCACTCCATCTTCAATGAGAAGAACCAGGCCAAAAGTAAAAGTAGTAAGCGTGCATTAAGAGCATCTAGAGGAAAGAGACGCAAGAAGAAGAACTTTAGCCTAATTGTATTACTTACCTCCCTTGAACTTTTTGTTAACTGACCTCTAAATATGTGGCTACTAAAATATCCCCATCACACTATTTTTTATACGAATACTATACAAATTTGGGTAAAAATGCTTGCAATCAGATTTTTTTTTTTTTTTTTTTAAAGAATGAAGACCAAAAACAAAGCTCTTAGTAAAATATATTAAAGAAAGAGTGAAAAAATAATGCAATAATATCCAAAATGAAAAAGCAAATATCCCCAAAAAAAAAAAAAAAAACTTAGGTGACAACACTAATTGGAGAAACAAATGAAACAAACTACACCCAAGAACTAGAGCCAAAGCGATAATAAATATCATCATCTCAACCGATGACATCTTCAGCCACAACAAATAATAATGGCAGAAAATAAAAACAACATAGGAAGCTAAATTAGAAAAAACAGTGTGACACCAAAAGAAAGCTGCAGTGAAAAAAAAAAAAAAAACAATACAACACCAAGAGAAATCTGCAACAAAATCAAACAAAACCTGCACAACATTAATAAAACAGCACTAACAACAATCCACCAACAAAAATTCTATAAACAGAATAATAAAAGAGCTAGAATGAACTTTGTAATTTGAATAGCTTATTCTATTGTGAAATAATAAATTATGAATTCCCGTCAAAGGGCTGCAATCATATCAAATACCTTTTCTCATCAATATCTAAAATTGTATTACTGAAAAATAAAAATTAAAAAAATATAAACAATTAAAACATGAATTGCCATCTACCAAAGAATAGATGGAAGAAGCAGAAAGCCTCCCCTGCTTGAACAAATTGCCAGCAAATTATCTAAAAATTATATGAGTTTTTTTTGTCGCCATTTGAATTTCTTTATTTGAAAGAAGAATTGGATATATTTAATTATTAGGATTTCAAACTCAATCCAAAGAAAAATCAATGAATAGAAAGCAAATCCTGTAACATCTGCAACCACTACCAGCATATTTAGCAAGTGACACCCACAAACCCATTTCACACTACATCGTTCCCCTACAAGTGTGCCAACATAAAAAGACGTCTAGTTGCTTAATCTCATCCATATCTTCGATTATACCATTTTCGTACTGAGTTTCGTGTAAAATTATTTTTTAGTTTGGCGTTGATTGTCTTGGCATGTTATCTTGGTCAAATAGCTCTGTTTTATTTTGAAAATTTAAACAAAAAAAAGTATTTTTTACTTTTTTTAATTCTTAAAGCTAATGTTCAACTAATAGTCAAATATAGCAGTCAGGGAGGTAAATGAGACATTCTTTAAACTTTTTATTTAAATGATACAATTTCAAATCTTAAAAGAGGAATATGATAATATTCTTTACAACACTCCAGTTGAATTTGTGCCTTTTTACTGTATTGGGGCCAACTTAATACGCCAAATTTTCATGTCGTTTTAAATTTTATATACCAATACTCAAGAAATTAATGGTGTTCAAATTTTGGTTTCCACCCACACTCAAATTAAATTGAAAATTTTTCAAAAATGATCATTTTTTATATTAACAATTTAATTTTGCTTACGTAATAAAAATTTATTGAAAATTTATCAATTTTAAAATTTTTAGACGAAAATACTCTCATGACTAAAATTAACAACTTTTAAGTTACGGCAACCACTCGAAAGTTATTGTAATAACTTGAAAGTAACTTTTTCATTCATTATTTTGTAGGAGGTTGAAAGTACTGTAACAATTTGAAAATATTGTAATAACTCGAAATAACTATAGCAATTTTAAAGTAATTTTTAAGTTCATTATTCTGTAATAACTCAAAAATTTTTGTTAATTTTGATATAGGGTTATTTTGGTTCAAATAATATGAAACTTGTTAATTTTGAATAAATTTTTATTTTGTGGTCAAAATTATATTACTAATGTAAAAAGTGCTTATTTTCGATTATTTTCCAATTAAATTATATCATTGCATGGAACCAATCTTCAATCTTGAAACTTAACTAGCAAGCGAGCAATTTTACTAACCTAATATTAAGAAGCGAAGTACTAAAACATTTAAAGGATTATAATTTTAAAATTGAAGTATTATAATTTTAAAATCAAAACTATTAAAAGATAATAAATTCAAAGGTTGAATAATAATATTGAAAGTACGTGATTTAAAAAAAAATTAATGTTGCCAAACATTTTTTCTAATTTATTTTTAAAGTTAGGTGGCAGCTAATGATACCAAACATATCCAAAGTGCATTTTCCTCAAATTCTAGATGCTTGAATATTAAAAAACTAGTTAATGGGCACGCCAAGAGACTTAACTCGTATTCTTTAAATTGTAGTTGCTTGAATACCAATGACCAGTTAGTGGTAGTCAACATAGTGATTGACGGAAATTTTCAACACTTAAGTTAGCGAAGTCATCTCAAGGAGATAAAAAGTGATGTAAGACATCCTAGAGATCTATGTGCATGTGTTATACAAAAACAGAAAGTGTATCATTTTCTATCAAATTTCTTTCTTATTTGAGTTATAATTTTTGATATATCATTATTGTAAGAATTATTTTCTTAATAGTTAAAGTCTTCTTATAATAATAGTTATTTATTATTATGTTGATTAAGTTTGTTCATGATGTAATTTTTCTTTTCTCCTATAAGTAAGGGTCTAAGGCTCAGTGTAATTAAAAAACTTAAATCAATGAGATTGAATAATTTTTTCTGTAATTATAATTAAAATAATTAAAAATAAATAATCATTTTTTTTTTTTACCTCTAATTTTATACTTAGGTTTTGTTGGCAACGTGTACTAATTAATATCTTAAAAAATTTAACTGACATGTTTGACAATTTTAATAAAAAGTATCTATGCAAATAAAATAAGCATTTAGAGCAATTTTCAAATTAAGTGGGATGCTTTTATAAAATTAGCATTTAAATTGCTGAAGCGGGTAGCACCCAATTTTAATAAAAAAAATTATGATTTCAAAAATACCCTTAATAAAATTTAAAATTTTCAACCAAGTTTAATGAAAATTTTATCATTGCCAATATGTCACTAACTAACTTTAAAAATTCTAATTCTTATTATATTTTATTTTATTTCTTTTTTTTTAATTGATTATTTTATTTTTTTAAAATTATTAAATTTAATTTTATTCTTATAACAAATTTGTTTACTTGACTTTCTTAATAGTAATTATGACAACAAAAATAGTAATTATTTTAGAGATATTTATGAAATAAAAATATTATTATTACTAAATAATTATTTTATTTTTTGTGTATTTACAATTATTAAATATAAAAATATGACTAATACATGGATATTTATTATGTCCCTTTTAAATTTTTCTATAATAGTTAATTTGAAAATATAGAATATCATTTAAAGTTACAACTTTTATTTTTATTAAAAATACTGATGGATAGATAGTAATTTGAAATATTATTTAATTTAAACATGTTATTAATTTTTACATAGTACTTAATTTGAAAAAATATAATATCCATTTTAATAATTTGTTAATAGCAAAGTAATTTTCTAATTACAAATCCAAACACCTAATTTAACACTAAAAATATAATGCGGGTTCATTTGGGAGTGATAAAGAGAAAGTGTTAATATGCTTAGTACATATACTCTTTAGCATCTTTTTTAGCAGTTTTTAGAAAAATAGTCAATCATTTAGTTAACAATTATCAAAAATAGTTAACCTAAATGGTAAATGTTTTTTCTATAAACTGTTAAGAGACAGTGTTAAAAAGTATAAACGCTAAATATATTAGTGCTTTCTCTTTAACACTCGCAAATAGATTCTAAATTCTAACAATGTAAATTTGATGCCTATATCAACTAGAAACAAAAATTCCGAGCCTAACACAGTTGTACTTATGATTCGTGACTAATTGAGTCAGCCCAAAATATTAAAAATAATATTTTCTAAATAAAATTCAATACAAAAATAAATTATTCACTTTATTTTAAATTTATAATTTTAATTGTTTATATTATATTTATAATGATAAAATATTAAATTATAATCAAAATACAAAATATTAATAATTAACGAAAGTAAAAAATAAAAATTATCAACTGATTAAAAATGATCTATGAATGACATAGAAATAATTAGTATAAATTTTTCTTTCAATAATGAAAATTGAAACAAACTTCTTTTTTAACATTAATTGAAATATAAATACAAGCAAAAGTTGTAGTACTATAATAAAATAATTGAACTACTCAATTATAGTGCAATTAAAATATGATTAATACTCCTACAACTAATTAAATCTAGAAAAAAAAGTAAAAAAAATTATTTATTTTATTATCGTCTAAACACTTATTAAAATTAGAGATATTTTCGGCTGACTACTCTAAGTTTACTTATATCTCATTGTGATATAATAATTATTCTGATGTTATCCTACAGTTCATAAATATGACAAATATCTCAACAAAATACAAATTCGTAACATTTGAATTTAATGTTGAAAAGGAAAAATCATTTTTTCAATAAAACAAAAAGAAATAATTTCATCTGATTACTTAATTTTAGGCAATATCTTATTGATTACTTAATTTTAGGCAGTATCTTATTGTGATGCAATAATTATTTGCATACTACATTACTATCTATAAAAATGACAAATATCTCAATAAGTTACAGATTCATGACGTTTGTATAAAAAAATTTAACAGTAAAAGGCAAAATTATCTTTTGGATAAAATCTAAAAAAAAAATTTTTTTTTTTTTTACTTTTTTCAAAAAGTTTAAAGACTCAAATTAAAAAATTTAGGGACCTAAATGTTATTATCCTAATTTAACTTAAACTGAAATTTATCTAAAATTTTATCCACTATTTTAGCCAAAAAATACCTTATCTAGTTTCCCTTCTCTGTTAAATAAAAGAAAAGCTCATCCCTTCTCTTTTTTCACTCTCATTCACAATGCACTCTCTTTCCCCTAAGATGGTAATTCGGATAAACAAATCGAATTTAAACTAATATAAATACAATTCGTTTAATATTTATTTGATACGAATACGATTTGTTTATTATTCGTATCAATTCTTTTAAATCTGAACACGATTCGTTTAAAATATAATTATTAATTTATTCATTTAAAATACAATTATTCGTTTATTCATTTAAACACAATTATTCATTTAGAATTCAATTATTTGTTTATTTGTTTAAAACAAGGTTATTCGCTTATTCGTTTAAACACGATTATTTATTTAAAATTTGATTATTCGTTTAACTTAGTAATTATCATTTAGGCCTTTAAGATATTAAAAATAACGTATTTTATCAACCATAATTAGATTCTTATATTAGGCGCTGTTTGTAATAAATAAATTTAGATTACATATTTTTCTAAAATTTATTAAAATATATTTGTTTAAAATACGATTATTCGTTTATGACACGATTATTTATTTGTTTGTTTAAAATACGATTATTCATTTAATTAATTATATTTTAAACGAAAAATCGTGTCTTGTAAGTCAAACACGAATACAACATGTTTATTATTCGTGTCAAGATTTTTAAATTTGAATTCGTTTGATGGCACCAAATAGGTGTTGAATATTCGTGTCGAATAATCATGTCGTGTCCCAAATTGCCACTCTTGCTTCCCCCTCTCCTTTTCTCATTCCTTTAAATCTCAAACTATCCACCACTTAACTCCTCAAACTCCTTCTAAAAGCATCACTGAATTTTCCACCAATTAATGCCATTCTTTTTACTCCTCTAGCCAAATTTTCTTTGTCATTCCAAAATCACCAACGACCAATGATGATCACAGCGTGGCGGGTAGTTGTTATTGGTGGTGGGATTGCTAAAATCATTAAAGAGTTAATTGTCTTTTAACTTTTATTTCAAATTAAGATTTTGAATCCTATTAAAAACTTAGGATTACGTTTTTTTTAATCTATTTCAAAATTTTAATCTTATTTTAAAATAATTTCATATAATTGCACAACTTTTGACAATATTCGTTGTGATACAATAAATATTAGGATATTACATTACAATATATAAAGAAAATAAATATTTCAATAAGTTATATGACAAAATATATTAACAGTATTTATAATATATAAGTGTATATTAGTCATTGTACTAGTAGTGTTAAAAAATTTTAGATGGACATTAAAAATTTGTAGTTCAATAAGATATTTTTAATCTTTATAAACTATAGTATAGCGTAATAATAACTATTATATTACATTGAGATATAAGTACATTTAGAGTAATCAGCCAAAAATATTCCTTAAAATTATTTTGTACAAAGGGTAATTTTTGTTTTCAATTAACTATGAAATAATCTTAAACTAAAATGAAATTATTAAAATAACTTAAAACTTATAAATAATGAATATAGAAATTAGTTTATAGCATTAAAAAAACTTATTTTAAATTAAAGACATATTTGGATGATTTTAGGAAACAAAGTTTCTAAAATTAATTATTTTAGAAAATATAAGACGGAATTCAAAAGTTATGGGATAAACGATTCGTTATATCTTACTTACCTTACAATTACACATAACCCTAATCTAAATAGCAAAAAAGTGGGCCCACAATTCAAATTTCAAATGGCGCTCCAACGGTCATATTTTCTAGGTTTTTCTTCTCCTCCTTCCTCAACTCAACACATATATAAATATACTCGCACATGTATGTAAACCCTCGTCCCCAGTAGTAAATTTTTCTACCCAGCATCAATCTCTGAATACCCATTTAGTTTTAGCAATGGATTTCCACAGCCTTACAAGAAAAGAGCTCCAAACCCTCTGCAAGAAGAACAAGATCCCCGCTAACATCACCAATGTCGCCATGGCCGATGCTCTCACCGCTCTTGAAAATGTAAGTGTCGTCTTCATTTTGAATGAAATTGGGCAATACCCATTTCATTATTTATTATTTGTTTAATTTAATTTGTTTTCATTCTTGGAAATGGACGTATCAGGTTGTGGGATTGGAGGAGTTCATCAACCAATCTCAATCTCAGGAAGAAATAGCTGAATCTCCGGCAGTTCCTCGCACTGCTAGCAGAGCCTCCTCCTTAGCTCGGAATGATCAAGATCCTCAAACAGGGCAGCAATTGACCCGTACTCGTCGCATGGCATCGAGAAGAAGAATGGTCGATCTCGATCAAGACCAAGATCAAGATCAAGAAAGCAAGAAGAACGTGAATCTGCCGGAGACGCCGGCAGTTCCGGCCAGCAGGAGAAGGCCGGCTGCTGCTAAGAAGGACAATGAAACAGTTGGTACTCCGGCGGCGCAGTCTGAGAGGAGGAGGCGGCCTGCAGTCTCGGTGCAGCGTACGAGGCAGTCTGTGAGGTTGCTGGAGAAGACCATGGCTCAGTTGAGCTTGAAGGATAAAGGAAAGGCCGAACCTGTGAAGATGATGGACGTCTCCGGTACGTATATGCTTGATTATGTAAATGTCTAAAAAGAGAGTGTTCTCTTTTGTGTGCAAGAGTATTCTTCTTTGCTAACCACACCCCAGTAGCCAGGTTACAATATTACTTGTATAAACTCTCGTTATAGCAGTTGTATTAATACTTGTATATATAATGTGATGCAACAGAGAGTTTTGAGAAGACAAGTGATAATGAGGTTTCCTCCATTATTGAGTTAGTGGAGAACAAAGAGGAAACGAAAGATGTGGTTGTACTGCAAGAGAAGAGTGTGGATGATAAGGAGGAGGCTCATAAAGATGAGAAATTTGATGATATCTGGGCTGATAAATCAAAGAGTGTCACAGTCATAGATGAAATGGGTAAGTTTTGTTAAGTCTGTTTTATTGTTTTGCGTTCCATGAGGGGATGGATTGATTGTTATGTGAAGTTCTCTGAAATGGTGATCGATTGGGTTGCAGAATATGTTGCTGTTGCAGTTACTGAGTTCCCTTCTGAAACTGAGAATGCTTCTTCAGAGGTGATGGAACCTGAACAACATTGCTTAGCAGATAATGTTTATGATGAAGATTCTGGTAAGGTGACGGAGGATGTTGTTCCGAATCATGTAGGAGCAGAAGAGTCGATTGCTGTTGATGAAATTCAAAAAGATTTAGATCATTTTTCTGAGGAGCATACTGCTGCAGACGAGGTTCCTAGTGATAAGAATTCTGCTAAGGTGATTGACGATGTTGTTCCACATCACGTAGAAGCAGAAGAGTCTATTGCTGCAGGTGACATTCAAAAGGATTTAGCTCATTTTGTTGCGGAGTCTACAGCTGCAGATGAATCTCCCTGTGATAAGAATTCTGATAAGGTGATGGATGATGTTGTTCCACATCATGCAGAAGCAGAAGCATATGAAAAGGATTTAGATCATTTTGTTACGGAGTCAACTGCTGCAGATGATTCTCCTAGTGATGATGACTCTGTTGTTGATCAATTGGACACAACTACAGCTGAGCCTGAATGTGTTGAAAAAGAGATGATCATTCTTGAGAATGTAGTGGCACCTAACAATCAAAAGTTTGGTACAGAAGAGTCGATTGATGTTAGTTTGATTAAAGCTGAAGTTCCCATTACTAACGAGGATGAGACTCCAAAATCTGTGAAGCAAAAAAGCAATCCTTCTGAAGAAAATGGCAATGGCAATCCTGATAGCACAATGAAGAACTTGGTTGATGTCTACGTTGTGCAAGCTGAGGGAGCCGATCTATTGCCATTCCCGTTTCCCCGACCACCAACTCCAGTGAAGTCTTCTAGCAAGAAGAAACAGGAAGCACATGAGAAGCTAACAACTGTTGCTGCAGATAACAAGGAGAACATTGATAGCAGTGGGATAGAAGGGGAGTCTAAGAAGGACAAGGTGAAGAAAAACAAGATCATAGTTGTTGAGGATATGATGCCGAAATCACTGGAAGACAAGAGTCTGAGAATGCTGACCAAGATGCTGAAAGAAAAACTGCAGATAAACAGCAAGAAGAACGACAAGATTAACAATGAAGAAGAAAGCATTGTCAAGGTGAGGCCAAAACAACCATTGTATTATCATTAGCTACTTACATTTGCTAGCAAATTGTGTTCAGCTAGTCATAATAATTATGTTTGTTGGTCAATGAACAACAGCAGGTGGGCAAGACAAGGCCAGCCTTGCAGACATTGGAAGCGAATCAAATGCATCCTGGTGAACCAAAGAATGAGAACTGATACAAGAATGACAACAGTGACAACAACATATGAAAGCTGAGGCCACATTTTGTGTGTTGGGGTTGTTTTTTTCGCTTTTGGTCGGTGAAGGAGGGCGTTTAAACCTAGGTTTGCCACCTCCTCTTCTTCCCGAGTATTTTTTATTGATGTAATAATGTTACTTGTTGAATCTGCTCATCTGCGAAGTGATCATAATGCTGACGATGAGTGAGTGAGTGAGTGAGTGAGTGAGTTTGATTTTTAAAGAGATTCATTTTGCTTGCTTAGCATGAAATTAATACTTATTGTTTTGAGCAATAAGAGATTGTCTAAAAGTGTCAAATCCTTTCGTTTGCCAAATTCTTTTTTAAAATAATAGTTTAGAATATATTTTGATAATATTATCAAATTAGTCCCTGAATGAGTGAATGTAACTTTTCTGTAGCTTCGCGTAAATTCATGATATTAGGAAGGAAATTGTTAAATTGAGTAAACAATAATTTATTATTTTGAAGAAGTGTGGGGATGAAGACGTTATTATGCTTGTAATATGCATACACTCATTAATGTAAAAATACCCTGGACCTTCAATGTGGCATGGCGTTGCTGGTATATATAATTTTATTATTAATTTAATTAAATAAAACTAAATATTTAAATAATAATTTCAACGTAATTGTTACATTTTTAAATGATTTTATTGAACAGGGCAGGCTAATAAATAAGATTTATAATACAGTAACTCTTTACTGTGGTAACAATATTTTCAACCTTAGTAAAAACAATAAAAAATAACTTTTTGAATTCGAAGAATTTCATCCCTAGTAGTACGAATCAATGTGAAATTAGAAAGGAACTGAAATGAGCGACTCATTTGTTAAAATTATTAAATTATATTTGAATATGGTATTTTAACAAAATTCAAGGACAAAAATATCATTACCTCAAACCTCAAAAACACTTTATTTCCACAGTAAACAATGTTACCTTGAAATGTTTAATTTAGAAATAATTTGAAGGTTGAAATATTTAATTTTAAAATAATTTATAATTTATTAGTAAATTTAAATTGTAAAATAATCACTTATGAAGTTAATAAGTTGCAATACATGTGTGTAATGACAAAATTAGACATTAAAAGAAGGGCATGTTAGCCAAGGTGATAAGTGTCATGTGCCAGAAAACTTGCATGAAAATTTTTTAATGTGGAATTTCCAAATGCCAAGTTTGAGAGGGTTAATAATATAATATCTTAAGAATGCGTTAGGCCAAACGCATTGAATTGTATTGAATTGTAATAGATTAAATTGTAATAGAATGAATTAAATTGGATTGTAATAGATTGTATTGAATAAAATTTAATACAATATTATATTTGATACTGATTATACTATAATATATTAATTATACAACATTTATTTTTATTATTTAAATATAAATAATTATTTTTAATTAATAATTAAATAATTTAAAATTTATTATTTTTTAAAAAAAATTTAAAATTTTTAAAAAAAAATAAAAAAAAATAATACAATACGGACTTGACCTAGAGAGAAGGATGAGTCAAATTTGAGGGGTTTAAATCGTATTACTTTTAATTTTTATACAGTCTAGTCTCTACATCAAATACTAAACAAAAAAATTTTTATTCCAAACAGTAAAATAGTGCAATTCAAACCAGTCTCCAAACATACCCTAAGTATACTAATTGGTTAAGAGGTATTAGTCCAAACTTGATTCGGTGTCATCCCTAACATTAACAGTCTTCTAGTCCTAAAACTCATAGGCCATTGATTTGATGATAACAAATATTAATATCAATTAACTAAATTTTTCTTATGACAATTGTTGTGATATTTTGGATATGAAAATTGGAATATAATTTTGAAGATTTTTTTAATCTTCAAAATTAAGGTATTCAAGAAAAGGATAATGAAACCCTTTGAGCAAATAAAAGAGAAATCAATTGAAGAATAAAGTTACAAGCTTTCAAATTTTATTGATATATTTCTTATTGTATGCTTGTGTGTTTGAGATTATAGTGATTGTGTAAGCTCAAAATTTTTATATACAAGCACATTTATTAAATATTTATTCGCTAACATTTTTATTACATTACTTTCACAAGATTATTTTTGAAACCTAACTAGGGAAATCTAAAAAGTTAGACCAAAATGCAAGATTTTGAGACTTGGTTATGAACCTAAATGCGTATATTTGAACCATTAAAAAAACTCGATTTTATAGTTGGTTCAACTGAACTATTTCGAAGTCTTTTTTAAAAAAAAGTCAAACTTGGTCAAAATTGGTTTATGGTGTGATTTTTTATTCGGTTTCGTTGATTCAATTTGAATTAGTTTAAATGAATCAAAAAACAATGAATTCGAAGTCAGAATATGTTTCAAATATGATCTATCAAATTAGACTATGCAATCAATTGAATTGCTAAACAATTCAAGTTTTAAGGTGTACAATAACTATTAACAACTAGTTTGTGAACCTAGCTACAAATAGAAGTTATTTCTCTCTTTTAAAAAGGCTTTTACTCATTTTATTCATATCTTATATGCCTACAAACATCATTTGAGTTGAAAAAATAATATTTGAATTTACAAAGTATTCAAAAGTATTAACTCTTAGTTGTTGTAAGTTGAGTGATTTGATGAGAAATCACTTATGTTGAAAGTTGAATGATTTATATAGAAATTAGTTATGAAACTTAAGAGGTCCTAAAAATCCTTTTAATTATAATTGTTGAGTCTCTTAGGGTGTTCAAAACTTGAATTAGTAGAATCCTCAAGTTTGCAGTTTGAAGGCGTAGATGTAAGCGAAGATTTATCGAACCACACAAAAAATTCCATATTATTCTTCTTAAGCATCTCACTTATTTAATTTGTATATTTATATTTTTTCACACATTTACTCGCACACACTTGAATTTGATTTATGATAATTTACATATTAATTATTGAAATTGTGTTAAATTTATTGTATTATACTTTAGAAGTATAACACATTGTTTGGAAAAGAATATAATTTAAATATTTGAAAATTTAGTGGGAATACAAGCATATATGATGATAGTATATGTAGGGTTGAATAGATCAGGCAATAACGATTCCAATGATACCAATAATAATAATAATCTAGTTGTTAAAGAGTAAAGAGATACGTTAACCGATTTTAACACACCGTTCATAAGCCAAATTCAATTTTGATCACCTTCAAAATTTTTATTCAAAACTGACTATAATTGCATTTTGTGGATAAAATTGTCCCAGCCTTTTAAAAAAAATTAAAACAAAAAAACCCAAAAAGGGGGGAAACATGCACTTCCAAGCACCCCCCTTCTTCTTCCATTTTTTCTTTCTTTCTATCCTTCTTTCTTCTTTTAATCCATACTCTTACAATTTAAATGCATGAATTTGACATAATTTCAGTGTTAATTGATGTGCATGGCTAATGATTGGGGTAAATTTTGTTTGACTAAGTTCAATTTGGAAGAATTTTGAACGAAATTGATGAAGGAAAAATTTAAAATAAAAAAAAAAAAAAAAAGTTCAGGAATTAGAGGTGGATGACGAACTCGGAAGTATGGATACCGTACTTCCAAGCAGAGCATGCTCAGATGTTTAATAGTTCCGAGTTCTTTTTTTTGGTTAGAAAAAAACATAACATGACTGCAATAATTATAATTATGTTAAAAATTAAAATGTATCAAATCATCCTTATTTTTGTCTAAATCCACATATTAAACTAATCGAAGATCTATATGAAAAATTTTTCAAATTAGTATGATCAAAATAATACATTTGATCCAATGAATGCACAATTCAAAACAAAGGCAAGACATTTGATGTGTAATGATTAAAGTCCATGCATTATAACAAAATATGATAAACTTGCTGTTAACAACTGTACAGTTAACAAAAAAGTGTTGTGGCAGTAGAGAGGTCATTCATTCTTTCTTTCTTCCTTTGTTTCTTCCACCAGCATCCTCTAAACAGAGAGCAACAGCCCTCAGAATAAATAAATTAAAAAGAAGAAGAGGCTGTTTTGTTTTGGTACCACCATTTCTTAGTCTCCCTTCATTTGGAGCAAATACACAGACCATAATAAATCTACACAAATTTGGAAAACCTCCTAAAACTTACCATATCAACTTAGTGGATTTTCCCCTGTTTTTTCACTGCCTCATATCAAGATAGCATAATAGCAAAACACTCCAAGAGAAAAGATTTACAGCAGTTATAATAGGTATGATTCAGAGCAATGGATTAGTAGAGCAAAAGGTGAAAAGGGTGGTGATTTCCGAAAACCTAAAAAGCGTGTGCTACAATCATTCTTCTTATACCTCCTGGTAGCTTTTTCTTGTCTATGTTGGTATTGCCTGGTAGTGAGCTATGATTGCTGACTGCTCAGAGGAGGATTCGATGAATTAGAAGGAAGGGCACCGTTTTCCTGAGAAGATGTGCCACCCCACTTCAGCTCCGAATCAGAGGGCTCGACCACGTGCACAGCTCCATCACTCATGCCAAGTGCAATCTGATTAGGCTCAGACGGATGAGCTGCTATAACTAAAGGATAGGCAGGGCTGCTGCTGCTGTAGAAAAGATTGTTGATAATGAATCGTTCCAGAACTTTCAATATTCAAAATTATTTATATGTATAACAGAACGTCCAAAATCACTAACTAAAATTGCCACTTACCCAACAGCAAAGGAAGGTATGTAAGCAGAAGGTGCTATTCGGCATCTAAGCCTTAAACTATCTGCATCAAAAACTCCAACAGCACCATCACAAAAACCAGCATAAACCAGTAAGCCATCACATGAATATGTTGCACTTGAAATAGGAGCTGGGAGTGTGTCTTTTGGAGACCACTGCAATAATGAGTACAGAAGAGTTATTATAACATCATACACCAGACACAATATAAGACTCCTATTGAAGAATAACAATAAAATAAATGAACTAAATACTCTCGAAAATTTTTGATTAACTGGTTTGACCTCTTGTATTAGGTATTATAGCATATACAAGATTGAATTAACTCTCATTTTGCTTGGCAAATGTTAAACATTAATTTTGACTGCCATAGATATTATGCTGGTCATAAATCCTTCCCCAAAGAGAAATAGGCTATCTGCTGGGCAAGGCATCTAGCATCATCCATAAAATTCATTGTAAATAGTAGTAAATAAATGTTCTTCTAGCTAGTCAAATTAGAATCACTACAATTATGAAAATAAACTAAATAACATAAGTCCTTACACACAAAACAAGAGAGATTTGGAGAGTCTGTTTCCACACAAATACTTTCCATATATAGCCAGTCCCAAAACTAATAATTTGGTTGATGTACTAGAAAAGAAAGTGAAGAAAATCTGACATGATAACAGTGAGGCAGAAAACTTACTGAACGTGAACATTCAAGCTTGCTGTCATATATTGCAATTTGGCTATCATGAATAACCAACAGATGAGTTTGATCATTATGAAACTGGACTTTTGTTTCTCCAACCAAAGGGGATTGACGACCAGCTGGCGCCTGTATGAACCTTGATTTCAGTTTCTCCCATTTATCGATGCTCCACATACAAAGCTGCACACAGAATTGAGCATAAATAAATTATTATGTTGTTAAAAAAACAGATCCCAAAATCAGTATTCTATAATTAAAAAGAGACACAAGTGCCAACGAAGTTTTTGGGTGGTTAAAGTACAGGCCATGTTTTGGTTTGAACTATTGCATGCACCCTTGATTGCTGTATTAAGGCCTCATCTTTTTTTTTTTTCCCTATTTCTGGTTAAAGATATCTTTCTAGTTCACTCTGAGTGTATGAACCATATATCTCAAACATAACAAATGGATCATTATGATAGCTTTGATAACTTTATTCAGTTGTATCCCTCTAACCTTGATGCTTAGGAATTTTTACATAAGGTCATTGGTTAACAAGCAATAAAAGATTTTAGTCAAAGTTCAACAGGTTGACAACTATTGATACAGTTCAGCATCAGTTCTTGCAAATCAGGATAAAAATGTTTCAAGAACTATATATGTTTCTCCTTTTTTCCTTTTAAGACTTAGATGCCTAATACTTTAGAAAAACATACACGATTTTTCAAGAAGAGATGGTTTGTCTTACCTCATATGGAATACAATTCTTAGAATAATTGGAGATAGAAAGGGTGATAAGGCTCAAAGTTCAACAGTTTCTCCGGTGTTACTAATCAAGCACATCGGCCATCATGAATGAACTTGGCAGTCTCAATAGTTCCCACTATAATATCTTCAATAACTATTCTAAAAATACTTTGCATGGAATGACCTACAAGGCTGGATAGAATGTGTGCTAAGAACTTGTGAATACCCTTCATTGGCAGTTTAATTTATGGACAGGGGGTATTCTTCAGGGGGGCCATTATTGAAGATAGGAGTCATTAATGCATGTAGGCTGCTGGGCATAATGATACACTCTTGAGCAACAATCCAAGCACAAGTCCACATAACAGTAGCATGTCGTTTAGCCCAAATGTCATTTTATGCAATATCTTACCCAAGCTGGTCCCAAGCCCATCTGCAGGACTGTGATTGCTTGATGATATGCAAGACTCAATTCACTACAACGATTTACTTTTAACAGAGAATATTTCCTCTCATATTTGAAACAAGCAACTTGACAAGAAAAATTAAAAAATTGGATGTAATCTCACGAGTACCATTTTCTGTGCAACAAGGAATAAAGAAACTTAAACAGAACAAGTTATATTTAATATACAGCGTTCCATTATATATTAGTAAGCAAGTAACCTGTGCATCAGCCCCTGAAGACACCAGTGCATTTAAATGTTGGGAGAACGCAAGCCCTGTTATTCGATTCTGGTGTCCCTTCAGTTTGGTTTTAATCTGCCACCAATATATCCAAAGGTCAAGTATGCTTCCATATCACAAATAATGCACAAAGCTGAAGATAATACAGGGGCCAATGATTAGATCATTGTATTTACCAATTAATTCCTTAAAACAGGTCAATAACCATAAATTTTTTCCATTCAGTTAACCTTATCCTATAAACTGAATAAATATATCTGTGTTGCCATCACATTTGTAAAGAGAAAAACAAGCATAAATTAGATTACTACCTTCTTCTAACGCAACACATTATTAAACGAACCATACAATGACAATAGCAATAAAAATAAAAACCAAGTGAGGTAATTCACCTCATCAACTCTGACATTATATATTTGAATCGTAGAATCCTCCATGCCAATGGCAATAATATTATTATCTTGTGGATGGAATGCCAAATAGGTGGCTGGGGGAGGTGGGCAAACAAACGTTGTCATGACCTGAGAAACAGTAACACAGTCATAGATTTCATAGCCAATAGTTGAAATAACTAGCAGTGAAACATGAATTACAGTTTTTAGACTCTGGAAATGCTGCAGTTACTGACCTTGAATGTCATCATGTTGAACAAGGAGACCTTCCCACCGGATGCAGACATAACATAAGAATCATTTTTAGATAATGCAATGCAAGCAGGAGAATCCTCAGGTGGTCTACTATCATTTATGTCATTGGTCATAAGAGATCCACTAGGAGGCTGCCACAAATGCGGAGTCACATATGCAGTAGCCTGACATGTTTGCAGTAGATTAATATTAGAAACGTCAAAATATAAACATAAAAGGAGTTTGCAAATGGGACAGAGTAAACCTTCCCCGATGGATTCCTTTCACTACGCTGCCATTTCCAGAGTTTGTGAACAGCATTGGAGGCAAGAGCCAATACGGCTAGGCCAGAGTTGGTGTAGATCAACCGCAAAATCTGAAATTTAAGAGCTATTTAACAATTAAGACAATAAAAGTTGCTACAAGATTTATTTAAGAGTACAAACACAATAACTCTTGACGTGCATATATTGATATGGTTAATGGTTCACCCAAACATTTAAAACTTAGGTAAGGACATGGCAACAATTCGAGAAACTCCCCTCACATGCAAACAGCACATAAAAACAATGGAAACATTCAAACACAAGGTTTTTGGTGAACCTAGCTCTCATATCATGTTAAATTACTACTTGATTTAAAGCTTAAGCTTATAGGTCAAGGCCCATCAATAATATTTAGCATTAACACACAAAAAAACTTATATAAGAGGCCTTGGAAACACATATTTCAAAAATCAGATCTTGTTTTCTTCTAGTGGTTAAAATGCTTAAGTATCATTGAAACCAAGATGAATTAGCTGATATATATTTGAACCAGCAGATTTCTAACCTGTTGCATGCATTAAAGAAAGAGCAAGTTGATACCAAGAAATATTATCTAATTAACATTTAAACTGGCAATTTTAATGGGTTGCATATACGAAGCGAAATGCAATGTCTTGAAAAGGCTTCTGCAAGCACCCAGCAATTCTGTTGTTACTTTTTATGGATTACAATCATAAAGCTGTCAAATATACAATTAACGTACATTATGATACAGTAACTTACAGAAAACTTTGAAAAAACTCAACAAAGCTACCAGACAAACCCAAATATTACAGTAAAATGAATTATAAAGCAAGTTCAGCATACATTTTCAGATTTTTGCCATATGTTGCAACTTGCACTTTAAAATCCAAATTTACACCAACCATCATTGTTAAATAGTTTTTCCAACATCACGTACTTGTTTAATTTATCTAAAAAGTAAACACTTATCTACTATGCCAGTACAGCTGTCAGAGGACATATATGGTTTAAAAATAAACAATGTTCTTGATTTCATCACCTCCATGGTTTATAAAATGATTTATTCTGAATACAACATAGCAGAATACCTTCTTCAGTGCTAAATGACCAATTCAAGCTTTTCTATTATAATTGGGCATCTCACAATAATATATTTATTTCTTGATTATCTTTAGGTCCAAAATTACTCAATTCATCAATAAGGAGAAGCGTTTCTTTTTCTCTGTCTTCCTATAGTAAGTCATTCGGTTAAATGCATCAATTAATTTCTAAAATTATTACCAGCAATATAGTAAAGGTTTACAATGCCCTAACTTTAGGGGTGAAGGCATGCAGCATGACCACGTGATTTGGCAGCTCCTAAGCCATCAACCTCAAAGAGGCATGTCAAACATTCAAATAAGGGGAAAAAAACCGTGAAAGATAGTCACATCATATGAATAGATCGCCTTGACATTCCTTAGTTGTCTCCCATGACAGCCCAACATATAAAGACAAAATGTGGTTTATTAAACAAATGATATAGCATATGTGAGGTAGAAAGCTTTATGGCAGCACAAATAAGAATGCACAAACAGAATATCCAACACCACAGAAACATCGGGGCTTCTTATCCCCCTACTCCCCCTCCCCCCACCCCACAAAACCATATTTTCATTATAAGATCTTAAGAGAAGCTGGCTTTTCTTCCACAATTCAAAGTACAATGTGAATCCTTGAACTCATTACCACCTACCTTGCTTGCTGCTATAGAATCAGGCAATCGCAGAGCTTTAATTTGAGATGAATCTGAAATATCAGGAATTCTCCAGCTCTTAATCTTGTCTGCATCGTCTGCTATCCGTGGTTTAACATCAACCAGTCTGCCACTGTCCATAGTACCCTGCTAGCACAAAGTATAAGATTACAACCCAGGCAGACATAACTACTGCATGCAATTAAAAAAATAACTTACAAGACTATTGATTGATACAGCAGGTGGACCCCTATCAGGACGTTCCAAAGACGAAGCAATGGCACCAGAAACATTTGCCATATTAGCCGCTGGACCTAGAGCATTAATAGTCAATGGCTGAAAAAACAAATACACATTATAAGAAACACAAATTGGAAAGCAGAAGAGCTAATTAATAATAAACTTCTTAAGTGAACTATTAGAGAGAGAAAGAGAGAGGAAAGGTCCTGCATACAAGAAGTGCAGCCATCCTCAGACTTGAAGTAAATGAAATTGGCACATGAACTACACTACCTTGAAGTAAATATTACTAAAACAAAAAACTGATCTTCTGAGTTGTTATTCCATTTGTTGGAAAGATTCTTCGTCTTTAAAGAAAGGGCAAAAGGGGTGGTTTTATAGGAAGGTGCACCTTTGACCATTGCTTGGGTCTTGTGAATTGAAAGTAACTTGAGAATCTTTTACAAGATAGCTAGGAAAGAACTTGGCATCTTTGGGACAAATTGAAGTTCCGGGACTCCCCCTGGGCTTCTTGTATTCTCTTCTTTGCCAATCGTATAAATTTTGGGTTTTGTTGGGATTTTTTGCCCGGTTGAGATTCTTCATCATAGAGTTTTGTGGTTTCTTTTAGCTTTCAAACTTCTAATCCTTGTTACTCTGGTCTTTTAGTCTCCTAATTCGTTCCTTTCTCTTATAGTTAATATTAATCTGTTCTTCTGTTTCTTCCCAGTAAAAAGCAAAAACAAATGTTCAAGTACAGAAAAGATGTTAATTACAAAGATCACTCTTTCTTTATAGAATTGCGTCGGTAAACAGATTCAGATGAGATGAGGAGGGGTAAAGAGTTTCCAGCCAGTGACTTCTCACTGGGTTACAGGATGAACATATTAAAGAAGTAACAGATCAATAACTGGGGTACGGAATCACCTTTGAAACGATGGCTTCAGAAGGGCCCCGATTTTTATCAACAGCCCTGCTCTCCAACACTCTTATCAACCGCAAACCATCACTGTTGGCTAAAATTTTTATGCCATTGTCACTCGTTGTGACTGCCAACAAAGATCCTTCCTTATTAAATCTGAGTCTAGGACTAGCCTGCAAAGAGTAGAACTGTATGAACAACTGTACATATATATACAGTTAAATTCCTACTAATAAAAATACTAACCGGCAATCCCCCGTCCGCATCAACAGCTGTCAACATAGTTGTATTGTCCATATCCCAGAATTTAATTTGAAAGTCATCACCAGCAGCTAAGAACCGATTCCTTGTTGTGTCAAACTGGACAACACCTAAAGAACGCTTTCTGAAACCAGAATATGTCCGCTTGATAGCCCCCTCACTCTCATTCCACTCCACCAAATGGGATTCACCTTCTTTACTTGTTCCGCATGAGAAAAGCCTGCAAGAAATAGTAGTAGTCCCATTCATATGTGCATAATCTAAGAACTCTCAAATTAACAATAAACCAATGGTAGAGAAGTCTCTTAGAAATCCAGTACAGAGGTCCTTTGGTATCTAGATGCTATTAGATCCTAAAAAGAATAAAACTGCCAATCAGATAACTTCAACATGACTAAACAAAGCATGATGCGCACAAACTATGTAAAGGCATCTAAGTATATTAGCTTCATCCATCTTACAGTAAGCAAGACTTACCTAGTTCCATCTGCACTATACGCCATCATGGTGCACCAATTTCCAGGAGCATCGTAGTCCACTCTAGATCCCAGGCAATCATACAGCCAAGCTTTAATCTTCCCATCAATGGCAGTAGAAAAGATAAACTGCATGTATAGAAATGGCAACATGGAAAATATCAGACTTCATATGAGCTGAAGCTGATTATATTTCTTTCAACTATTTGTTTCATAGAAACGATACTGCAGCCTGATCATCAATCAAAGCTTAGAAATTGCTAGCTGAAAACCAACTTCTTAAAGACTTTGACCTGAATATTTTCTTTGTGGTGAGGGCAAACTGAATATACAGGAGCTTCATGGCCTTCAAATGTATACTGCTTACGTCCAGCTACAGCATCCCATACCTGTGACAGAAGAAACTACAATGAAGAATCCAGCAAGCCAAATTTAAAAACAAAAGGAGAGGTAGGAGAGACATAATATCTGCTTTCATAAAGAAGCATGTGATACCCTTTAAGTTGATACCTTAATCATCTTGTCATCACCACATGTGACAGTACACAGTTGCTTGTTGGGATGAGCAAATGCAATGTCATTAACACCACCAACATGGGCATCAATCTAAAAGATGAGATAAGTGGTCAATAGGTTGTGTCTTCCTGTTGTTAAGGACAGAAGCAATTGAGGAGACAGAACAAACCTCTAAATGATGTCTTAGTTCACCAGTTGGATTGTAAGTATATATCTGAACAATATGTTTCGAAAATGCAACACCTTGACAAAGCAAATTGCATAAAGAGAACAACAGTGTAATTAAGATAATAAGGATATCACTCACACTCAGAAGCTAATAAAATTCATGTACATACCAAGCATAAGTCCATCAGGGGCCCAAACGCATCGATTAACTGATATTGCAGCATCATTTAATAATGCAGTCTGGTGTAATAAATAGATTAAAAAGAAAGGATTAGCCACTGTTTCAATTCCTAAAAATGATATGGTTAATATGGAACCATTTACTAGTAAAGCCATGAAGTCCTTGATTGGTAACGACCAGAGACATTCTCAATGCCACATTCATTAAAAATTCGGTGATTTCATGGATATGGGGGCAACCCAACCTTGTTTAGCCCGTGCTCAACTTTAATACAAAAAAAAAAAAAATAGGGAGATTGACACTTAGTACCTCCTATAAAGTTGAAAAAGTGCATACCTGTAATGGCATTGAAGCAGTTGAAATATCCCAAACCTTAAACGGTTTATGAGCCAACCTTTCCCGGGACCCAACTTCCCATAGGCTAATGTCACCAACATTTGTCCCAACTACAAATCAAAGGTTGAGAAAATGAATAAAGAAAAACAATGTCTGCTAAATTGTTTAATAATTTTTTGACAGGAAACATTAAAGTATTATTAAAATAGAAAAAGATAGATACAAAGGTGAACCAGAGGTCCACCGAAGAATCAAGAAACAGCCTTCAGTGAGCTATAAAAAATCTGGACAGCACAAATACACCTATCTATACTCTTAGTAACATGATACTAAATAATGTATTCAACCTAGAAGAATAGTTTGCTGCTGAGGATGAAAGTCCATGCTCATAACATTCGATCCTTGATTTAGGGTCCGCACAACAGTTTTAGCAAGGTCGTCTTGTGAATACACATTGGGAGTATGGGCTACACCAGCAAAAGACACCTAAAAAGACCAAATGATCGTATAAAGTCGTGAGGAAAGAAAAGAAAAACAAGAAAATAATAGTAGGCAGCTCATACGAAGGCCAGCAATATACTTATAATGGCTATCAACTTGAGAAAGAGCTTGAAAAAGGAAAATTTTGTCTGATTATCCACACCTCATCTGGTTGGCCAGTGCGGATTCGCTTCATTAAGTGCTCTGAATCAGCTGACTGATAATCCATCCCTGATATACCCGTCGGTGTCCTTGGGTGCTTCAAGAATGTGGCTGTAATCCATCAAAAAATCACCTAACATAAGCCCAGACAAAGCCAAAAGAGTAATACAAACAATATAATTGCCAAGATCCTTACCAGCACTAGATGGCTGCACAAAACCAGGGGGACCTGCTGCCACTGTGGGGTGCGGTAAAGAAGGACTGTTGCTCGACATCCACCCAGCAATAGCACCAGGAGATGGGGAAACAACAGGCTGAAATGGCTGCACGGTAACAATCATCACAATTATGATTTGATCACCTGCAACTTTTTACAGAAGATAGATGCAGTGTACTTACACCATGGGCAGCAATTGGAGGAAATGCTCCGGCCTTGGGAATTGGTCCCACAAGGGGGCTGTTTGTAGGAGCAGGACGGGCTCCATTAGTTGTTGGAGTACAAGAATGATCAGCGAAGAGGGTTTTAATATCAGGGTTTGGACGGGGATTCTTGCAAAGCTGATGCTGCCAATTTAGGCTGTAAATGTTAAAAAAAAAGAAATGAGATTTTGGAAATTTTCTCTCATCAGGAGGAACTTATTATGAGATCTACAAGTCTAAACTTAATTGTGTGAAATACCTTATACACACAAAAGGAATAAGCAAACCAGCGTAGAAATACACAAATATATGTACAAGGCATTCACTATGTTGTCTACACCAAATGACTCCACTGCATCATACTGGCACCAAAAATTAACAGTAAAAGATTCAAGAATAACCTTTGGTTTATTAATGTCCTCAGTCGTGAACTTTTAAAGGCTGGGAATGCAAGTTTGTCACGGAACAGAGGATTTGCTTCAATTAGCTTTTTAAGCTCTACAAGCATAATATTTCGAGCTGATTTTGTGTCTCCATACTTAGAAAGCTGCTCATTTTGCCTGATGATAAAGTGCACACATCAAAATTAACTCAAAACTATGGCATACCATAAGAATTAACAACAATTCCATAGTAAGAACCTAAAGTTATCGAGAGTAAGAAGCTGGGTAATCTCCTTGAAAAGATCCTCATTGAAGGATGCAAAGACCTTAAGGTCCTTGACAAGAATCTCAACAGCCTTTGCTCGGTCTTGCCTGAAAGCAGGAAGGCAAGGAAGGTGCATTATTAACATATCATGCAGTTTACTGATAAATATAAACAGCAGAATAAAACAAGTACTTATAGTCTGTAAAGCAACAGATCACCCTTTCCAAATTAGAAGAAAAGCTACCAGCATGATATCATTGATTTGGAAAATGTCCTTAGCACATCAATGTCCATCAGATGTTGGCACAACCATTTAACAGTATAGCACGGTCATTTTAATTCTTAGGCATTAACAAAGAAAAGTTTTTCAACAATTTATTCAAAATCTCACCTATCAAGAGCTTCCAAATACTTCTGCTTCCTAATTTCAAAGAATATCTTCATTGAGTACCTATTATCCTCAACCTTTGTGAACCCACAGAGATAGCGTTCAACCTCATCCCATTCACCGGCTTGGACTTGATCTTCAAAATGTTTCATATTGAAGAAAAAACCAGACTCTTGCTCCAGCCTAATATTCAGTATCCAATAACAAATATGGACATACAAAATAAATATTAGCAATCTATCTGAACCTCAACTTTCTTAAGCTCCATCTAAAACCAGATGAAAAGCAGAAAGCAAGGACGCAACTGAGGAATTACTAAGCAATCAATGAGGAAGTAAGTGCCTCACCCTGAAGAACTTAAAGTCACAAAACTTTGGATTTCAAAAGCAGGAAAAATACTTCAATAAAAGGGTTAGCATGTACTTCCTAAATTTCTCATAATTTAAACAAAATAACCCTAAACCTCCATCCAACTAACCCAATACAATATACGACCATAATTTCAACAACCTTTACTCAGCCGTAAGAAAATGTTTCTTTGTTTTCCTAATTTGTCCCAGCAGAAATAAACAATCTCAAGAAGAAAGGAAACAATCAAAATGAAAATAAACTTACTTATGAACTGTTTCTTTAAACTTTTCCTCATCCAAGAACTGTAGTATCAAGAATACCAGTTCCCTACTTAAGGAAGACATCGTCCCCGGTACTCCTAACGAATCCAGCGCAAAGTTGCAATGTTAAACACACACACAAAATTCAGTGTAGCTAACCCAAGTTTGCCCCAAAGAGAGTAACTTCACCGCAAGAACAAAACTCAACAATTGCAGCCAAAAGCTGTTCCTTTATCTGTTTTGACTAGCAACCAAACATCCCTTCAAATTTTTGCATCAAAAATAAAATAACAAGACAATGAGGCTTATCACATCAACAGAGCTCAAAAATACACATAACCTATTTCTTCATCACTTCCCCTTTGCGATCATCAATTTCTTCAAATCAAATCATTTCCCCAAAGATTAAACACAGTGGAAACAATCCTTCAATACAAGCACAATAACTTCCCAAACCCCAAAGAAGAGAAACCCCCAAATATGTAGATCAAAACCAAAGAAAGAGAAACAACTCTTTCCTCGGAACAAACCCACTTCAGATAAGCACTAAATTTTCAAAATATCTATAGAAAGATCCAACACACTAAAGTCGAATCAACGCAACGAGCAGCCTTCTTCGTTTAACCATAAAATGAAATTAAAAAGCAAATGTGAAATATGAGCTGGTTCTAAGTCTGTATAAAATCCAAGAGAAAACAAGAGAAGAGATATTAAAAATATAAAACTGGGTCTTGCAGAAACACAGAGCAGCAAAATGAAGTAGGGTTAGGGTTTTTTTTTTTCCCCCTTTTTTATTATCTTCTTTTTTCCTTCCCTCCTTCAAATAATAATAATAATAATAATAATAATAATAATAATAATAAATAATAATAATAATAAATAATAATGGGTTTGATTTGAAATAACAACAGCAACCACTCTCACTTTCTCTTGCTTTGGAATAATATGTGTAGGGTAGACTATCTTGTATAAAGATGTATGGTACATTTTCTCACGTTTTCGAAAAACAACGTTTTGGTATAATTTCCAATTCTCTTTAAGGCTCGTTTTTTATTTTTCATTAATAATTCAAAATTTAAGCACTTATTTATGTATTCAATTATTTATTTTAAGCTGTTCTTCAAATTTAATTAGTACTAAAAATAATTTTCTTCTTTAATTAGTGCTCTCAAATCAATTCTTATCATAATATTTAAATTTTTTATTTAATTTTTTACTGTTATAACGTAACAAAAAATTAAGAATTATAACAACAATGTAAAAAATTGTAACAGGAGAATTGGGTTATTTATAAGCAGAAAAGTTAAGAAGTTGAAATATAAGCAGAAAAGTTAAGAAGTTGAAAGATGTATGGTACATTATTATATACAATAACATAAACCTTAGGTACTTGTGTAATTGTTTACTTTATTTCTTTATTGTCTTTTAGGACTAAATAGACAAAACAACAAAGTTTGTGCTGTTTATTATTATAATATTTAAAAGTGTTTGTCAATCACTTTCTCTCTCTCTTTTTTATAATAACCAACCATTAATAATCACTATAATAATATTCCACTCAACTTCATTTTCTCCACATTAAACCATATTATTATTACTATTAGTATTATTATCATGACTACTGCTAATATGAAGTATAGGATTGACAATAAATAAACATATATATATATATATATATACATATAGTAAGATCAAGAGTTTTATATTTTTATACATATATTTATATTATTTATAAATAATTAATACACCATAATCCATGTATATGTTAGTACATATATCCAACAATTTTAAAATGAACATAAACATATATATAAAAATATGGGGTTCTCCATATTTTATATTATATATTTCAACCATTGTTTTTAATATTTTAAATTTTTAAAAAACTTGAGCTTTGAAAAGTATAAGGTACATGCCTTGTTATCACTCTATTAAATTATGTTTATTATTTAACTATAATTTAACTTATTTTATTTTTTGAACATAAAAAATTATTTATTAAAAAATAAAAGAAAATTTAGGCCATAAAGTTTAGGACATGAGAACCTAGCCCTAATATTGAAAAAATGATTGTACTTAATAAGTTTATTTGTTAATATATAACAATTTAATTTCATATAATTTATTACAAAGTTAGTTATCAAAATAGATTAAAATTATTATGAATAACCTTGATATCAATTATAAAGTACTTATAATCTGTGAAAAAGGAAAAATGAATTTTTAAGGTTTTGAATGGATTATGAAGTTTATCTTAAATTTAAAAAAAAAAATAAAAAAAGTATTTAGTAATATCAACTTTCAATAAGATCCAATTATTTTTTTATTAATATTTTAACTTATAGTGCTTTTATTTTGTAGTAATTGTAGTTTTAAACTTCAATACCAAATAAATTTTAATATTATTTCTTTTGATATGTAAAGTGTTTTATAACACTGATTTATGACGAAACCAAATAGTTTGTTTATTAATATTTAACTTTTAATGTTTTCATGTCATAACAACTACGATTTTAAAATTACAATACCTTAATACCAAGTGAATCCTAAAGTTTTATTTTATCTTATAATACTTATATTATATTTTAAAAATAAAGTTAACAAAATATTTAATAATATTAATTTTTTAATAAAATTTTTTTATTTATTATATTTTAATATTCAATACTTTCATCTCACAACAGTTATGATTTTAAATTTATCACACTTCAATTTCAAGAAAATCGTAAGCGAAAAGCAAATGATATCATTAGACAATTAGTCAATTTAATCCACCTCCAAACATTATTTCATTTTTACCCTCCGTCCAACATAGAATACGGACTAATCTTTTCAACTTTAATTTATCAAATTAAAATATACGTAAGAAATTTCTTTTCTGCTTTATCAAAGTCCTTATCTCAACAACACGTGTCACAATAGTTGGTTTCCACTCAACCTCAAGTCAACAACTATTCTAGAATATTACAACATGAGATTAATGGTGCATATGAAACTAATATAAGGTTATAATAATTGTGTGACAAAATCACACTAAATATTAGAAAAAAAGTGAGTAGGACCTATTAAAAATTATTGTCTATTAAAATGTTCTTTTAATTTTTTTAAAAAAATTAAGTAGAAATTAATAATATCAACAATCAAACATTATTGTGTGTATATATTTATATATATATAAAAGGTAATGTTTGATATAACCACTAAGAGATACTAATTTAAAAAGGAATAACAACAACTTAATTCTTGAACGTTGATAAAATAATAAATTGGTACATAATTTATTTAATGTTGACATTTTAATTTTTAACTTTTGCACTTAATCCAATCGTCCACAACCACAACACTTATATTAGAGATTTAAAATGTAGAATTGAGCGAATCATTTACGAATTTATTATTTTTTTTCAAAATTTAGAGACAAAAATATTGTTACCTCATTTAAGATATTGAATAATTATCAATAATAAGTAGAATAATATGAAAATATATATGAATTAAAATTTGAATACAAATTGATAGCAATTGGTACCTAATCATCTATAGGTAGACTTGTTATTATCATAAGTTCTAGTTTAAATTTCCATATTCAATGTAAGTAAATTATTCATGAAATCCAATCATGTGTTTTGCCTTTTATTTTGGTTATTTAATCATTAGATAAACGACCATGGACCATAGGAATTCTTGCATTTGTTAGTTATGCAATTGGAAAATGACTTTCACTCTTATTTATTTAACAACTTGTTTACTAATCTATACCAACCCAAATAAATAAACAATTGATCATTCAAAAAAATTCTAGCAACTTCTTGATAAATATGAATCATGTTATAATACATACAGTTATATTGTACATCTCTTTAGTTTATCCAACTCTTCAATTTTGACCCAGAATTCTCTGTCAAAATACTCAACCTTTTATTATGTTTTTCATAAATTGAAAATTACAATAAAATAATTAGAAATTATAACAAAGAAATTGGACAAAGTGAAGGATATACTATATATTCATATGTACCATAACTTTACCCTCATAAATATTTGACAATTATCATTTAATATTACCAAATAATTAAGAATTAATGTATAAGAGTTCTTGATATATAATAGAGATCTTAATTGAATAAGTAGGAAACTTATTGTTATATTTAGTTGCTTGAAATCCAATATCCACTAAATGCCACTTTATGTTAAAATTCCACTACACTCTCAACTTAAAAAAATTAAATTTAAATTCATATTTTAATTAATTAATTAATGTTATTATAATTTAAGGTAAGGGTAGGATTCATAGGCTAAATCTATACAAAAACATTGATTAACATGTGAGGATAATAACAATTTTTTTAACCTGAGCTTTGCCTAAATAACAAATTAGAATGTGATTTGGTTAATTTTAACAAAAATTCTTCGTAAAAGGACTGACCTTTGAATGAGATGAAATAGGAATAATTTTTTAAAAAATAAAAAGAAAAATTAATTCCTAAATTATCAATAAAGAAAAAAAATAGTTTAGAATTTTTCATTTCTCTTGCGGATAATAACGTTATTTCACAAGCAAAAATATATATTTGAACAGTATTTAATAAAAAATATAAATATTCATATTTTTATCTTGGCAAACAATTTAGTGTAAATTTTTAGTACTATAATACATTAATAAATATTTTTTATTATTAATATAAATAAAAAAATAAGTGAAAATAAGAAATCTATTTTTCATGTGAAAATTTTCCATCCCACTAAATAAATTTATTAAAAATTAGAGATTAAAATAAAAAATGAGATGAAAAAGGCCTTGCCACGTTACCTCCACCTTACTCTATTTTATCACGATATTAGTAGAAGTGACAATTTTTTATACAATCTGTCAACTTGATATGAATATGATACGAGGTTCGTGAGTTTATGTTAATTTAAAATAACAATATTAATAAATAGATTATATTAATGTGACATAGTTAATAATTGAGTCGGGTTTGAATTTAAAGGTTTTGATACACGAATCTATTTGTAACATAGATAACTATTTAAATAATTATTTTATACTAATTCATTTATAATTTAATATATTTATTTTTTATTTTTTATATTTTAAAAATAATTATATTATTAATATTTTAAAGAGTAGTCAATACTATTGTAAAAGTTATTAGTATTTGAGTAGATAATATTATAAATATTTTAGAATATATATTTAAATATATTAAAAAACATATTAAATTGGCGACATGATTATTAAATAAGTAATTCATTTAATAAATTACTCGAGTTAGGGTTTCAATTTTTAATAAGATTTTTAATGAGTCAAGTTCGGATTAGATTAAAATATATTTTGTCATTATTTGATGCGATATGTTAATCCGAATTCTCGCTCTAGGGATTAAGGATTAAATTCTTAAAATTGATTTGATTATACTGAATCTATTATTTTACCAAAGTTTTGAGATGTGAATGTTATTATCCCGCGAAATAAATAATTAATTAATTAAATGATAATTAATTATAACAAGATAGGAAAGTAGTAATAAAAAAATCAAAGTGGGTAATAATATAATATTAATTAATTAATAATAATTACCTAGCGTCTTTGTCTTAAAATAAATATATAGATTTAGTGCGGAGTAGCTGTCCTGTCTGCCTGTCCCTTTCACTGAACAGCCATTCAGATTGATTTATGATAATTACGACTACTTATCAGTTCTTTTTCATTTTTTGAAGAGTGGCTAATGATAAGTACTAGTGCTTCTCAGTCTTTGAACACTACTGTGTCGTGTTGTGCGTTGTCTTGTCTGAATTATATTCTGAGATTCTTTTTCTTCCACGTGCTTTGCTGTTTCCTTTGTATTTATCGTACGTTCAACTCTCTTTAATAAAAAACTTTCGTATTTTCTTTTAACACGTGGCTTCTTTTCATTTGCCCTTTAATTTCAATTCTATCTTTTTTTTCCTGAAAATATCTAAACGCAGCCTAACTTTTTTGTAATTATCATTATTGTTCTCATTATCATGTACAGTTCTTATACAAAACTTGGTTCATAAGAAAAGTGCAAGGAAAAAAACAGAAGTAATTTAAAAAAAAAAAAAAAAAATATATATTTTTTATTCGTTTTGTCTGAATATAATTATTAAATAATAATAAAGAAATATATTACTAATCAATTGTATAACTTATATGTAATATATTCTCGTTGAATTTGAACTTGTTAATGTAAATTTCATAATTGAGAATACTTTAATTTTTATGTCAAATACTTAGGCGCTATGACCATACCCCAAGTAGATTATCATTCATCCTAATCTATACTCAGAAGCCAATTATTAGTTTCTTAATTTTATATACTATTTATAAATTATTAAATTTAAATATTTTAATAACTAAATTAAATTTAACACATGATATTAATATAATAAAATTAATATACATGTGAGATATCATTTTAATTGTTGAAAATAACTAAATTTATTGGTATATAAATAATATAAAAAAATCATATAAAATTAAGGACTCTTCGTTTTAATAGAAATGTTGTTGATATTATTACAATAAAAATTTGATAAAAGGGTGCAGTACATCTCAAATTAAAGAAATTAATCGGATTACGCAACCATAACCTGCCCACAGGATTAGATTTATTGGTAATTTTCCCATCTTTGACCAAGAATGCAATCTCTATCAAAAAGACTTATATTGCATTATTAGTCAATTGTCTTTTTTTTTTTATATATATATATATTTTTAAATGAGATTTACCGATTCAAAAAGACTTATATGCATAATTTATATTGTAATATGTCGTCATTAAATTTGAATTTAGTAAACATGAGTGCGCGATAATCATGCCTCAGATTGATTGTTATTTGTTACTCATCATGGTTGATATTAGAACGAATATACACACAGTAAAAATTTAATGAAAGAATTGCAGTGCATCCCAAATTGAACCTGTAAATCAGGTTGTAACATACTATAATCACTTATTTTCGACTTATTCATATTTCGCCTAATTTTTAAAAGTTATGTTCATTAGATTCGTAATTTGCCATATAATTAAGTCTTAAACTTTTTCCTACTTTGCCTTTTTTTTTTTTAAAAAATAATTAAAGATCCGTATAGCTTACTATTTGAAAACCAAGTTTCAAAAATGAAAAGGAAGGGGATTAAAATATAATCTAAAATTTTGAATTGGTTTTTTTTTCTATGAAAATTTAACATCTAAAATTGGTTTGAATATAATATTAAAGTTTAAAAATAAAAGTTTGATACTGTATTTGAAAAAGTATATTTTTCTACCAATCATGATTGTTATTTTCTTTTCTTTTTAAGTTTTTTAATCATTTTATTTAACTATTCATACTTTTATAATCAATCCTAAACAACAGGCTTTTATATCATAATAAATATTAATTTTTATGCCAAGCTTAAGTAACATTTTTTTTTTTTACTGAATTTTGAATATATCTCAATGTCTAAATCTAAATTACTTGTTAATTCCTTTTTTGTCAAAATATATATAATAAAATTAATTTGATTTTTTAAAATTATTCAAAAATTAAAAAAAGTTGAATTTTTATTTAGATTAGCACGAACATCATTAGATTGTTTGTTTTTGGGTTTTGATACTTAGTTGGTGGAATTTATCTATTTCAAGTAATTAAATATATTTTTTATTCATTACTTTAAGAAAAAAATCATAATAGTAATTTATTACGATTATTTGTAAGAGCAGCAATTTATTAATAACATTTTCTTGACTTTACCAATAGTAAATATAGTGGTAACTTATAAATAATCTTCTTCAATTAATATAATAATTAATTGTAAAAAAATAACTAAATATGTAACAAGTTGTCTTTGATGTTATCAATAATGTATATTCTTCTAAAAGTACAATGTATAAAATTTAACTAGCAAAAGTGATGATATGAAAAGACATATGCTAAATTTGCACCCACAAAATTTATTTATTTTAAGCAAAAAAATCCATTATGCGTAATTTCGAGGCAATAATAAAATACCAAAACAAAAGGATAAGCCAACCAATAATTTATTTTATTTTCAAAATTAGAAATTATTGAGAATTCTAGGTTATTGTTAGATGCATTTATAGTATGGATGATTTTGATATTTGCGTAAATATGATAATAAAGATAATTCTAAAATAATATAAAATTGAATAATTAAAAAGTAAGGTTTATATAGAAAACAATTGTCTTTTGAACAAGTAATATGGATATATAATAGTGATTATAAAGATTTTAATAAATATTTATTGTGAATCACTTTTAGAAGAAATTCACTTGTTTTTAGAAACTCATATCAAAATTAATTCGAATTATAATGTAATCATTTTTAAAATTTGTTAGTAAATACTATATTCATTCATATAAATTTTTAAAAATTATAAAGTAAAATTGATTTTAAAATTGCAAACTAATTCCAAATGAGATCCTTCAAAAAAAAAAATCATCTCTTTTAGTCTCAAATTATTTTTTTAATTTATTTTAGTTTTGAGTATTAATATATTAATCTAAGGTTATATTATAAATTTATAAAGGACTATTATAATATAACCAAAAAATTATTTACATGACGTAAAATTTTTCTTTTCATTTATTATGAATAGAATTTTTTTTTTTGGGGTCGGTCGCCAGAATCCAACCATACCCTGGAAACCACGTCACTGGGGTATCTACCATAAATAATTTAATAAATATTATTAAAAGAAAGCTTAGTAAGATAATTCTATAATTTTACATAATATGATCAGGATAATGAAAAATAAAAAGCTAATGTAATGAAACAATCTACTTTATGCTGTTAACAGTGTTAAACTGTTAATAAGCACTAATTATTAAATTAAAAAAATATTAATTTATTTGTTTAATTAATTATTTAAAAGTGCTTATCAAATTTAATCAATAGTCGGATTTTTTTTTAAAGTTGTACATAATTATACACTATATAAAATATTGCTCGGAATATTTTACAAGTAACACATATATTCTAACAAATTTTCTTAAAAAGTGTTAATAAAAAGCGATAAAATATATAAAAATATGTATACATTTCAATGGTTTTTATCCTAAATAGAGGGTGGTCTTATCCAAAATGCTGATTACCCTAAATACGTTCCAAAGTGTTTGATAACTTGGATATTCTTGAATTAGTGGCGACGTGGATAATAATATTTTTGTCCTTCGAATTTTTTTAAATTATCAAATTGAAATAATTTCCATATTCTTAATAATTTAATCTATGTCAACATAGGATTAAAATGAAAATTAAAAAAAATTCATATCCCAATTATTATTTTAAAAAACTTAAGATATTATCTCTAACAGTACACAATTACAGATTGCCGCATAAAAATGCAAAGTGAATAGTGCCTTAAGAGCATCGTTTGTATGTATGCAAACTTGTTAGCGCTTTAGGGTATGCTCCTGTTCCGGTTTTAGATATAAGCATTAATGATAGAAGGGGGTCTAGTTCAAAAACAGACTCCCTCTAACGTGGGATAATTATGGAGTTCTAACTGATTTTGATGATCCCTTTACTCACAAAATACATTCAAATCAATAACAATACTAATTTACAGTATCATCATCTATCATAACCATATAGGACAACTGATACTGCCCAACTTCATCTCATTTTACTTTTCTTCGTTACTTCAACTCTAAGATTAACAAGATCATCATTCTCACTACTCTCCCTACTGATATATAGTGGAAAATAACAAAGCAAAAATGATAATATATGCATGTATATGCTGGTAAGCAATGTTTTACTCACCAACTTTGCTGACGATGAATGAGGCATAATTTGCAATGGTGGACTCTGGGGATTGCCGAAGCCGTTGAATCACCAGGAACAACTCTGAGGCTTGCAGGAAACTTCTGCAGGGTGGGTGTGCGCACATCTTACCTAATGAAAAGAGGGCTATCTTCAGAGGAGATTCATTTACAGCATTGGTCCTGCTTGGGTTCAGGGCCAGCACTGAACATTCAGCCACTAATTCCAGCAAAGCCTGCATCGTCATCGAATTAATGGAATCACTAGTAGTTTTGAATGCTTTGTTTCAGAATAGATAGTTCAAACTGGATAGTTATTGTTTATGAAACAGTTAGCTGGAGTTCCAGCTGCTGAAAATTAACATGCTTGTAACATATGGGGTCATTAAGCAAGCCTACGAACCTGCATAGCTCCTTCAGACACAATATCTTCACAGAGAATATTGGAGTTGCGAACAAGATTACTTAGTGCACCTGCAGCATTTGCTTTTGTCTTATCTTCCTCCGACGAAATCAGTATATTTGCAAGCTGTGGTATGGATCTCCTCAGTTCTTCATACAAAGCATCATTATGGTAGGCAGCATTACCGATCTGGAGACAGGGATTTAATAGGAAGCAATAAGTTTAAATAACAAAATTCAGGATTGCAAAACATGATCTCATGACTAATAATATAAACAGAGTAAGAAGATTCAAATACTTGAGAGGGTAACAAGGAAAGTACTTTTATTTTACAAAGATAATCAAAAGTTTATATATATATGGAACTCCATTAAGAAAAGAAATCTTTTACCGCAAAACATGCAAATTTCCGCGTTCTTTTGTCGGGATCAGCACATCGATCTATGAGAAGGCCAATAATTTGATGCCTTGCCTGGAAAATAACATTCAATTGTAAGAGAATGCACAATCATCCAGCCTGCCAGTTTATTTCATCATGCATCCATGCATGAGCATAAATGCATGGAACAACAAGGATCAACCATACTCTAAATCTGGCAAGGATTTGGTATCAAGAAAAATGATTTAACCAATTTACCAGTGAGTTATAAAAGTAGGAGCTGTGACGACACATATTGCCCAGCGCACTACATGTCTTTGCACGTATATTGGGATCTTCATGGGTGAGAAAGTCTTTAAGAAACTCTAACATGGAAGCTCCATTAATATATTCATAGAAACCCTGCATGCTCACATAGTTAAATTGTAATCAGGCACATCTTAAGCATGAGTTATGTTAAATAAGAAAATAATTTGGGAAATAGCTTATTTAAGTATACTTGCAGTACTAAATGAGATCACTATCACAGCGAACAGGGGTAAAGAAACTACAATGCTATGAGCTCAGCAAAAGACAATTACTATCACGATAGGGTTTAAATCTTTGCATAGTTGCAGCCAATCAAAAACGCCACTTGCAATAGATAAAGTAACAATGTAATAGATATTAAGGAAAAGAATTTCCCTATTGGAAATCTCTCAACAATGCCAACCACTATGCAGATCAAATCAATTAAGGCTTCTGTGGCCGTCAGAACATGGCCAAATAGGAAAAAAGATAAAAACAATCACTGGACTTTACTGTCTGAACTACATTAACCACAACTCTTCCCACAACAAATTGACGTATCAAAAGTAGGAACTTAATCTTTCTTCCATCTATGCAAAGAATTTCGGTGACCCTACTTCATATCATAGCACAAGGCAGACGTAAAATTCTTACCAAACAACTGTTAAGCTGGTGGGAAATTGGTAAGTCACTCATAGTTGCTACTATTATTTGTGCTCTTACTTTCAAGCGTAAGCATATTATAGAATGTAGGGTTGCAACCAAACTAAAATCTTACTTTGCTGCCAATATAAGTAACTTTCAGCCAAAAAACGGGGAAAACAATGAAACTAGAAGATAATGAGTAAAAAATGAAAGAGAATAACGATATCATGAAAATGGAAACCCAACCTTGTCCATACGAGCCAGATCGGAGACTATCATTAAGATATCTAGAGTGACTTCTCTTGGACTTGAGCTATCAAGCAGCCTTCTTATTCTGTTTGCATCCAACAAGCCTTTACTGACAAGTTGAACTGCAAGGGGTCTTTGTCCTACCATTTTTGCAAGAAAGGCAACAGGCCTTCCCAAATCTTTTGATTCCATATGATCCAAGCAGCGAAGAACGATGCCGGGTACTCCTACCTGAAATGAGAAATACAGTCATCAAGCACTAAGATGGTTTTCTAACTTGGGAGTAATGTCTAACATGCTATAAAACTGGAATCAAACATGATACTAAAGTCTCGTGCGACACTTTTCGCATCCTAAATCCCACATAACATTTAATTTCTCCTGCAAATTTATTTGGTTTGTAACAAATGAACAGCCTCACATCTATCAGCCATCTTTCACAAAGTAGAACACTTTTGGCATTGATATATTTTCTAAAAAAGCACAAATTCTCTAGAGAGTATGACAAAATAACTGAAAAAGAAAACACCCTGCAACAAAGAAAATAGATCAGACCTCCAAAAGGATTTTTATATATTTTCCCATGTCTTCCTCAATGGCTTTCACCATGTCTTTGTCTTCCGCGCAAACTCGCCCACCAGGGGAACCCATATTGAGAATAAATCCACTGTTTACAGAAGCAGTGGCAGAGGGCAAACCAGGAGCATTTTGTATGGTGACATAAGGAAACGCTAAGAGATCAATTACTGCATTTATTATATCTCTAACTCCATCATTCCCTCCACCTGGTCCACCCCAGCACTTCACAAGCTTAAGATGAATATCAGATATCAAGCTACAAACGACCTTCATGTGTTCATTCTTGAGCAAAATTTGACGAAATGGCAAGACTCCACCAGAAAGACAGACACATATTGATGAAATTGTCGATACAACCCCTGTAGGAGATAATCCAATTCGATCTCTTGTGCTGTCAATCTGTTGAGATGAATAGTTGTTGGCTAACAAATCAACAAGAAGCAGAGGGATACCACTTGCAATCATCTGTTGTACCGCCAATGGTCCTCCACACTTCATTTTGGATTCTATCAAGCCAACACATCCATCCCTAAGACCATGCCAATAGGAGAGGACGCCATTCTGGCTATTGGGGCACATCTCATCTGCATTCCCTGGTGTGATCTTAAGGAGATCACAAAGTGTGGCTGTTTGAGGAATCAAAGGAACTGCAATTTCAGAGATGGAGGACTGAACGGAAGATCCACTTTCAAGACATAAAATGGATGCAAGAGCCAGCATGGCTGATGCAGAATGTGGTTGAAAATAAGTCTTAATTCCATCGTCAGAAGAAAAATGATGTGCAAGTATTGAAAGTCGAGAAAGCTGCCTCTTTGGAGAGGTTGTGAGCATAAATAATGCTGAATTTCTTAAAGTTGATTTTAAACATTGAGCAACTACTGCAAGGAAGAGGCATGCATGCAGCACCAGGGCACAAGGATTGCTTGATTTTCCCTTCATGTTGCTTGCTTCACCTGTTTGTGCGTCTTTATTTAAAGATGAAGTACATGAAGATAGTACAGTGAATATCTCTGCAACAATAGTGCCATCTGCTCCACCACTGACAACAGTAGTAACAGGAAGAGAACTGGGCAAACCACAAAGAACACTTGGAACAATTCCACTACGGAGGCAGCACCTTGACAAGAGCTGAAACATTAACAAGAATATACATAGTTACATAGACAGGGGAATTGGAAAAGTTACTACTTAAGCATGAAGCAAACAAAAGAAATTCAAAACCACTTGCAATTCCAAATAAAGTAGTTTCAGCAATTACTACACAGCACAGAAGAAATTTCAGCCAATCAGGGACAAACACCTGAATGACAGCAGACAGTGTGGCCTCTGCATGCTGATGAAGGCAATGGGTAATAGCAAGTTGGACAGCTTTTGATCGCAGGAATGCTCTTGTCAGTGCATCAACGATTCTTACTGATTCTGGTCCAACCAATGATCCTCGGTCACGGTCCCTGATGTCGAGTTGAAGTAAAGAATGACTCCAGAAAGCATTTAGGGGGAACAAATAGGCATTCTCAATTGTGAAATGAATTTCCAGCACCTCTATCAGTGACCAAATAGCCCTACATGCTTCGCATGCAGCACGCAACATATTTGAAGAACCGGAATTCAGACTTGAACCTGAAGTTGCTAAGCAGAAACACAAATGGTCTACTAAACCAGCTGTTTTAGCATGATCTAAGATCTGTTTCAGTGTTTCATTCACCCTAGGAGCAGAAACTCCCTCAGGACCTCGAGCTGAGGATGATGCTTTAAGATTTTGGGCTACTCTAGATAACATTATTGTGATGCAAGCAGTGGCCTCACACAATACTCTTGCAGAGGTATCTTCATTGCAAGAAACAACCTACATATTCAACAGGATGAGAACACTAGAAGAAGGCACATAAATTCTGGGGGATCAGCAAATAATATAAATGAATATGACCTGTGAAAAAATTTCAACAACGGCAACCCAGTGCGTGAAATATGAACTCGCAATTCCACTTCCACTATTGTCTACCAATATTTTAATTATTGAGAAACTCTGCAAAAGTTTGAAATCCCTTTATTAGTGAGCATTAATCATCAGAAAGAACAAGCAAGGTACACCATTAATAAACTACAGAATGTGAGAATCACATTTTGTTGGCCACCATCAATCTGCAGATGAAGAACAAAGGCAACAAGCACTTGATGGTCAAACTAATTCAGCTCTTGAATAAATTAAACGGCTCAGAACATAATAGTTGATGAAGAGTAGCCAATATGTAAATTCAGTGGTTATTACAAAAATGAATTTGGAAAACCAAATATAATTCATTGTTTACAATCTTCATAGCTTTGATATCTACTGATTACTTGTGAGAAGATTCTGATAATGCTTAAAATTGTGGAGGTACCAATTGAGATCAGGATAATTTTGTCAATAGCAATTATTCCACAGAGATTCTAACATCAAAGTATTTTAGCATAGGAGGCAACACAAAGAAAGTACAGTAAGTGTTTAAGTACCTTTGCTATTAAGTCATTGAGTTCAGAAGACTTTAAGCTGACTATTGTGGCATTGAAATCAAGAAGTTCTGATATTATTTCATCAATCAGTCCACTAGAACGGATAGCGCTTGCTGCAACTAGGTTTGATAGAATTCTCAGTGACTGGTTTGAAATGATAACATCTTGATCCCTGAATATATTGAAAAAGAAATTAAATCCCTCACATAGAACTTTACTATGAATCTACTATTCTAAATCAGGAACATGCAACAACAAGCTAAGACTAAACATATCTAAAAATATCCAATGAGAAAAGATATAACAACACTGCCACAGAGCATCTCTATTCCAAACTTCCAAAGCAATTACTAAATATCCAACATTTTTCTGGAATTTGTACTGGTACACGTCAGACACCAACATAATCAGCAGATCTCCAAGACTATAATTCATCAATATAAAGTTACTCCATTTCCATACTCTGTATTTTTTATGAAAAATGGACCAAACTGTTTCACCTGATTGATGTCTTGTGTTCAGTTTTCCTTACGTAGGCGTTTTGAACCCGGGTTTCATATATATTACAAATATTAATCAAGATAATTCTCCATGACTCCTGCTTACTGTTTGATACGAGTTCCAGGTTTGGGAGTGATAAGTAAGTAAGAAATACTTCCAACTCTAGTTCTAGGAGTACCATCTTCTCCAGAAGCATAGGCTTTTTCTTTACTCATATCACTCTCTTTTGCTTAGAAAACTACCAAGCAGGCTTTTCTTTGGTCTTGGACCATTTGTCAAGTGCTAAATCATAGTTTTAGTCTTACGGGACCATTGTAAGAAACATAAGCCATCAACAAAGGTGAGGATAAATGAAAGTGTGTTCTTAAAAATAGTCCTTGAAAAAACCCAACATGTGACTGTAAAGGCACATTTTAGATTATGTGCAAATAAAATCTATAAAGATTAATACATTCCACATTTGCATAAAAATGGCCTAGAATATTTGTTAAATTGAAAGTTGACCAAGATGATCTTTCTTTAAATTACAAAAGGAAACAAGTATAAGCAGCTAGGGCACGCTACTTATGATTAACCACAAACTGAGCAACCAAATTACAAATGAGTTTGATTAAGATAACCTTGAAAAATATATTATTCAGCTCAAATCTAAGATATTCCCAAGGCCATAACAAAGTTGAAAAGGAAATAGGAAAAATAATAAAGCACAAAAAAATTTACCTGCATGCATCTTGGGATCCTTGAGACCATCTTTTCAATGGTAGCAAAATAACTGCTAAAGATTCCTTATCTTGACCAATTGTCACTGCACCTTTAACTGTACGGGAGTTACTCTCCAAGTGGTTCAATGTCTGATTACCTGCAAGGAAACAATATGATTCATAACCTAGACTGATGCATTTAGGTGCAAAATGATAATGGAATTAATTTATGCTTTAGATTAATAATAAAGCTGAACAGTGTAAAAAGGAGATGGACTCTAATCATCACATCAAGCAGGAAGATAAGATTCAATCGCAATTATAATACAACAAAGAGACCTGTAATTAAGATTACGATCATCATCTAATGGTAGAACCATGAATAAGAGGTTAATAAAAAGCTTTCTGGCATATAAAAATTACATAGAAAATAATCTTTGTTCAGCATTTGAATGACATGTCTACAAATTAGAAAAAAAGAAAAAGAGATAGGGACATGACTTTCTTGAAATGCAAGTTCTTCTACCTGATGGTTTAACATCATTAGGACTTGCAAATCCTGGGAACTCGTCTTGTGGTGAAGAATTAGCTTGGCTTGTGCTAGAACTGTTTAATTGCGGATCTCTGTTAAGGCTTGGAGCAGCCACTGGGGAACTGCTTTTACCTTTGAAATGATAATCTTTTACAGTCAAAAGATGTGGAATGCTAAGATACCTCAAGGACGTAAAAGTATACACTAAGAAATTATTAAAACAATCAAACCAGATGATGTCTGAATACCATTTCCTTCAGCCCTCCATCCTGCATCACATCCTCTAGCTTCAACAGATGTAGCAAGCAACTCCTAGAGATTATTAATTAACTATTAAAAATTTTCAAGAGACCATGACTAAGAATTTATAGATGACAAAACCTGAAATGAGTAGAGATATGTAAACTATAGACAACCATAGTTGCCATAATAAAAAACGAATATGATGTAATTATAAGATAACATTACCCTAGCATCCTCAGATGTTTCTTTCACAAAAGGATGTTCAAGAAGAGTAGGCCAAGTGAGTCGATTTTGCGGCACCTATTTTTGACAATATCAGAGGTCGATTAGGATTTGCAGTCAGCAAATAGAAGTGTAAAAAAGTCATCAAATAGAGACATGCATTTTAATTGTAGTAACCTTATTTAGCAGTCCCTTTAGAAAGCTCTTGAAATTTGGACTCATATCATCTGGATACTTAACCGGATCCTGAAATATTGCTTGTAATATTAGCTTTTTGTTCACAAAAATGTTAGGGAGTTTGAATGAGCACTCACTAAAGATTGGAGCATATTTACCTTAACAATGTGCCTAATCAGTGCATATACTGAATTGGTATAAAATGGAGGTTGGCCAACATATAGTTCATACCTGTTCAGCATAGCAAAATAGTTCAATTCAAGATAAACAAAGGACAATGAATGGAAAAAGGCAAAAGAAAGAATCAATAGTGAAAAATTGGCATGCCATATTGTATTATGGAATTCTTCTAATTTTTAATGGGAACTGCAAATTACAGATATAGACAATTTCCCTTTCTTACACCAAATGGATTGCCATTTGTTTTTGCAAAAGAGGAAGAAAATTTTTGATTTCCTTTTTTGTAGAAAAACTGTGCACGTGCTTCTTCTGCGATTCCAGTTCTTGCAATTTTTACACAAGTATGCATGTTTAAAGAAAATTATTCTGATATATGATGAAAGAAACCAAGGTTATGAGTTCATGGTACAGATAAATCAAATTTAATGATTTCCACAAAAAGGAAGTAATTTGATACCATTATGGAACCTAATATTAAGATATATTTGTCTTCACCTTTTAAATAGGCAAACTCAAAACTAGAAAAGGAGAGGATAAAAAATGATGATCTGACATAAATAATCTGGCACGGAGAATTTGATTTTGCAAATATGTGACAACTTCATAACCAAACTACAAACTTGTCAACTAATAATATCATGACTAAAATGAAATTTACATAAAATTAGGGGGACGGAAATCAACGATATCAAATACTAAGATCAAAACAATAGCTTAGTATAGAAAATTCTTAAACTTGTTATAATAGAAACAAATGGAAACAAAGACAAATGGATCACGGGAACAAATCTAATTCATTTAGCAATAGAATTACATGAAAGTGATCAAGGATATTTTCTTTTTCCATGAAACACAAAGGAGATTCAACATACAATATAACGCCAAGTGACCATAAATCAGCAGTGTGGTTGTAGGGTTGTTCCCGTACCAGCTCTGGAGCCATGTATAGAGGAGTACCTGGCATAGATTAATAAAACCAGAGCTGAATATGTGAAAACAGCAGTACAAATTGCTCAGATGTTTCTGAACTATTTTGTTAGTTACAACCTAGAAAGGTAACCTACAAGAGTTATATTGAAACCATGCAAACCTTTGATGGACCTCAAAACAACAGTATTTGTAGACATTGCACGTGCAAAGCCAAAATCACAAAGCTGGAATTAAAGCAAGAAATAGAAAAGTTAAAATGAGCTGAGCAGAAATTTCACATGAGAAAATGGTACAGTCATTGAGTAAAATAAAATAGTCCCCCATGAATTGCTCAAATTTAAAATTGATGGGGGGCATGGTTAGAAGACTACCATTGGTATACATATAGAAATACGAAAAGCATATGCATGTGTTCAAATCATTCAACCTTGACGACAGATCCAGGACCAATGAGAATGTTTTGTGGCTTCATGTCACGATGGATGATGCGGTTTGAATGCAAGTAGTGCAATGCTCGCACCTGCAATTATAATGCAGTACTACAATTTAATAGGAAAAATCATTGCAAATAACAGACTGAACTTTAATTCTGTGAAGTCAAACATTAACTATGATCAATTATGAAGATCAAAGCAATATTTCTCAAGAAGGAAGTACCAACTGCTTTGCGATTGCTTGTACTTGTTCTTCAGGGAGGCAATTATCATCCTCGAGAATCTCAAACAGTTCACCCTAAAATCATGACACATCAATAATTTCTCAATCATGATGTTACCAAAAAAAAATTTGAATCATAGTAATAAGTTCCATAAACTTGCATCATTGTACATAAAAACATTGTGCAAATGTGGACAAGATTCGGGAATAAGATGATTACTTGTGCAAATTCTGTAACAACACAGAACTCCTGCGGGCTCTCAAAGGAATCAAGCATTTCAATAATATTCTCGTGCTTCAACTTTCTTAGAATCTGAAACATTTTAACCAATCTAAACACTAATATATATGGAAAAATATTGTCACCAATAAGCAAAACTTGGCAAATTCCCAGAAAAATACTAAGGACATTTAGTTTAACCTCAATTTCCTGCCGTAAATTATGGATGTCCTTCTCACTTTTTCCATGCTTCATTATGAATTTCATTGCAACAGTCTGAAATCAACAACAACATTGAAAATTTTCTGAGTTATTTTAAGAATATTAATTAATGAACAAAATAGAGAGTATAGAAATAAAAAAAGCACCTGGCCCGTGTACTTCCTTCTCCCTTTGTACACCTTTCCGAAAGACCCTTCACCCACAAGTTCGATTACATGGTAGTGTTCTACGCCCATCTTTTAACTGCAAATCGATTAAAAACCAAATTCACTTCACAAACTAACCATTTCTCGAAAATTAAGCACGAATAAACCCTAACTCCGGATCAGTTCAGAAACGAAAAACTATACACATTCAAACTTCTTGAAAACCTAGACGAAGAGATATTACAAAACTCTGAAATTCTCATCAGCATCAGAGAAAATAACAAAATTAGTAACAAATCGAAGGCGAAGTCATCATCATTGAAGCCAATAATTTAATTAATTACCGAATATAGAAAATCGAGAGAGAAATAACTGAGCAATGTTGTGAGTTGCGAATCCTAGAGAGAGAAAGTGTATTAGCTTTAGGGAGAGAGAGACAGATTTGAAATACAAATGCAAACTTAATTCCCGCGTATGTATTCTTGAAGCTGATTTTCCGTGGGCCCTTTTCCTTTTGGCCTTTTATGTAATGAAGGTGATTAAATTACTGAGATGGCGTTAAAAATATTAGTGATAATAATAATAATGAATATTTTTTAATATAACACATTAAATATACAATATATTGATATATATATATATATAGAGAGAGAGAGAGAGGGAGAGATAGATATAGATACATAGATCAAAATGTGTTAGAAATTAGAAATCAATGTTACTACAATTTTAACGTAACTCAAGAAAGTTGAGAGTCGAGATTACTGTAAGTTTAATATATAATTTGAATGAAATCTACCGTTAATTTAGAAAAAATCTATCCAAATGCAGCAAGACTTGAAACTTTCTTTCTTTCATGGGTTTTTTTATTAGACTTTTCACATAAAAAATGAGATAATTGATAAGTTGACTTTAAAAATATTAGTACAAATAAATGATAATAATAGTAATAATGTAACTTTTTTTTTAATATTCCATATTAAATGTACAATCTAATACATAAATAGGAAATGTGTTGAGAGTTAAGAGTCGAAATTATTAAAATATTATAAGTTTAGTGTCATTCAAATCTAATTTAAGAAAAATCTACTTTAATACAATTATAAGAACTCAAACCTCTTTCCTCTTTTAAGAGAAAGGAAGTAAATACTTTATCATTATATTAACAGTGAATGGCTAATAGGATTAGGTAAAAAAAACCTAAAATTAGAAAATCGGACCGAAGTGGACCAGACCAGACCGAACAATTTCGGTCCGAGCTTGTATATAATTTAGTTTGGTTCGATTTTAATATTAAAAAACCTAAAAATATTCGGTTCAGGCTAATCTTCCTTAAAAAATTTTGGATTGGACTGAAATTTTTATTTTTTAATTTTATTGAACAAAACGACGTCCTTTTGTTCAATAAAATTAAAAAAGAAAAAAGAAAAAGATAATCTAAACAATTATAAAACCCCTTTTCAGTATTCTTCTCTTCTTTTCTCTTTACTGTCGTGACCAATTTTCAATTTCTCTTCGTCTCTAACGACCTTTAATTTGTACACCAAATTTTCAATTCATAATTGATTCTTAAGGTTAGTTTAATTATTGTTGTTTTTATTTTTATTTTTATTCTTTTCATTTTGCTCTCATTAAAATTATTAAACGTTGAATTGATGATGATGGGGAGACTTTATTGGAAAAGATTAATTACAATGAAAATAAAAGGTCATAAATCTCATTTTCTTGATGTTTGATGAATAATTTGACCAGGAAATACCCCCAAATAGTTGTTATATGGATAATTTTTTTGTCCAGAAAAGCTACTGTTCTTGGGCAAATTTGTGCCTAGAACAGCAGTTGTTTTTGGGCAAATTTTTGCCCAGATATAGCTGCTATTTCTAGGCTTTTTTTTGGTCCTTAATTGCTGTTGTTTCTGAGCAAATTTGTGCCTAGAAAAACTGTTGTTTCTGGGCAAATTTTTGCCCAAAAATTGGCGCTGCTTCTCTTCCATTTCTAGCCAATTTTTGGCTATTTCTAAGCGCGGAAATTTGATAAACATTGGTTTTGTAGTGACATATATATTTATATTCGGTTTATTATTTTCTTTGTACTAATTGTGTTTAATTTGTCTTCTAATTTTTTAGATGGAGTTTACTTTCAAAAGACGTATTATTGATGAGGGTGATGAAACAAGTCAAGAAGATGCTTTGGGACAACACTTGAACGTTGATAAGAGATAAAGGTCTGATGTATGGAAATTCTTCACCAAGTTAGCAAGAGGAAAAAGAGTTAAGTATAATTATTGTTATAAAGATTTTGCTTGTGAAAGTAACACCGTTGGAACTTCTAATTTGCATAGGCATTTGTTCAGGTGTAATGCATATAAAAATAGCGTGGTAGATGAAAAGCATGCTGTATTAATGTTTACAAAAGGTAAGAGTAATGGTGATGAGAGTGCTACCAGTAACTTGCTGCCTATAGGATTTAATAAAGATGTATGTAGAAAGGCATTGGTCAGAATAATTATTGTTGATGAATTGCTTTTTAGTTTTATGGAGGGGTGAAGGGTTTAAAAAATTTTGTAGAATTGCTTGTCCAAAGTTTGATATTCCTTCTCAAAAAACAATTGCAAGAGATGTGCTTCAGTTACATTTAGGTGAGAAAACTGCATTGAAGAACATATTTTCTACAAATAGGCAAAGAATTAGTATTACCACTGATATATGAACTTCCATTCAAAATATTAGTTATATGGTAATTACAGCTCATTTCATTAATAAAGATTGGAACTTGCAAAGGAGAATATTAAATTTTGGTGTAGTTTTGGATCATAAAGGGGAAACAATTGAAAAATTTATTGAGGCTTGTTTACATGATTGGGGTATGAAGAGATTGTTTACCATTACTGTTGATAATGCAAGTTCAAATGATGTAGCAGTAAATTATGTTAGAAGAAAGTTAAACAATTAGAGTGCTGATGGGTTGGTATTAAATGGTGAATATTTGCATTTGAGGTGTTGTGCACACATTCTTAATTTAATTGTTGGTGAAGGATTGAAAGAAGTGGATGAAATGATAATCAGTATTCGTAATGCCGTGAAATATGTTAGATCTTCCTCAGCAAGATTAGCCAAATTCAAAATATGTGTAGAGAAGGAGAAGATTTCATCCAAAGGACTACTTGTGTTAGATGTTCCTACAAAATGGAATTCAAAATACTTGATATTGGAAAGTACATTGAAATTTCAAAAAGCCTTTGATAGAATGCAAAATGATGATTCTCTTTATTTGCCTTACTTTGAAGAAATAGAAAATGGGAAGCCAAGACTAGGGCTACCAATTGCTCAGTGTTGGAGAAAAGCAAAAAGGTTTATGAAATTTTTGGAGACATTTGATGAGGTAACATTGAAGTTTAGTGCTTCCTTTAGTGTAACTTTACATTTGTATTTTAATGAGATGTGGAAGATTCAGACACACACTTGTAGACACTTTGTGCTAGTAGAGGTGATTTGTTATGCAATATGGCTACTATGTGAAGAAGAAATTTGACCAATATTGGGATGTTTTGAATAACATAAATAAATTACTACTTGTTGCAGTTATGTTAGACCCCCGTTGCAAAATGGAATTTATGGTATATTGCTTCAATTCTTTGAATGATTCTAACACAATTGAATCCATGAAAAAAGACATTAAACATTTATTATATAATTTATATAATTCCTATGTTGTGTGGAATGCCGACATTGATGATGATATAGCTTTTGGATGTACTGGCAGTACTTATCATTCTTGTGATGAACAATTGCCAAAGATGATGATGATGATGATGATGATTTTCTCACTATTAATAAGCCTTGTGATACTTTCCAACAATTTTTTATGCAAAAAGAAACTTGCGACGACACTAAACTGAAACATGAGATTGAGAGATATTTGTTGGAAGATGTTGAGCCTCATAATAATGAGAATTTTGATATTTTGTGTTGGTGGAAGTTGAATTGTACAAAATAGCAAGTTTTATCTTTGATAGCAAAAAATGTTTTTGCAATTCCAGTCTCTACTATTGCATCTGAGTCAACATTTAGTACTGAAGGACGTATTCTTGATCCACTTAGGAGTTCATTAACTCCTAAATCTGTTGAAGCATTGGTTTGTACGCAAAATTGGTTGCGTTCTTCACTTTTTGGTGCAGGAGATTGAATTTTATGAAGCAATTGAGTCAGGTAATATAATTAATTATTTAGTATACTAGTTTAATTATGAATAATCAAATTTATAATTTATTTTTTATTGTTGTAATGCAGAGTTTGTGAAGCCAATGCAAATACTAGAGGAGCGCATAACTATTATTTGAAAATGAAGTTTTAGATTAGTTGTAACATATATGTTATATTTAAAATCAATATTGAGTTTTTGCTTGTTTTAGTTTATTCTTGAATTCTGTTTAACGTTTATTAATTTGTTGAAAGTTTGAATTGATTTAATCAATATTAAGTTTTTGCTTGTTTGAGTTTATTCTTTATTTTTGATTTAACATTTATTAATTTGCTAAAAGTTTGAATTGATTTGTTGCAGGTTGGTTTTACATAAATTGTATTAATATTGGTTACTAGGTCTACTTGTTAATTTGTATTTTTATTCTTGTTAATTGTAACAGAATGGTTAGTTATATGTTACTTTATCTTTAAAATTTCGAAATGTGAAAGCTAAATGTAATTAAGTGTATTTAATTTTTTATTTAATTTTTTAAGTTAATTGTAATTTTTTGCATTAAACCAAAAAATTGTACTGGATTGGCACAAACTCTAACGGTCCGGGTTTTGTTCGAGTTTTCTTTACAATCGGTCCGGTCTGGGTTTAAAAATTAAAAATTAAAAATTTTCAAATTCGATCCATTTTTTTAAAAACTCAAACCGGAGTAACCTGTGCCTACCCCTAAATAATAATACAATTGTTGTCCTCAAAGAGAAGATGTACACAAAGTTGTGGCAAAGGATTTATAATTATACAAGGATAAACAAAGTACCCTTGAGTTGGTTAGAGGAGATCGAGTAAAAGGTTATATGATATACTAATTGATTATCGTGCAAATATAGAAGGGTTTTATTATGTGCTATTAGAATGAATGCAATGCAAACTATAGGATAATACCTTTTGCAATAGGTATACGAGAACTTATATGCTTGGAAATGGCTTCCTTATTTATTGCATGAGTATATGATGATGGTACGCGAGTCACTTTTGTAAGTGATAGTAATTTATTGTCTATCAGAAACCATGTATGTATATGTATGTTAGGAGAAGACTCAAGAGTTTATAGTAAATTGGACTGCTTTAAATTAAATATGTAATAGATATATTTTTGAGTGAAGCTCGTACTAGAGTTATGTTATTATATTTGTGTCCTTAAAGCAAATGATATAATCTTATTATTTTAATTTAATAAAATTCATTTCATTTTATATATAGTTTGCGTATTTATTAAAGTCTATATTTATAAAATATGTGTTTATGTATTTGGCTTAAAATGCTATTATAAATAGATATGAATTCAGTAGTTATTTATAAATAAAAGATTTTTCACAACTATCTTGATAATTAAACAAATAGAGATTTCAAATAAAAAACTAGTTTACATGTTATACATTGAATAAGATTATAGTAAATTCAGATATAATTTTAGTGAATGTTATTGATCTTAATCATATATGATTAATGAACTTGCATTCATATATTATGTCCTTTGAGTTATCACAAAGTGAGTTCTAATTATATAGTTAATATCTCAATGACTTTAGAAATTTAATTTTATGGATCGTAAGACTATATATTTATAAGATCAAATCTGTATGAAAGATTTTTGCTCAAATTATTTTTGGCACACACAATTTCATTAAATGGTAATATTTATTTGTAAATTCTATTTATGAATATAGATATATTAAAATGATCAATCATTAGAACATTTAGTTAATTGGATAAATAAGTAATTAAAAAGTGCAGTATTTTATTCAAACCCAGATTTAGCTATGAGTAAAAAATTGAGGATTAATTAAGTGGTTATTATTTAAGACCAAATCAAAATTTAATTTTAAAGGGTTTCAATTAAATGAGTTTTTGATTTTATTAATATAGACAACCAAAGTGCAATTCTAAGCTTTTAGTTGAATAAGTTAGGGTTAACTTACAAGGCCAGACATATTGTGAGAATATCAGTTTAAATTTTCTATGTTTGAGTTAAGAATTCATAGTATTGATGGTCCCTCTACTAGCTTTTGTGAGTCTGATTTAAACTCTAAATGTGCATAGAAAAGAATCATCATAAATACGTAATTTAAGAACATAATACTATAAAAAGAAAGTATATAACACTTTTGCATTCAATAAATTTTGATATATGGACTCGTGGGTTAAAGTATCCTATTTATATCTACATAATATACTAAAAAAACAAATAAATGAAAGAAAAATATCGATTACTTTCTAATTTTGGCCTAACTATCTAGATCCTCTTAATATTTAGACAAAAATCTATCACCTTTGACCTTTAAATATTTTTAAGTTTTTTTCGTAAAAATTAAAACATGAACAAAATTGAACCATTGGTTCGAACCGATTTTTTTAAAAAATTACAAAATAATTAAAAACTTGTAATAAACTTGACTATGGAATCAATGTAAAAACAACATAATACTTACCACTACAACTTGTACTATTTGTCCAATCTTTAATAAGTAACTAATATATGGGAATATATATTTAATAAATATATTACAAAACTATTTTGGATTTTATCTTTAATAATAATTTAGGTTATTTTTTGTAACAATTATTTGAAAATAATTTTTTATTATTTAAATTATTTTATTATTATTGTTGTTTCCACAATTACTACAAGCAACAATATATCTATTTTAAAAATTATAATTTATTTTTTAAGAAGAAATGAAACTAAAAATTATAAAAATAATGTATCTATTTTTATATGATTTTTTATATAATTGTTATGGTTTAATAATAATTAATTAGTTTAAGTTTAATCATTCAAATTAAGTATATTGTTATTTTTAAATCACGGTAATCAAAATTATTAAACTTGAAATATTCTTAAAGTAAAATTTTGAAGTTATTAATAATTTAAAAATAATTTTTACTATTTTAATATCACGTATTAAATTGTATTACCATATTGATGATTAGTTAATGATTACACATATTAAAATAAATGGACTCGTAGTTTAATTTATATTATGTTTAAATTTCATGGGGAAAAAGTGGAAAATTGTTAAAATAAAAGGGGTAATAAGATATTTTTCAAACATTACGAGGAATTGAAAAATTAAGCAAAAATTATAGAGGTGACGAGGATTTTCTCACGAATGAATGAATGAAAGAATGAATGTCTAAAATGCAATAAGGACATTAAATGTTATACTATTAAAGAACAAAGTTGTACAAGTATGATAATTTATTTTTTATGCATTTGAAAGCATAATGCTAATATCATTGAAAACATAATAGTTTTGTAAGTTATTGTGCATGTTTGGTAAAATTTTTTTATGATAACTCTCGACAAAATCTACTCATTTCGTAGCAAATTTTGAAAAGTAAAAAAAGAGTTACTTTTCAAAATATAATTTTAAAAAATAGTTTTATTTGTAAATATAATACTAAATATACTCATTTAAAATTACAAAAATTTTAACTTAACCCTAAAACAAGATTAAAATCAAAATATTTTTCCTAATACTTATTTATTTTTTGAAAATATAATTAAAAATTTTATATTTTTTTGCTATAAATTTAACACTTACCTAAAATTAAATTTTATTCATTATTATTTACTATATACATTTTGATAATTAGAATTACTACAATATTTTAATAATAAAATCTACCAAATGCAGAAAACTATTTGTGAAATTTACAGCAATCTAAAAAATAAAATTTACCAAACCTTAAATTAATTCTATTAAGAGCTTATTATTTATACAGCACAATGGAAGGAAAATATGTTAAAATACATGACAATCCCCAAACTAACCGTAAGTGTCAAAAAAATTGTGAATTTTGTGGTAAACAATAACTTCATGTTTACATGAAGATAATGATTATATAAAAATCTTCTTTAAAGTTGTGACTTCTATAGCACTAGACTTCACAAAACACAATTTTACAAGATCAAGATATGGCAAGACTAATGTCTCTCGAGATTATAACTTCATAACATCACAAGTTCTAAATACTCTAATGATCATTTCAATATATCTATATTTGTAAATAAATATTTACAAATAAAAGTTGTCATTTAATGAATAATTTATTGAATAAACTGTGGCCACAGATGTAAATAATAAACAACTTAGGTAAGTATCATTTATATAGATTCTATCTTGCAAGTATACGATCTTACAATCCATATTAAATCTCTAAGCCATTGAGATATTAACCATATTATTATGTTTCATTCTGTGATAACTCAAAAAACATAATATATGAATTAAAGTTCATTACTCAGTTGGGATTAAGATCAATCAAGCTTACTAAAACTTGTGTAAATTAGGATTAATGACCATTGTTTTAAATTAGTCTTAATTTACTATAGTCTTATTCAATGTGTAACATATAATTTTCTATTTGAAGTTTGCACTTCAATGATCAAGATAAATCATTTATTATAGAAATAGAAAACTACAACTTTACATTATAAAATGTCTATTTCATGAATAGCTATGAACATTTTTTTATTTATGAAGAATTTAGTGAATTATATCTTCCTGTATTAACATCTCATGCTAAATACAAATATATTTTTTTATAAATATAAGTTATAACATATGTTCATAAAACTCTATATAAATAAACCAGATTTTATTAAATTAGAAATAATGTTATTACATTATACGCTTTAAGCACAAAAATAATAACATAACTCTAATAATGTCATCATACTTTCATAAACTTGTAGCCAATAATGCAATGTTAGCAAGAAGTTGGTAGACTCATCTAAAAATTTCACACTGGCATTACTTTTGGTAGTCTTCTAACTACTTTGGTGACAACAAGAAAACTTTACACATTATATAGTCATTTCAATGAAGTAAATAATTACATTTTCTCACCTCTATGTATTTATCTAACTTTCTCCCAGCTTTTATGCTAAACTATATTGGACTATATAGAAATTGATATGATAGGATGGATTATACGTAATACTTAGTTAAATTTGGTATGATGTATGGTTATATTGAATTGTATATATTAATAGTAAAACTATTTGAAAATGTTATAAGCATCAAAGATATGAAAGCAGAGCAGTTTGTGTCCTTTATATATGCATTCGAGAGTCAAATGTTACATCGCTAACTTTAAAAGTAAACATTATTACTAGTGAGAAGGTTTCCTAATGGTCTACACCTTTCTTTTGGGTATAGCCTTTTATTACTAACAGTGTCTTATATCTTTTAATAGTGTCATTCATATTTTTTTTAATATAAAAAACCCATTTATTTCTAGTGACTCTACGATTAAGCAGTAAATCAACCAAATCCCAAACTTAATTGAGTGTTATAGACTTTATTTCTTTTTTCATTGCTTGCATCCATAATTCCCTAGAAGATGAAGTGAAAGCTTCAGTAAAAGTCTTTGGCTGATCACTATCATAAAAAAACAACCATAAAAGCTTCCCCTTTAATCTCAAAATGACGACATATGACAATTGTACAATTACTTCTACGAGTTGATCCAGCCAAATCTAAAAGTGTTTCACTCCTATTAGGACTAGCATCTTAAGGATCTATATTTTTCTCAACACCCTTGTTTGAAATATCACTAAAATCATCTAGTTTATAAAATTGGATAGTCCTGTCTACTTCCCTAATTCTAGAAAATTCATTATTTAAAAATGTGACATCTTTAGATTTTATTCAGTTATTATTCGTCAATCTGTTCATCGATAAACATATGTCCTTTTAAGTGTTAGGATATCTAATAAAGATAATTTGCACCTCATTTGCTGTGTTTATATGGTGGATCATGAACATAAGCTGTAACCTTATGGTGACAAGTGCATTAGAACAAGTTTTATACCCATCCATAGGTCACAAGGAGTGGAATTAACTGATTTAGTATTAACATGGTTAATTATATATGTAATAGTAAGTAAGATATTGGAAGATTCACTTATGCCATCATAGATCTAACCATTTCTAATAAAGTCATATTCCTTTTTTCCACTACATTATTTTGTTGTGGAGTTTTAGGAATAATCAACTGTTTATCAATACCTTGATCATTTTCACAGTTTTTTAAACTGTTCAGAAAGATATTCATGTTCTCAAGCAGTCCTTATGGTTTTGATCTTTTTTATCTAATTGGCTTTTAACCAAGTTGACATATTAGCTAAAGTAATATAATGCTTTTGATTTATGTGAGATCAAGTAGATATAATCAAAATGTGTATAGTCATCAATGAATATAAAAAAATAATAAGTCTATGTCTAACTTTTATATGCATTGGTCTATAAATGCTAGAATGAACTTATTGCAATGAAACTTCAGCCTTAGTTCCTTTGCTAAAAGGTTTTCTAGTTGCTTTTACTGCTAGACAACTTTCATATGCGGGCAATTGAATATTAGCGAGGGACTCTATTAGGCCTTCTCTAACTAATCCATTCATCCTATCTTGCCCAATATGTCCTAAACTAGCATGCCATGTCTTAACAGTCATATTTAAAACATTAGAAGATGTAATTAATGAAAACCTACCACTATTTTATTATGACTGGAAAAATTAGTATTTAAAATCATAAAACCATTTAACAAATAATCAGTGTCAACAAGAACAATATTTAAAATGAGTCTCATTACACTATCATGAAAATATAAAATGAGTCTCATTACATTATCATGAAAATATAAATGGTAATATAATTTGAGAAGAGTAAAAACTAAAACTAAATTTCATTGAATTTCTAGAGTGTATAAAACATTATGAGGAAAGAGTAAAGTGGCCATCACGCAAAAACAATTTTCAAGTGCCAATGCCTCTTGCTTCAACTCTAGTGTTGTTTCCTACATATATCCATTTCGTCTTGCAACTAATTCAACGATACTCCATATAAGCTCTTTGATCTCGAGCAACATGGTTTATGGCTCCTGAGTTTACAGTCCATAAAGGATAAGATTCAGCTAGAAGAACAGAGCTAGTAACATAGCTATGATAAGAAATGTTGGAGTTAGGTTGCAGTTTTTTTGGCTTAGCACATTCCTGGGCAAAATGAGCAATCTTGCCACAATTATAGCAAGCCATTTTAGTCTTGTCCTTCTTGTTGCGTACTCGCTTCCCTTTTTTCTTCTTTCCTTGATCAAATTTTTGTTGATTAGGATTTTGTTCTTTTGAAAAATTTTCTATCCCTTTTACGTTTATTACCAATAGCCTTAGATGAGGTAGAATTGGTCATATAAAGTTGACTAAAAGCCTTAGTTGCCTTAAGTTGATTTTTTTTTTGGCTCAAGATTCCACTTGATATCATCAAACATTTTGATGTTATGATTATGTGTCATGTTCACCATCGTATGCTCCCAATTATCTAGAAAGGACCTTCTGATCGCTTGCATTTGTTTTTCGTCAGTCAAAACATGTCCAGTAAACTTCAACTCGTATAACATATTCGACACATCCTTTAGATGTTGCCTTAGAGAAATGTTAGGACATTTACGATATAAGTCGAATTTGATAGCGAATTCCTAAGTTTAGTTGTAGAAGTACCGCTAAATTTCTTCTTAAGGGTAAACCACATCTTTTGAGCAATTTGGTATTGATCATACTCACATAGAATGTCATCACACATACTACTTAGTAATGTTATGTGAGCATTGCTATTCTTGGTTTTCCAAGCATGATGTGCTTCCACATCCCTACTATATTGAGTAATGCTACCTTCTGGTGGTTAAACCATCATATTGTTCAAAGCCTCAAAAGATTCTTGTTCTTCCAAGACAAATTGAATCTTATATTGCCATATATCATGGTTATCACCGTTAAGTTTCCTCCCCTTGTTGAACTCGATCACAATGTTCTTAGAAGCCATTTTAAACTATACAATATAGAGACTTATTTACAGTGTAAGCATTTGTTAAAGACATATTTATATACAATAATCTCAAATGATAAAAGAATAATAAAAAAAATATATTCGAAAAGTTGTTGGGGCATCTAATCATTATATATTTCAAAATTATAAGTTCATAAAACATATGCACAAAATTAATTCTTACAATAAATAGAAATCCCACTAAAAAAAATTATAATTGTTCATACAATTAAGACAATAAAATCAAAGGTTCTTAAAACATGATTATTTAAGTTGTATCATTTCATTTAGTTTGTATTTTGCACTCTTAATTCTTTTAAGGATGTTCCTTTGATTAATATAACATACTTTCATGCAAATAGTGTGCATAGAAAAAATTTCTAAGAAAGAATAGAAGGGTTACAATGGTCTTACTTAAAACCAGACTCCTTAAGCAATTATAACTCTTTCGACATAATTTTTCAAATACATGAATCACACGCATTTATGGGATTAAAAAGTCCTATTATTAAGCACCAAAGTTTTGGAAGTAAAGCAGTTTGTTATTTATGGGATTAAAAAGTAGAATGTACATCCACATACTAACAATATTGTTTGAATTTAATAGATGAGCTAGAAAAGTCATAAAAATATTTAAATTCAAGATCTATTTCAACAATAATGAGGATCCAAAATCACATGTTGATTATTGTAAGAAACCAGTTGGGGATGATTGTAACTTCTAAATACGGTGATAGCAGACCGGAAATACCCTACAATAAAAGCATTAGAAATTATAAATATGTTTCAATGCATTACATAAAATCAAAGTAAATTGAGAGCAAGAGTAATAGATAATTCTCACAATTATTCTTTTATCTCTATGACTAATTTGTAACTCTTACAAACATCATCTCCTGTATCACATGTACGTTACTGCACTCGCATTTAGACACTTCGTAATCGTAATACATAGTAATTAAGGAATGTTCTAAGCCACACATTTTTAAAAGAAAAAAGAGAAATTAAAGTTACGTATTAAGATTAAGATTAAGATTATAGATGCTCTATAGAAAACAAATTTATGAAAGAAAATAAGCAAACTAGTTTGCAGGCTCTTTATATTTTTAATAATCCTCGTACATCCAATTAATTTCAGTACTGACTCGTAATTAAGAAATATTAGTTCATATATTGGAAACTCGGGTTAAACAAAATGAATTGATGAATGTTCAAAGTACAAAAAAGACACCATATATTATACTGTTAAATAAACTTAATCGGTTCAAGTTAATTTGGTTTGGTTTAGGATTGGCTCAACTTAATTAGTTTGGTTTTCATTTTTTTAAATTTTTTATTTAAAAATAAATAATAAAATTTAAATATTTAATTGTTATATGTAAAATATTTTTAATAAAAATATTAGAATCTTCTAATTTTTAATTTTTTTTAATTTTCAAATCATTATAATTTTGGTTTGATTAAATTATATTTTTGTTTTAAACCTAAATTGAATGAGACATATTTAACTTACCACAAATCCAGAAATAATTTTTTCCAGCCCTACAATTTAAGCACCAAAGTTCTGGAAGTAGAGCAATTTGTTTTCTTTGCATTTGAAAGTAGAATGAAATTTAATTCATTAAGGATACGAAATCCCAGGTTGCTAATTATAAGAAATAAGTTGGAAATATCTGGTTTTTTCAAATATAGAGATAGCAGGCCTTGAGTACCCTACACTAAAATCACAAAATTTCTTAAACATGTTTCAATTACCCAAAAAAAAAAAAAAAAAAAAAAGCCAAGTAAAGTGAGCAAGAGAAACTATGTAATCTTAATGCATAGGCAATAAACATCATCCGTTATATATCATGCATTAAGTTGCTTCACTCCCTATTTAGGAACTATGTAGTTGTAATGAGTAGGAAGTAAGGTAAGTTTTAAGCCACACATATAAGAAAAACTAAACCTTTATCTTTTAGAAGAAAGTTTCTAGTTGCCCTTCAAAAGATGAATTCATGAAAGAAAATTAGCAATACGCTTTTTTAATTCTTAATAATACTAATGCATTTAGTTAATTTCAAATACCGATCAATGGTTGAAAAATTTTGGATCATTTTGTTAGAGAAAAAAGAATGAATGGATTTTGTTCATATACCAAATATTTATGTCAAATAAAACGAACGAACGAATGTCTAAAGAACAGAAAAAGACTCTAAATGTTATATTGTTAAATAAACAGAAGTTTATATTGGTTAGGGTTGGTTTGGTTTCAATTTCCTATCGATTCTATTTTTATTTAGTTTGATTTCAATTGTTTTTATTTTTTTATTTCAAAATAAACAATGAAGTTTAAATTATAACTTTTTAAAATGAAAAATTACTAATAAGAATTTTAGAATTTTTTAATTTTAAATAATTTATAATTTTGGTTCGGTTTAGTTAATTTTCGATTCAAACCAAATCAAATTAATGGGATTAAGGTCAGTTTGGTTCGACCTATGTCATTTAGTCTAGTCCTACCATTAATTAAGCACCGAAGTTTGTAAAGTTAATTGTAAAATTTGTTCTCTATGGATTAGAAGTAATTAAAATGCTAACATATCCTTAACTGCATGCGGACATCCACACACTAACAATATATAGTTTCAACTGAACAAATAAGATAGGAAAACATAAACATTTAACTTTAAGATTCAACTCACATATATTGAGGACGCAAAATTTATTTTATATTGGTAATTGTAAGAAACCGATGGGGTAACTAAGACTTTCAAATACTGTAATTAAGCTTCAATATCCAACTCACAAATAATGAGATTATGAAATCACAGATTGATAACTGTAGGAAATTGGTTTGGATGACCGAGACTTCTTGATAGACGTGTATTCTACATTTTTATCCGCCTTCGGACCCAAAATATTGTATTAATCCTCAAGCTATATTGCTATTTGATGATTTTAAGTACCCACGTGCAGGAAAGCAAGAAAATGGTTATCCAAAATAATTGTGGTATTAAAGGAAGTAGCGGAGAAGACGAGCGGAAGATCAGGACTAAAATGCAAAGCTTTGAGGATCAAATTGCAAGAATCCCAAAATAAGGAGTGATGCATGGCGGGCCCTCGCCATGCGTTCTGGCCAAGCACCGTGCCCCTTGCATGCCAATGACAGAAGCCATGATGCGGCTGCGCCACCAAGATGACAACTTGGCATGATGACACCATCGAGTATGCCAGCTCAGCGGTCTAATGCCAAAACAGTGCCCTGCCAAAACAATTTTAGAAAGGAGATTTTTAGAGTAAGAAAAAGAGAGAAAAAGTGAGATGAATCTAGTGAGAGAGAGGTAAAAAATCAAACAAATTCTTGGAGGAAATCGGAAGAGTACTCAAAGAAATTGTGGATTGGAAGCATCAATTAACCTTTTTTTTCTCTCTTTATCTCTTCATCTCTCTTAAACTTTATTTGTTATTGTTATTTGTTCTATTTATTAAGAATAATGAATTTCAAGTTGATTTTGATGTTGGATTAGGATGTGTTAGGCTAAACTTTATATTGTAGTGTCTTGATTGATTGGAGTTTTGTCAATATAAGTATGTTTCATTTATTTATGTTTTCTTGTATTTGAATCTTCTAATTTGTTAAAAAATAAATTAGTTGAATTATCATGAATAAATGAATATTTGGGAGAGACTAATTTGTTTATAAGGATTGAAAAACATAGTTTATGAATATTAAGAGTATGAGAGAATATCGATATTTAGACAATCAAATTAATATCAAGGACATTAAGAGAACAAGAGATGATTAAGTTTTTGGTTATTAATAATTGATAATGTTAATTGAGCGTGTAACTAACTGAGTTAAATAGAGATATTAGATAGATTAGTTAGACGTAAGACTTGGTTCGACATTGGGTAGGGATAATACGATCAAATTATAACCAATAATTAGTGACTGAAGCGAAAAGTAGTAACAAATCCCAATTAGGATAAATATATTGACAATTAGGTAAAGTTACCCTAGCACTAAATTTCCATAACATTTCAAATTACCAAAAATTACTTTTAAGGCTTTCAACAGCAATCCAAATGGGCTCTAACTCAATCTTAATCAATTGAATTAAGTAGCACTCACAACTGCTACAAGTTAACACTTGATTTTCATTATAATTCGAGATTTATTTTAAAAAAAATAAAAAATCTCACATGAATTGCCCATAGATTAACTTCAGCCCCAAAAATTTTACGACACATAGAAAGGCACGTTTTATGGGCAATCATGATTACAAGGGTATTTAAACACAAAATTTAATGAAATTGGCTTTGATGTGTAAAGTTAATGATAATCTGATATATCAGCTTTAATTTCGTTGTTAAGAATCCTTAAAGGGTATCACATTCTTTTCTAATTAATACAATCGTGATGCGAGGGAGATTCAAGCTACATATCTGGTATATTTTAAAAGAATTTTAGTAATTCAATTAATTAATATCTTTAAAAATATTCTTCATTGACGCCTCGTAAGCTTAACATATTTACAATCATAAATTAATTTCAAAATTAATAACAAAGTAATAATATACTTGTCAAGTATAGTTTCATTTCATTTTTTTTTTATTTTGAGCAACTTAAAATTTATTCATTAGTTAATAAAAATTTTTATAATTTTTAAAATATTTTATTATAATATTTTACGATTCAAGTGACATTATTGTACAATTGCAAATGAGTAGGGAGGAGGCTGAAGTAATAAAAATTAATTTTAGTGGTTAAAATACGTATAAATTGATTTATGGTTTTAATCCTTTGCAATTATTATTTTTTTTAAAACTTTATCTGAGATGATTAAATTGAGATAATACTTAGTATTATTGTTAATAAAATAAAATATTAGATAAAACATGGGATCAAAAAGAAATGATAGGAAAATTACTAAGTTTATTCTTCAAATTCACGATTCCTGCTTGTAAGAGCTCTCCAGCGAGTGACTTTAGGAATTCATAATGGAGGACAACGACGACCTCTGTAACAGATTAAATTTCAAATAAGTATAAAAAAGAAAGCAGATATTAGAAAACAAAAATGAAAAGCACAAAGCGAGAACAAGGGAAGTGAGATTAGAATTGAGTGCGTTAGGTATTATTACATTTCAAAAATAAAAATGACAAAAATATGTTTAGTAAAGAAGTTTAGAAAATGACCCTATGTATGTATGTAAGGGTAGATGTATCGAGGATGAAGATAAATTTCAGGGTAAGCAGGAGTACTAGAGTTATTACATAAAACACGAACACCATTTTTCTTTTCTTTAAAGACTGAACTCATAAAAATACCGTTTAAAAAGCAATCACAAAAGTGCTCTAGAAATTATTCTTACCTTTTGTTCATGTAACTGTCTTATGGTTGTGTTAAGGTCTCTGGCCCAATCCCATTCACCTGCCTCGTCGCCATACCATACTCGTACTCTCGGTGTGCTTAATTCTCCTCTGGAGAAAATCTTCATCTTCGGACAATCAATCACACGTAAATATTCCAAGGATGAAAATTTGAATGTGCAATTATTCCCTGAGCAAAAGCTTTCGAGACTTTCTAAATTACGAAGAGTCAAAGTCCTCAATTTGTTGAATATAATATTGTCTCCTTCACTTGCTGCTGCTACTACTTCAGTCATTCCACTGCTTCTGTAAACACTCATATGCAGCAGCTGCACCAGACTTTTTGCTATGGTTGATGTTACCAAGTTTACTAGTTTCTTGCAGTGCCCTACCCGTAGTTCCTTTAGATGCTGAAACGATGACGAGGATGGCAGCAGATTCGTCAAATTCTTACAAGAACATACTTCTAGAATTTCAAGATTCTGAAACATTGAATCCATTTTGGAGTTTCGTTCGTACAGTTGGTTAAGGTCATTAAGATTCAGCGGCTCTAGAGTTTTTATCTTTGCAAGCTTCCCTTCATGTTTCTCCACTTGTCCACTTGAGAGTATCTCTTTGTATGAACTCCACCGAAGTTCCAGCTTTTCCAAATTGTCAAATGTGTCGAGTAATACGAGTGGAAAACTTTTAGATTCATCATAAATGACTTTAAGAAGTTTAATTTTGCTTAAGAAGTTCTTTGGAAACTGGCACTGCCAAATAGTTGGTATGTCCTTTCCGCTTAGTGTCAGTTCCTCCAAGTTGAGAAGAACCTGAAAACCAATCATAAAAAAGTAAGTTGAAATCAATGTATGCTATGATATACGGTGATTCGTATATACTTCATAGAGAAAAAGAAAGGTGAAAATAACAGTTGATTGTTGAAGAGAGAATTATAGCATAAGGTTTCCCCTCCCTTTCAATACCTTGAACTGTAAATTATTGAATTTTCTCCCCTAAAAATTGTTTTTGAAAACTTCTAACTGATTGAATTTCTTAAGAAATTTTCTTATTTTTTATGATTTGTTTTTAATTTTCCTTCAAAATGTTTATGAATATTTCTAATCAAACGAGTCTATTAAAAGAATTTGAATCGAATTTGAATCTAACTATGGCTAGCTAAAATGCATCTAAATCTGGCAGCTCCACATTGGTAGCAAATGTAAACCCTTCAACTTATTAGAAATCTTTCATATGTATAAGTTATCTTCTTAATTAGAAAAGAAAAAGAGAAATTTCATACCTTTTCAACCAAAAGGAGAGGCTGTTGCACTGTGATGTTATGAATTTGGCTCTCCTGATTGAAGCTGCATGATTCCGAACCAAATATCTTTACTTCACCACAAGAATGGGCTTCCAACTTTTCCAATACAGGCCACTCTGAAGTATGCATTCCAGGGTAGAAGCATCTGAGTTTCGGTAGTTTGCAAAGTATGAGGGTGGTCACTCGCGGAAAGACAAAACTAGCTGCCGTTTCTAATCCTTCTTCCCTTGCAATGATCTCTTCCAAAGCCTTACAACCGCGTATCTCAAGGTGTTGGAGCTGCTCAAAGCTTCTAACCGTAGAAGACAGAAATATGTATCCTAATTTATGACAGTGCTCCACAATCAATTGTGTTAGGCTTTGAAAGCAAGAAGAACACACAGCTGGAAGTTGATTGTGCCAAATTTTGTCGACGTTAATTCGAAACAGCTCCAAGACCTCCAAGTTAGGCAGCAGTACCTGCAGAAAAATCAAGTAAATTAATGAAGCGATAATTTTTTTATTCAAATGAATGAAGCGGTACAGAACCAGATTACTGTTAACTTATGCACCTTTTCACTGAAAAGCTGTAAAGAACTACTAGTTATCAAGTTCTCTTGTGTCTTTATTTCCTTGCAAAAGCACGTAAGCTGTGGAAGACGTCCTAGACTCAAGGAGGTTAGCTGAGCAAACTCAATCTTATCATGAACTTCATTGTTGTTAGCATCATTTTCTCTTACAATGGCAAAGATCTCTTCCATATTCTCACAATCCATCCCCATAATCTTTTGTAGTCGTGGGAGACACTTGGTAGTAGAGAGTGTGAAGATATTCCTTAATTTATGGCATTCTTTTATTTGTATGGTATTTAATTCGTTAAAAGACTCTGCTCTGAGTTCATCACGACATATCTTCTCCAAGTTTATCAAACAGTCAAGAGTCAGCAACTCCAAGAGCGGGAAGGCATCGCAAGGGATCCTCTCCATTAAGTCAACGATGCACAAAAATTCAGGATTATTTTGGACATGGAGATGTTTCAATTGCGTGAATCCCTCTGTATCCAATTCGGGAACAACATTCTTGATACCTTCTAACTTGTCCAAACATAAGTATTCAGCATTCTTGATGCCTTGCAAATTCTCCGACCAAACGCTCCTAGAATTAAGCTTGAGTGTCAACATTCTTGAAGTCTTCTGCTCATCAAAATTGTACCATTGGTCAAACCTACACAATTGACTACATTTGAGCGAAAGCATTATTTTTATGTACGGTCCATCTCCTATTGATATTCGGTACCTTGTGAGCTTTTTGGAGAGCAAGCCATCTGGTAAGACATTCTGATTTTTAATATGTATTTCTAAAGCAGACAAATGAGGCAAATGCATCAACTCATTAAGGCTAGCATTGATTGTTTCGCTGTTGGATCCTTCAACGTCCCATTCAACAAAACGACTACTCATATACAGCTCTTCTAGTTGGGTTAAGGTTGACATGACATGAGGTGCAATAACTTTTAGTTTGTAACAATTGCGTAAATCTAACAACCTTAGCTTTGTCAATTGACCTAGTTCTTTAGGCAGGTGGACAATATCTGACCCGGCAAAGCTAAGGATCTCTAGATTTTTCAGCTTTCCAATAACAGCTACATCTTCAATTACACCTTGACCCAAGCAGAGTGTTTGAAGGTTTGTGAGAACATCAAGTGATGATGGTAATGATGTTAATTCTCTTCTACTTAAACATACAACTCTGAGCTTTCTCATCCCTGCGAAAAAATTCTCAGGAATTTTGATAGAAGAATCTTTGATGTATATATGAAGAAATTCAAGTTGCGGACATTCCAATCCTTCGGGTAGCTCATCAATATTACTATTTCTTAAAGATATTGCAGTACATTTTCCAAGCATATCCTTATCTGGCCACATCCACCGATCCTCATTTCTCACCACAAAAGCATGTTGGTCTCGACATGCAATTGATATGGCAACATCACGAACAACATCATGCATAAAAAGTTTTGTACTACTGCCACCCTCAAGCAACAAACAACAGTCTTTAAGTTCATGGACCAGTGCATATAATTTATTTCGTGCATCTTCCATCCTATTGACTCCTTGAAATATACCCAAACCCATCCCATATTTCAACAAGTCTGAAGTGAAAGCATGATATGGCATTAGACTACAGAGCAGAAAAGTTTTCTTGAGTTGCTCACTTTTTAAATAATTGTAACTCAGCTCTATACTTGAATATGCCTCTGCCTGCACAGCTTTAAAGTTTCCTGACGATGGTGTTCGGAGTTCTCGCAAGGCATTCTTCCATTCAGGCACACTCTTATTTCTCATTGCCCTTGCTATTGTAGTTATGGCAACAGGCAAACCTCCACATGCCTTGGCTACATCCATAGCTGTAGATTTCAACTCTCGGTTTTCAACATCATCACCAACCATCTTCTTAAACAAGCTCCATGCTTCTTCCTCATTTAAAACACTAATAGAGAAATTATCTTTCGAACCTATTTTTAACAATACATTGCGATCTCTTGCTGTCAACAATACTTTACATCCTTTATGATCATCTCCATAAGGAATTCCCACGTTCTCCAACTCAAGATGTTCCCAAATGTTATCTAAAACAAGAAGGATCTTCTTCTGGTTCTTCAGTCTTTCAAATAGCCTATTTGCTCTTCCCGATTCAGTTTCCTCGCGCAATTCCAGACCTAACTTCTCTGCTATTTCTGCTTGAATTTTTTTTGTGTCCGGAGACTGAGATACCTCGGTGAAGATCACCTTATTAAAAAGCTTGTCCTTCTTGACTTGCCTGGCGACTTCCTTCACTAGTGTTGTCTTACCAATGCCACCCATACCGTGCACCCCAAGGATGCTGATATCAGGATCGGTTACTGCATTTCGTATATTCCTTAAAGTCAACATTCTGGATTCAAAGGCTTCATAACCCTTGATAGACGAAAGCCATGCCTCCTCTGGAACAGCAGGGTAGGAAATCCAATCGAATTTCTCAGCGTCTTCCTTAAGACCAATAACTTCTTTATCCACCGTTACTGCTCTCTTGCTAAGTTGATACCGCTTCCTCAGATTAGGACAGAGCCCCCTGAAACATTTCTTATTTGCATCCTCTTCCTCTCTAATCAGCTTCTCCGCCTCATCGATCTTCTTCTCGACATTAAGCAGCCACTTCTCAACTCTTTTTTCGATCTTGTCCCCTTTTCTCTGGGCAGCATCAACTTTAATCTGCATACTTTCTCTTGCATCATTCAGCTTCTCGACTCCTTTCCTGAGACTTTCAAAGTTGCTAGCGTAGTTTTGCAAGTAAATTGATCGACGCCCTATAGGATCCAACACGCACTTGGCAACTTCTATTGCAACATTACCAATAATTTCAGCCATTTTCAATCCCCTTCTCCTCTCTCTCTTTCTTTTACTTTCTGATTGAAAGAAAAGAGAAAACAAGAGGACAAATTACTAAGGAGAGGAACTAAATAACAGAACACCAGTTACAGCAGAAATAAAAACAGCAGTGGCAAATTAAATAAAGTGTTCTTGAAATCCAAATATGAAAATGAGTAAGAGTTTTTTGTTTTTTTTTTTTTTTTAAATAAAATTGAAATCAATGAGTCTACTGTTCATACAACTAAAAGGTCAAACATTGAAAGCAAGCCAAGCCAAGCCAACAACTTTGTGGAAAAGCAGGAAGGATCAAACAAAAAGAAAGACTTGGGGCCAAGTCTTGGAGTAGTCTTCAGCGTGGGTCCTCCATGTCATTTTCAAAGCAATTGTTTAAAGTCATGGAAAATGCTCTCTCTACGTGTCCACAGCAAATAATTCGTGCATTGGACCTACAAGCTCTATTATTTAACTTTTAACCCACTAGTAATCACAATTTATACGCGTTTATAGGAGATTTTTGTCGGTCATTGTTCCACCCCACGCCATTAAACTTTCATTGCTACATTTAGTAATTTACCATAATTGACTTGCATAGCATAAAGATAATTTTATGCCTCTCATGAACATATAAATGTAGTTAGAAAATGATTGATTGTTTTGAACAAGAAATTCTAATAATAATTAGCTTTTTTTTTTCTTTTAAATACAATATTATAAGTTTGAAGACAGAAATAATCTAATCTAACTATATTTGATTCTATTTTAAATATTAAATATTTACCGTGACTGTATTTTTAAAAAAAAAATTCAATAATATTGTTCTTGTGCAAGTCAATTAGGGCTAACACTGGCATTTTAAAGGTGTGGAGTGATGACTCATAAAAATTTTAATAACGCCTTAAAAATTGTTAATCAAGGATAAATTTAACGTATGCCAATATTTGCGTTTACTTTCCTAAGTGCATGCGCTTACTGTGCCTGTATGAATAATTGAAATTGTATAAATTTTATTTTATACAATGTTTCATAATTTTTTTTATCACGAAATTCGCTATATGAAAGGTAAAATTAAGATCCATTTGGTAGTACTAATTAGTATCTTAAAAATACTTATTAATATATTTGTCAATTTTAGTAAAATGTATTTATCCAAATGATATTAGTATTTTAAGTGATTTTTGAATTAGCACTTAATGAGGTGCTTTATAAAAGTAACATTTAAAGTGCTTAAGAGGTTACCACCCTAATTTTAATAAAAATATTGTGATTTCTTAAATACCCTCAATAAACTTTCAAAATTTCACCCATATTTAACTAAAATTTTATTATTCTCAACATGCCTCTAACCAACTTCAAAAATTTCAATTCTTATCCTATTTTGTTATATTTCTTTTTTAATTGATTATTTTGTTATGTTTTCTTAAATTATAAAATTTACAATTATTTTTATAACAAATTATTTAATTGATATTTTTAATGATAATTATGACAACAAATAGTAATTATTTTTAGAGATATTTATAAAATAAAAATATCATTATTATCAAATAATTAAAAATGCTGAATATAAAAATATGATAATGAATGTACATGTATTATGTCTTTATAAAATTGTATATAATAATTAATTGAAAAATATAGAATGTGAATCTTTTATTTTTCAAAATATTTATTTTTGTTAAAAAATACTAATGCATGATATTAATTTTATATATTATTTAATTTGATAAATGTTATTAATTTTATATATTACCTAATTTGAAAAAAAGTTATAATGTCCATTTTAGCAATTTGATAATATTAAATTGTTTTTCTAATTATAAATTTAAATATTAATTTAATGTTTGTTTGATTTGACTTTTTCATTGGTTAAAAGAGCTTTTTTAATGATAAATTTTTTTCAAATTTTTTTGATATCATTTAATTAACATTGAAGAAAGGTTTTTAAAAATTAAAAAAAATTATTTTTCTTTTACGAGAAAAAACCTAAAATTTAAACTTTTGGTAGTAGAGTATCTCAACCTTTTTTAAAAGATAAAATTGTCTAAAATACTTATATTTTATTTTAAAAATTTCAAGTTATTTTTTTAAAATAAAATATTAAAAATTTATTTATTAAAATAATTACGTAAATTTTTTCAAAAGTTAATTATGACAACTAAACAATTAATAAACTTTTGTTGAAATCTCTATTTATAAAAACTTTACGAATAAAAATTTTACTTTAAAAAGATTTATTTAAAAAATTAAACAAACCCTTATCACTAAAATATAATATAAATACTTTTTATAATTGATAACTGCATGACAAATTTGATCAGTATCTGAAGCATTTGCTCTTGAGCACTCTCAAACAAATTCTCAGTGTAACGAGGATTTGCTAAAATTGATCCTAAACTTCTTTTGTCTTTAATATATACTTTTATAAATACATGTTTTAATATATACTTTCTTTGAGGTTTTAGAGTTTAACATACATGGGGAAGTACGATAAAAGATATACATGCCTCTCCTCTTAATCTTTCCAAAACCGTTGGTCAACATTAATTGATTATAATGCCTTTATTTATTAATTTTGTGAAAAAGACAAACTTTAAATTTTAAAATAATTATTTTAATTATAATAATTTAGTCTATATTTTAATGCAATATACTTTGTTCAATTACAATAGTTTAGTACCTAATTTAAAATTTTAATGATTAGGAAATTTAATTTCAATTTGTCTAATAATTACACAAATTATTTTTCTGCGGTTTACCAAACCTAACCCGAACGCGCCCTTCTCTCCCTCACAATCGACAACTTCGTCTCTCTCCCTTCTGTAAAAATTCGCCGCCTCCATCCTTCTCCCTCTCTTGATATCTCTCTCTATTTGCTTTTTATGAAACAATCCGTCAAGTCTATATACGTTTACGATACAATGTAGTGCTATTAAAGGCATTTTCGACTTATTAAAAGCACTTCGGTGATGCCAAACGCGTGTCTTTATTTCATTATAAACGAAAATTGAAATTTCAAATACGAACATGAAAGACAGAATCAGAGGTGAACTAATTTTGGAGACAAAGTGATACCGCCGTCATTCTTGAATCGAAGAGAAATGTAGGTTTGGATCGTTGTTGCCAGAGATCATCTCTAGGGGCTGCCGGAATGCGTCTTCATCGGCGACGATTGTTGTTGCACTCAGTTTATTGTTAGAATTTGATTAGGTTGGTCCCAAAATATCGGAGCTAGTTGTGGTGGATGACAGTGAAAGAGAAGCAGAGCAACTACGAGTATTTAACACTGATAATATTTCGTATTCGTACGTATTTTGGTATGGAAACCCGAGTTCAAGCTTAATCTGTGCTCTGCAAATTCGTCTCTCACGTGCACCGTTCAGCAAAACACACAGAAATAAACTTTGACTATAACACTCTGAAAATAAATTATTATTATTATTATAAGAAAATTAATTTTTCATTCGATGAAATCACTAATTCACATAATTTAAGTTTCTATGTTTAGTTGTCATAACTTCTTCTTTATAGAACTCTTCCTTTACCTAATATATATTTTATTTTATGTTATAGTTTGTACATTTTTTTTTTTTTTTTGGTCATAATTCGTGATTTAGGTGACAATTGCTGATATATGGGATGTCCGTTTTCAAATTCATTCGACCGTGTTATGTCAACTAAACGTAATTAAGGGCTTGTATCACGCCTAAGTTCTCCAAGCTCACGAGTTTGGCCACCATAACAACCAGTTGTTATTCCTAATTTTTTTCTTAACACATCACCTAGCTTTTATCATGACAGCGGATTTGCAATAAGGGCAGCAGCTTTTGATATTATGATTTTGGATTTGGATAAATATTAAATTAATTTATCATTAATTAAATTTTTTAATTTGGATAAATATTAAATAAATATTAATTAAAATTCTAATTATTTTAAACATTAGATAAGTTTAAATTAATTCTTTTACCTTTATCTTATCATCCTTTAAGAGGGTATTATGGTTATTTTAATGTAAATAAATAGTTAGCTAACCGTTTATGGGAGGTACGTGTGTGAATTTCTTAACATTTTCTCTCGAATTGATAAGGTACTTGCTATAAGAGAAAATTTCCAAGTTATTCATATTTAAAAGTGACCCAAAAGTTTAGTTATTTCCAAAAATTTCCCAAGGAAACATAGGTTTAATTCAAGCATTTTCTCGTAAAGTTTCAGTGTTTGGATTGGAGCATCTCTTAGTTATACAGATACTGGAGGAGTTGGGTCCAATTTCCTCTGGATAAAAGCAGATCCAACCAAGTCTTCCATTTTCCTTGAGAGAAGAGAACTAAACGATTACTTACTTACGAGCTTTGTAATTTTGGGGGCTTGTGTTAACTGTAAACACGATCATGGAGACGGCTAATGAAAATTCAGAGCAGGCAGTTGAGCTTCACCAAGATAACATTGTTCCGGATGCCTCAAATCATGGGTACTTGCTTACTCCTCTACTCTCTAATTGTTCTTACGATATTACATAACCTTGGTATGGAATGAAGATTCAAGTAATTAAGTCTTTGGTTGGACATATTGGATGCTGAATATGAATGCAAATGGAAGATTATTTGGGTTATGGAAATTAGGGTTAGGGTTAACGGGTTTAGGGTTTATGATGTGGTGAAGATTTGGTCATGTATAAATTGAATTATTAAGTGTTTTAAAAAAGCAACAAATACGTAGTCTAGGGTTCCTAGAATTCAGTTCTATACTCCTATTGAGTAAAAAAGAAAAAGAAGTTTGCAGTTCTATTTCAATTATAAATTATAATGATTTTGGATAAAAAAAATAGGTATTCAGAGCTGGTCCAGTATGTTCGATGTAAGCCCTTTATACTGTAGAGTTGTTCTTGCTGCTTTCCGTGATAATGAAAAAGGGTTATTGTTATTGACGGAGTCTTTAAGTTGGGAGGAAGTTTTCAAGTGATGGGAGTCAAGTCCCTTATGATTGAGATTCACTTATCACCTTTTTGTTTGATTGGTCTATGGAAATTCAGTTGCTTATCTATCTTCTACTAAGTGGTATATTATGTGGTCTGCTGTGCTTATTTTACCGTTTTCTTTATCATATTAAAGTGGTATTCTACTTTGATTTCAGAGGTCCAGAATTGGGACCCAAACCTGAATTTAATGAAGCAGAAGTCAGAGGCGTACTGGAAGTCATTGCATCGACTGGGCAATTTTGGTATGCTTTAATTATAACATGAATCTCTTATGTTTTTTCTATATGGTGATGTGCTATTTGCATATATCTGTTTTTTACTGCATCACATTGCCTCTGATGCACAAGCAAACAAGGAATGACAACATATCCTGTCAGCTAAAAGAAAACATACAAACATATGCTTATACCTAAATGGGCCAATATGTGTGTGTGTGCATTATGTATTTTCCCTGCAATGTTATCTCCATGATCACGTGTGTCACAAAACCTTCCTAGATATTTTTTGTTATATTTCTTCCAATAAGGTTTTAAAGTGACATGGTAGTAATTGTAAACGTGGGTGGCACAATGTACATGAAAGTATGACATTTGCATATTGATGTTTGTTGTGCTAAGAGTTGCCTTAAAATGTAACTTTAACTCTTGTAATGCCACTTTTTTGGATTTATCTTATTAATGTTCAACATATTGAAGACCTTTCTCACTTTTTTATTATAATATTATTTATTCAAGCTTGAATGACTAATAAAATAACCAGGAATACAGGTAAATATGATTTAAGAAAAAACAAGTATGACGCTTTGGTATTTTATGAGCTTCTCTTAAATTTTATGATTAGACTCTTGAAATGCCAGTTCATGCTTTAGAATAAATCTTAATAAATGCCCTGCATAATTGAGACTTTCTTATTCCTTTTCTTATTTATTCAAGCATGATTAACTGTTAAAAGAAGTCATTTTTTGATCCAACCAATGATAGTCCTTGTGCTACCTTGACTAAATTTTCTTTGATCTTATGGTCGTTTGTATCAAGTTTGTCTGAGTACTTGTAGATACTGAGATTTCACCTTGACCAATCCATTGGCACTGCAGCACCACCATCAGGTCACATGGTGCCCATACTTTGCCTAGCAATCACTGTGATGCTTCTGCCAATGTTGCTACCATCAATGGTATCACCTCCGTTTTTTTTTTTTTTTTTTTTTTCTATGAGAAACTAGACTATAAATGGTATAGCTATTATCATCATAGTCGTAGCTTGACGGTACATGCATTTGACTAGCTGGTTATCGAGGGTTTTCGAGTTCAAATTGCAATTAAAAAGGTTCAATATTGATGGTTTTTCTGTGGCTTAAATCCAAAGATCAAGTTGCTGGCATTCCGGGACTGCGACAAAAAACAGATTTCTGTTGGTTTGAGAGATAATTGAATTTTTAAAGTTGTAGGAAGCTTAGGGTTTCATGGTAAGGGGTGATTACTATTGAAAAGTAGAAAATATGGTTCATTTAAGAGTTTAAAAAATTAAAAGCCGTTTAGATAGGTGCAGGAAAAGGTTGAAAGGACTAAAAATATTAGGAGGAAAAAAAGAGAAGGTGAAGCAAAATTTTTAAAAGAACTCAATGGACATAATAGAAAATTCTAATTTTTGTTATCTTTCCTTTCTGTTTACTAAAGAATGTTACTTTTAGATGTCATTTGGATTCTTTGATGTATATACTAAATGTTATTGTCATATACAACCAGATAGTTAGTGTTCTTGTTTATATCAATTTAAAGTCAATCGGATTTGTGTTGAAATCTCATAGCATTTGACACAACAATTGGCATGTTATTATTTTCCCAACCTTGTAAGAATTCTTCGTTTGGTTGGTGCTGTGGTAGCAGATTATGTGCTGTTTTATAGTTCCACAGGATTATGCATATTATATGTTGGTTATCCCTCTCCTTGCTTTGTGGATCCTATCTTTTGAGAATGGACTCTTTGGTTCATATTTTATGTGCTGTGATTATAGTACATAAGAAGGTAAATGTGGTGGTAAATACAGTTGCCTTTAATTAGTAGTGTGTATTATACTGCAGGCATGATTGGGACAAATTGAGGAGCATGCTATCCTTTCAGCTGAAGCAGGTATGGGGAGGTATGACAGTTTGAGGTATCTTTTTCACAATGATCACCTATAGTATTTTTCCTCTTGTGATTATGATGGTGTATGCTGCATTGCATCAGTAATTCGCAGATGATCCTTATATATTAATCATCTTTTCCTTCATTCTGCCGCTGCTTCAAAGTTGTGGGCTACAGTGGTAAAAAACACTGCATTGGTTGCTTATAATTCCTTGCTCTTGAAAAATATTTTTGCTTCCTGAAATGGGAAGAAAGCCAGAATTATGGGGAGTTCTGTTGTTATGCCTTCTTTTTGGGTGTTATGGCAAGAGAGAAACAACTGTTTTTTTGGAGGGAAAAGAGAAGAAAATACAGGAATTCAGCTTCTCTCTGGGCTTTGGTTCCAGAGGTCTTCAAAGACTGTTCTTTTTCCTTTGTATATGTTAATTGTGAACGGGTACTGTGTTAATCTGTATAGATTTTTGGTTAGGGGAAGCATGAATCTCTTAGGAGTGGTTGGATAGGATCTATAGGTTATTTTCCTATCCCTATTACTGTTTTTTGCTGTACTTTGTCAATATTTTGTCCAGTTTTGTACCTGCTTTTTTTTTTCCAATAAATATAATTCTTAGTTTCCTGTCAAACCAAAAAAGGATGGTCCTAACATATTCTCTTGCTAATTTATTATGAAGGTTCTGTCAGAATATCCTGAGGCAAAATTGACTACTGACCAGCAGAATGCTTCTTTAGGAGAAACTTTTCCAGAATTGTTGAAACGGTTGGATGAAGGTATTTTTTTAATATATAATATCATGTTATTTCACCCACTGCTGAAATTGAGTCAATGAAGCTAATTGTGAAACTTATGGATGCAAGGATATGGGTGACAGTAAAAATAAGCTAAGTTCTATAATTGAGGTGAATTAATGATGGGCTTGACCTCTGTTAGCTTCTGTCTTCTTCTTGGCTGTCACAAAAGATAAACAAAAGGAAAACTCAGAAACATTATGCGTGTGTGTGAGCACACATGTGAGAGAAAGATAAAGAGAGTGAGCAGTCAAATACAGATGACAAGTCTGATTTATATGAACAAATTATATGAATTTGTTTTTCCAAGTTTTGATAGTGGTAACCTAAGTTTTAATTATCCATTGTTGATGGGTTCTGTAATTTCTATCAATTATAAGTTCTTTTTAATTTCTATTAATTATAAGTTCTTTTTTCTGATAAAGTATTTATGATATATGTACTTTTTTGCTTTACAGCACTTCTTTGTTTCATTGAAGGTCCTCCATTTACGCTGCAGAGACTTTGTGAGGTTACAACTTCGATCCATGTATTAATATCTTATAAAGTTCTGGGTTTGCGTTTCGATAATAATATTGTATCAATGCATCATTCTTGTCAGTGCAGTATAAAAATGCAAAATAGACTGAGAGGAAGGAATTAAGAGTTTATTGTGGCCATCATGTTTAGTGGATTGTTCATTGAGGTATGAAGAGAGAGAGAGGGAGAGGGAGGCAGGGAGTTGATGGTAGTGATCTTGTCAGTGTATCATTATCAAGGTATTGAGAGAGAGGAAAAGAATTTGTTTAAGGTTGGAAAGGTAGCTTAATAGATCAATATCTCTGTTGGTTCCTTCGGTTTCAGATATGGAGTATATAAACCCATATGATTGTACTGTGTCATTTAGTCTTATGTAGCCATTAAAGGTTGAAGAGTATTAGTTGTTATTGAACCTAATCATCCTAACCTCTTTAATTTCTGCCTAAGAAATATTTAATGTGGAGGCCACTTCAGACGTTATCTATTCATACTCTTCTTTATGTACTGTTTACCTACTAGGAAAATGAAGATTTGGGAGTTAATTGAGCTCTTGCACCTTAATTTTGATATTTGCTAATCAAACTCTATGAAAATGTTTTTTATGTATTGTATCACATCTTATAATTTTGATTTTATATTGAACAGATCCTATTGGCTGCACGAGGCATCTATCCGAATCTCTCAAAGCTTGCTTTAGCCCTTGAAAAGGTATGTTAGTGAGGAAAACTTCAATATACTGGTTTATCTATTACCCTTTTGTGGCCCTGCCCCAACCCCCCCATCTCTTTAACAAAAAAAAAAATTGGTTTAATTATGGGTGGGAATCTCTTAAGGCTAAAATTTTAACACAAAGTGCCTAGTCTTTATCTTGCTTTATCCAATGGTGTGGAGTGTTATCATATTGGAAATAATAAACTTATCTCTTGACATTTATGCCATCAAGTTAACTGGGATTAGTTGTTGCAAATTTGCGGTCAAATTTTAAGTAAATTTAAGTTAAAAAGTCCCCAAATACATTGGGCTTGTTCTAATATTTGCATATGAGCACTAGAAGATCTATTGAGAGGCTTGAGGTGTTAGCTTTCTTTGGTATGTATTCCATTCATTCATCTTGCATTCATTGGAAAAATGGGTTTAGCAGTCAACATTCTGTCAACCTCCAGCAACTTTTAGTTTTTCACTGCTTGTAGTCAAGATGATGGAAACCAAACAGCCCAAGCCAAAACCAAACCAAACTGCCTGTCTGAAAGAACACTTTGCTTGCAGTTTTGATGAAAGAAATTTCAGGTTGGCATTTCTTTTGGTCAATTTTTTATTGAGCTTAAAACTTGAAAATTTTGTGAAATGCCTTAAACATTTGGCTTGTTAAAATGGTGAGATTAACTTTAGAGTCTCTGTCTTTGATGGTGTTATATTGGTTACTTCAGTTTGGTTAAGTATCTGTTGTGATCAACATATTTTCATGCTTCTCCTCATTTTAAAATATCCATGAAAATGACTGTCAAGCAGTAGTTAAAGAACACCTGGTGGACACCCCTGCTGGAAACATGTATTTATTAAGCATGCTATTTCATACTTGGCATCATTTTCTTTTATTTGCTTGGGGAGTAGGGGTAAGAAAATTAGCTTTTGAAAGGTTTATGATACAAAAAGTTTTATAATCCAATGGATTTTTAATTCACCTCACTATCAGTGCTTTTGATACTTAATTTTGCGATTATGATTGATTTTTTATTTTTATTGTTGTAGAATTTGTTGGTGACATCTACATTGACTGTGTGTACCGATCCTTATCCACAAACAATGACACGGAGTCCAGAGAAATCAGAAAAAGCTAGGGAAGCACCACAGCTGCATTCCAATTCAGTGCAAAATGGGGTTGAGCCGATGGTAGGAGACAGGGATGAGGTAATGATGGAGGTAGAGCAGGCTGATATTGATGATGAAATGACTATAGATATGGAATCCTTAGATGAGATAGTTGGATCATCCGAAACAAATTCCACACCAACTAGTAACTCTTAGATTTGTGACATCTGAAAATGCCCAGTTGGTTATGGAGTTATTGGCTCTTAGAGAGAGACATGGCCGAGATTCAAATTTCTACAACACGACATATTCTTATCAGTCTGTTGTTTTATGATTACGGGTTTGGTAAATCTTGAAGTTGGGATCAGGAAGGGCGCGGATGAGTACTTGATGAAAATTGATTTGATTGACTGACTAAAATATTATCATTCATCTATTTGCTTGGTTGGGTGTGTAGTACTAATTGATGTATGAGAATTGAGGATCACTCGGCTTATCTAAGTCTAAAGTAAATGAACATTTGTGTTGATTTGTTAGTTATCTATCATGGTAAGAGTGTTGACTTAGAATATCACTTCACAGAGCCAGGGAAAAGCTGAATGGCCATTATAGGCTGCCTGATGTTGTTATTGAGAAAGTGCAGGAAAGAATTTTGAATTTGAATTTGAGGGTCAATATTAATCATATTTCTTCCATATGTCTGTGATTTAGGCAAGGAAGTAATATTGATAATTTTGTCTTTGGTGGTTTGAGTATTGGGCTGTGGGCTTTGTTTAGTATTAGAACCCTGGTTTTGAAAGTTGTAGTGATGAGATAGCTTCATTTTTACTCTAATTTTCATTTTTAATCGCTTTTATATTTTTTTTTAATCTTTTGTCAAACAATCAATTATTTGAAATTAAAATACTTCCAATATCACATTTCACAAAAAAAAAAAAAAGAAAAGAAAATCATCAATTATTTTAATTTTATTCTCTGCATTCTCAAAACTTGAAATCCTAATCCACGATAAGATGGACAATTACATGATTTGTGGTGTTTGTACGGTCAGAAATTGGTTTTGTTCTTTCTTGCAACTTTAAACTGGAAATCAGGGGCATGGTTCTTATTATACATTGGGAGTTTTAACTTATTATGCGTTCAAAAATAGGGTTTTCAGGTTACTAAAAAATCCAACTTTTGAGCATGGTTACTCGAAAAAGGATTTTGTGTGTAGCTTAATCTATGGTTTTAAACATAACTTAATTTGAAACAATAAGTTAAGTTATGTTTGTTTTGAATTGAATATATAACTTCTGCCTATGAGTTATTTCATAATATCCAATTAAATCGTGTTCGAAACTCTGATTTTTAGTGTAGAATATGGTTTAAGTTATTGTAGTTATGAAGTCAGTTTAGTTCGAAATATGGTTGATTTTTAAAATTAAGATAAAAAAAAAAGGCTAAAATAGACAATTTTGAAATATTAAACATTAAATATTCATGAAAAAAAATGACTGATTTTAATAAAAATTATGATTATAGAACACATTTCTAATTTTGAAAGCTCAATAGAAGCATCATGATTTTAAATCAAACTTAATTAATTATTTTGTTTAAATGACTCATTTTTGTTACGATGTTCAGTGTCATTTAATCACGAAGGTTTCAGTTCTATATATATATATATATATATATATATATATATATATATAACGATGGAGGGACACTTGATTTATAGATATTTAATAGATTTGAAAGTAAAAGAGACTAAATAATAATAATAATAATAATATAAAAAAATTTATAAGTTCTTAAGATTTGATTTATTGCCTAATAGTAACTAAGAAAAATTATTTTTAAATTTTTAAGTAAAAATAAATAAAATAATAATGATAATTGTTATTTGATAACATATTGATGATTAAATATTTATTAATATACTTTAGTTAAAATATAAATTCATTTATGTTATAGTATATTAACAATTCAACATTAATTCCAATTAGAAAATAAATAAATAAATAAATAAAAAATAATTAATTTATAAATAGAATATATTATAATACAATACTTAATTATATTATAATTTAAATAAAATTTTATTATATTAATAACTATTATATTAGCAATATACTAGAAAATAATATTATTATTTATTTTATTAATATATTTAGATAAACATTGTATTATGTTAAATTTTAAAAATTACTAATTATTTTTTTAAATAACTATTATTGAGAGGCGTATAATCATCACCTCTTAATAAATTGTGACTTTAATTAATAATTTTGAAATTATTGGAATTAATTAGACCAATAATCCAAACCTTGAGAACTTGTAAGTCATTACCCTTATTTTCATTATGCTAACACGATAAAACAAGTACTTGGAAATAAATCTTTTTATTTTATTTGATGTCTTTATACTAACAAAGAGCTTTTATGAGTAAGTGACTGTTTATCAAATACTTTTAATTATAGTTTTTTAAAAATTAATATAACCATTATATAATACAATGAGTTGTTCTTAATTGTATAGGATTGGATAAAAATCATGAAACCCAAAAAATAAAACTGGAACCGATGCGCTCAATAAGATTATAGCTTTTATTCGATTTAATCCGAATTTAATTTTCAAATAGCAAATTTTTCGATCTGATTGTGATATTGGTCTAAAGAATTCGAATAAGAAATATTTTTTTAACATATTTTATTATTAAAATAATATCATTATATATATATTTTAACATAAAAATAATGTCATTTTGTGAAGGTTTAAAAAAGAAAGTTTAAAAATTAGAACTCCAAAAACCAAATTAGAATCAAACTATAACCAACTAGTTCAATTCTATTTAAAATGCATTGGTCCGATTTCGATCTAGTTCCCATTTTCATTTGGTCCTGCCCAATTCTAAAAAGTTATAACCTAAAATTTTTTGACCAGTCCAGTTTAATGAAACTTTAAACAAAAGTGATAACCTAAAATTTTTTAACTAATCCAGTTTAACAAAACTTGAAACAAATTGGAGTGTATTAACCTTTACATTTATAACTTACAATGGAATGGTAATCTTCCCCAACTTTCACATGATTGTTGCATTAAATTTAACATTAAAAGTTCAATATTTTAGTTTAAAAAGGTACTAAAATTTCTTATTGATAAAATAAATTTGATAAAGTCACTTAATAGTAATTTAGTAGTAAAATACTTACCTCTCTTCTCTCAATTTGAGTCGCCATGATTATATTGAGATAAATTTCCTCTAGATTAGAGGCAGATTTTTCTCATATTAGATGCAGATTTCTGCCGGTTATGTACCAATAGATTTTACATCTAATTATGTAATATTAAAAAAAATAGATTTTATAAAAGAGAAAAAATAAGTTTTATTAAATCTTCATGCGGAGCTACTCTTTGCAGTCCAGGAATGCCATAAACTTAGATATATTTACACACATAATCTCAAAGCCGGACTGTACATTCTTCAATAATCAAGCAAATATGTACCCTCAGATGATCATCAGTTGCTATCATACCAACATTGAAATTGCAATTAATTTGTTACCTACAACTAGTCACTTATTCACACTCTAACTTCAACTACATCACCATCTTTGAGCTCTGTGTTTGGTAATACCAACTGACCATTCACCAAAACCAGTTTTCCCTCAAGTCCTACTCTCATAGCAGCATCTGCTGCAGTGCTCCCAGTCCTCAACCTCATTATCTCACCATTCGGCCAACATACAATCACCACCTCCCCGAGGACGATGGAATCAGGGTCGCCATAGGATTTTGTACTGAGTTTTGACTGTCTTAGACTAGCATCAGATCGTAGTTGCTCTTCCCATTGAAGCATTGTCCTCAAAAGACGAACCTAGAGTTAAGAAGCAGAACATTAGCTGTGAGTACCTGTTAGGTCTCTGGATTGTTCACTTCATGGTGGCTTAAATTTTGCATCATGACCCTGGAATTTCCTTATAGACTGATATACATATATGTAAGCAAAACTATTTCATTAACCCACAACAACATTGTTGAATACAGATACTAAACGTACAAGCCTTGTACAATGTCAACCACTAAATCCATCTCAGTGACCAAAAATGGAGGACATGGGAATTGAAGAGTCCTCTACTGGCAATAAAACACCTTTGGCTATCAATAAGACTATCAAGAGGGGGAAATGAAATACTGGAAAAATGAAAACAGTTTTAACTTTCCTAAATTTATTTCCCTTTGCTGAACTATCTGTGGGTCATGTCCTAGAAAAACTAAAGCTAGTACAGTATAAACTTTGTGTTAATTGATTGATAGTATTAGCTAATATGCTATCATGTTAGTGGGTGAATGGATGGACTGTGTGCTAACTAGTTAAAGCTCTAAGGTTACATACTACCATGATAGGCCTTCTGATAATGCAAGAATGAATTACAAGATGAGTTTGAGCGTGATAAAATAATTGCCGACAAACCTTGTTGTTGATGCTAGCTTCCATGGGAGTTGAAGCAACAGAGTCAAAGCTTGGTCTAGATGAAATAGAATCAACTGGTTTGCCCTCAAAAACAGCAGAGACAACAGCCCAATATTCAGATTCTTCTTGCTCTGTTAAATGAGTGATCTGGATGAAGGTTGGCAAAAGGCGCCCAAACTGGTCTTGCTGCATAAAGAGAGGTTCATAAATCAATTTTCTTCGTAGGTCCAATACAATTTTAAAACATCATGATTTTAATGTATCAATCAAGAAATGTTTGACTTTAGCAATGAACCCAAATGCAGATTTTATATGTCAAAAGAAGCACGATTTCTCTTTGGATCTGGGAATTTTCTCACGTTCAGATGTTAAAACATCATGATTTTAATGTATTAATCAAGAAAATTTTGATTTTAACAATGAACCCAAGTGTAGATTCTATTTGTCCAAAGAAGCACAATTTCTCTTTGGATCCAGGAATTTTCTCATGTTCAGATGTTAAATGGGAAATTACAATCTAATTTATGATTTAAAACTGACCAATTTTCAAATTTAAGTAACTAGAAGAATATGATCAAGGAAAATTGAATTCAGAAAGATATTTTCACGAATATCCTTATGGTACACCCAAATGTCACAAATACAGGATTAAAGATACATTTTCTATTATTATGAATGTGTATGTTATATTGTTATTAACTAAAAGTGCTTTATTGTCAATTACACAAATGAAAATGAATGAAAATAAACTAAAAGTTTGCGTCATTAATTATAATAATGTAAAAATTAAATCATAATATTTAATTAAATTAAATATTTAATGAAAAAGTAAACCCATATTCATAGGGGATAAAATGATGGGGTCCAAGTGGACCCAACAAGTCTCCCACTTATCTTGACCTTCCAAAACAAGGGATTGAACACAAAATTGTCCAATCCCAGGTAATTATCATACATACCAAAAAAAGCCTGCATTCCACCATGATGCATGGCTGAATGAGTGTCTTCCTACATACATGGGTGATGCAGTAGTACGTAAAATTCAATGATACATGTGGTCAATGAACTTAGTTCTGAACTCACTTGGAATACCATTATCCTCTTCAGACAGTTCTTTCTCTCAAGAGAAACATTTATTTGTAGAGTGAAAATATTACAGAATTTTTCTCATGAGCAGAACAGTGAAGAGTAATTTTGTGGAGGATGTGTCCCAAGTAAGTTTGAGGTTATATTTTGTCAACAAGTAGATAATATACATACCTTGTGGTACATGCCATCTCGACAAAGTGTATACTTCTCCAGGCAAGTACACCAATCTCCATGTCCTGCTTCACACCACCACTCGTCTGACACCTGAAAAGCTAAGTTGGCAGCAGTCAACAAGGCATGTTGAATAATAACATACTATACATACAAAAATCTTGAGCCTAAATACTAAACAATTATCAAATAAAGCTAGAAAAGACAATGTGAACACTCTTGTGCCAATCTAACTAAAGCAAGCAATAAAAGTACATATTATTGTTTCCAACTCTTATCGTAATGCTTCAGCTATTAAACAAAACTCTGAATTGAAGGCACCGAATTAGACGTTTTCAGTGTCCAGTAAGATGATACAGGTTAACCATGGAGCTACACGCCCTGAGAGAATATCTTGCATCTAAGATCCCCATGCAAGAAACAAGACAACAAACACAAGGGAACAGGCTTGAAAATGTACTTTTCTGTTTCTCCCCCTGAGTGTTTGTTTAGTCATCATTTAGTCCATCTCAGCAACAAAATAGCATAGCAGTTCAGCAGTTGTCAAATACTATATAACATAACAGATGAATCTTTTAGCTTTCACACTGATAAAACATATCTGCGGGATAACACTCAGTCAAACTAAATTTTTCTGATATATTTCTATCTAAAATCTTCAGCTGAAATAAATCTAAAACCCTTAATTTCCAAGAAAAACAGATAATAATTATTTTCTAAACTGTGTTCCCTCTAAACCACTTCATATAGCACAAGCAACAAAATTCAGAGACCATTGCTTTACGATTATGGTATAACCTCTTAAGAACCTCAAGGCCAAAATCTTGTTTATTTTCAAAGATCAATTTTTGCACTGCTGGTGGAAGCAAAAGGTTAAGGTCTCGTGGAGATTCACAGAGAGAGTCCCAGCAGTTTTTTAGATATGATCATTATAAAAAAAACAGAAGGAATTTTACAGATGCTATAAAACAGGACACGTTTTTTTTTTTTTTTTTTTTTTTTTTTGTGGAAACCTGATGAAGTTTTACACTATTGTATGGTGCTGAAATTTATATAAAAATATATTGGAGAGACTTGAAATTTTGTTAGATCCCAAGGTGTGCCATTGATTCATCTCCCTGCTATCCACTTTCGTTTGTAAGCAATAACAAAAATAAAATTTTACAGTTTCTTATAAAGAAAAGTAAAAAATCCAAGAAATTTCATAATGAATCAAATTCTTGAGTATTCACAAAATGCCAAGTATGGAGTTACCTCTATCTTTTTCATCTTACTTACAACTGGCTTAAGATGCCAGAATTTAGAAATTCTACGGACCTAAAATACTGAATTTTACTGTCTTGATTTCACTCAACAGTCGCCTAATCAGTGAATATAACATCATTCAGAAAGGGGGAATTCTATTTGATACATCAGTTAAAAGGAAATTATCACTAGAAAAACAAATTTCAGCCAAAACCTAGCATAATCCCCCTCCCCAATTGGTCAATTTTCTTATTAACAACCATTTTCATTTGTTTAACCAATGTGCCATGGTAAATCATAAATAACAATATTCTTACGAATGCTTAGGAACTTCAAACCCATAAGACTCTTTTGGCGATTAGCATTATCATTTGGTAGACCAAGTAATCAATACATGAAGAGAAGAAACTCAACCTTTTTGTATATTCTTGCATAGGCTTCCCAACGCTTTATCTGGAAAGAAGATCTTCTGTCAGCTACAACTTCAGAAGCTGCTAGGCCAAAGCTCACAGCGACAAGCAGTTCCCTTCCGCCCTTGTCTACTCTGAAAATACAACATTTATGCAAAAGTTGGTATATGAAAAATTTATATGGATAATGATAAAGATATTAGATACAAAACTATGATACCTAATTATAACAGCAGCAAGTAAGTGACTTCCTTTCACCCTAATGACTGGATGGCCCACTTTCAGAGAACTATACTTTTGAAACAAATCATCGTCCGAGGAATTATTGTCATCCATATCTTTGGACAGATAGGAAGATGTTTCTATTTCAGATTCATCCATGGGGCCTAAAGATTGCAACGTGTTTCCAGTTTCTTTATATAGCCAGTGTGCCGCAAGCCCATGTTCAGCAAACTCATGCATTTTCTGAAAAAGAATTACTAGTACCTCAGCAAAGTAAAAATCACTGGCATACCTTTGACATCATAAAGCATCAGAACCATGTAAAATACCTGTGTTCTAATCTGAACTTCCAAAGGTGAACTGTCAGGACCTTGTACAGCGGTATGCAGAGACTGCAATTAGGAAAACAAATAAGTTTGAACTGCAGCCTGAGATAAAAGTATGAAATACAAACATGTAAAACACAAATTGAATTAGATCACTGAAAAAAATCAAACCCTTATTGATATTAAATCAAAATAAAATATAAGTTGTAAGCAAAAATGCACTAATAAGCAAATAAATGATGAGGACAGACTTCTTCAAAGTAAATTTTAGCTACTTTCGCCAAAAGACACATCAACAGTTGGTCATGGAACAAACAACATAAAGGCTACCATTGATCTTGCTAAGAAAATACAGAATACATAAATGTATTCACTGACTTAAGAAGTTCGAAAATAATTATTAGATAATCATCCGGCATTTTGAGTGGAGTCTAGATTCTAGTGAGTGACATGAATTATTAGAATACAATACATGCAATACAAAGACACATGCAGACAAATTATAGCAGGTTTCATACAAGAGCTACAAATTTGTTTCAAATTCATTAATATCAAGCATGTTTATCTTCTGAGGTCTTAGCTACTAGTCAGAACTATTCAAATGAGAGGAACTGATAAGCAGTTGTACTGAGCACTAGAAGTTCACATAATTACAAACTGGAAAATTAATCTAACAAAGCACTGACCACATGGTTAGCAGCAGCTTCAACCAACATGGGAGAGGCAAAATGAAAATCACTAACTGACTAAATTTATACCATCAAGCCTTTGACCAATAAACTGAATTGAGAACCGTGGTGCTTATCAATTGGTTTATAGGAGGTTAATAGAGATATTCAAGATCCAATTCTTCTAAAGTCTATGGTTAATTGAAAATGACTAGAATGGACCTCCTAGACATCATAACTTCATTTAAAAACTAACTGTAAACTTCATTCCTTGAAAAATATTCTTTTAACAATATATCTAGCTGTAACTTGCTTTAGCTTTCTTTAGAGTAGAATTATCACAGTGAATGCAGTGCATAGTGCTTCTGTGCAATGGTGCCCATCTTTGTAATTTCTTTTATTAAAATAATTTCTCTTATTTTCAATAAAATTTCTATTTTCTTATTTAAGAGAAAAAGGGTGCACATTTGAAGAACACACAAGAATTTGGTGTCAATACTGCATCTTCATAATGAAAGTTTTTAGGAGACATAACCTGATAGCCACTAGATTTTGGATTAACAATGTAATCATCAAATTCACCATCAATGGGAATCCAGAGCCTGCAAGAAGAAAGATTACAAAGCTCATTATCTTGTCAAAATCAGTAGTAATTTTAGGAAGCACAGAAAAGGCATAGTCGTACAACAGAAAGACACCATGCTAGCTCAAACTAGTAAATATATATGATGAACAATAAGATCCAGTGATCTAAAAACAGCAAAAATTGGGACCAGTTTAATTTTCTGACTCTGGAAAACTATTGGAACCATGGTAAATTATGTACATACACTTTATCAAATAATAGTACATCAATGGCACTGATTGTGCATCTGCTATAATAATTAAATTTAAGGAAGACATTGATGTACCTATGTACTATATCAAGAAGGCTGTAGCAGCACTGAATTGCAGGTCCATGTAGAGCTCCATTCTTGTCTCCAATAACTACTCTCAATGCACGGGCATCATATACTTTATGAATGCCAACATCCTTTCGTCTCATCTGCACGAAGTAAAGACAGAAACGCGATTTAAAATGTGGAATTTGTTAACAGAATTTCCTCATGAAGATAAGATTACTTTATAAATGTAATTTAATGAGAAAATTAGAGCACATTAGATATTAAATAGCCAAGCAACTATATATCCCATAAAGTCTAATTAGCAACTCATCCAAATTGCTTTGCAGATATTATTTTTGTTTTACCTTTACTTCATATGATAAAGGTAGTTTTCTTTTCAATTAATGGAATAGGAGAATGAAATTTAACATAAGGATGGAAGATATGTGTGCTTAAAACAACAAAAAACAACAAAGGAGAATCTCTATGATAAAGGTAGGTTTCTTTTCAATTAATGGAATGGGAGAATGAAATTTAACGAAAGGATGGAAGATATGTGTGCTTGAAACAACAAAAACAACAAAGGATAATTTCTAACATTGAAGGTCTCTTAAAAAGTGCCACATGATAATGTTTGTTGATCATAGAAGATCTTGCACATATCCAGCAAAGTTCCTACAAAATTCAAGCTTTATAATTTATTATCGGGAGAATGCCAATTACCCCCTTACTTTTGAGCAAATGCCCCATTACCTCCTTATATTTTCTTTAATATTCTATCACCCCCTTGAATTCCGATTTTGCCCTTTAATATTTCAAATATTTTTGATTTTATCATTTTATAAACCAATTGAACTGAAGGACAAAATAAAAAAAAAAAGAATTGGGGGGGTGATGGGATATTAGAAAAAATATAGGGGTAATGGGGTATTAGTTCAAAAAATAAGAGGGCGATAGACATTCTCTCTTTATTATCATATGCAAGAACCTTTAAAGACCGAGAAGCAACAATGGCAAGATTTGTTGGTGGCTTGAACAAGGAGATTGCTGATGTGGTTGATTTACAACACTATGTGAAGATAGAGGAGCTATTGCACAAAGCCATTAAAATGGAAAAGCAAATCAAATGAAAAAGGTTCAGATTTCGATCAGTTTCTAATTCTTCAAGGAAATCTGACTGGAAGCACAACCAAGCTACCTTAAAAACAAAAGAAGAAGCAAAGCAAAAGGATTCTGTTGTTGTTTAAAACTGAAACTAAAACTTCTTTTAAGTCACGTGAAGTTAAATGTTTTAGGTGCCAAGGATTTGGGCATATTGCTTCTCAATGCCCAAACAAAACAGTTATGATTGTGTTGGAGAATGGAGAAATAGAAAGTGCTAGCTCAAGTGAGGATAAGATGTCATCATTGGAGAATTGTTCTGATATTAAAGTTGAACCCGTGCATGGTGATTTGTTGGTTATAAGGAGAGTCCTAGGTATACAGCCTAAAGATGATGTTGATTAGGAGCAACTTGAGCATATTTTTCACACAAGAAGCCATGTGAAGGATAAGGTATATACTATGATTATTGATAGTGAAAGTTGTATTAATGTTGCTAGTACTTTATTGGTAGATAAGTGGAATTTGCATACCATAAAACATCTTAAACCATACAAATTGCAATGACTGAATGAATGTGGAGAAGTGAGGGTAACCAAGCAAGTTCTAATTTCCTTTTCAATTGGCAAGTATGAGGATGAAGTTCTATGTGATGTGGCACCAATGCATGCTAGTTATATATTGTTTGGCCGACCATGGCAGTTTGATCGGAAGGTTACACATGATGGGTATAAAAATCTTTATTCTTTTGTAATGAATAACTAAGTTGTACTAACTCCTCTCAAACCTTTGCAAGCTTATGAAGATCAGATTAGGATAGCAAGAGAGTGCAAAATGAGAGAAGAACAAATGTGTGAACAAGAAAAAAAGAAAAAGAGTGAACAAGTAAAAGCAAAAAGAGCAAGTGAAACCGAGAGAAAAAATGCAAGTGGAAAGAGTGAGGCCGAGAGGAAAATTAGAGAGAAAAGTGTGCAAAAAGGAGAAAAAAGTAAGGGAATGAGTGTATTTGCTAAAAAAAATGAGGTTAAGAGTGTCATGATTACAAGGCAGCAACTACTTATACTTATGTACAAGGATGCTTACTTTTATACTAATAACCTTAATCTCTCTTTGCCTAGTGCTCTTCTGTCTTTATTACAGGAGTTTGCGGACCTATTCCCCAAGAAGATTTCCCATGGATTATCTCTTTTAAGAGGTATTGAGCATCAAATAGACTTCATACCCGGTTTTACCATACCAAATCAACCTACTTATAGAGCTAATCCCGGGGAAACAAAAGAGATACAAAGGCAAGCAAAATCTAAAGTTAAATCGCATGGCTTGTAAACCCCTTTAACAGTTCCTACCCAATCTTGGATTGATATTTCTATGGATTTTGTTTTAAAGTTACCAAGGTCTCAAAGTGGTAAAGACAACGTATTGGTTGTTGTTGATAGGTTTAGTAACATGACTCATTTCATTACATGTTCTAAAACCAATGATGCGACACATATTACTAACTTGTTCTTTAAAAAAGTTGTTCGTTTGCATGTTTTGCCTAAGAATATTATTAGTGAAAGAGATGTTAAGTTCTTAATTCTTTCTTGGTGCACTTTATGAAATAAATTAGGAATTAAACTCTTATTTTCTACTATTACACATCCGAAAATGGATGGTCAAACTGAAGTAGTTAATATGACACTCACTAATTCGTTCCGTGCTATCATTCAAAAGAGCTTAAAGTAATGGGAGAAGTGTTTGCCACATATTGAGTTTGCATACAATAGGTTTTTTCAATTTACTACTTTTTTTTACCTTTTGAAATTGTTTATGATTTTAATTCTTTAACTCTTACGGATATTTTACCTTTACCTACTAATGAACATGGTAATCTTGATGGTAAGAAAAAAGCAAATTTTGTGAAGGAATTACATGCCAAGGTTCGGGTTAACATTGAAAAGAAGAATGCGCAATATGCTAAGCAGGCTAATAAGGGACGTTTGAAGGTTGTTTTGAACATGGAGATTGGGTTTGGGTGCACATGCGTAAGGAAAGGTTTCCTACACAAAGCAAATCGAAATTACAGCCTAGAAGAGATGGACTTTTTCAAGTCTTGGAGAGAATCAAAGATAACACCTATAAGTTAGATTTACTAGACAACTATGGTAATGTTAATGCGACTTTTAATGTTGCTGATTTATCTTTGTTTGATACAGGTGATTCGACGACGAATTCTTTTGACGAGGGAGGGAATAATAGAGATGGAGGTGCTAGCCAAATTGTTCCAGTTAATATTTTCAAATATTTTCAAGATCCTTTGCAAGGAATCGGTGGTCCAATGACTAGGGCAAAGACAAAGAGAATGAAAGAGACTTTACAAGGTTTAGTCATGGAAGTGCATGACAAAGAGACTATTTTAAAAGATTTTAAGGCTGTTTTAGAAGTTTCCAAAGCTTCACCAAAGATCATCACTTATCTTTATATGCAAGAAGAAGCTACTAAATGCTAATGTCATATAGAAAAATTAGAGTTTTGAAGATTTCTTATTCTACATAGAATAAGTTTTCTAATTTGTTTAGAATTGCTATGTTTCCTAGTTAGATTAAGATTATAATTTTTCTTTTTTATTTGAGATTTCTATTCCTACTTAATCTTAGTTTTCTATTTATTTACAATAAATATATTTACGTGCCTATATAAAGGTTACAACTATGTAAAACGAGTTATTATCATATCATTAATAATATTGAGATATTTTGAGCAAACGTAGCTTTATCTTCTTGTGTTCTTGGTAGAATACAATATCTTGACTTATCAAAAGATGATCAACCTTTGTGGTGTCTTCAAGATTGGAATTTTAAGGATTTATTTCCTTAAGTTCTAATTTGATCATCTACAATTTGTTTTCTAGTTCCTGAGGTGCGTATAACAATTAATTCAAGAGTTATTAAAGTAGGTCATCTAGTGGGTTTTTATCAACCGAGTTATGGCACCTTCAGCGTAAGGACTAGATAAACCTCAATGTCCACTTATAGCAACCTCAATTTCTATTTATACCCAACAAGTCATAATTCTGACATGATTTTATGTTTGTTCAAAAAGAGCATTGCATGCTTACAACATTCTGTCTGATCTAGCAATATAAGGACAGGTTATCAATAGGCTTACAAACTAAGTTAAATTGAAGCACTTTCATAAGTCACGGTGATTAAAGCTGACTCTTATTTCAAGAATATAACTATTTTCATAATTTAAATTAAAAAGACAAGTATGAAAAAGACGAAACCCAAATTCTATAATTGCTATTGCTTTAGTCCAACCATAAACTTTATGAATACCTTGCTGAAGATACCGTACAAGCTCTTTAGTCGGCTAGATAAAGTAACCTCCATTCCTGGAATGTAACTGCACGCATATAACAGAGAGTGAGTGAGTGTGTGTGACATAGAGAGACACAAAGAGAGAGTTGCTATACATGGCCACTGCATATATTTTGTAATGGAAATAAAACTGATTTATAGATACGAGGTTATGTTTTCTTCAAGCTAATAGGAGAAGCAAAACATACGAAGTTGATATAAGTAACTCCTTCTCGAGTGCTTCTTCGCAAGCTGCCAGAGAGGCCAAAGCAATTCCAGCATCCTGCACAACCTTGGCTTTTGTTTGAGTCTCTGAACTTTTTCCAAGATCATGAAGAAATTTATTCCGTTTTCTCCGATCTGATAAGATATCAAAAGGCACTACGGCTTCCAAAAGATCCTGAACACAAAGAAGCACAGGATAAAATGACTTAATCAACAGCTAGATTATCCAACTGCTTCCAAATACTCCACATCTTTCAGTGAGTTAGACTCACTTCCCTCCTAAATTCCCCCAACCCACACAGTCACCTTTATATAAAGGTTGGAAACATCATTAATGTCATAAAAAACAGTTTCAAATTGCCACATTGAACCCCGAGTTTGAGTAAAAGTTGGGCTGTGGGGTTGGTCAAGGGTTTGGTGTTTCACAGACATAAAGCACCTGAGCATGATTCTTTGATGATCCACTTTGCTGTACTTAGAATTCTTCTAATCCAATTTTCTCATATTTGCACGAAACAAGAGAATGAAACTTGCTCTAAAACACATTATCAGTTCAATTAAAACAAGAAGCTAGCAAAATATGATATATAGCGATGCAACCAAATCAAAAAATTTCAAGTGGACATAACTGGAATAATCATTATAACATCACATTTCAAAATACAGGAAAAATTTAAAGCGAGATGCTGGCCAATCTTTAAGGAAATATCAAGTATATAGAAGCAACAAAATTTTCATACAACACATGTACCTTCATGCTTGGAACTTGCTCATCAAATGCTGCAAAACTTTCGTCATTGGGAGAAGTTCTTTCATCCCCCAATAATGGGCTGCTTTTCGCAGATATTCGTCTAGGACCGCTTACTTTGTTTCTAGGGCTCCACATGGAAGCTAAATCAGCCCGCATCTTCCGGAACATTTGAGGCTGCAGGTAATAATAATACAAGTAAGCAATTGACTAACAATGCTTAGAAAAGAAGGCATGGATATGGTATATTGAAAGCATTAATGATACTAATTGTACAAGCATCTTGGGCCTCAAAAGTGATATCTATTTCAATTTAATGCTACCACAAAACTCTTGGCTCTCAGACCTATATTTGCAGTTCCATTCTACCAAACCTTGAACCGACCACTTTCACTTCATATCTCGGTAATCAACAAATCAGTGACCCGTGATTCTTGTTCAACACCATTAGTTACAAAAGTTTAAGAAACTAAGATAGAGCCCATCAATAATATTTTACATTTAACAGATAACAGTAACAGGCTTGTAGACAAAAGCAAAAATATTTGATAGAGCCAGTAGATTCAGTAGATTTTAAACCAGAAACTCAGAAGAAAAAATAAATGTCAAACTCATTGATCAAAATGACCTGGGACAAATTGGTATTGTGTTGGGATAGTTAATACTGATTTTGACCAGTTAAAAGTTAGTTTACAAAAATTTACCAAACACCAAACTATTTTGCCCTACAGTTGATTATTTATTCAGCACAACTACCAGTGACTAAAGTTAAAGCATCTCCAAACTGGCTCTTAATGCCTTTCAAACAAAATGAATGAAAAATGCTTAAAAAGCATAATGAATACACGGAGAGATTCTAAAAGACTTGCTTTATACAAATTTAAACAACTTAACCAAAATTGTTAACTATAATCTCTGCGCCTTGTTCAGAAGCACATTTGAGACTAAGATGCAAAAGTAGTCCACATTATATATTCATGCAAGTCTACGACAACATTCAGCTTCCAGCATAAATGAAAATGCCTAAGCCCGAAAGATTATGAGCAGACCTGAAGAACAGCAAAGCATAGATCCTCCAGTTCGGCTTTCAGTGCCCACAAACCCAATCTCGAAGCAAGCGAACACCAAATAAGTAGTGTCTCCTGTGCTACGGCTCGAGCCTTTGGAGGTGCCAGAGCATAACTGTAAGCAAAGAGCAGAATCGAAGAGTCTGATGTATTATGATAATATTAGGAAGAATTAAAGCATCAAATGATTTGAGTCTGATGTATTATGATAATATTAGGAAGAATTAAAGCATGAAATGATTTGTCTAGAAATTATTTTAGCCTCTAATGATCAGGATTCAAGCTATCATGACAATATTAAAAGAGTAGAAAACCTTAGGAAAGGTAGTCACTGTTTAACAGGGATAAGTTAATATTCAAAGTGAAGAGTCAGTACATGGTTCTCATGTTGTGAAGACGGTCTGCAAGCTTGATCAGCACCACACGTGGATCATCAACCATCCCCAAGAGCATAACTCGTAAGTCATTTGCCTTACATGATAATCAATGAAAGCATGAGAGATAGAAAATTATTGCAGCTACTTGCATTAAGTTGCTTATCTTTTCAGACACGAAAACTCTTCATATTATACTTCTAAAAAATGCAGTTAATCGTCTAGGTCTTTGGGTTTTCGTATTTTATCAAATATAAGGACATAGTCTGTCATGTTTTATCAAATAAAGGTCCTTATTGTTAATTCTCCATTCATTAAATCCACAATCTAGGATTCAATTAGAAGCAGGTCCTGCCATGAAAAATTAACAGCCAGGACCTACTTGATAACATGTGGCAAACTATATCTTTACTCAACAAAATGTGAAAATTCAGGGACCTCGACAATAAAATGCCAAACCAAATGTATGAAACCAAAAACACCCACATCATCATCTATGTTTTTAATTGAAGAACCTACTTTCTACTAGCATATTTGAGTACCAAAAAAATTGGCATACTCAAGCGTGATTCACCATATGTTGCAGAATCCAATAGAAAGCAATATAGCATACTTGAGTGCAAAAAGAATTAGTAAATTCAAGCTGATCCACTATATGTTGCAGAATCCACTATATATTGTGTTAGCTACTTTTTGGGTAATTTGGTTGGAGCGGAACAATAGGTTACTCAAGGATTTTTCGGAAGAGGAGACAAACTAATTGTGGGACAGAATTCATTTTATGGGCTTTAGTTACTAAAGAATTCCAGCACTCTTCTTTATTTTTATGTATAAGAATTGAGATGATGTTTCTTCGGAAGAGGAGACAAACTAATTGGGGGACAGAATTCATTTTTGGCATTTTATGGGCTTTAGATACTAAAGAATTCCAGCACTCTTTTTTATTTTTATGTATAAGAATTGAGATGATGTTTAGCACTACTCACTGTAGCTCATATTTTGTACTGCAAACTATATCTAATCGATCTTCTGTAAATCTGGTGGTGGACCTGTAGTCCATCTCCTTTTTTGTCCTCTTTCCACAGTATTAATAGTATATGTTTCTTATCTAAAAAGAAAAAAGACAAAAATGAAAGTATTTTCTAAATATCTACCAATGAACCTCAACCACACATTAGATTGTCGTATATGATAACTTATGTACAATATATATCTAGATTAATATATTCTGTAGCAATGTAAGCCACATAAATTGTCAATTGGGGCTGAATATTACAGATAAAATCCACAATTTCTGCATTTACCAGGTGGGATTGATGGTTATCATGATTCAGGAGTTGACTCTCATACCTGTTCGTTATCATGATTCAGGAGTCGACTCTCATACCTGTTCATTACCAAGGGTATCCTGGTTAACATTTATCCTCCGATGCCTCCGAAGTAGCTGCAAAAGTAGTTGCTACTTCAGTAACAAAAGAGGAAAACCAGAGGAAGAAAAGGACAATATTTATCTCAGTTTAAATCAAGGCATAGATCTCTGGAAACTGCAAGAATGAGATTGAGAAGACTTCCTATTGAATGACCAGCAATCATAACAATATTTCACCCTTTTCTGTCTCATTTTTCTTGTCACTCCTTTTCTTTTATGGATTTCTTTCACTTAATCCTTCCCATACTTCGCTGCATTACCCTCCTAACAAAACTCACTTTCCACTCGATATCCCCATCAATTTCTCTTTGTCCCCCATCATTACAACCTACTTAGAAAGAACTTCAACTTAAATGCTTCACTTCCTATTTCTTAAATGTCTGATTAATAGGGAAACACTTGACATACTAATCTAGGAGGCAATATTTCAACAATAAGAATAAATAAATAACGATATCTAGCATCTTTCCCAAATATTGAAAAGTTCTAATAACAGAGATGATATGTGAGCTTAAGATCAAGAGAGTTGCATTCATAAGAGTAATTCAAACTGCTTTAGCATAAACAGTTTCTTCCATAAAGCTTAAATCATAATCGCATGTCAGAATGAAATCCATGATATTGAGAACGAAAATGGAGCAGATTTATTTTTCTTCTTAAGGAGAAAACACTGCTATGTTTTCAGATTTAAACTGAAAATCGAGCTTAGATGCATTGTATCATTTTCACCCCCTGAATCTTTTACACAAAACTGAACTATAGACCTTACACTAGAAAAAGGATGGACCCACCAGTGTATAAAAAATAACACATTTTATCACCCTGTATAAGAGTAAGGAAAATGATAAGCTTACTTTAAGAAAAAAAAATCAGTATGAAGTACCTGATTTATGTAACTTATTCTGGAAACACCAGCTACCAATTTTGATACATCCTCACCAAACTCTTCCGCTATACTGTACAAACTTTCACGTGTATCATCAACAACATCATGGAGAATACCAGCCACAACTGTGTCAATGGCCTGCAAGCGATTTTAAGATCTTAGCAAGAAGTAAATGGCAATGAGACTTTGAGCAATCCAGTCTGCAGACAATTCCACTACAAATCATCTATTCTCTTATCTTTTACCATGAGATGCAAGAGTAGAGTAACACTCAGCTAATTATTACTCAACCTTATATATATTGCAAAAATATATAGTTCCTAATCAGATAATACTTGAACCATCTGTTTAACAAAATTTACACCAGGCTGCTAATATAATTCCTGCATTTGATACTCTGAAAAATTATTACATCAACTAATATAGAGGATTTCACCTGCATGATTATATTTTCTTGTTCTCCTATTTTCTCCCATACCATAATTACGCCAATATTCAATGGTCCTGATTGAATTATACATACTTTACACAAATACATACTAGTGATTCCTATTATGTCTACTTCTATTATTCAAAATGGCATTAATATTTTAATCTATGCATATCTTAGAAAATTTTATGTATCTCTCAAGATTTAGCAGTGAGTTTATTTAACACAAATCAACATTATGCATCCTGAAAACTTTACTTGAACAGTATCTGTTCTAACAGGTACATCTGTCTCCTAGAAAACTAAGGAACATTAAGCACACTGTATCCTTATCTTGCACAATAACAAACCTGGCCACTATTTCAAACCATAACCGAGTGGGTAACTGGTGAAGTTCTAAATTTCATGCTATCAGTAAATGTCTACAAATTGTAGGATTATACAATGGCTCCAAGGCCAATTATTTTGCCATTCCAAATAATGATAGCTAGGAAATTTGTTAATAACAGGTGCATTATAAATGAGTAAGGTCAGATTGATTTGTAACCCTTTAAGAAAACCAAAACAAGAAATTCATAACAATCTAGAAGATATAAAGGCTGATACTTAGTTTTTTGAAGTGCACTTTGAATGGATCTGCTGCTGATTTAGGCTAAAAACATACAAACACAAGGGAAGGAACAAACTAAAATAATTGCTAGGATTAGAACTGCATACTCTTTTGCCACTTGATGGAACCAGCATGGCTAAGATTCTTCCTGTATGGATACAATGGATTAAATATGGATCTCCTGTTTTGCGAAACTGGCCATGGTGAGCTCTTTTGGCAAATGCAATAGCCTTTTGCACCTGCCTTCACAGATTACCTGTTTTAGGGGCAGAAGATGACTAAACAGATGCAAGTTAAGACATGATGCCAGTATAGATGTTAAACCTTTGCATCATTAAATATAGGATACCCAGTTACATCAACTCCCTCCACAATAAAGGAACCTGCAAGGATTTCAAAATACAAAATAAGAACTTTTACACAAAGTTATGTGAAAGAGAAACTATATCATAAACTTGGCCTGAACCATCATACTTCAGAAATAATATTAAGTAAAACTTGTACAGATTAATAGCATTTGAACTGTGAATATAATTACTTTTCACAATTGAAAGAAAATCACAGAAGTTGACAAGTTTCCAAATTCTGTATCATGTTAATGTTTCATAAACTAGCGACTCTATAAGCAAACGAATGTACAAATTTCCATCTATCAGTAAAAGAAGTAGTTGATATACACAACAAAAAATACACTTCAAATTATTTTTCCATGGAAGGCAATACATATTATGATAGGCAACAATCATATTACTTTACACATATCATATTGGCACTGAGAATTTACCTACATATTTGGCTGAAATTTCAAATGATTGATTGTGAAATCACAAAGTTTTGTTTTTTTTGCATACAGCAAAAAACTGATTTATTGATTATGGAATTATACAAATTGTAGATTAAGGGAAAGTTTGACTGCACTAATTAGCGCTAGATAGCTACTAAGCTAAAAAATATTAGTACTTATTCATGTATTTGATTATCTGTTTTAAAGGTGCAGCTAATTAGCACTACCTAAGTACTAAACTCAAATGGGTTGATGTGAAATCATAAAGTTTTGTTACCTTTGCATACAGAGAAAATCAATTGATTTATCGATTATGAGATTACATTGTAGATTAAGGGCAACTTTGACTACCCTAATTAGCAGTAGATAACCAAATTAAAAAATATTAGTACTGATTCATGTATTTGGTTATTTGTTTTAAAGATACAGCTAATGACACTAAATAAGTAGTAAATTAAAAAATGTGAAGTGTTTATTCATTTGTTTGGCTATTTATTTTAAAGATGCTTTATCTGTTTGTCAGTAGCAATAAGCATTGAAATGCATAAGAGGTTATACACTTTAGCGCTTTTCCTGTAACACTCCCAAACAAACCCTAATTCATACAGTAAACTTCAACAAAATTGTACTTTAGCTGAATTAATTGGAACTAAGAAAAGAGATGATATTATGTCAACACATTACCGGGTTGCTCCTCGACTTTAGGCCATAAGAAATCGACCTTGGTAGAAAGACAAGCACCAGAAGCAATGGCGACGGCGGAGACAGCGACGTGCGTGATGGCCGAGGTGACAGCGCCATGGAACTTGCCGGTGGTCTCCACGGCGGCCGCGATGACGTTGGCGTGGTCCAAAATGCAACGGAATTTCGGTCGAATACGGAAATTTCGGCGGAATTTATGGAGGAAGATTGGGAACGGTGACGTTTTCTGAGCTAACATTGTTGATTCGTTGCTGCTGATGTGATTGTGGAGAATGAAGTTTAATTTAATTTAAAAATTAAAAATTAAAAATTAAAAAAAAAAAAATCAAATCGCCTCTCTCTTCTGCTTCTACCTCTACTGCTACCCGTACGGTTGGAAATTTTTATGGGCAAGAGGCGCGGAAAATGACCGCCAAATTTTATGGTAACGGTCGCTACACGTACAACTGCCGTAGTTACGTGTGGGTAATAACATTTTAATGCCTAAGCTTTTCTAAAATAACAAATTACGACTTTAGACATTCTATCAAATTATCAGCTTTACTTTACTTTTAACTTCATATATATTATAGGCCCTTGCAACCACTCACTAGTTGCCCCGCAGGAACGACAAAAATTCCACGAGGACCTGGAGCTCGAACAAGCTAGGGAGCGAGCCCACATTTTATACTTAAATAGGGAATGAAATGAGGATGAGAATTGAAGCCTATCTCTTTTTTTTTTAATCGAGCCAGAGATAGAAATTAAAGTTCATCTCCATTTTTAAATTAGGTCGAAGATGAGAATTAAAAGCCATCCCTATTTTAAAATTCGACGGGACGAGAATGGCCTCTTTCCCTTGCCCGTCCTTATTCCTTATAACAAAATTCAAATTTTTTCTGTTAATAACATGTGCATTTATGTCAGTTAATAAATAAGTATAATAATTTAATAATTTTATTTTAACCAATTAAATCTTTCATAAAAATTTATAATTTTTTAATTTAATCAATTAAATACTTCATAAATCATAATATTTTAATATCTCGAGTTATTGTCGATCACCATTAACCACTGTTAACCATTATTAAACGCTTTTTATGGTTGTTTGTTTGGGTCATCGTAAATATTATATAAATGAGATGTTAAATACTTTATGCAATGGTATAATCATCATTGTTATTTGAACAATCATTTGTTTTAAATTTGAAGTTGGATATTTTCAGCACTGAAAACTCAACTTCAAATTTATGGTAAATAGATGACATTAAATAATGGTAAATGGCAACAATCAAAACAATCAAATGGGGTCAAATCGAGGATGGGGATCCTTTGGCCATAACTAATTCATTGCCATCCCTGATACCTAGGGATGAAAATATTCAAATTAAACACATTATGTCCTAAATTATTATTTTAAAAACTTTGAGGGATGAAAATGTTATTATTGATTGCTTTAATAATACCACTTTTGAACAAAAATTTGAGAAAACAAATATTATGCTTAATTTTTCTGAAAAATGCTCAACAATTTAGTAGATGTTTCTAGTAAATTATACTTTTTTTAAAATAATTATAATTAAAGACATTTTCTATGTGCGATTGCAACCATTTATAAAATTGAAACAATATATTTTTATATTTTTCATGAACAACTTTTTAAATGAGAAAAATACCCTTGATATAATAAATTCTCTACTTTTTGATCCATAATATCATAAAAACTCTGGCCACAGTTATTTGATGTGTTGCATTTTGCACTCTTAAAGTTAGAAGGCATGACAATGTAGTTGAAAATGTTCACATACTTATAAAAGGTTGTCTTCTAAATACTTAGAGTTATTTTAATTCAATTATAACAGTTAAAATTATTGATAAAAGAGGATGTTCCTTCTTTGAACATAGAGTTTATAAGCATCTTCATATCTTTATTTGGTCGTTTTCCTTCCTCACAAGTATTTTATTTGTTAATCAAATAGCTTATTAATTCCTTTTACAAACCTTCATAGTCAACTTCTTAATTTTGTTTTTGATTTGTTTTTATATCACGGGGTAAAATTTGTAATATAATTACTTAATGGGTTTAGTATATATGACAAGAATTGCAATCAAATATGTTATAATCAATGAAATATTCTTACGAAGAATTTATTCCTAAAATTATGACATGATTTATTTCTATTTAATATTTCATCTTTTATATTAAATAATATTATATTGTAAATTTGGAATAATATAATAGAATATACATTATTTCATTCATTTGTGAAACCCTTTAAAAATCACCGTAAATGACATTTCTCCAATCAAAGAGGTAATTTGCACTTGATTAATGTTGACAGCTTAAACTTCAAACATTAGGCCTAAGCCTAAATCCGCACATTATTAGGTAAGTATCTAATATTTTAGTTTTTTCCTTTTTTGTCTTATGGTATTTATTTATTCCACCATGTCAGTCATCCAAGAATATTTTAGAAAAAACATTGAAAGCATATTTCAATGTTAAATTGCCAGTAGGATATAATGTGGTATTTTTAAAATTATAGGGGATATTAAGATATTTCGCCAAATCCTAGAGTTAATGGTCATTCTCCTACTCTTTGTGCAATTTATTTCATCATCTACCTTTATGTTCTTTTTAATAGGGAAGTCAGAGGACTTATTCATTTTTAGAGTGGTTTTAGATAGGGTTGTACTTGAGAGTTAGGTATTTAGCCAATAGTAAGTCACCTCGCTTTCTTCTGACTACCAGATAATGGGTTCAATCTTCTATTGTATTTAGAAGTAAATTTGGATAAGGATCACAATGGGGTGAGGTAAGAGTGAGGAGGGTTTTCCATTCCCCACCCTATTTTAATTTTGACCCTATTCCCTAATCCATTCTCCAATAAAATTTAATGGGATAGATATAGAGAATTCTTATGGAATGGATTCTCCATCCCTACTTATTTTTTCCTATTTTGTATTTTCTTTATAGTAAATACTAGTTAAAAATTTCATTAATGTTTTAGGAAGATGTCATAAGGTTAAAATAAAGTCAGCATTATGGTCAGTGCCTATTCAATACTTAATCAGGATGTATTCCTTCTCAGAATTCAACACCTGCTTAGGAGGTGCTTTAGCTCAAATCAGATCAAGATGATGTTTTGGATATCTCAGGTTAGGTCAAATTAAACACTATAAAAGAGGTAAATGCAAAATCATAATTGGTTGGGAGAATCAATTCAATAATTATCCATACTTGTGCAATTATGAGGTTGAAATTAAAGATTTCAGTTATGAAATCAATATGACTATTGGCTTATGAAGAACTATTATAAATAGAAGGTGAGAGGAAGGAAAAGGTATGCAATTCTTTACTAAAATACTGAAACTCTGCCAAAATTTCTTCAAAGTTTTACTTAAATGAAAATCCATAAAATCTGACTTAAGTATTGAAGGATTTTCGCCAAAGAAGCTGACTCCCCATAATCATTACTTGTTTTGTAGATTAATTCACTTTCGAAGAAAGAAATTTTACAATTTGTAAGGAAGAAATTTGCATTTTGGTGTTAGGTATTGAAGTTACAAATTTCAGTATTAACATTTGGCACCATTTATGGGAATTGTTCAAGAGGCCATACATTCCTAACTAATTAAAGAAACAACAATGGCAATAAGCGAGGAGCAGTAGGTTACTAGAAGGCATCTAACTGAAAGAATTCATGAAGAAGATTCATTTGATTCTAATTCTTAGCCAAACTCATTGGAACAATCCGAGGGTCAAATAGTAACTCAAGTTGAGGATAGAGGCATGACTAGGATTGTACAAAAGCTATAAGAAAGTGAACAATAGAATGCCGAGAAAGACAAGAAGATACGAACATTGCAGGACAAAACAAGAACCCTTGAAAAAGACGTGAAGAATCTTAAGAGGATGATTTAGGAAGGGTTAGTTGGGGCTCAAATTCTAAAAAATTTGGAATTGTTGAAAAATGAAGAAAGTGCTACTTGAAGGGAGATTCAACATACGAAATTGCCCTTATGGGTAAATCTAGGGCAGCAAACCTTAAGCATAGATTAATCAGTAGAAGAAAAAGTATACGTTTGCTTAGAAAGGCAAGGCCCGAGTTCAAGAACAAGTGTGCATAGTTGTAATGAGGAGACCCTATTGCAAATTCAAGATGAGCCAGAGTAGAGGTTATTGTGCGATTAGCAAAGTCAAGATCATAACAAGCAAAGATTTGAACATATTGTGAGTTCAATAGATATGAGAACTTCCTTAAACCAAAAACACAGAAAAGATAAGGAGAATGTGATTGTAGAGAAAATACAGAATGGAGTTGAACTTGTAACTGATCAGGTAGTAAGTATAAAAGAAATAAAGGGCAGAGTTTGGAAGCTTACGGAGGAATTGCAAGCTCAGAGGAAACAAGATTAGCAATAGAATGGAAATTAGCCAGATAGATTCACATTCTCATTGAAGTCACAATTTGCTAAAGAAATTCATAATCTGGAGTTGTCATGAAAGTTCAAAATGTTGCAAATTATACCAAATACAGAAAAAAAACAGACCAACCAATGCACATTGACTTCTTTGGAGAGATGATGATGATCTAAGGTTTTATACAATTACAAATGTGCTATCCATTTTTATTGACTTTGGAAGGATAAGCAAGAAGTTGGTACAAGAACCTAAAGCCGAGCAATGTCAAAAGTTTTCATCAGCTTTATGAATAGGTTGTGAATGAGTTTAGAGGAGCATTGGTGATAGCGAAGAATCCTAATTTGTTGTTGTTGTTGAAGCAAGCAAAAGAGAAGACTTTGAAAAGTTTTATTAAGAGATACCATGAGAAGATTGTAGAAGTAAAAAACTTTAAAAAATGGCTACGAGTGGATAGGGGATGGTTTGTAGTTCATAAGTGAACAATAGCTACATATAAGCAGGGACAAAAGGAGATCTTCGATAAGATTGAAATAAAAGATCATATGTTGTTGAAAAAGAAAAAGCAAAAGTTAGATAGCTCAGGAGGTAAGCTCAAAATTCTAAGCCCGAGGACAGGAGGAATAAAAGAGATGCCCTACGACCTAATCCTAGACCTATATCGAGAAGGGATGGCGACTTTTATTGCCTATGATATGATGAAATATCTAAATAGAAAGTTGACCGTGGATTCTAGTGTCTACGTTATGAGGTAAAAGCAAAGCAACCCATTCTACCTCCCTTATCTAGGGAAGGAATAAAAAAAGTCGTTCAGGTGCAAGATAGAAGGAGGTTTGTAGAGTTGATCATACCTCTATCGGAGTTCTATGAAGACGTAAAGCATTTGGGCTTGTTATAGGGGCATCGCCTTTTGAGATTGGCTTCAAACACTCATGACAAAGAAATAAGATATATATTTCATCAGGATTATGGGCATTCAACGATCAATGTAAAGATCTAAGGGAGTAGGTAGAAGTTTTGGTGCGAAATAATTATCTGGACCGTTACAGGGCCAGAAAACAAGAAATAAGAGAAAGTGCTGAGCACAGTAAACCTGATCTGGAGTATTTAGTTTAGAAGAGTGTGGTAATTTTAGGAGGGCGAACATTGGTAAGGAGCTCTAACAAGGAAAGAAAGAATTATTCAAAGTATTCTTTGCCTGATCCTTGAGCAATACAGGACATAATGTAAAAGTTAAAAGAAACCAAGATTGGCAGCAATCCTAATTATGTTTACGGATAAAGATGAGGTAGAGGTCAATTATCTTTATGATGATGCTTTGGTGGTGACTTTGGAAATTGATTAATCAAAGGTTAGCAAAGTATTGGTGGATATTGGGATTCAGCTGACATTATATTTAAGGAAACTTTGGATTCTTTGAAGATTGAGAATTTGAAGATGGGACTTGTAGAAACAGGATTTGTATGTATTTGCTGAGTCTTACATTCTTCCTTTGTGCTCGATTTAGTTGCTTTTGACAATGGGAGATTAACTTTATCAAAAGACCACAATGATAAAGTCTCAAGTTCTAAATTTAAAGAAGCCACACTTAATGATTTCGGAAAGAATTTTCTTCAGAAAAATGAAGGCAAAAGAAGATATACGTTACTTAAAGCTTAAGTTTAGAGTAAGTGAAGGAATTGAAGTAGTGTGAGGTGATTAGAGAGAAGGCAAAAAATGTTTTACAATCTCCTCAAAAAGGTCTTATTGCATAATAGTAAAACGTATTTGGGAAATAGACAAAGAGGATGTTAAATAGCAGAAGATGATGGAGAAGTTATAAAAAAAAAAGAGGGCAAGAAAAGATAAGGCCAACTGCTGAATTGGTGGAAAAATTAGAATTAGTGTCTCTTAATTTAATGAGGCCTAAATGTATTAACAAGATTGGTTCTCAATTACGTGAGCAAGAAAAGAGGAAGCTTATCAACTTCTTGAGGGATCATACAAATATGTTTGCATGCTTGTATTAGGATATGCTAGGTATTAATCCTAAGGTGATTTCCCATTGTTTGGCGATTAATCTTATGTTTAAAGTTGTTAAGTAGAAGTGAAAGGTTTTCGATCAAGAGAGAAGAGCTTCAATCATAGTGGTTTGATAAATTGATTAAAGCTAGGTTTATAAGAGAGGTTTGTTATTCAGATTGGGTAGCTAATGTGGTAATGGCTAAGAAAACAAATGGAAAGTGAAGAATGTGTGTTAACTATACTAATCTAAACAAGGTGTGCCTAAAAGATAGTTTTTCACTTCCGCGAGTAGACTAATTAGTGGGGTGCAATAGTTGGACATAGGCTATTAAGTTTTATGAACTAGTATTTGGGATACAATCAAATCAAGATGTATGAAGTTGACCAGGAGAAGACAACATTTTTAATTGATAAGGGTTGTACTATTACAAAATAATTGCCTTCAGTTTGAAAAACGCGAGGGCTATATTTCAGATGTTGGTTAATAAGGTCTTCAAGCCTTTGATTGGAAAGACAATGAAGTTATATGTAGATGATGTCATCACAAAGTCAATTAGAGATAAAGATCATGTACAACATTTGTGTGAAACCTTTTCCTTGTTATAAAAGTTCAACATAAAGTTGAATCCTAAGAAATCTGCATTTGGAGTTAGATCAAGGAAGTCTCTGGGATTCATAGTTAGTAAACGTGGAATAGAGGCAAACTCCCATTTTGAACATAAAGTCTCCAACAACGTTGAAGGAGGTGTAAGGCTTAACAAGGAAGCTACCGATAAATTTTTCCAATTTTCTTACATTATGAAAAAAGGAAAGGATATAAAGTGGAATGAAGCAAGTTTCTAGGAGCTAAACGTATACTTGGTGAATCCACCTCATTTGTGTGAGTCCTTTGCTAGGAGATACATTTTATTTGTATTTGGCGATGAATAATCATGCAGTGAGTTCATATCAGTAAAAGAAGACAAAGAAAAAGTTCATTAGCCAATATACTACACTAGCAAGTCATTGTTGGATGTAGAGACCAAATATTCACCCCAAAAGAAATTGGCATTTGTATTGATTGTCGTAGAATGAAAATTATGCCCATATTTTCAAGCTCACTCAATATTGATTCTTATTGATCAACCTCTATGACAGATGCTAAATATGAATGATGTTTCAGGGAGATTAGTAAAGTGGTTGATTGAGCTAAGTGAGTTTGATATTGGGTATCAACTAAAAAGCTATTAAAGCCTAGGCTTTAGCTGATTTTATAATGAAAAGATCAATTACAAAATGGATAATGGTATGACGGGTGACTGAATTTATGTCAGTTCAAGAAGATGAAGGTATTAGAGAGGTGGAGATAACATCAGTTCAAGTACAGGAAATGAGTTTGTCTCAGGTGGAGGTTGATGATCAAGTTCAAGTATAGAAGACAACAATAGATCAAATGCCATAAAAAACAGAAAAAGGCTCAATTTTGGTGTTAGTGTATAGATAAAGCACCAAATGCTCAAAGTGGTGGAGCTAATCATTTTGGTTAGACTAGGAGATGTAAAGCTAGCTTATGCTCTCTATTTTGGTTTCAAAGTAACAAATAATGAAGCAAAATATGAGGCTTTATTGGCTGGACGTGGCCATGCACTTTCAGTAGGAGTAGATTATCTGAAAGTAAAAGGAGATTTATAGTTGGTGGTGAATCAAGTTAGTGGCTAATTTCAAGCAAATAGAGGGAATATACATGCATATCTTATTAGAGTTATGGAACTAATTTAAGCAATTTAGAAAGGTAATAATGACACAAATCCCATGATTAGAAAATGCCAAGGTAGATGTCCTAGCCAAATTAGGTTAAACCTTATGGGCAAAGTTTCCAACTACTATTCTAGTAGAGGTGTTATGTTAGAAGAGTGTGGGACAATTGGTGATAAAATCTGTTCATCTCAGTATAGGCATCAAATTTTGACTTGGATGGATTCGATGAAGGAATATATCCAAGATGGAAAATTGTCAGAGAATAAAGAAGAAGCAAGGCAAGTCTAGAATAGATCCTCATGTTATACAATAATCGATAGAGTATTGTATAAACAAGAATTTGGATTGCCTTATTTGCAGTGTGTTAATGATAAGGAAGTAGATTATGCACTTAAGAAAATCATATGAGTAATCAATAAAGCAAGATCATTAGCATATCATAGTTTACAACAAGGATACTATTGGCTAACATTGCATTAAGATACGATAAAGACAAATGGCAATTAGAAAGTATTTAGAATACTTACTTTAACTCATGGTGGTATTTTCTTATTTAGCTTCTTAGTTTTCGTGGGGAGAATTGCTTTGCCTCTTCTTGAGCAGCTTCAAGTTCTTGGCGTGTAGGGGCAACTATTGATTTGCTTTTTTTTTATAACCAGCTTCAATTTTGGCAACAATAGAAGTCGCCATCTTAGGTTTTACTCCTTAAATACCTGCATCAAAAATTTGTTAATTGGAATACTTGGTCATCTCAATAATGGTATCAATATATGAATGCATAGGATAAACTTACGAAGCTTTAGTTTAAATGCATAGCGCATTGGTCCTTGTGTGTTCAATTCAGCCAAAGAAGATTGACACCAATCTCTACCTACAAATAACCATATATATTTCCAATTTTTGTTACATGCAGGATTGCCAGTTACAAGTTTAGGTATTTTAGGGTGAGTTTGAAGGTAATAAAATCTAGGCTACTTTCTTTCATCAACATATAAAGATATTTCACTTCGCTAGTATTTGATGGAGATTGTTTTGCAATGCTGTAAATGACGAATAATCTAGCTTTTGTTCTCTAGCCATTCAAGTTTAGCTAGTGAGGAGGAATGCCAAAAAAAAAAAGAACAAAGAAGTAAAATATGGGTGGAGAGGTAATCTAGCCCCAAGAAGAACAGTTTTTCATTGAAAGCCACTTCATCACTTTTGGGGTGGCTTAAGAATTCATTGGCTTTAGGGACTTAAGGGTCATAGTTTTAGAGATTTGGTAAAAATCTCTCTAAACACCTTAAGGTCAACTTTAATGATGGATGAGGGAAATTTATTAGGATTAAAAGGACTATTTTCTCTAGTTAGATCAAGCGAGGGGTATGTAATTATAATATTAAGATCTATATTTTCATGGCCTCTTAATTCATCATCCTCATTTTCTTTTTCTTCATTTCCACTATTCTCTCTTATATTTACCTCAGAAGTTTCAAGATCAATACTCACTTGTTTTATGCTAGCATGAGGTCTCAAGAATATGTAAAGGTAGCAGGGTGGTCAAATTATTGGGTAAATTTGTTTACAAGGTCTTGTAGATGTTAAAGAATCTTTTGATCTCCCATATCAATTCTATCAAGATGTATCTCTTCTTGCATGTAATTAGAAGAACTATTAGTTAATACTACCATCTCAGAATCTTCAAAAGAATATCTGACTTGTGATCTAGGGCCTAAAATGGTTAAAGGGGTTTTAGCTCCAAGATCAAATTTAGCTAAGGGTTGAGCTATCCTAAAAGGATTGGTTCCATATCCTCGTATAAGTTCAGCTCTAGTCTTAAGGGAAAGCCAATTCTAGATTTTGTAATCAATATCAGATAAGCCCGTTGAGGAAGTATCAAATTCGCTTCTTAGGCTATTAAGTACATCTTTTATATTACGTCTCTTAACACTTGCCATGATCACCCTAAACAATATTAACATTGGGCAAGTCAGCTTAGAATTCAACCTAAGAGCCAGTAAGGTCATATTTTACCAGGTTAGTTCATAATCAAACCTATATTCATCTAAGTCAGCTTAGTGACTTATCTCAACTAGCTCAGATCTAATTATCATGAGGTTCATAACCGCAAAAATCACTTTTACTTAATTATTCTTCTGTCAATAATAATATTATGGGTATACATCCTACAAACTAAAAGTAACATCACTCATGTTTAGGCAAAGTTTAACCTTTAGTGTTATGGCCATCAAAATTTGATTTTTATGATTTAACAAAAAGAGTTAGTTTCAGTTTGTTTTGTGCAAATTTTTTAGACTTATAATCAATTCTATTGGCCTACAGCAAGAAAAAAAGTTCGAACAATGATAAAATTGCATGGTAAACATCCTTTACATATTATCAAAAATTTTTAAGCATAGCAACAATAGAGAGAATAACTAAAATAGTAAAAAAAGAAGAGATGACGACTTATAAAGCAAATGGTTTAATAGCTGATTGGAGAAGCTCACCGGAAGTGTGATAGGTCTCATTGTATCTACGGTAGCAAAAGTTTTTGAAGAGCAAAAGTAATCATGTTTGTAGAATTTGAGCGAAGGTAAAATGGTGACAAAAGCGAAATAGAAGATTTATACCCATTTTACCTCGTTTTTGGCCTTAAACTACTAAGTACATCAATGGCCATGATGGTGCCACGGATTCAGTCGTTGACATGGAAGTTCCACCCTTAAGCTAATGACACAGAACCACCAAAATATTGACACATGGCTTGGTAGTAAGCATTTAAAATAATGTCATCATTGTTGTATTAATGTACCTTTATTAATAGCGAGGGATTCAAAATGTTAGGCAGTCACATCTCACGCCGCCAATGCTTTGCTAAAGGTGAAGGGTCACTGCTACGTTTAGCTTATAGTTTTCATTGGGAATAAAATTCTTATTGAAAATTGGTGGGTGGTGTGTGGGGGGGTGGGTTGGTAGTGTGGGGCGCACTTAGTGGTGCATGAAGAGAATGTAGGAGCAAATGGGATATGATTGCATTTAGTTTAGATTAGTTCATCATTTAAAGCAAGGTCAAGTTTTTGTTCAGATTGAGTTCAGGGTTCAGCGTTATTCATATTGAGTTTACAGAAAAGTGAAAATATGGGATCTAATTGTGTTCAGCTTAGATTAGTTCAGAGTTTAGAGCAAGGTCAAGTTTTCAATGCTCTATTATGGGGTTTAATCTTGTTCAAATCAAATCAAGATTTAAAATCAGTGAAGTATGAATTTTGTTCAAAGTAATTAGCAACAAATGATGAGAAATTATTAATCAGGTTTAGATTTACCAACATTAGATTTAACACAAGAATAAATTAAGCTTCCAGTGAAAGTACTAATTTCACTCAAAACTAAGGGGCTTAATGTTTGCAGAAGATGACTTGAGGTCAAAATGAAGTTAGCATTATGATCAATGCCTAGTCAATATCTAATTAGGAAGTATTCCTTCTTATAACGGAATCTGGTCCACACTTGCTTAAAAGGTGCTTCAGCCCATGTCAGACTAAGTGGACGTTTTGGATATCTTAGGTTGGATCAAATTAGACTTTATGAAAATTAGCAAATTTTAGAGAACGTGTATTATATTTGTATATGACAGCTTAGAACACAAAATTTATAAAGAACCCTTTTTATATATGATATTTAGGGCATTTTAAAAACCTAGTGAATAGTATACATGTGCCTATATAAATATAAGTATACTACTTCATCATTGATGATACTATTTTCATACTTGCAGGTGATGTGTAGAAGACTTGTGCAGTACCTACTGTTGCAAGCTTTATGTAATGTTTCTTTGTTATTTTGTGATATTGGGAGATGACTCATGTGTTGGGCTTGGATCAACAAGGCTTTTGTTTCCTCTTGGGCTTCAACTGTATAGCTCACAGAGCCATTTCTTTTGAAAGCCTCGCTCAAGCTCAAGGTTCTTTTAGCAATGTTAAGCTTGTTTCTCAAGTAACGAAATTTCTTAAAACCTTGGCTAAAATATTTGTTTATTCTTCACTTATTATGTATTTGATTAATACCTCCACAGCTGAAACTTTGTCTTTGACGAAGTGTAGATCTATTTCTATGTGTTTTATCCATGTATAGAAGACAAGATTTGATGCTATGGCTGCTGCACTTATGCTGTCACTCTAAATGGTTAGAGTTATTGAAAGAGCTATGTTTAGTTTGCCAAGTAGAGACTTAATCTAAGTGATTTGAGCTACTATATGTGCTATAGCTCTATATTCAGATTTTGCACTTGATTTAGCTACTTCCTGCTATTTTTTTGAGCTCCAAGGCACAAGATTATCTTCCAAAAAAACACAATAGCCATGTCATATCCTTAATTAGCATCATAGTACTCAACCAAATCATTACTGCTCGTGGTTTTGAACTTAAACCATAACCTATTATGTTTTCAAATATCTCAACACCCTTTTGTGTGCAATCTTATGTGGCACTACAGGATTAGACATAAATTAACTAAGTTTGTTCACAGCAAAATCAAGTTCAAGTCTAGAGAGAGTTACATATAGCAAGGCTCCAACTATGCTTTTGTAAAATGAAGCATTTTTGAAAATTTCACCTTTTGACTTTGACAATTTTTCTCCAAGTGTTTGTGGTGTGTTAATCCCCTTGCAATTTATTATATTCACTCTATTTAGCAACTCAGATATGTATTTGCCTTGTGAGAATCTCAATTGCTTCTCATTTCTTGTTACTTCAATTCCGAAGAAGTAATGCAGTTGACCAAGGTCCTTTAATGCAAAGGTTTGATGCATATCTTTTATTATTTCTTCTATTTGTCTCGGATCATTTCCTATCACCATGATATCATCTAGATAGATGAGTACTACTACTAATTCTTTGCCTGAAATTTTGAAGAAAAGTGAGCTATTACATTTCAGGCCACTGAAACCCCAACTTCTCAGTGCATTCTTTAGTCTTTTTAACCATGGTCAAGGGGCTTGCCTCAGGCTATACAATGCTTTTCTTAGTTTGTAGACATGATTTGGCTTTGATGGATCAACAAACCCTTCAGGTTATGCCACATATACTGTTTTTGTCAGTCTCTATTTAAGAAAGCATTATCTACATCTATCTATCTCAATTCCTAGTTGATTATCACTGCAAGACTAAGAATAATTATGATGGTTAATGCTTTCACCACTGGGCTATAGGTCTCATTGTAATTAGTTCCTTGAGTTTGATGGAAACCTTTAGCCATTAACCTTGCTTTAAACTTGGAGATTAACCTATCTGAGTTCTATTTTGTTTTAAATACCCATTTGTTGCCAACAACTTTCATTTTAGGTGAGTAAGGTACTTTAAAATCCCTAATTCTAAAACATTTCGACATAATTTTTTTTATAATATGACATATGTCAAATATGTAATTGTGTAAGCTTTAAAATTTCATTTTAAACACTCCCAACAAAATTCAACACCAATTACTTTATTTTATTACTAAACAAAATACAACCAATTTTACGGTTTCTAAATTCAAGTACAAACATAGGAATTACATCAAAACCATACATTATAAACTCCTGCATTTATTACATATAGTTTCAAAAGTAGTAAAATCCTTATATTGGAGTATCCTTTGTCTTCTATTTATAAAATCTTTAGGTATTTATATACAAAAGTAGTTTTAAATTTGCTATAAACAAAATTTGAACATATAAAATACTTTTTGATTTATAAAAATGAGTGTAGTAAAATATTAAGTCAAAAATCTCAAATTTGATATTTATATAAACAACGCAAAACACATTAATTCTATTATTTAAAAATAATTTTTGTTAATTTTTTTTGCCTACTTTACGGGCATTATTTCGAAGGATCGCCGCCTCAAAAACTGGCCATATGTACTTCAGAAGCATTATTTTCAGGGATTGTCACCCTATCAAAAACGACCTTGACGGCATTATTATTAGGGACCATCACCTCAATAAAAACATACTTTAGGGGCATTATTTTTAGAGATTGTCTTTCCCAACATATGTGCCACATCACGACAACAATCTTTGCCAATATATTTTCATTTACTGATTCATTTCATATCCATATTTATTTATCACAATAATTTTCACAAATATTCAAAACATAGTATTTAATAAAACCATTTATCTTTACTAACACAACACGTGTTGATATTCTCACCATATTTACAAAAATAGCATCCTTATAGAAATGTTATTGAACCCTATTTAGAAAAACACTAATTAAATCAACATGTAATATTGTTTACCCTTTAAATCAAAAAAACACCTAATTATATAAAATTGCATTTAATTTTTAAATCCAGAAACACCAAATTCCATAAATATTAATTTAATCATAACTAACATAAAACACAAATTTTCATAAAAATTCACCATTTAATTATAATAAGATACCCTATTTTTCAGTTTTAGAATTCAAATCCACTAATTGTATATAAATATCTATCTAATAAATGCGTAACAATTCTATATCTCCATTGATTTCTCCTCCTCCTTATAATCATCTCCTAATATCAATTTAACAAATAATAATAAATAATGATCTAATAATAATGAATAATAATTCAAACTTAATTATCTATATATATATATACATATAAACATATATCTATCTACCACTAGTTTAACTTTTTACAAATAAATTATGTAAAATAGCTTACTAACAAAAATGGCACTGGAAATCTTACTAACCTGATTTTTCTTTTCCTTCCTTTCCTTCCTTTTTCTCTTTTCATTTTTCTTCTTTCGGTTACTGACTTAGTTTACTGAGTTTGGTTTAGCACCTTAATAAATAAAAGGGCAAAGATTACGTTTATATATATGATTACCATTGTCTCCACCCATTCATTTTTATTTTACCATTTGCTCTTCTGTCATTGGTCCAACAAACATATAACTTTGATTATTCTTTCCTTATCTTATGCCACGTGTCCTCTCCTTTTCTTTTTCCAACCGACCTAGGCAAAATGAAAGGAAGCGTTTATAGATTCTTAAATTTCACGCAAACCTTAACTCTACCCTTTTTTACTTTTTGGCCCATAGTAAATCTTATTACCAAAAAATTCCTTTTCTTATGAAAATATAAACAGATCCATCACTAATTAAAAAATCCATCCCAAATAAATGTCTTCTTCTAAATTCTACATTTATATATTCATTAATAATAAAATTTGAGTATTACAATTCTCTTACCTTAAAAGAAATTTTATTCTTGAAATTTACATATTCGATCAAAATAACTCTGGATATTGAGATAATATTTAGTCTTCAAGTTTCCATGTAGCTTCTTCCATTCCATGATGTTACCATAAAACCTTCTCCAATTTGATAACCTTCTTGCAGAGAATTTATTCTTTACGATGAAAAATTGAATCGGCTTCTCTTCATAAGAAACGTTCTTATTCAAGTCTATCTATTTCAAGACATGTGAAGGATCTAATTGGTACTTCTTAAGTATTGAGATATGAAAAACATCGTGAATTTGTGATAGTTGGGGAGTAAAGCTATTCTATAAAATACTTAACCAACTCGTTCCAAAATCTCAAAAGGACCAATAAACCTTGGAGTAAGTTTCCCACTCTTCCCAAATCTGGCTATTTCGGTATGACGTTTGACTTTTAGGAAAACATAATCACCCACTTCAAATTTCAATGATCTCCATCTATGACCTATGTAACTCTTCTGATGACTTTAAGTTGTAAGAAATTGTTGTCTAATCATCTTTATTTTCTCAGTAATTTCTTTTACTAATTCAGGTCCTACGATTGATGCCTCACCAACCTCTGTCCAACAAATAGAAGATCGATATTGTCTACCATTACTACAACTTTTAGATTGTAATACCCAAGTGTAGGTTGTATCAAATAATAAAGATTCGGAAGTTCGAGTGTCAATCTTTAGGGAATTGGTTGTATTAAGTCCACAAGTCCAAAGGTCCAAATATTATAAATCAAGTATCCAAATATTATAAAAATAGAATGAATTTGCTTATTGTCAAATTTGAATTCATTATTATTATATATTAAGATATTAAGGATCCATTTTAATGATATGTATAGAAATTATTCTTGATCATTTTTTATACACAATTAAGAATCAATTAAGAAGCGATATTAATTGGAAGATAAATAATATTTAAGTACAAAAAAGTTAAAAGACTAACCTTTGAATTAATGGTGTTAGACTATAAGTTGTCTTGCTCTTGATATGTAGAAAACATCTAAGCATTCAATATACCATTTGTTAACAATGAATCAAGATTTATAACAAACCAAAATCACTTGCAAATTATAATACTCAATTAATGAAAAAGTTAATAATGAAGTACAAAACAAAGGATCAAAGAATAAAATTATACAACCACCAAAAGTTAACCTCAGCCCTAATTATAAAATTAGTGATCCATTATGTAAAGAAAATATGAAGAAGAAAAATTGAAAGTTTTACTAATATTTTAGAGAATATAAGCCACCCTCAAGCTTTAAACATCAAGATTTATATAGGCAAGATGAAGGAGAATTCACGTGTGAATATATGCAAGTGGCAGGTTTCATCATAACACTATCTTTCACTTTGAGATGCACTTTTGAACATCTTACACTCCAAAATAGAGTAATGTTTATTTTCAAACTTATGGCCCCATGAATAAGCTTTTTAATGCTTCATGGGTTGTAGCATTTTGACTCGTGTAGTGGGAGTTATGCTTAAACTACTAATGCATGTAAATTAAAATGTTGACAGCCACTGTCCGAGTTATAATTATTTTAGACCATCCAGATGCACGAATTAAAGCTTATGCATAACATGAAAGTTGTATTTGTCTCTCTAATAGTTCATTTGATTCAAGAAGTAACTTAGTTAGTGCTCTGTGGAGAAAGTTATGACCAAACTATGAAGGATGGTCATAGGTCTAAGCTGCAAATGGTAGGACCATGTTTTAGTGTATTGCTTCGAACATTTGATGATAAATCATTCCAAATTTGGAAATGACCTTTGAAGATAAATTATGAAAAATTGAGTCAGCTTCCATTTGAAACAAAAATAATTGCATTTGGAGACAAATAAACAAAGATATGACCATTAGACTAATTAGTGCTCAAGTAGAAAATATGAGGTGGACCATTTTGATCTTTTTTAATTGCAACTTGTTCTTCCTTGTGCCTATACACAAAATACACCACATTAGACGTAGGTATTATATACATGCCAACTTACACAATTATACATATTTCCATGTAATTAAGTTTTAGATCATGAAAACATGCAAATTAAAGTTGTGGCAATAAAATTCACAATTTTTGCACAAATAGGACTTTAAATTAAATAGTAATGCAATAGTGTCTTCTAAAATATATGTGAATGATATATTTTTAAAGAAAATATGATTTATAAAGTAATACGATTTATGATAACAAATGTTTCCTTATACGTTTCTAACTTAGGCATGTGATTATGGTTGATATGGAAGTACTTTTTGTCTAATCTTCAGTTATTGCTCATTACTTTAGTTTTGTTTTCTGCGTAAAAAAAAATGTGTGAGAAGCCACCTTGAAAATTTTGATATTGTTCTTCACATAAATCATATTATTGTTAGAACACATGCCAATCCCCTGATCACAAATATGAATGACATTTTGAAAAGAAAATATACCCCATAAAGTTAAGAATAATGCCACTCATCCAATATGGAATGATGAAAATAAAATAATGATAACTCAAGTTTCACACCCTAGATGAAAGAAAATAATGGCCTCAAATTTTGGGATAAAGATAAATGATCAAAATGAATAATCAACAAAATGCCTCAATATTTTCTTCTTCTTTTTTTTTATACTATATTATTTAGCCTTTATTACTAGTATCTATGTCTCAAAATCAAAGACTTTTATTAGGATGTGAGGTAGGATTCGAACAGATTAATAAAAAAAGAAAAGAGAGATAAGGGTAAACAAAATTGCTTGTTTGAGAAAAGATGTCTTAAATATAATTAGATGGTGCATCAATAGCTTTTTTTTTTTTTGGGGGAAGAATAACAATTTATGTACTTTCATTTTTTCTTTTTTTTCGATGTAAAAGTACATGAATATCTTTGAGCACTTTTTCCTTTTTCTTTTCCTTTTTCTTTTTACCATTCTTTTCTTTGACATGTAAACTCTTCTCAAACATAAAATGGTAGTAGATAACAAAAAAAAAAAAAAAGGTTAAAACTTCACAAGTGGAATTGGGCATGATAAATAGGCTAACAAATGAAAAGTCGTTTATTTATTGGCTCAAAAGGCTTATTAAAAGAAAAACACTTTAAAATGTAGGCTTGAAAGGCTCAATTAGATTAAAAATTGCTTTCTATCATTTTCCCAAGAAATACAATAGCTATCCATATTAATCAGCTCAATGGGCTTTCAAATATAGCAACATATATATATACATTTTAAGTATTAGTTGAAAATCTAAATGTAGAGATCAATAACAAAGGTTAAGTACAAATGGTAGGCCAAAAGGGTACTCACCAAGGAAAAATAATAAGCTCAAAACTCACTTGGAATAAAATTACTTCGCATGTAACTCTTCCAATGATTAGATTTATTTCACTCAAACTCTAGTTTCCTCATTTATTGCTAAATCAAACATATAATGAAAGGAAACATGGTATGATAATTGTCTAATTAAATTGTAACTTTTGAAACAAAAACGTGAAAATTATGATTTTCTTTTAGCAAAATGAGAAGAGAAGAAGACACCTTACCTCGTAACTCAAATGAAACATTATCCTCAATGTTAAGAGATAATATGAAGAAGACACCTTACCTTATCTAATTTGCTTATAATTTGGCAAACAAGGTCCTTTAAAGTCAGATTCCCAACACTATAACAAATATGTTCTTTTTGGAATTGTGTGTACAAATTAAGAATTCCACATTGAACATATTCACTAAGATGCATCTCAAGAGTCAATAGAATGTTATCCAAAGACTCTCTACTCAGTTCATCCTTTATAAATTGTATTATATCTTCTCAATTTATAGATAACATTTCTATAGAATGACAATGTGTGTTACAAGTCCAATGTGCACATTTATACAAACTTGTAGCCTTTTTGCTCTTCGTTTGTTTTTTTTTATAAAAGAACTCTTACCTAGCCCAGACATGCGTGAAACAAATAAATTAAAAAATTCATCTTCTAATCGAACTTTTGCTTTAGTTATCCAATGTATATCCCTAGGAATGCCTTTATGCATGAACATTCTTAACCTTTCACACCTAGCTTGGTAAATTTTCATGAAAGCATCTCTAGGAAAAGAAGGAAAATATTTTAGCAAATTACAAATTATATCATCCATTGTAGAAAGCAAACAAAGAAAAAGAAGGGGAAGAAAGTGATTTTTTTTCATTTATTTTGGGAAACTGAATTGACCGACTTAAAGAGACACAAAGTACCGTTATCTGCCACTTAACTGGGAGAATAGTTAAAAACAAAGAAAACCAACAAAGAAAGAGAAAAAACACACAAATAGTAATGACAATAAATACAAGAAAATAAGCATTAAAAGAAAAAATATCAAGTGCAGTAACAAGCTCATCCAAAGTGATAGACTTTTGCTCATTACCAAAAAAATGGCTTCAGACAATGTCTATTAACCTTAAAAATATTACTATTTTTTGGATCTTCATCTTCCACTGCATCATGAGGATAAACTATTTTAATAACGAAAGGTTCACTCCATTTGGAATGAAGTTTTCCAAGAAACAAGTGCAATTTTGAATTGTATAATAAAACTTTTTATGAATGGTCAACGGTTTTTCGAACAAAATATTTGTGATGAAATGCCTTCATTCATTCTTTATAAATTCGAGAATTTTCATACGCTTTATTGCTAATTTCTTCCAGTTCATTCAATTAAATTTTCCTTAATGAGCTTGCCTTATCTAAATTGAAGTTAAACATCCTAATAGCCCAAAATGCTTTATGTTCCAATTCAACAGGCAAATGACAAGTTTTTCCAAAAACAAGTCTATAGGGAGACATTCGAAGTGGTGTTTTTAAAGCAATACAATAAGCCCAAAGTGCATAAATTAATCTTAAAGACTAATCTTTACAATTTGGATTTACGGTTTTTTCTAAAATGTGTTTCATTTCCCTATTTGTAAGTTCAACTTGTCCACTTGTTTGTAGGTGATAAGGAGTAAATACTTTGTGAGTAATTTTTTCATTAAATTCTCAAAAAGTCTATTACAAAAGTGTAAACTCCCATCACTTATTATTGCACAAGAAACCCCATATCTTGAAAAAATGTTTTCTTTAAAAAATTTTAAGATAATCTTGTGGTCATTATTTTTACAAGGAATGGCCTTAGTCCATTTGGAAATATAATCAACACCAACTACTATATACAAGTAGCCAAAAGAATGTAGAAATGGACTCATGGACCCCGACAATCATGAAATCAATACCCCTTAACTTTTGACACATAATCAAAAAAGAAGAGTTCAATAATCAAAAAAAAATACCAGGTTCAATGGGATTTCATCATATTTTATGATTTGGTTAGGGTAGTATTTAGAAAGATAAGGATCATCCCCAAAGAAATTGTGTACGAGTGAATTCCAATCCCTCTAAATTGAAAACTTTTGATAAACATGTGATCAATAAAATATGAGTCCACCACATTTTGTACTCTTTTTTATCTTGAATTGTGAGATCAAATTCTTGGAGCAAAAGGATTTGACATTAGTCTAGGTTTAGCATCTTTTTTTGAGAGAAAATATTTTAATGCTGTATGATCACTAAAAACAACAATTGGTAAGTCAACAAGATAAGATCTAAATTTATCCAATGCAAATACTACTGCAAGTAATTCCTTATTAGTTGTAGAATAATTCATTTGAGCATTATTCAAAGTTTTACTAGCATTGTAAAATACATAAGGTTTCTTATCTTTTCGTTGTCCAAAATAGCTCTAATAGCATAATCACTAGCATCACGCATAATTTCAAAAGACAAAGCCTAATATGGAGGATGCATCATAAAAGCAGATGTTAGCTTGCTTTTAAGATTGACAAAAGGTACTTGACATGGCTTAAGCCACTCAAAAAGTGTCCTTTGATAAGAGATTACACAATAGTTTTGATACAACACTAAAGCTTTTGATAAATCTCTTATAAAAACCAACATGTCCTAAAAATGATCTAAAATCTTTAACAGACTTAGGAATGGGCAAATTGATAATCAATTCAATTTTATCTTTGTTTACTTCAATTCCTTTAGATGAGACAATATGACCAAGTACAATACTATGTGTGACCATGAAATGACATTTTTCCTAATTAAGCACAAGATTCTTTTCCTTAGATCTAATCAAAACTTTTTGCAAATTAGACAAACAATCACTAAATAAATCACCAAATATTGAAAAATCATCCATAAAAACTTTGAGAGAATGTTCAACTGTGTCACCAAAAATTCTAAGCATGCATATGTAAAACGTGGCTAGTGCATTACATAAACCAAAAGGCATTCTTCGATATGCAAATGTACCAAAAGGACATGTAAACGTGGTTTTTTCTTGTTCTTCAGATGCAAAGTTGGTTATGCCTAAAATACCCATATAAGACACAATATAATTCATGTCCAGCTACCCTTTCTAAGATTTGATGCATTAATTGGAAAGGGAAATGATCTTTCCTAGTTATTGAGTTAAGTTTCCAATAGTCAATGCACATTCTTTAGCCAATAACGGTTCTAGTTGGAATTAATTCATTATTTTCTGATACCTAATAATCGGGGTTTGTGTGGGGATTTAGGTTTTTAATTAAATAAGGTTTGAAACAAGTTCTCCTCCTAAGGTTTACAACAAATGGGATACAAAAACACCACCCTATGTTCCTGGCAAAGGTTGTAGAACTGAAAAGAACACACTCACCACTCTATGGAAAATTCTCCAAGAGATACAGAGTATAAAACATAAGAATTTTATTAAACTCAACTCAAAATAACTTGATCTCAATACTACATACTTAAAGACTTATATAGGCTCTTACAAGGAAAGAAATATCAAAGGTTAGGCCAACAACCCCTAAAAATTTCAATGATTAGGCCAACAACCATTACCTAACTTTGACAAATAATACAAACATTTAAAATTCTTTGAAAATAAACTAAAACAACTAAGACTTTGAATTACAACTCACCAAATCCTTCTAACATCTAGAAATTAAACAAAACATATTGAATTTAAGCTAAAAAATCTTTGAAATACGTGATTATGATTTTGCTTTGAAAATGAACATGTTGTGAAGAAGTTATCATAACTTTCTCTAGAGAACTCCAAATGTCAAACCGTAAATTTTGATAGAAAGCTTACTTCTTCAAATTTTCAGTGGCACTAGTCTTATTTGAAATATTACTTCAGTGAATACAGTTTAAATTCTGAAATTACCCCTCTGACAGTGTCTTCATAACTTAGTAAATTAGGGTAATCTTCTTGAACTTATTGGCACTTAAGTTCTACTCTTAATGTTCGGACATTCTCATGTCAATCTCCTCTGGTTAGAAAAGACTCATCCTTGAGTCTACATTGTTGTGATCCTCATAATATCGAGATAAATCTGAAACATTGAATGTAGATAAAACACCATAACTTTCTGGCAACTCAATCTTGTAAGCATTTTCTCCAATTCGTTGCAGTACCTTAAATGGTCCATCAACTTTAGCTTGAGTTTAGCATATTTTCCAGGTGGAAAACGTGTTTTTCGAAGATGTATCCAAACCAAATCTCTTCTTTGAACTCGACATGCTTGTGATGTTTGCTTTTAGAAAGTTGATACTTCTCATTTTGTCTCATAATTCTGTCATAAACTTGCTCATGAAGCTTTTTGATACTGTTAGATCTTTCTTTCGCATCTCCACTAAAGTATTAATGAATTGGAAGTGGAGCTAAATCCATTGGGCTGATAGGATTTTTGCCATAAACTACCTCAAAAGGACTTTGATCGGTAGATTGGCTAGTTAATCGATTATAAGCAAATTCAATTTGAACCAAAATAACATCCCATTGTCTGATATTCTTACCAACATAACTTCGTAAGAGATTTCCCAAACTTTGATTTGTCACTTCTGTTTGACCATCAGTTTGAGGATGATGAGAAGAGCTAAAATTAAGACTAGTGCCAAGTTTTCTCCATAGTGTTCGCCAAAAGTGACTCAAAAACTTGGAATCTCAATCAGAAATGATGGTTTTTGGAATACCATGCAGCTTCACTACCTCTTTAAAATATAAATCAGCCACATTAGAGGCATCTGCTGTTTTGTTACGTGGAATAAAATTAGCCATTTTAGAAAACCTATCCACCACCACCATGACAAGATCTTTATTTCTTTGAGTTCTTGGTAACCCCACAATAAAATCTAGACTAACATCTTCCCATAGAGCATTAGGCACTGGTAATAGAGTATACAAACCCGTATTTTGTCTATGATTTTTTGCAACATAGCGGATCTTACACCTTTCCACATGCTTCATCACATCGCATCCCATATTTGGCCAAAGAAACTTATCGTTTAAGAGAGCAAGTGTTTTATCTCTACTAAAGTGACCTCCAACACAACTGTCATGAGCTTCCATGATAATACACTCTCTTAAAGAACACTGAGGAATACACAGACAATTACCTTTAAAGAGGTAGCTCTTTTGCCGTAAGAATTGCTTGTAAGGATGACTTTCACATTCTGCCCATATCTTTCCGAAGCTTGGATCACTTGCATATAATTCTTTTACAACTTCAAAGCCTATGACTTTCATTTGCATTGAGGATAGCAAAGAATGTTTTCGGCTAAGTACATTAGCTACAACATTTTGAACTCCAGATTTGTGCGTGATGGTGAAGTTGAAAGATTGAAGAAATTCAACCCATTTCCATTTACCTTCTGTTGGCTGTTGATGAATTTCAAGGCCTCATGATCTGAATAGAGAACAAATGGTTTTGAAAGAAGATAGTGACTCCAATTAGCCAAAGAGCGACAAATTGCATACAACTCCTTATCGTAAGGAAAATATTTCTTGCGAGATTCATTTAGTTTCTCACTGAAGAAAGTAATTGGTTTGTTTCCTTGGCTTAAAACATCACCAATTCCAGCATTTGATGCATCACATTTAACTTTGAACACTTGGTTAAAATCTGGAAGTGAAAGAATGGGTGCTTGAATTACCTTGTTTTTGATAGTGTCAAAGCTCCTTTGTGCTTCTTCTGTTCACTTGAAAGTTTCTCCCTTAAGACACTCAGTAATTGCAGCAATAATTATGCTAAATTCTTTAATAAAATGCCGATAAAACGATGCAAGGCCATGAAAACTTCGAATATCATGTAAAGACTTAGGCGTTGGCTAGTTGAGGATTGCTTCTATCTTGCTGAAATCCATCTTGATGCCTTCTTTAAATACAACATAACCCAAAAAGACTAGGTTGTTAGTAAAGAATTCACAGTTCTTTAAATTAGCATACAACTTTTGTTGTCATAGTGTGTCGAACACTTGACGGAGATGATTGACATGTTCTTCATCCTTGCTGTATACAAGACTATCATCAAAGTACACAACAACAAATTTTCTGATGAAGGGCTTGAAAACATGATTCATCAACCGAATAAAACTGCTTGGAGCATTAGAGAGACCAAAGGGCATCACCATCCATTTATAAAGTCCATCTTGAGTTTTAAAAGTAGTTTTCCATTCATTCTAAGTCGCATTCTGATTTGATGATAGCGACTTCGAAGATCAACCTTTGAAAAGATTTTAGCCCCATGAAGTTGGTCTAAAAGATCATCTAGGCGTGGAATTAGAAAGCGATAATCAACTGTTATCTTGTTTACCACTCTACTATCAATGCACATACCCCATGATCCATCTTCCTTTGGTACTAAAAGTGCAGAAACAGCAAAAGGACTCTTACTTTCTTGAACCAATCCCTTTGCAATTAGCTTATCAACTTGTCTTTGTAACTTTTCATGCTTTTTTATACTCATTTGATAAGCCGCCTTGTTTGGTAGAACAGCTCCTAGTATAAGATTAATGCAATGTTGAATGTCTCTCATCGGAGGAAGTCCGGGTGGGATCTTCTCTGGAACAACATCATGAAACTCTTCAAAAAGTTGCTTCATGATCTCCAGTGGTTTATTGCCATCTTCATTTTCCTCGAACACAAGTAGAACATAAACTTCGTTCCTTAAATTCAACTCCTTTCGACTTTCCGATATGACAAGCAAATTGTTTCCCTCCTTTTTTATAGGTTTGGGAATATTCTCCATCTTCGATGGACCTAAAACTATCTTTGTTCCATCTTTAACAAAAGTATAAGTGTTTTATACCCATCATGTATAACCTTTCGATCATATTGCCAAGGTCTTCCCAAAAGTAAATGACAAGCATCCATAGGCACAACATTACACCAAACTTCATCCATATATTTTTTCCCAATTGAAAACGAAACAAGACAACATTTGTTTACCTTTATCTCACTGCCCTTTCGAAGCCAAGAAAGTTTGTATGGTTGAGGATGTTGCTCAGTTTTGAGGCGCAACTTCTCCACCATTTCAGTAGACACACATTCTCAAAGTTGCCACCATCAATAATGACGTTACAAACCTTGCCATTAGAAGTACATCTTGTGTGAAAAATGTTCTTGCGCAACCAATCTTCTCCTTCAAATACAACACTCAAACTTCACCGCATAACAAGGGATATGCCATAATTAGCATATACAACATCATCTTCTTCTATGTCTTTTGGAACTTCAGCATCAAATTGTAGACCTCTCTCAATTTCTTCATTAGCATCTTCTTCAACAAGTATAATAATTTTGTGATTAGGACATTCGGAAACAATATGCCCAACACTTTGACATTTGAAGCATCGTCGAGAATTTGTGCTTGGTTGCTGCTTAGAGTTAGTTCCCACATCATTCTTGGCAGGAATCTTGGTTGCTAATTTCAAGGTAGAAGTATTTTTTGGAAATAGAGGTGTTCCCACGATTAGAAGTGATATCACAGGCTAAAAAATGAGTGCCACTCCCTTGTGCTTCTCTTTGTTGATTCTCCACGTTTAGAGCCAGTTTGAACACATCATTGTAGCTTTAATAAGGTTGCAATTGGACTATATTTCCAATTTCTGATCTTAATCCTCCCTAATAATGAGTAATTGTTTGTTCTTCCGGCTCAACAATATCACACTTCAACATAAGGTGATCAAATTCAGCATTATATTCTTCCATAGACAGATCTTTTTACTTGAAATTGTGAAACTTCAAGAAAATATCTTGCCGATAATTTTCTGATAAGTATTTTCGCTTGAGTTCCCTCTTCATCTTTTCCTAAGTGACAATTTTACCTCTTCCTTCACGTACTCTTTGTCTCTTGAGATTTTTTCACCATAAAGATGCATGCTTCTTTAGCTTGATGGCAACAAGCTTCACCTTTATAGGTTCAGGGACATCTTTGAACTTAAAGATTCATTCAATGGTGTGGAGCCAATCAACAAATTCTTTCGGCTGCATCCTTTCTTCAAAATCTGGAATATTAACTTTCATATTGAAATCTTTTTCAAAATGAAAGTTTCGTAATTCTCTTGGGTGTAGGGGAGTGCTGCTGCCACTTGAAAAGTAACTTGAAACATGGTGAAAAAGATTTAAGCCCTTTTCTTCTTCACTAAGAGTTTCATGGACAGGTTCTATATGCTGCTGAATTCTCTCTTGATTTTCAAATGCCTTCAACCATTGTTGAAGTTGCTAGATTTGCCTCCTCATTTCTGTCATTAGAGCATCACAAGGATCAGCTTGTGTGTTTGAAGGATCTTCCTCAGATTATTTGTGGCAACGACGGGTAGTTATGGAACCTTGAGCTCTGATACCAAATTAATATCGGATAATGAGGGTTTGTGTGGGGATTTAGGTTTTTAATTAAATAAAGGTTGAAATAAGTTCTTCTCCTAAGGTTTACAACAAATGGGATATAGAAACACCACCCTGTGTTGCTGTCAAAGGTTGTAGAACTGAAAGGAGCACACTCACTACTCTATGGAAAATTCTCCAAGAGATACAGAGTATAAAATAAAAGAATTTTATTAAACTCAACTCAAAACAACTTGATATCAATACTACATACTTGAAGCCTTTATATAGGCTCTTACAAGGAAAGAAATATCAAAAGTTAGACCAACAACTCCTAAAAATTTCAATGGTTAGGCCAACAATTATTACCTAACTTTGACAAATGAATACAAACATTTGAAATTCTTTGAAAATAAACCAAAATAGCTAAGACTTTGAATTACAACTCATCAAATCCTTCTAACATCTAGAAATTAAACAAAACACATTGAATTTAAACTAAAAAATTTTTGAAATCCGTGCATCCTGATTTTACTTTGAAAATGAACATGTTGTGAAGAAGTTATCATAACTTTCTCTAGATAACTCCAAATGCTAAACCGTAAATTTCTATAGAAAGCTTACTTCTTCAATTTTTCAGTGGCACTAACTTTATTATGAAATATTACTTCAGTGAATACAGTTTAGATTCTAAAATTACCCTTCTGACAATATTTTCATAACTTAGTAAATTAGGGTAATCTTCTTGAATTTATTGGCACTTAAGTTCTGCTCTTGATGTTCGGACACTCCCGTGTCATTTTTATTCTTGACTACATTAACTCCAAATTTCTTAGATATAACTTGAGTAGGACTTATCCATGTATTATTAGAAATAGGGTAAATTATTTCCATATCTAAAAACTTAAGAACATTATTTCTCAGTACTTATTTCATATTAGGATATAGTTTTTCTTGCATTTGACTAGATGTTTTGGCATTATCTTCCAAATATATCTTGTGCATGCAATTCAATGAGCTAATTCCTTTTATGTTAGCTATGGTCCATCCTAAGGCATTTTTATGCAATATCAAAATTTCTAACAACTTACCTTTTTGAAGATCATTGAGTTTAGAAGAAATTATCACCAAAAATGTTTCATTTGCACTCACATAAGCATATTTGAGATCATATGGAAGTCATTTCAAATCAAGCTTAGGTAGTTGAACACTTGATGGCCAGATGTACTAGTGTGTCGTGGTAATTCTTTGAATTTTGGTTTCCAACTAGTCAAACAAACTTTCAAAGAGTTATAAATGAAGAGATAAGAAATTGATCATGAACAAGTTTTTCAATGAAGTCTAACTCGTGAGTTTCTATATCATGCCCAAGTTGTTTACAAATGTTAAAAACATTTAATTCTAGTGTCATGTTCCCAAATAAAAGTTTTAAAACACCATTTCTACAATCAATTAATGCATTAGATGTGGCAAGTAATGGATGACAAAACATAATGATACAATCCTATGCAACCTGCAGTTATACGGGGTCGTACTAATAGTAAATAGAAAGGAACGGTTGTCGTACCCACAAAGTTAAGTTTTTTTTTTTTTAAATTTTTGAATTAAGTTCTGCGACTATAGTAGCTTAAATTTATATAAGCACTAAAAATTGCAAGAGCGAGAAAATATAAATAAAATTATAAAAGGCAACTAAATTGATAAACAAAATAAAATTTAACAAATTAAGCTAATTAAAGAGAGTTTATGCAAAAATTGATATGAAAATGGTCATAGGATTTCACCTTCATCTAACCCATACCATGTCTCTCCTAATTTCGGAATTTGCTAAGTTTTCATTTTCAATACACTAATCATAGGTTTTAAGTAACCTTGTTCCTTCTCCCGAGTATCGAACTAGGTTTACGTTCAGTTAAACCAGCTAGTATCCCTATCTGATTGAATTAACTTTATGCTCTTTAAATCCAACCTGTTATTAATTATTAGAAAATAATTCACCTCCTGATTTATTAAGTCCTAAGTATTAACATGATTATCTAGTTATTGATATTCTCCCGAACTCTTACTATAATAGTTTGAGTTTTTCAAATCCTATGAATAATTTAGACTATCCCTAGTTCTAGTTTATTCATGTTTAATCTAATAATTCATTTTACAATAAATCACTAGCAATAAGTGCAAGAAAAATTCAAGTGATTAAAAATTAATAACAATAACAAATTCCTTCATTAGTCAAAACGTGGTGAAATTAAGCTATATCAAAATCTTATAACATGAAAATTTAGTCAACATATCAACAATCAAACACAAGTTCACAATGAAATTAATTATCTATATAATCATCTAACAATAAAAATAAAATGAATTCCAAAATAAAGATAAGAGTTTGAGAAGACAAAACTAGTGATAAGTGCTTCTAAAATCAATCTTTAAGTCTTCTTTCAAAGGCCTTCAAGCTTGATTCTTCCCCTTCTCTCTCTACTATTTCCTCTTTTTTCTTCTCTTTCTCTTTCTCTCTCTCTCTCTCTCTCTCCCTCTTTCTTCTATTCTTAGATGTTTCATTGTATATGGTGACTGATATTTAAAAAATAAGGAAACATAGGATCAATTAAATCTAGCCATGAAATGCTGATCCAAGGGCTAAAATACGATTGCAATTCAATTAGTTGTAGCGCGGGCGCGCTCACAGAGTATCGGCGCGCCATATACCAATTCAGCATAAATTTCAATTGAATTCCTTAGTTTATTTTCAATTAAGTCCCTTAGTATTTAAATATTACATTTTAGTCTCTTAAATTTTCGTTTATTTCATTTAAGTCCTTACTTTTCTTATACTTTCATCTCAATTTTTTATGACTTGTTCTCTTTGTCTTGTTTTTATGTCACTTATCACCTTAACTATGATTTTCTTCATTTCTACACAAAAACAACAAATTTCATCAAAACAATACCATTTGAGAATTTACGCATGTATTTAAATTTAAAAATAAAGGATAAGTAAGTAAACTATTCATTTATCAAATACTCCCAAACTTGAACACTTGTTTGTGCTCAAGAAAATAAAAACAAGAGGAAGAAGCATCAACCAATGCAAAGGAAAAATCATTATTTTGAGTAAGTAATTCATTTTTAAGAATAAGCCTCATAAATCAAAAGTCAAGCAATTTAAGGAGAATCTCAATCTGTTGACGTCTAATGTAAGATTTTAACATGGAAACCAAATATTACTTTATTCTGGATCCCTCATACAAGCGAATGAGTAGCCTAAATTATTCAACTATTTTTGGCTTGTATTAGTTTATGAAAGCAAATGAACTAATATAGGCTTCTAAATGGACTCTAAAAAGTAGATCAACAAACCGCTTTGCATAAAAAGAAACATGTCAATACAAGATCATAAGGGATTAGATTATGTGTGTAATAATGGGCCAAGGTTTGGTCAATTTAGACATCTCAACATGTTAATCATTCTAAAGACAAGCTTAACCTCTAAAATTTTTAAATTCAAGCATTCTCACTCTTCAACTTTTAACTGCCTCTAATGCAACCCCAACTTATTTATTTGCACAAATTTTTTCCTTTTTTTTTAGCCTCACTCTACCTTTTATGCGAGCTCTCCATGATTACTTAGGCATGAGGCCCAGTTACTTGATAAAGGCTTAGCTTGTATTTTAATCTACTTTGCCTCACTCTACCTTTTTACGTGAGCTTTTCATGCTTGTCTAGGCTTAAGGCCCAATTACTCAATAAGAGCTTGGTCTAAATTTTCACACTCCACCTATCTCCTTTAATCAAAACAGCAATAGAATGATCAAATGCTTTAGGTGCTGAGCCAAGGGTTATTAAAATTGATTCAAAGGCAAAATGCTGAGTGGGTGACAAGAAGTAGGCAACAAAAATCAGCTCAAAAGGAGTGAATTGGGAATTAATTACCTTGGAAGGGTTTAAGTATGCTCAACTGATTAAAGGATGGCCTAACTTATAACTTAAATGATGCATTTCCTAAATTTTTACTTCAAGTGCTAATCAAAAAGTTTTTGGTATCCAAAGAAATCTAGCTAGTTTACTTTACTCATATAAACTTTTTCTAAGTAAGAAAATAGTTGAATAGATCAAAGGGAAGGAATCTATAAACATAATGAATTTAGCAACTGGTCAATCACTTAGGTTTTCTTAAAAAAAAAAATTCCTCTAAAAGCTACTTACTCTCAATTGAATTCATATTACTAGCTTTTCATTTTAAACAAGAACCTGCTCAAAACACGAGAGATTCAATTCAAGAACATGAAATAAAACAAAACAACTAACAAAGTATAAAAGTAAGAAAATAAAACGAAACAAAAAAATGACTAAACTAACATGTATAAAAGTGAAAAACAAAAATAAATTTATGAAATTTTGTGCGTGGTGTGCAAAGTGAAGCTAAGCATGATCAAAATGACCAACAATCGATCAATCAAATCATCATCATCATAATGTTTCACAAAAAAATCCCCTACATTTAAAATAATTGTCCACAAGGTTAAGTACATAAAGCACAAGAAAAAGAAATATGTACCTAGGAGGCAAGATGCCAAATCTTGCCTCAGTGTTAAGTGCCATCATTGTTGCCTTCATGTGGAGGGTACAGAACATGTAGTCATCAAAATTGCTCGGGTGGTTGCCAAAATAGAGGAAGTTCTAGATTTTGATGCATGATCTGCAAGTAAGCTCCAAGTATGCTGTAGAAGTCCGTATATAATTGATTCATCATTATTTGTTCTTCCCGTATCTCATGGATTTCTTGCCCACGTTGGATAACTTGTTATTGCAACCTATCTAAAGTATATTGATTGGAACTCTCTTATATTGATAATGATCCTAATTGATGATCATGTTATTGAGGCGGAGGTGCTTATGGTGGGTAGTAAGTGTTGATGGCCCATTTTCTTCTTTCTTTCAACGTTGTGGTGTATCGATCTAATATATGCCCAAATGGATTGTTTTTCTTAATACGACCTATTGTTGATGGCAGCGGTGGTGGTAAATTAATGTTGACAATGAATCCCAGTTTTACTTCTATCAATCTGCCCTCGGCGAAACTTTATACTTTGAGATTGACAAAGTACCAATTGTAGGGTCCATAAACAAAATTGGCTTTGAAAGATCAATTCTCACGCCCGCTATCTAGTAAAGGGTAGTGATAGGGCATGGATGAGTATAACTGCCTGTAGTTGTTGATTGAATGGTACAAATAAAGTTGTCCTGAATGACCTTCCCCATATCAATTTTCCTTTCAATACAAATCCAGCACAATAAGGCTACTTTTTCTGTTATGACGTCGTGTGGGTGCAACGTGGATATGAAATTAGAGTAAATGAACTTGTTCCATGCCTTTGTGTAACTATTGAGTCTATTCTTAGGTAAGGTAACAACAATTGAATCTTTGCGTTGACTGGATACCCATGTTGTACCGAGCACACATAGCCTTTTAATAAGATCAACATAATCCTACTTATGATTCATGTAAAGGCTAAACTCATCTTCATCTTCATCAAAAGAGGTGAGGTCGTAATGTTTATTTATTGTCTCAGATGATTATGAGACCTTTTTCCCTCAAACAAAAGCTATGCCATCTTTACTTGAGAATGCGGCATTAGCAAAGAATTCCCGGACCAATGGCACCACCGCATGGTTCGGGATACTAGTAAGTGTGTGCCAATTTCTATTCATAATGAATTTTAAAATCAAACCATCTCTTGGATGTGGTTGAAGCTCTTTCTTAGGTATTAATGTTTTGTCATCAAGGACAAATTACTTGTATTTCTTTTCTGCTTCACGTGAAATAAATCTCTTTTTGTCGAAGGGTTGTATTTTTTTTCTCTTCTTTGGTGCCATGCTTGCTACAAATTCTTTTTTAAGTTAATCCTTGCTACCAAGTAATGAGTACTATAATTCACAAGTTCAACCCACCTCAAGTAACCTTATCACCAAATTCAAGCAATTTTTCACAAGTCACCTCACAATTTCAATTGAATCACCTCCCACAAATCGCCTCACAATTCCCCTAAACACCTTTCTAACTTCAATTCACCATTTAAAAGCGCTTCCCTAAGTGTTTCCCAATACCTAAACTAAACATTTTGCATAAAAAGCCCAATTAGAGATTTCATCAAACACACGGTGGGTATATCAATTTTATTCAAGCAAACTGAAACCCATTCTATTCTAACTTCAATTCTCACCACTTGCCCCTCATATATGTTTCCCATGCTTAAACTAAACTTCTCTAAAAAGTTTCCTTTTGATGCATTTCACAAACACTTAGTGTGCACAATTCCCACACTACCCATTCAATACTACAATCAATTTCTCCAACTCTATTCACATTTTAATCAATGCTTACAAATTCTATCATTAATTTTCACACGCCAATTCACCAAATATTTGTAAGAAAAACAACACCCAACTCCAAATTCTATCAACAATCCCAAAATACCCAAATTGGTTATTTTTACCAAATTAATAATTTGGAGTGGTTTTAAAAACTTACTTGCAATGGAAGAGTAAAGGCTTGCTTGGATTTGATGTGATTGTCTTAAATTGTTGTTTCTTGAAGTTGATTGGAATGAATTATGTTGGCTGTGGGTTTTGTGTTCGTTGGGTTAAAAGTTGAAAAATTACGAAATTATTGAAGCACACGTGTTTTGGAAGTGTGTTTGGGTTGATTTGGAAGCGTTTGGGGAGTAAATTTTTGGGTTAGATTTATGAATAGAAGGTTTGTGTTTGAAAGAAAAGAAAGAGATGAAAGTACATGGTGTTTTTAAGTGCCAAAGACAGAACGCCATGGTGTGGGTGTGAGCACATAAGCACACCTCGCGCGTATCGTGTGCGCTTACAAGGGCATAGGACTATGACTAATGTAGGGCACGGGCATGCCTTCACTACCCAAGAGTGCGGTCCCGAGCTCCATTTTACTTGGCTTGCATAAGGCATGCTACTGTGCCAAGTTTGGTGTGACCACGCCCTACGTTTTGTCTTTGGGTGCACTTGGCCCCATAGATACTACGCGAGTGTGCTCTTAATTCTGCCACTTGGATAACAACACTTAGCTGCGCTTTTTCTTCAATTCCTTAGCCAAAATTTTGATGCATGCTCCCAAAAATAATTTCACACCCATAATCACAAATGACATAAATTAAAAATAAAAAAAATAAAAGATAAAATAAAAGGAGAAAAGGATTAAAAATCTTAGATTGCCTCCCAAGTAGCGCTTGATTTAAAGTCGTTTGCTAGACTTGGCTGCGAGTTGATTAAGTGGGTTCCTTAAGTGCAATGTTTGAGATCTTCCATTCTTCGTTACCCAAATAATGCTTAAGTCTTTGTCCGTTGACTCGGAACAACCTCCCATCATTTCCTTGTAATTCAACAGTGCTAAATGGAAAGACTTTGTTGACTAAACATGGCCTGACCACCTTGATTTTAGCTTTCCCAAAAAAAGTTTCAATGTAGAATTGAATAAAAGCACTTGCTCACCCTCCTTGAATTCTCGTCTTAAGAGTCGATTGTCATGTCATCTCTTTCGTTTTCTCTTTGTATATCTAGGCATTCCTAAAAGCATCATTCCGGAACTCTTCCATCTCATTCAATTGAAGTAATCTTTTCTCTCTCGACGCCTTTATGTCAAAATTCAATGATTTCACAGCTCAAAATGCTTTGTTTTCATGTTCAACTGGAAGGTGGCATGCTTTTCCAAGCATTAGCTTGTGCGATGATATTCTAATGGGAGTTTTAAACGTCATATGGTAAGTCTATAGTGCATCATCTAACTTCTTCGACCAATCTCACCATGAATTATTCATCGTCTTCTTAAGGATCTTCTTTAATTCTTTGTTTGAGAACTCTGCTTGACCACTTGTTTGAGGATGATCAGGTATAGCAATCTGATGCTTGATGCCGTATTTCCCTAATTGAGCTTCAAATTGATGCTTACAAAAAAGATTTTCCACCATTGCTAATAATTGCCCATGATGATCTAAAACAAGTGAAAGTGTACTTGCACAAGAAACTAGTAACTACCTTCGCATCATTTGTGTGACAAGCTACATCTTCAACCCACTTAGAAACATAATCCATAGCTAACAAAATGTAGTAATTAGAGAATGATGATGGAAATAGTCCCATGAAACCTATCCCCCAAACATCAAACAACTCCACCTTTAAAATGTTCTTCAAAGGCATTTCATTTCTTCGAGAAATATTTTCGGTCCTTTGACATTGATCACAACTGGCAACAAATGCATAGGCATCCTTGAATAGTGTTGGCCAAAAGAATCTTGATTGAAATACCTTGGTGGCTGTCTTTGTTGCACCACAATGTCCCCCATACTCCAATGAATGAAAATGCTTCAAGATGCTGAACACTTCATCTTCTAGAACACATCTTCTAATAACTTGATCTGGACTTTTCTTGAATAACAGTGGATCCTCCTATGAGAATGATTTCACATTATGTTAGAATTTCTTTTTTTGATGAAATGAAAGATCCGATAGTAGTACTCCACATGCCAAATAATTAACATAATCTGCATACCAAGAAAATTTAGATTCCATTGAAAACAACTACTTATCTAAAAATGTTTCAAGTACTTGTGAATTTTCAGTTCTCTCCTTCATTTCTAACCTTGAAATGTGATCTACAGTTAAAATTTTTCATTACCAGTCTTGTCCCTTATCTTAATGTCAAACTCTTAAAGCAATAAAATCCACCAAATAAGCATTAGTTTTGCATCTTTCCTTGCAAACAAATGGTGGATGGTGGCATAGTCTGTGAGCACAACTACCTTGAATCCAATGATGTATGAACTAAACTTATTAAAGGCAAAGACTACCGCAAGCATTTTTTTTCTATTGTTGTGTAATTTTGTTGAGCTCTATCAAGAGTTCGGCTTACGTAATATATGGCTCAAAATGTCTTTTCTCGCCTTTGTCCCAATACCGCTTCAAAAGCATAGTTGCTAGGATCACACATAATCTCCAAAGGTTGACTCTAATCTGGAACTACCATTATTGGAGCCGCTATCAACTTCTTCTAGATAAGCTTGAATGCTTGCAAAAAATCATCATTAAAGTCAAACACCACGTCTTTTTTAAGTAAATTACATAAAGGTTTTACAATTTTAAAAAAATCCTTAATGAATCTTCTGTAAAAACTCGTGTGTCCAAGAAAATTCCGTATGCCTTTGACATTCTTAGGTGGTAGGAACTTTTCAATTGCTACGATGTTGGCACGGTCAACCTCAATTCCCCTTGACGAAATCCCGTGTCTGATAATAATTGCTTCTTGCACTATAAAGTGACACTTCTTCCAATTAAGTACTAAATTTGTTTCTTCACACCTACGCAACACTAGAGAAAGATTGCGAAGGCATTTATCAAATGATGAAACAAACACAGAAAAATCATCCATAAATATCTCTATTATCTCCTCTACCATATCCACAATATTGCCATCTTACACCTTTAAAAAGTGACAGGGGCATTATATAAACCGAATGGCATTCTTCAAAAAGCAAAAGTACTATATGGGCATGTAAAAGTACTATACCCATCATGAAAGCAATAATATTGATACCTTGCTAATCTATCCAACATTTGATCAATGAATGGAAGCGGGAAGTGGTCTTTCCTTATTGCCTTACTGAGTTTCCAATAATCAATGCACACTCGCTAACTAATCACTATTCTTGTAGAAATTAATTCATTGTTATCATTTTTCACAATTGTCATCCCTTCTTTATAGGCATAACTTGAACTAGACTAACCCAAGAGCTATTTGAAATAGCATAAATGATCCAAATATTCAACCACTTCAAAACTTCAGCACGCACTACTTCCTTCGTTGCTAGATTAAGTCTACATTGATGCTTAATGTTTAGTTTGTAGTTTTCCTCCATTAGAATTTTATGCATGCAAATGGTCAAATTAATACCTTTAATATTCGCAATGGACAACCCCAAAGTGGACTTATGCTTGCTCAACACTTCAAGCAATTTCATCTCTTCATCTTGGTTCAACAATGCAAAATAATTACCGAAAATGTAGAATTCTCTCCCAAAAATGCATATCTAAGGTGTTTTGGCAATTCCTTAAGCACCAGCTCATTATGAGGAATCTCAGTAGCTTTCTTAGATCCAACCTCTTTATTTTTCAATTTACTTTCAACACAATTGTCACAACCAACCTCATTAACTGGTAAAGCTTCCAATGCACAAACTTCATCAAACAAATCTCCATAATTATCACAATCATCAAAATGAAGGTCATGCAACACTCCCTTTTTAGATAAAGAGTTCACAATGCACTTTTCCAATGGATCTTTAGGCATCATATCAGAAAGCATGTCTCTAACACACTTTAAAATCAAATAAACTTTGTTGTAAGAAAGTACCTCATCCGAGAATTTCAAAGTGTTGTAAATGTTAAATTTTTACCTCTACGTCATTAACTCATAAAGTGAGCTTCCCATTATGTATGTCAATCAAAGTGTTAACAGTAGTTAAGAATGTTCTTCCAAGTATGATAGGAACCTCACAATCCTCTTATATATCCAAAACCACGAAGTCAACTAGAAAGATAAACTTATCCACCTTTATTAGTACATTTTCAATAATTTCTTATGGATAAGTGAGAGAGCGGTCAGCTATTGGCAACGAGATAATCGTCGATTTAACTTCTCTCAAACCAAACTTTCAGAAAACTAAGTGTGGCATTAAGTTGATGCTTGCACCTAAATCATACCATGCCTTCTCAAAGTTTAATTTCCCAATTGTGCATGGTGAAATTACCGGATCCTTCTCCTTTTTGGCAACTTCCTTTAAAGAATTAAACTATACTCTTCTATCAACTTAACAGTCTCAAATTCTTCCAAACGCCTCTTCTTTGACATCATTTCTTTCATAAACTTCGCATAATTAGGCATTTGTTCTAATACATCCGCAAATAAAATGTTAATATGAAGCTTTTTGAAAATTTCAAGGAATGTGAAGAATTGAGCATTAAACTTCTTCTTTTGGAATCTTTGAGGGAAAGGTAATGGTGGTAAAATTATAAGAGGGTTGTCTAGAAATGAAATCCTATGTGACTTAGACTTTTCCTTTGGTGCTTCATTTTTCAGCTTCCTCCTCATTTGCTTCACTCCTCTGCATCTTATCTTCTTTTACTTTATTCTCCCTAGGTTTAGGTGGCTTCAACTCCTTGCCACTTCGAGGAGTGATTGCCTTGCATTGATCTTTAGGATTTTGCTCTATGTTGCTGGGAAACTCCTCGAATAATTGTCCTTTAATTGAATCAGCAAACTGGCTAATTTGAGTTTCTAGCGACTTCATTGTGGCACTTATGTTTGTCCAATGAGTCTCAATGCTAGCAAGTTGACCTTCATCCTTGTTGAGCCGGTTTCTTATGTCTATAATAAAAGCTCCCAAGAAATCTTCTAAGAATGGTTGCTTTTTCATCTTCGGTTGTTGAAAACCTAATAGGAGATGTGGTTGCAAACCATTCCTTTGATTTTCATAGGAAAAATTCTCATAATTGGGGAATCTAGAATAATAGTGAGTTAGTAAATTGTTACTTGGCCGGAAGTTATAGTTCTGATTATTGGCGAATTGACATTACTCCTTCTTCAAGCCTTCATCAGCATATAAAGAATTTGCAACCATTACTTTCTCTTAGCAAGAAAAGGCCACCCTTGTAGTAAGGTTTTTAATTTAGTTAGACAAAACTACTACTTGGGTTGAAAGTGCTGTCATTTGATCAACTTCATGAACGCCCATAGCTCTCTTCATAATTGACCTCTCACTCGATCATTGGTAATAATTGCAGGCCATTTCTTTAAGCAAAGTATAGGCTTCTTCAGCAATTTTGGACAACAAAGTACTACCAGCTACTGCATCTACGATTGTTCTAGTTTGCCCATTCAATCTATTCTAGAATAGTTTTATTTGAAACAAATTTTGGTACCTATGCTAAAGACATTTTCAAATTAAGTTCTTAAATCGCTCCTAAAACTCATACAATGGTTCAAAGTCAAGCTGTCTGAATTGTGCAATTTTGTCTATCAACTATGAAGTCTTTAATGGTGGAAAGAATTTTGTAAGGAACTTTTGAGCCAATTCATCCAAAGTAGTGATACTTCCTGGTTGTAAGGATTGCAACTAACCTCTTAACTTGTCTCTTAATGAAAATGAAAACAAAAACATGAGACAATTTTGAGCCAAACGTTTTGATCTACTCCATTCATTTTTACTGTGTCATACACTTCCAAAAACATGGCCAAGTGGATATTAAGATCTTCGTGAGACAAACCACCATACTAATTTTACTGAATCATGTTAATCAAAGCCGGTTTGAGCTCAAAATTATCAGCGTTGATGGCTTGCCGATGAATTCCCGAGTAATTATCATTAACCATAGGTCGAAAATAATCTCGAAGTGCTCTTGGTTGTTGGGGTTGTGGTAGTGGCTATTGATTTCCTTCATCTGCCATGTTTCTTGATCTATTCCTTCTTCTCTTTTTAATCAGTGAAAAGTCCATTCAATCTCCAAATCAAAAGCAACAAGTTCAAGTTTCTCTTTGTTCACATACAATTGCAAAACTTCAAATGGAACAAAACTTAAATGAAGCAAAAATAAAAACTTGAATTAAAATTAAACTACGCAATCGCAATATTACTAAAACTCAAAAATTGTTAGTCCCCGGCAATGGTGCAAAAAACTTGATACAATATCATGCAACCCTCAAGTATACGGGATCGTTCAAGAAGTAAAAAGGAAAGGTTGTTATGCCCATGAGGACTAAGTTTTTTTTTTTTTTTTTGAATTTTTGAATTAAGTACTGCAACTATGGCAATTTAACTTTGTCTAGGCACTAAAAATTGTAAGAGCAAGAAAATATAAATAAAATTATAAAAGGGCAACTAAATTGATTACAAACTAAAAGTTAACAAATTGAGCTAATTAAAGAGAGTTTGTGCAAAAATTGATATGAAAATAATCATAAGATTTTGACTTCACCTAACCTATACCATATCTCTCCTAATTTCGAAATTTGCTAAGTTTTCATTTTTAATACACTAATCATATGTTCTAAATAACCTTGTTCCCTCTCCCCAGTACCAAACTAGGCTTACATTTAGCTAAACTAGCCGATATCCCTATGTCACTAAATCAGCTTTACACTCTTTAAATTCAACCTGTTATTAATTCTTAGAAATAAATTCACCTTCTGGTTCACTAAGTCCCAAGTATTAACATGATTATCTAGTCATTAATATTCTTCGGAACTCTCAATATACTAGACTAAGTTTTTCAAATCCCATGAAAAATTTAGATTATTCTTAGTCCCAATTCATTCATGTTTAATCCAATAATTTATTTTATATAAATGATTAGCATTAAGTGCAAGAAAGACCCAAGTGATTAAAAATTAATAACAATAACAAATTTCTTTATTAGTCAAAACATGGTAGAATGAGACTACATCAAAATCCTAGAATATAAAAATTTAGCCTAACATATCAATAATCAAATACAAGTTCACAATGAAATTCATTATCCATACAATCATCTAACACTAAAAATAAAATGCATTCCAAGATAAAATAAGAGTTTGAGAAAACAAAACTAGTGATGGAGGGTTTCCAAAATCAATCTTCAAGTTTTCTTTCAAAGGCCTTTGATCATGATTCTTCCACTTTTCTCTCTACAATTTCCTCTTTTCTCTCTCTCTCTCTTTCTTTTTTATTCTTGGATGCCTTCTTTCATATGGTAGCTAATGTCTAAAGAATAAGGAAACCTAGGACCAGCCCAATCTAACCATAAAAAGCTGATCCAAGGGCTGAAATTTGATTCCAATTTGGTCTTTCGCAGTGTGGCCGCATTGACATAGCACAGGCGTGCCAAGTGTAGTGTGGCTGTGCCTCACATCCTGCTTTTGGACACTTAAGAATAGGTACTAGCGTGCTATACACCAAATCAACATAGTTTCAATTAAGTCCTTGAGTCTTCAAATATTATGTTTTAGTCCCTTGAATCTTTGTGTCTTGTCTTTAAGTCCTTGATTTCCTTGCATTTTGGTCCTAATTTTGATGACTTGTTTTCTTTGTCCCGTTTTTGTGCCACTTATCACCTTAATGCGATTTTCATCATTTCTGTAGAAAAGCAACAAATTTCATCAAAATAACATTATCGCTTAAGGATTTACACATATATTTAAGTTTGAAAATAAAGGATAAGTGAATAAATTACTTATCAAATGATAAGAATTTGCATGTTTGAGTTAAAGAAAGGTTGTATCTCCAAAACGATAAAATTAAATAGAAAGTAAAATTTATCTATTTGGACCAACACATCCTTAACTATTCCTTGTGGTATTTTCACAAAACGATCAGCAAGTTGAATTGTTATTGAGATAGGTTTAAGCTCACTTAACCTAATTGCTAATACATAGAATAAGGTTAAAGATTAATACTTGCACTAAGATCAAGTAATGCATGTCCTATCCTAAAGTTTCCAATCACGTAAGAAATTGTTGGCAACCAGGATCTTTATATTTTGGTGGAGTGTTTTGTTGAATGATCAAACTAACATTCTCTGTCAAAAAAGTTGTGTTTTGTACATTAAGCTTCCTTTTAACTATGAACAAAATTTTCAAAAATTTAGCATAGGAAGGGACTTGCTTAATTACAGCTGACAAAGGAATGTTGATTTTGACTAGCTTGAAAAGTTCAAAAATTTTAAAATTCTGATTAAGCTTTTGGATTGGTTGAAGTTTTTGAGGAAAAAGGGCAGAAATAGAGCATTTTTCAAGATCACATAACTTAGGCTTATCATTCTTTTATCGCCAATTCATTTTGATAGTTCATTCGAATCATTTGCCTTTCAAGGAGTGGTTTTATCAATCACTTTACCACTTTGCAGAGTTGTGATAGAATTGGCATTCTTAGATTCTGTGCCACTTGAATTTGAATCACCTACATTAAATTGACATGCCGAATTTGGTTGTGGTTGTGGTTGTGTAGGAAATTTACCTTTCTCTTGAATACTCAAAGATGAAGTTATTTTTGAATGTGTATTCTTAATGTCATTAATGGTTTGTGATGTTTCATTATTTATGCTTTTTGACCTTGTATGAATGCTTGCAATGTTTCCTTAAGGGTTTTTAAATGTGATGAATGACATGGTGGGAAATTTGTAGGTCTTTAGGGAGGTGGATGGACACTATGTTCATTTTTTCAACTAAAATTTGGATGATTTCTACACCTAGGTTTGTTTGTTTTAGAATAAGGAAAATGAGATGGGAAAGGCCTTTTAAAAGTATTCATAAAATTTGCTTAGTCATGAAACATTTCTTTAAAAATTGGAATATGCGGGCAATCTTAATTGCAATATCCCATGACTTTATAAATTCCACATACTTTATTATTACGCACAGATTTGACTTCTTTCACTTTCCTTAATTCTATGGATTCAATCTTTCTAGTCAAATTAGCAACTCTAACACTTATATCATTTTCTTGACTCAAGTTATATTTGTCTTCACTAGAACTAGCAAGATTAGATCTAACTGAATTTTCTGAAGAGTTAGTGGTTTGCGAAGATTGAGAGTTTTCAACTAACTGATCTAAATACTCTAAATCTTCTTTAGGATCTTTATCTAAAAATTCGCCATTACTCATTATTTCAACAAATTATTTTGTCTCTGGTGTTAACCCTTCATAGAAGAAGTTTATTGTTCACTATTTTTAAACTACAGAAACTCTCAAATGGTAAAAAGGCTATAAGTTATCGGTAGGTATTTGCTGTCAAGTAACACCTAGATGGTACCATATAGAGATTAAAAGCTCAATTGGTAGCTAAAAGTTTTACTCAAACATATAGAGTAGATTATTTTGAAATATTTTCTCCAGTTATTATATCTTTAATTGTTTTTCATGATTGACCATTTTTTCAACTTGATGTTAAAAATGCTTTTCTATATAGAGATTTGCAAGAGGAGGTTTATATGGAGCAACCTCCAGAGTTTATTGCTCAAGGAGAATCTAACTTGGTATATCAATTGAGAAAAACTATATATATAGTCTTAAGCAATCTCCAAGGGCATGGTTTTAAAAACTTAGTTGCGTGTTGACATCTCTCAATTTCAAAAGATGTCAATCTGATCATTTAGTCTTCATTTAACATACTTTGTAAAGAATAGTTGTTCTTGTCTTATATGTAAATGATATTATCATTTTTGGGAGTGATTTGATTGAGGTAGTGAAGAATCAACTAAAGAAATATTTCCAAACTAAAGATTTGGGTCAACTCGATATTTCTTAAGCATTGAAGTAGCACAAGGAAAGGAATGTTTGGTGTTGTCTCAAAGGAAACAGGGATATTAAGATCTAAACTAGCTAATACTCCTATGGAACCAAATGTATAGCTTGATGGTGAAAATAGTTCAAAGTTTAAGGACAAAAAGAGGTACAGAAGTCTTGTAGAAAAATTGATTTATTTGACTGTAACAAAACCTGATATCACTTTTGCAATTTGTGTTGTGAGTCAATACATACAAGAACCAAAAAAGATTCATTAGGAAGTAGTCTATAGATTTCTTAGGTATCTCAAGTGGACTATCAGAATGAGAATTCTTTACAAAAAATTTAGCACGTTAGATATTGTATGCTTCTTTGATGCAAATTGGGTAGGATCTAAAACTGATAGACGATCTATAAGTGGTTATTGTACCTTTCTTGGTGGCAACCTAGTGACTTGGAGGAGTGAAAAGCAAAATATTGTAGCTAGGCCTAGCACTGAAGCATAATAGCGGGCTATGGCTTATATAGCTTATGAATTAATGTGGATTAAAAATCTTTTTATAGAGTTTGGGGTTGAGGTGAAGAGTCCGGCTACAATGTATTACGATAATCGGGCGCCTACTTATATAGCCAATAACCCAATTTTTCACGAGAGAACTAAACATATAGAAATAAATTGTCATTTTATTAGAGAGATTATTACTTTAAGAGAGGTCATTACTCCATATATCAAGTCAAAAAATCAAATTAGAAACATCTTTACTGAAGCTATAGACAAAAAATTATTTGTGTATCTTTGTTTCAAGTTAGGCATCACTAATATCTATGCTCCAGCTTAAGAGGGAGTATTAGAATTAAAATTAGACTTGTTTAGTTTTACTAGGTTTAGTGTTATTAAGTGCAGTTCTAGTTCAAGTATTATTAGTTTTTTACTTAATTTGTTAAGGATTCCTAAGTTTACTAGATTCCTAATTTATGTCGTTTTATTATTTTAGCCTATATAAAGGCATGTTTATATACTTAGTTTATAATTTAAGAGAGTTTAATATAATTTTAGTTTCTTCAACATAATGGAAAAGTTAACAATGAAGTATAAAACAAAAGATCAAAGAACAAAATTATACAACCATCAAAAGTTTATCTCCAACCCTAATTATGAAATTAGAAATACATTATGTAAAGAAATATGAAGAAGAAAAAATGAAAGTTTTACTAATATTTGAGAAAATACAAGACACCCTCAAGCTTTCAACATCAAGGTTTATATAGGCAAGATGAAGGAGAATTCACATGTGTGAATACATGCTAGTGGCAAGTTTCATCATACCACTATCTTTTACTTTGATATGCACTTTTGACTATCTTCTACTTCACAATATACAAATGTTTTTGTTTCAAACTTATGGCCCCATGAATAAGCTTTCTAATTGGTTTATAAATCATAGCATTTGGACCTGTGTAGTAGGAGTTATGCTTAAAATACTAATGCGTATTCAAACTAAAATGTTAACAGCCATTGTCAAGAGTGGCAATTATTTTAGACCACCTAGATGCATAAATTAGAACTTATGCATAAATGAACTATCTCTCTTATGGTTCATTAGCTTCAAGAAGTAAAAAAATTGGTGCATTGTGGAGAAAGTTATCACCAAAATACAGAAGGATGTTCACAGGTCTAAGTTGCAAATGGTAGGACAGTGTTTTAGTGTATTGCTTCAAACATTTGGTGATAAACCACTCCGAATTTGGAAATGACCTCTGAACATGAATGTGCAAAATTGAGTCAACTTCCATTTGAAATAAAAATCATTGTATTTGGAGATAGATAGAAAAAGATATGATCATTAGATTAATTAGTGCTTAAGTGAAAAATATGAGGTGGACCATTTTGGTCTTTTCTAATTGTAACTTGTTCTTTCTTGCACTTGTAAATAAAATACACTACGTTAATATTTCAATGTAAGTATTATATATATACCAACTTACATAATTATACATATTTACATATAATTGAGCTTTAGATCATAAAAACATTCAGATTAAAGTTGTGGCAATAACATTCACAATTTTTGCACAAATGGGGACTTTCAATTAAATAGTAATGCAATAGTGTCTTCTAAAATATAAGTGAACGATATATTTTTAGACACTTATCAACTATATAATGCCTCCAAAGGAGCCATTTCAAGACTAGTCTAGCAGCTATTGTTGTAAGAAAATTCGATTAAAGGCAAATACTCACCTCAAGAGTCTTAAAAATCTAAAGCACAAGACCTAAGCATATCTTCTAATATTTGGATAATCCTCTTGGATTGACCATCTGTCTAAGGATGAAAGGCTGTACTAAAATTCAACTGAGTGCCTATAGCGTTTTGTAAACTCCTCCAAAACTGCGATGTAAACCTTATATCTCTATTGGATATAGTTGATAAATGGCACCTCGTGCAATCACACTATCTCGTGGACATACAATTTACTCAAGGTTTCTAGAGAATTAGAAGATTTGACAAGTATAAAGTGAACAGCTTTTGTTAACCAGTCCACAATTGCACATACACTTTCATGATTCTTTTTGATCTTAGGTAGCCCTCTTACAAAATGTACAGTTATATATTTCCATTTCTACTCAACCATCTTAAAAGATTGGAGTAATCCTATTGGTTTTTAATGTTCTGCTTTCATTTGTTGGCATATCAAACACCTAGCCACAAATTCTTCCACATCTCTCTTAATTCCATTGCACCATAAATGTTTGCCCAGATTTTGGTACATTTTTATACCAATAGGATATATGATAAATTTGGATTTATGAGCCTCACTAAGCACATCCTTTTTAAAAGACTCATCTGATAGTACAAAAACTCTTTCAGCAAACCTTATACTACCGCATGAATCTATAAACCAACCCTTTATTGCCTCACCATTCTCTAACTTGACTTGTATTAGCTAAGCTTCATGATCACTTTATTGAGTAGTAATTATCTTCCGAAGGATGGTAGGTTGGGTTACTAGGTTAAGTAAGAAAGGTTAACTTTCTATTTCATTAACCCTCAAATCAAACCCTCTAAATTATTACACATCTTTTACCTACAACATAAAAATTTTGCCAACATGCCCTGTGACTTCCTACTCAAAGCATCTTCTACCATATTATCCTTACCTAGATGATAATGCAAGGTGAAGTCATAATCTTCTAAGTACTCTATCCACCTGATTTGCCTTAAACTAAGTTTTTCTTAAGTAAAAAGATGTAGACTTTTATAATTTGAAAATACTTCAAATCTCTCACCATACAAATAATGTCTTTATATCTTCAATGGAAATATAAAAGGCAACAAGTTCTAAGTCATGTATAGGATAGTTATGCTCAAGGGCTTTTAGTTGGCATGAACTTTACGCCACCACTCTTCCTAACTGTGTTTAAACACAACCAAGACCTACACGTGAAGCATTACAACAAACTGTATATCCTACACCACACTCAAGAATAGTTAAAAAGGAGGTTGAGGTCAAATGATTTTTCAACTTTATAAAAGCTTGCTTACATTCATCGTTCTGCTCAAATTTCAACAATTTTCTAGTCAATTGAATTAAAGGTGCTGCTATTCAAGAGAATCTCTTGCAAATCTAAAATAATATCTTGCTAAACCATCTTAGGAATATCTTTATCTCTAACTCTCAGTTGGTGGTAGCCATATCAAAGATTAATCTTCCAGAAGGATCCAGAACCATACAGTTGATCAAACAAGTCATCAATTCTAAGCAAAGGATATTTGTTCTTTACTGTCACCTAGTTTAATTATCTGCAGTCCGCATAAAACATCGAACTCTTGTTTTTTTTTTTTAGCAAATAAAATTGGTGTTCCCTAAGAAGAAGTACTGCATCGGATGAACCCTTTATCTTATAACTCCTGCAACTAAATCTTTAACTATTGTAGCCCATCTAGTGCTATCCTATAAGGGGCTATTGAAATTGGTGCAATATTAGGATACCTCTCAATAGTAAAATCTACCTCTCTCTTAAGGATAATTTGGGTAAATCATAAAAAAATACATCTTGAAACTCATCAATTACTGGAACAGTTAAGGCTGTTGAACTACCAATATCATAACTCATCACACTCGCCATCCATCCTAAGTAATCTTTGTGTTCTTTATACATAATATAGGTACAATTATAATTATTCTGTATGCTTCCAAAGATATGAAATATTTCACCATTAGGAAGGTTAATAATTACTTTTTTTCTTTGACAATCTATAATAGCATTAAAAGATGACAACCAATCCATACCTAGTATCACATCATAATACACCATTTTCATTACAACTAATCCAAATGTGACTTTGCAACCACCTATATCAATTTCACAATTATGACACATTCTATCTAGATTTATTCCACCTTCAACAAGAATTTCAATTGACAACTCATGTTCTTAAGGTTCAGTCTCTAAACCCAAGGAAGATATAAGCTTTACTAAAATAAAAGAATGTGTAACACCAGAATCAAATAATATTCTAGCCCAAGTATTAAATAAAAGGAAAATACCTTTTACTACAATATGATCTGGTCAATCCACATCTTGAGTGATAGTATAAGCTTTACCCTAAACTTTAGGTCTTCCTCGCCTTTGTGATACTTGAGGTCGAAGGCGACTACTCATAATTTCTTTGTTGTGGCTGCTTACTCTATTGACTTTGTTGTGCTACTAACTGAGTATTCCTTTGATATAAACTAGTCATTTAACTTAGTCCTCATATCAAACGTGGACATTGGTTTTGATGATGGCTATGTTCTTCACATTCAAAACACACACCTAAAGGTTTATAAGACCTCTAGTTATCTTAGGTGCTTCCCTGACAGATTTGGTTGTTTGTTCTTGCGTTTGCCTTAGATGTGGACATGCATTTCGATGATGATCTTGTTGCCAACACTCAAACATGCACCTAGTACCTTACGAGAACTCTTGTTGTCATAAATAGGAAACTGACTTTTCATTTATCTCTTCTCTCCCTACTTAGGAAGCTTCTGGTTAGAACTTTTTTTATTTGATTACACTATTTACTTGATCTCTTCCTCATCTTGCTCTATCATTAAAGCTCGTTTAACCTTTTTTGAATAGTTATAAAGATTCAAAACTATAAGTTTATGTTGAACTATTGGCTTTAATCCTTTTACAAACTACTTAGTTCTATCTTTCTCCCTCGAAATCATTGAACTAACAAACCAACTTAATGCTTCAAGCCTTACCTTATATTGTGTCATTGACATATTTCCTTGAGTTAGATGAATAAATTCATCTAACATGACATCACAAAATACCTCAGGAAAATATTTACCTATAAAGGCTTTTTTGAAAACATCTCATTCTTCCTCCTACTTTATAATCTTAACAATATTCTACCAATGGTTTACTTACTCAACCAATTGAAATGTTACAAGTTTAACCCAAATCTCTTTGGGTGCTTACATAGCATCCAAAATTCGATTAATTTGTTCCACCCATTCCTCAACAATTAATAGGATAGATTTTTCGTTAAAAGTTTGAAGATTGAGTTTCTTAAATTCAATCAATGCTGACATATTCTAGCCTCCATTGCCATCACCATGGTTTTCTGAATTATTGGTGAACTCACAAAAAACTGTAACAAATTCTCTCATAGTTTGGCAGAATTCACTAAACTCTTCCCCTTTTTATGAAAAGGATACATCTATTTCTCTATTATTAAACATATTAAAGCAATATATTTTATGTCATAACATTCAAAGTTAAGCAACGTGAAATGAATAAATTTCAATAACATAGGTAAAACAAAAGTCGCTTATACATTGACTATATAAGTTTACAATTCTTTACAACAAAACCAACAAAGGGTACTTAAAAGATAACAAAACTTAGGTTACCATATATAAACATATGTAAAACCACTAGATACATATCAAGGGTTAGTCATCATCTAATTTGTCTTTCCTATGCCATCTCACCACCACTTCACATAAGTATTTTTAAGAACAACAGGCTTAAAGGATTCCTTCATTCAAACTAGAAAAGGATCTAGTATCACTGATTTCTTTTCACTAGTCTTATTCGTGCACTCTTCTCACCGCCTGCACTTTTCTCACTTGTTAAACTTTCTTTTAACTTCTTCATCCAATGCCTTTTAGTCCTATAAGTATTTAAAAATCTTTTATTACAGAATAAACATCGTGTCATAAATTTATTCTGATTCTTTCCCTTGCCATAAACTTTTAAACCCATTAATGCCTCATTCTTCACATTTGCAGGAGCACCTAGACTTGGATCAATATCCTCATAACGTAAAATAGTTCCTACCAATCTTTCTCTCATCCTATCAACATAAATCTTTTGCAAGTCCTTTACAAGAACACCACCTAAAGCATACTGTTCATTCTTATTCACACAAGTCCATCTGTTGTATTTGGTTCTCCCCATATTATAAGACTAAACAATATTAAAATTATAAATTTATATAGATAATAAAGTATGGGTAACAATAGGCTAAAATATCTTTAAAACTTCCTCACTATCAAAAGGAATGTCTACAGAATCTCAATCTAAAGCTCTGATACCAACTTTGTAACATCCATAATTTTAAGAAATTTTGGCAAAATTTTCTTTGTAATATGACATATGCCAAATGTAATCTTGTAAGTTTTAAAATTTTATTTTAAACACTCCTAATAAAATTCAACACTAATTGTTTTATTTCATTACTTAATAAAATATAACTAATTCTACTGTTTCTAAAATTCAGGTACAAACATAGAAAATACATCAAAACCATACATTATAAACTCCTACCCTTATAATTACATATAGTTTCAAAAGTAACAAAATCCTTGTCTTGGAGTATCCTTTATCTTTTGCTTACAAAATTTTTAACATTACCTAAACTTGAAAAGTAGGGATAAAATAATGCCTAGTAAGTATTTATATACAAAAGCAGTTTTAAAATTTACAATAAACAAATTTGAACATATAAAAGACTTCTTGATTTCCAACAATGAGTGTAGTAGATATCATGTAAAAAATCTCAACTTTAATTATTTATACAAACAACACAAAACACATTAATTCCATTATTTAAAAACAATTTTCATTAATTTCGTTCTTGCATACTTTATGAGTATTATTTCGAACGACTATCACCTCGAAACTAGCCATACATATTTTAGGGGCACTATTCTCAAGGATCGTGACCCCATAAAAAATGACCTTTAAGAGCATTATTTTCAAAAACTGTCACTCCAATAAAAACATACTTTAAGGACATTATTCTTAGGGACCATTGCTTCAAACACTGGTGCCACATTTCAATACCCTTGGCCATTATATTTTCATTTACTAATTCATTTCATGTCCATATTTATTTATCACAATAATTTTCACAAATATTCAAAACAAAGTATTTAATAAAAATCATTCATCCTTATTAACACAATATGTGTTAATATTCTCACCATATTTACAAAAATAGCATTTATACAAAAGCGTTATTGAACCCAATTTAGAAAACCACTAATTAATCATCACATAATATTATTTAACCTTCAAATCAAATAAATATCTAGTTATAAAAATAGGATTTAATTCTGAAATCCACAAAACACCAAATTCCATAAATATTAATTTAATCATAACTAACATAAAACATAAATTTTCATAAAAATACACCGTTTAATTATATTAAGATACCTTACTTTTCAGTTTTAAAATTAAAATCTACTAATTATATATAAATATCTATCTAATAAATGCATGACAATTCTATATCTCTATTGATTTCTCCTCTTTCTTCCAATTACCTCCTAATGTCAATTTAACAAATAATAATAAATAATGATCCAATAATAATAAATAATAATTCAAACTCAGTTATCTAAATATATATATATTTAAACATATATTTATATACTAACAGTTTAACTTTCTACGAATAAATTATGTAAAATAGCTTGCTAACAAAAATTTTATCTAAAAATAATAATGGCATTAGAAATCCTACCAAACCGAATTTTCTTTTCCTTCCTTTCATTCCTTTCATTCCTTTCCTTCCTTCTTCTCTTTTTATTTTTCTTCTTTCAGTTATTGACTTAGATTACTAAGTTTGGTTTAACACCTTATAATCAAAAGGGCAAAGATTACATTTATATATATGATTACCACTTCCTCCACCCATTCATTTTTCTTCTACCATTTGCTCTTCTTTCATTGTTCCAACACACATATAACTTTGATTAATCTTTCCTTATCTTGTGCCACATGTCCTCTTCTTCTCTTTCCTCTTTTCCTTTTCCAAACCGACCTAGGCAAAATGAAAGGAAGCATTGATGGATTTTTAAATTTCAGACAAACTCTTAACTCTACCCTTTTTCTCACTTTTTGGCCCATAGTAAAATCTCATTACTCAAAAATCCTTTTCTTATAAAAATATAAACAGATCCATCACTCATTAAATAATTCATCCCAAATAAATGTACTCTTCTTCTAAATTCTATGTATATATATATATATATATATATTCATCAACAATAAAATTCGAGTATTACAAGTACCAAGTTCTAAGTGTTGTTCTCCATTAGAGCATTAAACTCTCTCTGATTGCTTGTTTCCATCTTTCATCTCCAAAGGCAGTTTTAACATCTATTGGTGTCTTAACATGACATTGGTGTGTTGTAGTGCTCGTGTAGGCTTTGGGTGTAAAGATTCTTGCCTTAGCCTTTGTTATTATAGGATGTGTTGAGAGTGGAATTTATGCAGGTTCAGGTATATGTGGTTTCGTTTGTTGAAGAGGTGAGGTATTTATGTTGGTGTTTAGCTTAGGAGTAGTCTGGCTAGTGTTTAAAAGGTTGTTTTCAAGAGTTTTTTGGTGTTCTTCTGAAAAGTGAGTGTCTATAGCCGATCCTGTACTAGTTGAGTTCTGCCCTTCTATAAGTGAATTAAGTTAAAAAGAGATGGCATAAAACTGACTCAACAAGTTTTGATTATCAGGCTTTTCTGAGGACCTGCACTCTTTGAAATTTTTGTCATTCTCAAACAGAAAAAGACCTTCAATGAAGTTGACATGTCTTGCTACATCAATTCTGCCAATATGGTGTAAGCACAAATATCCTTTATGATAGGCACTGAGTACTAGCAAAATATATTTTGGGTATGAAAATTAAACTTATGACTGGTATAGGGCCAAGGAAAGGATAACATTCATAGCCAAATGTTTGATCATATTGTAGTTTGCTTTGGTATGAAATAAGGCTTCAAAAAGTGAGATATTATTGAGACGACGAGTTGCAAGTCTATTTATGAGAAAGGTTGCAGTACTGGAAGCTTCCCACCAAAACTTTAAGGCATGCTTGCTTAAGCAAGCAATGTCAATCCTATTTCAACAAGGTGTCTATACTTTCTTTCTACTTTTCAATTTTGTAGGTGTGTATGTAGGTATGAATATCTCAAGGTTATTCCTTCGTGTTTCAGGTAACATTTAAAGATTCTGAATTCCCTTCCCATGTCACATTTTAATGTTTTGATTCTCTGGTCAAGTAGGTTTTCAACATGTGTTTTGAAGACTTTAAAGGTATTTAGTATTTCACCTTTGCTGGCAAGTAGATAGATCCATGTGAAAGATGTAAAGTCATCCACAAATGCTATATAATACCTATGTCCTTGGTTAGAAAGTAGAGGTGCAGGCCCTACAAGTCAAGTCAGAATGGATGACCTGTAGTGGTTCTAAGGTCTTAGTTTCATTGGCCTTGAAATTTTGTCTGTGTAATTTTCCAAATTAGCAGGCTTTATAGAATGACAAAATAGATTTTTCATTGATGTCCAAATCATTACAATTTGATAGACTCTTCTCAAGAGAGGCAAATGTAGATGTCCTAGTATCATATGCCAAACATTCTAGTCATCTACTACATTTATTCTTTTTTAAGCTGACTCAAACAAGGTTGTATTTATTGACAACCTTGACTCTAGACAATTTTTGACTATTTTACTTGAATGAGACATCGTGGCTGAAGAAGGGAATGTATAATGGCTGGAAGGGCAGTAAGCTAATACAGACCATCTTTAGCCACTCTTGCAGCAAAGTTCACCCTTAAAATTTGTCTTTGATCACAAAACCATGTTTGTCAAATAAAATGCTTATTTTATTATCTGCAATAAGTCTAGATATGTTGACAAGGTTTTTGGTTATTGCAAGAACACAAAGTATATGGTTTAAATGCAAGTTTTCTGTGATTTGTAAGTGCTGAGTAGGCAAGATTGTGTAGCCTATGTGAGGGTTGGAAAGCTTACCACCATTACCTATTGCAAGCTTATCTGTGCCTTTGTATTCTGCTCCAACACTAAGGTTTTGAAGATTATTAGTGACACGGTCTGTTGCCCCACTGTCCAAGTACCAAAGAGGATCATTAGTCCTGATGTTTGGTAAGATCTGAGTCTTCCATAGAAGGTAGTTATTGTTTGTCAACTTGATAGGAGCTTCAAATACGAATGGGGTATTTGATTGATTAAGTATGGCTAAGTTTGTTTGAGTTGCATTAGATCCCATATTATTGCTTGAAGCCATGGCTTTGATACCAAATTAGCAAATTTCAGAGAATGTGTATTTTATTTGTATATTGCAGCTTAGAACACAAAAGTCACAAAGAGCCTTTTTATATGTGATATTTCAAGGCATTTAAAAACCTAGTGCACAGTATACAATTTACCCCATTAATAATATGGGGATTAATCTCTTCCTATTCCCTGCTCGATTTCCCATCATATCATCATAATTTTATCCCATGTGGGGCGTATCCTTATTAGTCCCCAAATCCATAGGGGATTTTGCCATCTCTAAATTTGGAAAGCAAATATATTCTTTAATACTTGATATCTCCATTTTGCTACATGATTATGCTTAATTTATCATCATTAAGTAGTATAAGTATATTTATTTTTCTTTTTAAGCATTTTGTTTTGATTTTGCAAGTATTAAGGCTTTTTGACGAAAAAAAAAGAAACATGAAAATGAAGCATAAGCATGAGTCTGAGCCTCTCCATTTATCTTGGGCTAAAGCTGTAGAAATCGTTGTTCTCAGTATAATGTACTAAAATAGTAATAACTTCATCTACACAACTTGGAATGTTTAGGCATCAAAAACTAGACGTCTAGAGCTTTAAAATGCCTGTCATAGGATTTGTCATGGGCAATAACTATGGCATAGTCGTGCCATTAAGGAGCACAGCCACACCACCGACCCTGCCACCATAATGCCTTGTACCCTTTGGCTATGCGGCCCCACCACCTGGATACTAAATGACATCCAAACTCGATTTTTGGCCCTTAGATCATCATTGGATGGCCTGATTAAGCCTATACTAGGTTTTCACTTTTATAGGGTTTAAGTCACCACTTAACCAAGAATAAAATAGGGTTTTTAGAGTGAGAAACACAAAGCGGAGAGATAAGGTGAATATTCTAGAGAGAAAAGCTTAGAGTTTAACAATTTCTTGAAGATTCTTGGTGGATTCTTGAAGAATTAGAATCTTAGAGTATCTCTCAATTCGAGTTTGCTCTTTTCCTTTGTTTTATCTCTTAAAATTTATATTTTGTAATATTATTTTTAGACTATATTTACGTTTATGAATTTCTTTTTGATAATTTTTATGGATTTTTCTATATTGGGCTAATTTCATTATCCTAGAGTCTTGACTATCTATTCAAATCGTATTTTGAAATATTTTAATGTTGTTAATGTTTATGGTTCATTCACTTGTGTTCATCCTTGTTTTTAATGCTTTCAATTTGTTGTTTGGCTAAGTTGATTAATTTGTGTGAATGGGTTAATACTTTGAAGAGTTTAATTTATTCACCAAAATAGGAAAAACACAATTTAGAGTTCTAAGATTTTGAAAGGACCTCAAGACCTATATAATAGTATTAACTTTTGAAATTACAAGATACCAAGAGATACTTGGATTTTGAACAGCTAATATCAGGTCGAATTTAATGCTTATTTAATTGAACGAGTCAAATAGAGATAATTCAAGTAGATTATGCATAGGATCACGTTCGACACTTATGAGAGGTAACAAGATCAAATTTTAACATGTGATTGGTGAATTGAACTTGAAAACATTAATAAAACTTGATTAGGATAAACATGAAGATAAGTAGATGAAGTTAAGACCCTAAGACTATTACATTTTAGGAACTTGAAGTAGTTTATTTGAACTATGTATTGATTGATTGGCATTTTGTTAATGTTAGTACAATTTTATTTACTTGTGTTTACCTATGCTTAATGCCTTTAATTTGTTAATTGATAAGTTTATTGATTGATAATGAATAAATTGATTCTTGGGAGAAATTAACTTGTTTATTGGATTAAGGCAACACAATTTAGGTAGTTATGAGACCGGGAAGAGATCAACACCTAAATAATTAAATTGGCACTTAGGATATTGTGAGACCGAGAGGTGATCAAATCCTTGATAGTTGATTAAGAGTAGAGCATATCAAACGTGTAATTTAACCAAGTCAAATAGAGATTTGGCGTGGTTAGTAATATATAGGACTTTGTTCGGTACTCGGTAGAGAGAACGAGATCATTTTATAATCCGTGATTAGTAAATTGAATTAGAATACATTATCAATTATTAATTAGGAAAAAATAGGGTTAAGTAAGTAAATTCGAGACCTTGAAACTATTATCATAGAAATTTTCATGTCTTTTAATTTGGTTTGTTATTTGATTATATTTTTATATTTAAATTTGTTTCATGAAATTAGGTTCTTAGATAAAATAAGCTACCATAACCATAGTTCTTAGCTTTAATTCGAAAATTTAATCCTTACGAGACAATACTTTTACTTATTACTTTATTATTTGTCACGACCTATACACTTACAATAACATGTGCACACGTTAGTATTGTCATAAACAATACTAATATAAATTAACACCATAATTATTAATATAGTCTAGTGATTATTCAATTTAATAATATTACTATTGTATTTATATACTTGATATTAAAATATTAACATACAATACTAACAATATACTTAAATAGCGTTTTTTTTTTAACTGAATTCTGAATATGACTGAAATCTGAATCTAACTGAAATATAAATTTGAATGCTATGTTTGTTTTTTATTTTAAAACATCTGAAAATAAATATTAAGTTATTCGTTTTGATAGAACAAAAAGTCTGAAAATTAATATATTAACATATATACCTTTTTAAATAATATACTTATATTTATAATAATTTTAATTATATTAGCACAATAATAGATAAAAAATAATAAATTATATTAGTATGTATATTATTTATTTGTTTGATATATGATTTTTTTAAAAAAATAATTTCTAATTGACGATATAAAGATCAACAAAAATTAAATAAAAATAATAAGTCGTATTGTAATATAGTTGTAGTTATGTAAATATGCAAATTTGTTACAATAATTAAAATATAAAATAAGCAAAATTGAGAAAACAAATAAAGAAGACCCACAATACAAAAGAGATACATCAAAAATAGTTAATTAGGATTTTAATTTTATTAGTAGATAAATTAATAAAATAGAGATATTTTTAGAAAATAAAAATATTGAATTATTCAAATATTTGCTTATTCAAATTTAAGTCCAAACTTTTAACTTAATTATATTAAGACACTTTTAACAAATATTCAGATATAAGTAAAAAAACAAACAACACTTAGACATCTGAATAATCATATTCAGATTTCAAATAAAAAAACAAACAAGCTCTTAGTAAAGAGGACATAGTTAATAATAAACATCTATACTACATGCACAATGAATAGCTATGCAAGTCATTATATTAGCTATCATAGTGGTCATAGTTAATTTTAATTAGTATGATAGTATAATATGAAAAATGTAATATCAAAAGTAATCTAAACATAATATAATATTAACGGATTAATACTATATACTATGATACTATGACACTATAATAAAATAATAAATGATATATTATTATAATTAACTTATATTATGATTATTAGTTATTGTATCATACTATTGTTATAAATGTTAAAGTATGACATATATACGAAGATATATATTAAAAAATAATAATTTTTGATAATATAACATAGGTACCAAATAGTTACCTATTTAGTATCATACAATTGAATTTTATTAGTACCTATTTTATCATTAAACTCAACAATAAATATATTATAAATTAAAGCTCATATATTTAAATTATATTAGTTATCAATAATTAACTTAAATTTTCATAATTAACGTGGTGTCAAAAAGAAATTAAAGCTCGTTTATAGTGTTACATATGCTTGTTCATATGTATAGAGATGAAGCATGAAATATTTATATACCAATTGTGTTTAGCCCCATATTAAAGGTAACTTTATCACAATAAAATTATTTACTCAAGCAATACCTTTCGTGTGAGTTTATTCGCTTTATATTACTTTGGTGCTAATAGTAAATAACTATACACCAACAACTAAATTTTGTTCACTATATCGACGGATAAAAAAAATGCACTATTCCAATTTAAAATGTGAGATTTTAGAGAAAGTTAAAAATATATATTTTTGAATGAATTGAATCAACAACAATTATTTGTACTTAACTTACTATAGAGGAGTTTTGTTCATAATATTTTTTGTCTTCTTAGTGATTTTCTTCAAACAAAAAGTGTTTAATATCCTTACCATCTTCTAAACTTGACTCTCATTGAATCGTTACCAAATGAGTTATTGAATAAGGACTTTCATTGTTTGAAATACCAGCTTCCGATGCACATCAACATCAATCATTTGCACTGATATATTAACATAATTAAATAAATTTCACTTTTGTTTATTACGGTGTCAATATTGAGAATACAAATAGACAATACAAAAAGGAATAAATTGAGTATTTGAAAAATTTTAATATAATGATAGAATAGTCTATTGTAATATATTTATCGGTAATCCCAAAAGGATTATGCTAATATTATATTGTATAATAATTATTGTATAGTCAAGGTTAATCATCTATATCAATATATCATGGTTTATACAATATAATAGTAGTATGGTATAAAATTAGCTTGTACAGAATGTTCTACCTTACAAGTTTTGATCATTCATAATTTATCCATTTTGATAACCAATGTAGTATAATGTCTTCATAGTTTCAAGGTTGGTAGTTTTACTTACGATCAAATGACTCAATTTATCCAAAAGAAATTACCCAAAAATCTTTTCCATGGTACATTAAGAACTCACCCAAAATTAATCAACCTTTTTATACAGAAATAACTTTTTATATTAATTTTTCCATTCTATGCATACTTTCTTGGAATTTCACAGTAAAAAAATACTATCCAAATTGTCACTTAAGTCTTATCAGAGAATTTAAAATCAAATGGTGGAAAAAATATGATTTATTCAAAGTTTCTCTAATAGCATTTTCTCGATGGCTAAAGTCGAAGAAATTTGGCACTATAGTTACTCCAAAATTTCCTATTACACCATCCACAAAAGATGTTGCTAGTTGACAAAGCCAGCCCCTCTTCTCCAAAGATTCAAAATACCCAAAGAAAAATAAATAAGAAAGAGAATATTGTGCAAAATTATTTAACACAATTATTCAAGAAATTAATGATGATAATGAAGACAGTACTTAAGAATCTTCAATAAGTTTATGATTAGGACATAATGATGACCTTTTTGGTGGACTATTTAGTCAAGATCCTTTTGAAGTGTAAAATCATAAGGACCCACAATAATAATCAAAATTCTCCATTCACTCAAGACGTATTTTCAAAATGTTCTAGCTATTAGTCAAGTCAAGATAAATCTCCTTTTAGTGAAAAGCTAAGCTTGTGACGGACAACAAGCATTTACTTTATTCAAAATTATTCAAAGTTGTAATAATCGTATTTCAGATTATTGTCAGTCTTATAATAGTAGAGAGTCTTGTGACTCAATAGGAAACTTATTCAAGTACAAATTCATTTTCGTTCCTTCATAAGGGGGGCGATTTTGGATTCACGAAATAGTTGTAAAAATTTTAAGTTATTAATAAAATATTAGTCAGTATTTTCAAGTATCAAGTTTTAATATTTTCAAATATTTTAAAATTCAATTTTAATATTTTCAAGTATCAAGTTTCAATATTTTCAAATATCAATTTTAATATTTACAAAATATTTCTAATTTTTCTCATAAGTTCGCATTGCATGTGTCAATACTGAGAATACAAATAGACAATAAAAGAAGGAATAAATTGAGTATTCGAAAATATTAATATAATGATAGAATAGTCTATTGTAATATATTTATCAGTAATCATAAAAGGATTATACTAATATTATAATGTATAATAATTATTGTATAGTCAGTGTTAATCGTCTATATCAATAGATCATGGTTTATACAATATAACAGTAGCATAGTATAAAATAATAATAATAACTATTATTGTATATAATAATAAATTTACTAGAATAATATATTTAATTTTATCATTCATTAGTTTTTTATATACCATTACAGTATATATAATAATATACGAACAATAAATTATGAATATTTTTTATAGTTAGGTTATATTAAACTATAATAATCATAAAAAGATAATGCTAATATTTTATTTTATAATAATTATTGCACGCTTTAGTTGATAGTCTATATCAACATATCATGGTTTGTATAGTATATGATAATCCTATAGTATGAAATAATAATAATATAGTAATAATAATAATAATCCTATAGTCTATATCAACAGTATAATATATTTAATTTTATCATTTATATTTTTAACATAATAGTATCTATATATAAATATATATGAAAAATAAATATTCTATATTTTGTATAGCTAGTTTATAATGAATGATAGTACATAATTTAATATATTATTACTAATATAAATTAACACCATAATTATTAATATAGACCAGTAAGTATTATTAATTTGGTTATAATATTACTATTTTGTGTTATATATTTGATACTAAAATATTAGTGATATATAATCTATTAGTCTAATAATCCTATCATGAATAACAGTGTAATATGATCAGTAATCTAAACACAATATAATATAATATTAACTAATAATATATTTTATGATATTATGATATAATATTAATAGTTTATTATTCTAATTATTAATATTAATAAATTTTATTATTATTAATAGCGATCACATCATACTAATATCTAATTTGTCATTTAAAAGTAACAATAGTAAGTCCCGAGCACTCCGGAATCATCACTCTTAAAATTAAGGTTTTGTTGTTTTTTGGTTATAAAGGTAAAATGGTCCAGAAGTTTTTTTCCCCTCTTTAAACTAAGATTAAGAACAAAATTCAAACTTGCTAAATACGAAAATTGTCCCAAATTTTTTGGCTAAATTATAAAATTTTCTCTAGCATAATTTATAGTAGTAATATATGTTCTTCAACATGGAAAATTAAATTGATACAAATAATATTAGCGTAATATTATATTTTCTTGTTTTTAATCTCATATTAAAGTTGACTTGTAATTATCACATTACTTCATAATTAATTTTAATTTACTGAACAATCTATTTTATTTGTATACTAATTAATTATTGAAAGGAAGGTCATTGAGACAAATTACTACAATAAAAATCCTATCACAACTAAATATAATAAAAGATAGAATAGTAATTTAAAAATATCCCTAATTTTAATTATGTAATAATTAGACTAAAAAATAACTCATTTATATGATAAGTTTGAAAAGCAATTAGGCATAAAAAAATCATTTATGCGTTTTTGTTCTTAAATATTGTGAGTTAGTTTTATTAAAGTGTATATAATTTAATCCAATCTAACCCAATTTATACTATTTGGAAATTTTAAAATTACAATTAATATAGTTAAGATAAAATGAAATATATTAAACTATCAGTATGATATACTTCAATCCATCTATTTTAATAGATGTAGATACTATCCTCAACTAATTTTTTCTGATATTTGAGAAGATCAGGACAGAAAATTTAAAATATTTTAAGCTTAAAATTTATTTACTTAATAATTTTTTTAATCAAATAATAAAACACACCATTTTCACAAAACAAAAACTCGTAACTTCTTTAGTGTACCACTTTTTCTTTCTTGAATGTTCACCACAAACTTTGGACTTGGTAATAATAAATTCTATTTTATTATTTTTGGTAATTTAATAAATTTTCTTTAAATAAACTGATGGAATATATATCTGTATATTAAATTATTATAGTTCTTCTTTCAGGTCTTTTTTATTTAACTAATAGTTTTCTAGATATTAATTTTATTTTTTTTAAATTCCTATGAAATCTTTTTATTATTGCAATAGCTTATATTCAAGAATTTGATTACTATAATTGGATAATTATTTAGATTTGAATCTTCTGTACTAGCTCTATTTTTTTAATTTTCTTTTTATTAAACTAATGATTGTGTATTGTTTGATTTTTTTTTTTTGAAACCAATTGGAAGTTCTTTCTCAATTTTTTGTTTTGATTAAAAAAAAAGGCAAAAGGAAGAGTTGGAGTCAGTGTTTTGTTAAAAATTGTCATGTTTCATAATATGCTTAGAAAAATTAGAAAAAATAGAGAACGTGCAAATGTAAATTCTAATTTTATTTAAGTTTCTTAGGTGTCAAAATATTTTCAAGAATATCCATTGCTGTAGGCTTAATTGCCTCTAGTTTTGAAGTCAACATTTAGTAATTATTTTCATAATCAAAATTCTATTGCCTAAAAAAATCTATTTCTTATTACGTATCCTTATTATATTTGGGAAGGAGTGATATATGAATATGTTATGATCATGGTATAATTGACTAATTAGTTAGTTAATTAATTAGCTCACATTATAAATACATGCATTCTTTAATTATATTGTTTGGCTTTAAGAAGAAAACAAGAACATTTCCACAAATTAACCCAAATGCTCGAGTTTAAAAAAATAAATAATTTCACAAATTAATTACCATACAAAGAAAAAGAGAACAGCTTCGAGGTTTCCATTTAAGCTCGCGGAAAAAGGATTGTCCAAATACTTTCTTTTAAAAAAGATTTGAGAAGACATTTTCACAAAATATCATTATTATGACTAAATCTAATCTTTATTTAGTGATATCTAAAAAAAAAAATCAAGCGAAAGGAGAATTTTTGATAATACATTAAATTATGATCATTAACTGACAATTTGCCAAATTATAACAAATTATAACATGGATAATTATTTTTAACCAAGAATACTTTAACTTACCAAAATATTTTGATTGTCTCTAATATCTCATGTAATCTGCTGCTAATTGACCCAATGGTTGGCAAATTTCATTTGTTTTTTCTTATCTATCTATATATATATATATATTGTCAACCAAAATATAAAAATAACATGATGAATCAAAAATTCTGTTTGCATGCACTTGATGTGATTTTAGAGAGAGCGTGGTGATAATAAATTAAGCATTAGCAAAACAAAAAATATGACTTCTTTACATTTTCTACAATTAAATAAAATTTTCTATTTAATTTTAGAAAAAAAAAATATAATTAATGCTCACTTAATTTTAGAGTTCTCAATACTCAATTCAACTGAACTATTAAGGCATAGCTCAAGTGGTCAGGAGCCGGCACCTTTTAAGAGGTGTTGGCTCCGATCCTTGCTAATGGCAAGGATTGATTTCCCACCTGTACATGGGTCCACTCACTATAAGTGAGGCCAATTTTTCTTCTTGTTGAGGGCTCTTGATAGCCTTTTAATGTAATGTTAATAAATTATATATATAATATGTAATATTTAAAAAAAAAAACTCAATTCTACTGTATTTTTTTAATAATTAAATAACACTTTATTGCGGGGTATTGAAGTACAAGTTTTCCATTACACAAAGTTATAATTCGAATTTTTTAATATGATTTCTATTAAATAACATCTAAATAAAATACATAGATATTTTTACCCAAACAAAAATGAATATATAAATTTAATTAAAAAATAGTCAAAAAAATTAATTAACTATTTTCTTTCCCATTTTTTGTAAAAACTCCTTCTAGTTTTATTATTTTTGTGCAAAAACTTTTTATGCTCATGGATTTTATTTTATTTTTTAATTCTTACAATTGATTTGATTTTATAAGTTAATATTTAAATTTAATTAAGATTTAGTTATTTTTTAAATTAGATCATTATCATTTTAATATTAAAAAATCACTAATATTTAATTTTTTCTAAGTTAATATAAAAATTACAAAATAAAACAATTTTTGTTTTTGTTGTTTATTTAAATAAATAATGTATAAAAAAGTTCTATATTCATTATTCTTTATAATTTCTGCCTAACAATGCCAATATAATATAGTTAAATGATATATAAAATAATTACAAAAGTATGTAATATTATATGATGGTTTTGGTGGTAAATTGCTTCAGGATGGCAAAATTTCCCATGGGTATGGGGCCCATGGGAACCCTTCCCAAATAAGATAAAATTAGAATTATATGATGGAGAATGGAGTAAGGAATGATTTAATAGTACTCTCACTCTATGCCTGCCTTATTCTCCATATATATATATATATATATATATGTATGTATGTAAGTATGTAAAAAATTTTATGTTTTTAATATATATATATATAAAGTTTATAATTCATAATTTTTTATCTTATCAAATAGTCAAATTTATATTTTTAATATAGTTATTACATATCAATAGTACCATAATATATTAATGACATTTTTTAGTTATATTTAGTATAAATATATACAAAAATGAGAAAAATAAGTGGGAAGGGAAAATCCATTTTGCATATACAGTGATTCTTCATCCCTACCCCATATAATTTATTGAGAAATGGGGTGAAGAACGAGGATCAAAATTAAAATAGAGGACGTTCCCCCATCCCCAACCCATTCTATTGTCATTCCTACTTAATGAGAGTAAGGATTCAACTCTTAACATAAAATTGGACCCAAATTTGACTTTTAACTAAAAATTAACTAAAATGTAAAGGTAGGGAGGTCTTTGGATATCATTAAAAATATTAATAAAATTGGGGTTGGTTGGACTCACTTAATAAAGAATTAACAAAAAACCTCAAGGCAAGAAGGTTTTTGGATATATTATAAAAAAGTTAAGGGGTCAGTTGTAAATAGGCAAAACACTGGTGATAATAGTCGATTTTTCTAAAAGTAATATCTGACCTCAGTTAATAAAAAATGAACTAAAAATTAATTGCCGAAAGGTTTTAGATATTGTCAAAATATTCATAATTTATTTTTTAAAAAAATAAATTTAGATAGGATCTACTCAAATGTGACCTAAGTTAACCAAGAATTAACTAAAAACCAAATAGGGAAGTCTTTTGATATTATTAAATTATTCATAATTTTTTTGGATAAAAATACATTTGGGTTGGGTGGACCCAAATTTAACCTAAGTTAACTAAAAATTAACTAAATATCTAATATTATGAAGATCTTTGGATACCAACAAAATATTTATAATTTTTTGAACAAAAAATTAGATTTGATTTAAATTAACTAAAAATTAACTAAAAACAAAACAATAAGAAGGTCTTTAAATATTATGAAAACATTATGAAAATAAACAATAAATAGACTAAAAATCACAGATAACATTACTTTCATAAAAGTAATTGTATATGACATATATTTTCTAATAAAAAATGACCAACTTCAATTTGGCATATCTCATATATATATATATATAATCTAAGAGTAATAAATTATAGTTTGTTTTGTCTCATCTGTACTAATAATTAATAAAATATTTTTTAAATTTTAAACTTTTTGGTTTAATAACACTAGCATGTAAAATAATCATACAATTATAAACTAAGATGGAATAAATCTATAGATATAATTTAAAATCACACCAATAATTATAATGAGTTATATATCATAAGATGTTCAAATCGATATATAAATATTATGCCAAAATAGTAAATTACTCTAGAATAAAGTTTTTGAGTAATGTTTTTTAAAATAATAAAAAAGTATGAGGGTCAAACAATAAATTTCAAAATGTTACACCAAAAGACATTATTAATCAGGAGATAAAGACTTCAATGATAATTTACAAATAAACCATATGATAATTATGGCCTTGAACCTTTCCATGATAAGACGTGCAAATTGCAATGTCCAAAGAAAATTTTCCACGTAATATCTTGGTGCAAAATAAGCTTTTATGGCAAATCGTTTCTCGAGAATAAAAATATAGAATTTTAGAATAACAAAAAATCAAATAATATTTTTTTAAGAGTTTTAACACATACCTCCTTTAAGATTTAAAACTTTAATAATTGGATTAAAGTTTGAAAAAATATATACTTACCTCCCCTCTGACCATCCAAGGTTTTTAGTCAAACGTTATAATTAAGGGCAAATTGATAAAAGCACACAAGTTTACTCTTTTGACTTTGTTTCAGTTGAAGAGAGATGATTTTTTGGGAGGAAATGATGATAGAAACATAAATTTCAAAGCAAAATTTGCACAAAATGGTAAAGCATTAAATCTCATGTGTTAATTTAAGGGTGGCAACTACACAATAGATAAAGGAATCAATCAATGAAGAGAAACAACTCTTCATTTCGCGTTGTTATCTGTGGTCATTGGTATATATTTAGTGAGAGAGAGGGTGATCTAGGGTATTGTTGGGTTTATTTGTTTAAATCCATGAGTTAAATAGGCTTCAATCGCACTAATAGACCAAATTTTACCAAACGAAAGCCTTATTTCAGTTTAGGTAAATGCTTGACTAAATCTAGAATATGCATGCTTGTACTTTGATGAGCTTTGGGATCATAATGAACATGCATTCTCCTTGGTGTTGATTTTGGGTATATTTAATATGAAATGGGGTATCTTGTAAAACATATGCTTCTGCTTGTGTTTGTGATTGCTTCGATTGAATGGGTACAATGAATAAGAATGCTTGAACAAAGTGTTTCTTCGTCGCTATGCGTTCTGATTTTTTCATTTTATCCCAAACAAATAAAAGTTAACAAGGGTTAAATGCATTAGTTCACATTGTCATAGATACATGTTATTTCAATGTTTTTGGGTTACTTTATGTTTTGATTTCTTGGTAATATTGCTTTATGAAGCTATTGATTATGCAAAATATATCTAGATGATGCATGTAATATTTGAACTGTCAGTACCCCAAGAAAAGATTAAGGAAATAAGTAATGTGCTTTTTAATTTACTGTTTGTTCATTTAACATGCTTTGTTTTACTTTGTAGCATGAAGAGGTTTGATCTTTGATGCATAATTTGGGACAAGCTCCATGACATATCAAGGGTGTGTCCAAAGTCATATAACCTTATGTAGTTATAGGATGATATTTAATATGTATCTGAGGATAATGTTGTATGCAATGAGTGGGAATGTGTCATGTTTGAGGTGGAGTTTCCTTGGTCCAAGAACAAGATGGTTTTGAAAAGTGATGCTGATTTGTTGTATGCTTTCAAGAAGTAATATGCAAAGGGTAGAACTATATACATATTCTTGCTAACTAACCAAGCTTCAAAGCGTACCATTTTGCAAAAATTCAATCTCTTCCTCAGTAAACTATTCTAAACTAGTTTGCACTTGATGATGTAGTTGATAAGTATGAGATAGATGACTTTGCTACTATGAGAGTCATGCCAAACACAACAAGCAAACTTGTAACAATTTATAGAAGCCTAAGAAAGGAACAAGTCCTTCTAGGATGCTTCCTGAGTTATGAAGATGCAATAGATGAAGCTACTGATAAATCACCAATGTTTGCATTGAAGATGAACCGAAGGTGACCCTAGCAAGTGAAGATCATTTGCCTATAAAGGTGACAAATGAGGAAGTAGAACAAGTTGCAAATTATGGCTGGTATTCATCTTGTTCAAATGATGATTTGGCTGTGCATGAAGATAATGATGCAGATGCAATTATGGAAGATTATAAATTTAGATGTGATATATAACCCTTTATCAATTTGTAAAGACAAAATAGACAAAAAACAAAAATACGTTCATATATGATTAATTCTTACAAATGACATGGAATTATTAAAGATTCCATAATTTATATTGGTTACTAAAACTGGCAACATCTATATGGCTTCTTCATTTTCTGACATTTTAACACTTCAATTTGATTTTCTTGGTTTTCTACAAACTAAAGCATTGAAAAATGTTAAAAAACAACAAATGAAAAGTAAAATATTCATCGTTCATGCTCACTCCATTTATCAAACAACATAAATAGTCCAAGAGTAAAGTATTGGGCCACAAGAAATGATTATTTTATTCATGATCATTAGAATTAATTTATTTACAAAATTATTATAAAAATAAATCAAAGTATCCATCAAAACTTTGAACTAGATCACAGTAAGAAATAGTTAAGAAGTATAGCAATGACACCATGCGATTGTCTTGCTTTTTTAATATCTTTTAATTAATTTTACTTTGGACAGTGTTTGCATGTCAAATTAAAATATAAAATGATAGAAAAAACAACAAACAATATAAATGCAAACTGAAGCAAAAAATACAGACTCAAAATCATGGAATAAAGTACAACAAATTAAGGTCCTAGATAATTACTTAAACATAAAAGTACATGATCAAGGCACAATTCGATGTGAACTTCGCCAATAATGTGACAAAATCCAACAGCAAATATGATATTGAACCCTAAAATTTCAAAACGCAAGTTTATTGAGCCTTGACCCATTACCTAGCAAGATAAGAATCAAGAACTATAGTTGTTTGAAGATGCCATACAAAACATCTCAAAGACCACTCAAGAATCAAGGTGATAAGTTTGATTGTTTTGAACGTCACAAGAATAAACGTGATAAGTTCAAGAGTCCTTTTAAGAATTGAAAGAAGAACACAATAACTCACTCTTATTAAAAATAACGATGTTCTTGATTGTAAAACAATGGTAGCCCCACATATATAGGCTAATAAAAATTCTAAATTAAATGAGAATAGGAATCCTAAATTATGTAGGATTAAGAATTCTAAATTAATTAGGAAAACTAAGAATCATAATCTAATTAAGAATGATAGAGTTTTAGTTTAACATGGAAATAACAATCCTAAATAAATTAGGAAACTAATTCTTTTGTACAGTAGGTAATCTAAATAAATAAAATGCCCAATCCTTCATGTCTCGCTTCTTAAACCTTTGAAAGCTGAAAATGTGCAAGTTCTCAATTGAAATCTTCTAGAACTTTAATCATAGTGACTAGATTCCCTTCAAATTGATTTAACCTTATGCTAGGCCTTCATGTGTTTGCTATTTCTCCAACTTGATGAATCAGCCCATTTAACGCTTCTTTAAAATGCTTGGCTCTAAGTCTTGTGATTGGCCTACTTGGCAAGCTTAATAGTTTATATAAATGTTGCTCTTGAGCCCCTCTAAGCCCTAGTGTGAGTTCTCCCTCTCATATACATGGTTGTGCAGCATCCTTTGCATCATAATTTATAAATACAGAACAATATGGATGGAATTCATTTCAAGAATTCCAATAATCAATTACACATTCCTTGGTATGCACTTTACATGATCTACAACTTATGTCTATTACTTTTATCAAGTCCCAGCACTATAATAAAAGCTTTATATGTTACCATTAATCCATTATAATTAACCTAGAAAACCCAAACTGTGCATTCCCTATAATGTTCATAAGGAGATTTGGAATTGGGTTCCTTATCTAAAAGATTTGGAGCAAACCCTAGAAAATAAAATTGGACTTTTAGAACCCTAAAAAGTAAATTTAGTGAAAAAAAGAAGGACTAGTGGAAGGAAATGACATATTACCTTATAAAATCAATAGATCTTGAACTTATTAATAGTGATTTGTGTTCTGAAGAGAGATTTTCAAGTCAACAAAAATGTTGAGAGAAAAAAAAATGAGGGTTTGAGACTTTACTCATTTTATGGGAGTCTTCTATTACAATAGATAGGACAGTAAGATCTGCAAATTGTAAATGAATTGTTTATGGAGAATAGAGATAGAGTATAGAGAGGTGAAGAGGATAAAAGAATAAGAGATAGGAAAAATGATATAAAAATTATAATTTGGAAATTTCCTTAAGGACATTTTAGAAAATACAAAAATTCATTAAATTTTCAAGTGTTACCCATCGAAGCACTTAAACTGCTAATCTAAGAAAAGCATCAAAATTCTACTAAGTGAAAAATCACCTTAAATGCTAAACTTTTATAATAAGTACTTTTTCTTAAGATGTGCCAAACATACCATTTAACACTTCACAAGTGCTACTTAGCACTTATGAAGTGCTAATAAGTAGTGCCAAATGGACCTTTATTGAACCTTTATAGCACACCTATCCAAATCATCTTGGCCAGTGCACTAGAAAACGGTCATATATTGTCATCACAACAAACACTAGCCCAGCAAAACATACTTAAGAATCAAGCATACACAAATGTAGTTGACATTGATAGTAGATCAAATGATAGTTGGACTAATTACAATATTACTAATCATTCCATCAATAAAGTTAAATCACATTTTGATGGTTGAGTTTTAGATAATAATGAGGACATTACTAGTTAGGATGGCAACGATGGAAATGAGTTGCTGTCAGATGTGGAAGCCAATGAAAAGTTGAATTAAGTTCTAATGAAGAAAATTACACTAATACAAAAAATGTAATGAGGTACTTAAACACACATGCGTACAAAATACTTGTTGATGGCAAAAAAAAAAAGCAGCATTATCATTGATAATGCTGCTCACTTTAAGAGAGTTATGAGTGGTATGATGATTAAATGAGGGTTTGATATTGACAATTATATAATGACAAGAAATGGTTGAAAGCAAAATGTTTTGTTGAAGGTTGTCTATTAGTAGTTGCTAGTCACTTTGCTAGCAATGCGAGGTTTATAGGACAACATATCTATCTTACGTCTGATAGAATAGCTATTATTATCAGTGCATGGCTTATTGAAAAAAATAAGCAGTTGGTAGAGTCAAACCCTAATGTGAAAAAATTTATCATTAAAGAATATTTGAAGTTGGATCATAGGTTTAAGGTGCATATAATGAAGTTGTATAAAGCCAAGAAGTTAGTCTTAAAACTCATTGGTGGTGATCATTCTAAGAGGAATGAGAAACTGTTTCAATATCACGTTATAGTACTAAAACGCAATATAAGATTATTGTGTAAAGTTATATGTGAAATCCTACGCAAGCTAGACAAAACAATCTTTCAAAGATTTTTGTATCATTCAGTTCACATAAGAATGCTTTTCTCAATGGATGTAGGCCTTACATAGGTGTATTAATGACTGCTACTTAAGGGGTAAATATATTTGGGTTTATTTTGCTGCAATAATAGTGGATGTGAATAATTAGATTGTCCCTCTAGTCATTGTTATGTGTGAGATAGAAAAATGTAAATACCTGGTGCTCATTCTTGTCATTGTTGCATAATTTTTTGGATGACGAAAAACAAAGTTACTTTTATGAGTGATAGGCAAAAAGGGTTAGTCGATGCTCTTTACTGAACATGGCCTACTGCTTACAATAAACACTATGATAGACAAATATATGCTAACTTCAAAGTTTTGAAGAGGTTGTTCTAGAAGGCATATAAAAGCACTAATAAGAATGACTTCATTAATGTTTAAGACAAAAATTTGAGAGATCAAAGAAGATGCAAGAGAGTGCTTTAATAACTTAAAAGACTATTCATCAAGAGTGTAGGCATTTGACATAAACTGCAAAGTAATTGATCCAACCAATAACACAGTCAAGTGCTTCAATAAGTGGATTGGTAGTACAAGAACAAGCCTTACCTTACACTCTTAAAGGAGGTCAATTGTAAGTAGATGAAAAGGTTTATAAATAGAAGAAATAAGTCTGAAAAATGGGCTTTATCAATTGCACCTAAAATGTGAAGAAGCAAATTGATACTATATAGAGGAGAGCAAGAAAGTTAGTGTTCAATCATCTAGTGACACTAATTTTCATGTGAAAGACATGTTCTATACACATATGAGATAGTTTGTTATAGACATTAAAGGGAAAAGATGTGATTATGACTTCTGTGAAGTGGCTAGATTTCCATATAGCATACAATGACCTATATTAACTACCTTATACACAAACCTAAGGACTATATTTCACACTCATGACAAAATAAGCTTATCCCAGCACTTATGCGATGGTTGATTAATCCTAACCCATCATATCACATGGGATGAAGGAGAAAAAGTAAAGATTGATTCCCTAGAGAAAAAAAGAGAAGCTAGCAACCCAAAAAAGCTCAAAAGAAGGTAATCTAATAAGCTAGTGACATCTAGTAGTCCTTTGTTATTAAGTGCAACTTCTGTTATGATTATAATCACAATGTTATAAATTGTGTACTTGCCCTATCAAATGCAAAAGCAGAAAGATTGAATCAGGTTAGTGATTTCGTAAAAGTAGTAAAGTATTGATAGATATTTATACAAATTTGTTAACTATTTTATTTTTATTTTAATAGACAAACAAAGATCAAATGCAAGTGGGAGACAAGGCTTAAATATAAAGGGAAGAGGCAGAAATTCAACTTAAAGAGGAAAGAATTTAAATAAAAGAGGTACACATAACATATTTCCTTGTTTATTTTTGCTTTATCATCTTTAAGTTGCCCATGTTATTTTATTATAAGTGGCATTTGATCAAGCAATTCACAGCAAATAACTCACACAACAGCTCCTTAAATTTCAAGATTTTAAAGTCAAACATTGAAAGTTTTAATTGAAGAATCATCAAACATTGATATTTTGAAGTTGAAGATTATAGACCTTGAGTAGGTTTTTTGTGATTTTGATATTTTCAAAAGGTAGTTATCTTTAAACTTTGTAATTTGTGGTATTATCTTTAAACTATAATGTTGTTCCAGTGCTTTTCAATCTTTAGTGTTGCAACCTGAAAAATTCTTATTTTGTCACTTGAGTTCTTCATTATGTCATTTCATAATTACGTTCCATTTTATTTTTGTTGCTACAATAATAAAAATTCCAAATAGCAGCAAAATAATCCATATCAATTTCTTTTCAATCTTTAGTAGTCTAGAACATACATGTTGAATATATTCACCAACCAGCATTCTAAGGTTAGATTCACAACTATTATCATCATGGGTATTATCGATTTTAATGTCATTAAGGCTTCACCATTCCCTGTGTGGACATTTCTTATTCTTCATGATGTTGTTGAAACTACTCCTATAGCTTTCTTTGTACATCTGCAATATTTAGGCTTGCATTTCTTATATCCAATATTTTCATCTTTACCATATTGCTCACTTGTATTTGAGCTTAGAGAAATTGTTGATAAACTACTCCTATAGACATTGTTAAAGTTTTTGGATCTTATTTGTGAATTTTGTAAAAATAGAAGGAAATGATGAATGTAACTTGTTGATGTAATGAAAAGTAAAGAAAGGTGAAGGTGAATGACAAGTTTTTAAAGTGACATTTGTCCCTTTTTTAGTTGTTGTGAGTTGCAATGACCAAAATTTTCAATTTTTGTGCATTAAAGGTATAAAAGTCAATTGAACATTTTATGTATACAGTCATTTTTTCCAAACCCAAGGTTATAATTGTCATTTATAATCTTTTATAATATGTAAGAGTCTATTGGACATTGGCATTTACTGTGTTAAAATTTTTTGGATGATCATTTAGGAATTCTAGCCCTTGAAGGCATTTTCTATCTTTTTATACTTTAATGTAAAGTGAAACTACTTGTTATATCACAATGAGATCCGAATAGATTTCGAGTAACTGGGGATGGAAATAACCTTAAATAAAAAATCATGCTTGTGGAGATGTAGCATTGTTTTTCTAATTTTTGTCAGCTATGATACAATTTTTTTAGCTTTGTTATTTTATATGCATTGTATAGTAGTATGTGGTAATTTTGTTATAATTCAATTGTATTAATAGGTACTAATAAAAAAACAAACAATATAGAGTTAGACATTTTTGTTTCCCACAATTCAATTCTATCCATAGCAATAGCGAAAATGGAACAAAGTATGTTAGATGCTTTCAATTCTATTAGTAATAATAATAAAAGCATGTACCAATTTAATGCTAAAAATGTAACCGAAAGGCATTTTCAAATCGTTGAATAAGCAATAAATTTATATATAGCATACTCAAAGTAATAGGTTTTAGCATTTGCAAGGATGATATTAGAAGAAATGATAATGGAGTAATTACTTTGAGGCATTGGGTTTGCTTAAAGAAAGGTCAAGGAGCTAAAAAATATATTGAAAATAGATAGAGTTTATAAACCAAGGGCTTTGACAAGAGCAATTTGTCTAGCTGCATTTAGGGTTAACTTTGATAAAAATTAAGTCTCTAGACTGCTAAAGGGTTTGTTCCTAAACACTCCCACGATTTAGCATTTGTTCATGAGGTACAATCTGTTTGATCTCACTGATCAATAAAATAATGTGACCATGCTTAATTTTCATTTTATGAAAACTGTTGATGTTAAAACTAGTCAAATTATGGATTTATTCATCATTCAATCTAAAGGCTATGAGAATGTAGGATTCATTTCAAAGGATTTGTATAATTCATCAGATGCTCAATGCTGTCTATGATTATTAATACTGACTTAGAATTTGTACTTGCATACTTAAATGCAAAGGCAGATATGGATCCATTTTGTTTTTGCAAGTCTACTGTAGATGAGAATAATAGACTCGCAAACTTCTTTTGGGTAGATTCTAATGTTCATTTGGATTATTTTTATTTCAAGACATACTAGCTTTTGATAACACTTACAAGACAAATAAGTATGTTAAGCCTTTAATCATTTTATTAAGTGTTAATCCAGCAAATTATGTTGACTTTACGCTAACCACGCAGGCCTATCTCATGACATATTCAAAAATTATACATCCAATACCTGATGAAAGAAATTGACCTGTGGTTGATGAACTTGAGATGTAGCCACCTGTCAAGTATGCACAGCCTAAAAGGCCTAAGAAGAACAGAAATAAAGTCACATGAGGTGCCAAAGGAAAGAAGGAAATTTGCTACAAGTGTAGCATATATAATATCCTCGGGTACAATAAAAGGAGCTGTCTAGAAGCTAAGGTTAATAGTTATATATATGCAATTAACCTATCTTAGACTAATAATTTCACTAATTATTTATCTTTATATGTTGAACTCAAGGGCAGGACCTTCATCATCTAACATTACATATACAGGCAAGAGTAAGTTAGCAAATAGGGGTTTTGTCACACACTTGATATTTCAGTTAATATTTCTAAAAGTACAATTTATATAAGTTTTGTTAATTACTATGCTTTCACATTGTGTAAGCAATAGCTTCTTAGCAAGCGCATGAGACAGAAATCTTAGCAAAAAAAAGTAAGAAAAAGTTATGACTTGCAACTAAAAGCCCTAACTCAATCCCACCAATCCAGCCTCGAAAGTTCCAAGATTTAATCACATTTCTATGAATCATCATATTACTTAAAGGTACACTGCATGTTATTAATCTTGTCATTATAGTCAATACCATCTAAACACATTTTATTAGTGGCTGGTTTTCCTCGTAATTGCAGCAGTAGTATGTGGATACAAGATAAGTTAGAAGATATAACCAACAGATATCATTCACATACAAAATTAGCTAGTATTTTGTTCCTTTTTGCACTGGCTTCATTGTATATCACATGGTCAGTATGCTCATGGTAGTTGTGTTCATTTTACATAAACTAAGTGGTTTATTGCCATACCAATGGACATAATGCATGCATGTACGTACTGCCAGTATATATATATATATATATATATATACATATATATGTGATAGTCTCATTTGGTTTAAGCATTGTAACTTTTTGTAATTTTTTGTAAACAACTAACGTTATTACATGTGTCTTGTATCTAAACAATTTACTACTTATTATACTATATAATACAATATGATATTTTGTTGAAACTGTTGGATTCTTGTTTTTTACATATTAATTCTTCCATATCAGTACTATACAAATGCATGTTAATATTAAAAATGCCATTAACATTTTTTCCATGACTCACAACATCCTAATAGTTGCTCTTAATTTGTCCTCAGCATCACTCGCATTTGATTTCGAGTTCTCTTCATGGTATTTATCACTTGCTTGTATATATTTCAAGGCCTTAGAATCCTTTAGTTATCCCTATAGACTATGCTATTGCTTTCTCCCCATCTCCCTGCTAATTGTATTATTCTCTTAAAGGTTTGGAGAAGTTAAAATATCCATAACTTGATGATTGCTTACAACAAAAATGTAACTTATTTGGATTCTTTTTGTTTATGATATTTTTATGACGGTCCTTTCATCACAGTTACACCTCATATTCATGAATTTTCTCCTTTATTCACCACAGCATGATGTGAAACTTACATTTCTTCTCTTCCCCCACCAATGATTTCTTCTTTGGTTGGACAACAGAATTCAAAAAATCCACAACTTTGCAAACTCACACTAGCATTATGGTAGTCTCTACACAATTAAATTCATAAAAATTTCTTAACAAGAATAAGCTACATTATGGCAATATACACGCCATTTTCTACACGACCCCATAAGCCAACAATATAGTTTTATAGACACCATTTTCTCACAACCACAATCTCACAAACAAGCAAACACTAAGCTACACACCATTTTCTCATAATCCACAATGCCACAAACTCATCAACAACAAGCTATACACCATTTTCTCACATCCAACAACCTTACAATTCCAAAATTAGTAATCTACAATGACTTCAAAATGCAATGATGATGCTCAGATTAATGGTGCAATGATAAAATTCAAAAATAAATTATGTTCTTGTGGCAAAAGAGTCGAGGTAAGAATATTTTTGAGATCGAAAAAAATATTTAAAAAATTGTATTTGTTTTGTGCACAAAAGCCATCATGTGGATATTTTAGATTTTAGAAACCTATGAAAGAAGAAAACAATGGTCGTGCATGTAAAATGAAAACAAGTAGTTGTGGCAGCTCAAGAAACATCTCAGAAAGCTTTCAGTGTGGTCAAACAGTGTTGAACAACAAGATTGAAAAGAAACTGACCAAAATTCTTACCCTGATGCTAATATGTTACGCATATGTATATATATAATGTTACACATGTGATATGAAGCATGAATGGATGATAATCTATTATAATAAAGTAAAATGACAATATGAAGTGCAATATGATTACATGAAACCAAATTAAATAGTTTTGTACAACCCTTTTTTATGAAGTAACATTGTCCAAAAAATAGTTTCCTAACACATGATATCACCATCCTTCATGTGAATACATTGTGCTTATCAATTTCCACCCATAAGTACAACTAACCTATTGAACACAACTCACATGCAAATTAGCATAATTTTCATCGTATAACAAAAAATATAACGAAAAACAAAGAACCACCAAAACATCCTTTTATGTATAGTCAGAACTGACATGTACAAAATGTTCCATTCACAACTTACATCAAAACCTAACTGCAAGCTAAAATAAAAGGGCATGAATAAGTAATAATATTGCTTATGTAAGGCACAAAAAGGTAATAACATATATTTGGTACTTAAGATATTACCTTTTGGAAAATGGTGAACCTAACAGGTACTACTTCCTTATCTGACTGAGATTAAATTCTTTATTTTTTGTGGATGTTTTGCCTTCATTGTTTGTTCTTTTGTTTTTTCTGTATATGCACACATGTTACATATATGTTAGTTTGGAATCTAGTGAATTTGCACAAAAACAATAACATAAAATGTGCCACTTGTAAAGGTTGAAGCTGAAGTTGTAATAGACATGTTTATGGACCCACCAACAGATGCCTACAATATTTTAGGGTAAAGCCCAAAAAAAAAAGGAAAAATATGTTAAGAATTGTATCAAAACACACCAACTAATAAAATTTAAGAAACTACCTTCCTTGCTAGACATCCCCTCTTATTGTGGTTCAATTTCTTACAGTAGCCACATCTCAATGTGTATCTCATCACCTCTGCTAGCTTTTTATTTTCTTCTTAAGTTCTATTATTTTTTGCTTTCCCAATTTTAATCACTTTCACATGGATTTAGGCCAGTTTGCTTGGTCTGGAAGTGGACTAATTATGCATGAATATGTAATAAGATAATAATCCTTGGTGAGAGACTTGTCAACATATGCAGCATGCTTGCATGGAATGCCACTGAGTTACCATCCTCCATACCCACAGTATATTTGTTGCAGATCCACAACATCATGTATTTCTATGTTAATGACTTGATCAATAACTTCAAACTCAATTTTGCTTACTTTAATCACTTTAAGCTTTCTTGCTAATTTGGCAATCTTGGCAATCTTAGCTCAAACTTTAGGGGTAACAACCTTCTAATCCGCCAGCTACTCAATCCCAAACATGTTTTTAATAAATTTCTACTGTATTATTTATTTATACATAGGGCGCGATTTCTTTAACTTTTATAGACATATGATCGCTTATACATGTATATACATATTTTAAATATAGTTGAAATAATTAATATTGTATTATTCATAAACACATTAGTCAATTATTTTCATTTTCATTAGATTGAATGAAGTTGATGGTGTAATGATAGAGGGAAGAAGATAATCACAAACAATGACTATATTCCCTTTAAATTATGTATGGATCTTGGCATATTTGCCTTCATCAAGATGGATGAAAATATTCTGCTTTAACCTATAGATAGGGAGCATGCTCCGAACAGGTGCCCCAACAGTTGATTGTTGTGTCTACACACTTTTACGTATGTTGGTGTTCATACCTAAAATTGTATCTATTGTTGTTAATATTGTGCACTAAGTCTTTCATTTTTTGGGTAAATCATTACAGACGTATCTATAGTATATATGGAAAGATTATCTTAAGGGGTGTCTGGCAAAAGGAAGTTTCCCTCCGAACATCAACATTGAGTCTCACATAGAGGGCAGAAAGAGCACTGTCCATCGCCCATGGTGGACTGTTAATGACGTGTTCATACCCATTTGCATTAGCTCTTGTCATTGGGTTACATGTGTAGTGCACTTACAGAGACGACGTATCACGGTCTATGACTCGACACCCTCAATGCATTTTGATTGGGAGATAACCAACGTTATGAGGCCCATGTGCGAGCTCATGCCATTTTTGCTATATGATGCAGGTTTTTATGACGTGCGGACTGAGATCGAGTATTGTGTTGATCCGTTCGAGTTGGTATGCCTAGTGGATGGAGTGCTTCATCAGAAAGTGTTCAAAGATTACGAGGTTTTCGCTTGTTGTATATATATTACTTAAGACTAGGCAGACCTCTCAATTTTTTGTTATCATATAGGCCATTTTTTAGGAAAAGGATAGCCGTAGAGTTATGAAGGGGTCAGTTGTTGTAGATAGTTGGTGTAGATATATTACCACAGTTTCAATCATTAGTAACAATCATACTCGATGCTGAATTTGTTCGAAACTATTGATTATTTAGGACTACACTTATCTTTCCCTATTTATTTCCTTTGTAAAAATCAAAAATTCTGTTTTGACCCACGTAAGAAATTTTGTATGACATTGAACCTTTGGAGTATGACGCGAGTGAAACCTCTTCTTTATCTGTTGCAGGTTATAGAAAAATCGAAACAACAATTTTAGGCCTAATCAAAACTACTGAGCGCAAAGTGATTGAAACTTTCTATATTATGTCACCGATTTTGGAAAAATCAAAACTACAGTTTCTATCACATATAAAAATTTGTTTGTGATTGAAACTACTAGCACTACATGATCAAAACATCTTATTTTGTGTCAACGATTTTAAAAAATCAAAACTATAGTTTAATCACGTTAAAAAAATTTGGTTTTGATCGAAACTGTTGAGCACTACATGATCGAAACTTCTTATATTTTGTCAATGGCTCTAGAAAAATCGAAACTATAGTTTTAATCACGTTAAAAATTATGGTCATGATTGAAACTGCTGATCACTACATGATCGAAACTTTTAATATTTTGTCACTCATTCTGGAAAAATCAAAACTATCGTTTCGATCACGTTAAAAATTATGGTCGTGATCGAAACTGCTAATCACTACATAAACAAAACTTCTAATATTTTGTCACCAGTTTTAGAAAAATCAAAATTATAGTTTCGATCACGCTACAAATTTACGTTATGATCGAAACTGCTAATCACTACGTGATCGAAACTTCTAATTTTTTTAATTTATTCTGGAAAATCAAAATTGTAGTTTCGATCACGTTAAAAATATTGGCCCTGATCGAAACTTCTGAGCATAACGTTATCAAAACTATCTATACTTTGTCTCTGATTCAAAGAAAATTGAAAAAATAGTTACGATCACATTAGAAATGTCATTTGTGATCGAAATAATTTATTCTGTATTTGGGTCAAAGAATAAATTAAAAGCGAATAATGTAGTAGTATGCACATAGGGCATAATGAGAGAAGCAAAAACGTCTATATGTTGCAATAAGTGAGCACATGGGAGCTACTACAGCTCAAATTTATAGGCAATTACATGTCCGAGTTTGGGGTTAAACTTCAACAATCCCATGAAGTTTAACATCAAATTTGAAATATGACACTGGATGCACATTCACGGTACAGAACTTCTCAAATTGTAAATCAATGGCCTTTTGAGTAGCCCCAGTCAGTCAAGGAGGTGTTTTTGTAGAAATCGAAACTATAATTTCAATCATATTACAAATGTTACATGTTATCAAAACTTTTGAGCATAATGTAATAGAAATTGTCTCTTTCATATTAATATCTTAGGAAAAATTGAAACTGCATTTTTCATCATGATTAAAGGTTTACATGTAATCGAAAGTATTAGAATATTTTTTAATCAATTTCACACACTTGGTATCATACAGTATCTAGATAGTTTCATTGACGTTCCTAATTTTTAACACGCTCGAAACTGTAATCTTATTTTTTTCCCAGAGAATTCAAAAAAATTGAAAGTTATTACAGTTTTGATCATAAGTAAAAAGTAGTTTCGATCACGTTTAATTTTGATTTATGATCGAAACTGCAGTTTTGAAATCTCGTGAATTTGAAGAAAACCAATGGTATATTAATTCATTTTGTTTATTTTAGTGGGAATACCTGGATATGTAAACATCATACAATGGATACATACAAAATGTGTAAAAGTAATATCAGCAATAAAAGAGTTCAAAATAAATAATAAATATTACATTTGTGAGCGCAAATCATAGAATTCAAAAAGAACAACGCATATTTCAAGTAAACAAAGTGGTACAAATAATGTAAACATTTAATGCCTTTGTCTGCAAGTTATTTTGTTAGTTTGGAAGTGCATAACTATAAAAATAAATAAATAAATCTTTTATAATATATAAATTGAACATATGTCATTGACCATGGTGGAGGGGGATAGGATATTTGCTTGTGGCACGATTATGTCCAACTTGTTGACACCTGGAACAGGTCCAACGAACAACTTTCTCTCCCATAGAAGGAATTCGTTGTTTCTTAAATCGACCAAAAGGAGGATGTTGTTTGAGTCGATTGACATTAATTTCTTGTACTTCATTTGGGATCACTTAGTCTACATCATTTCCACCTGGATGAATAGACTATACATATGCATTTATCCAAGCGTTAGTATTGTAGTAATGCGCACAACGAATTATGAGAAAAGCAAATATGTCTGCACGCTGCAAGAGTGTGAGTACATGGGAGTTGCAACAGGTTAAATTGTCGGCAACTACATGTCTTATTTTATAGGTGTACAACCTCAACGACACCACGAAGTTTAACTTCAAATTCAAAACGTGACACTGGATGCAAAGTCATGGTATGAGACTTCTTTAATTCTAAATCAATTACCTTTTGAGTGGCCTCAGTTAGATAGGCATTTCTCGTTAAAGCCTCTTCCTTATACTCATAAAACCATCTTTGCACATGTGACCTAATATGCTCAGCTAACGTAGTAATGGGTAGCCTCCAAGCACTTTTCAACAATGCATTCATACTCTCACCAATATTGGTTGTCATTAGGTCATACCGCTGAGATGAAAAATATGCTCTTACCTATCTATTAAGTCCAACCTCATTTTCCAAGTAGTCAGCCACTGCCGAATGCATCCTCCTTATATTTTGCAAATATTCGTTATACTCAGTTATCCAATAAGCCTTTGCAGCACGAAAGTACGCAGCCAAGAAAGTCTCCATTTGTTGCGATCACATCTTGTACTTTACCTTCAGATTTCCAGATATGTGATAAGAACAAAAACCATGGGCTGCCTCTGGGAATACTGTGGCTATAACCTTCTCAATGCTATTGTGCCAATATGATATGAATACCAAATTCTCTATTGGCTCAATCACTTCTTGAAGTTTTACTAACAACCACTCTCATGATGCATCGTTCTCTGAATCGGCAACACCAAAACCAACAGGATAAATTTTGTGATTTCTATCCAATGCAATAGCCACAAATAATGTCCCTCTGTACATTCCTTCCAAGAACGTACCATCAATGATGAGAACAGGACATATTGTGCTGCGTCCTCGAATGCATGACCCTAGTGCCATAAAGAAATATGGGAAATGGTCATTAACATCTTTTTGAATCGCTGTTACTATCTCAGGATTTTTCTCCCCCAACACATGACAATACAACGAAAGTCCCTTGAACGATTCAGATGGATTGCCACACATGAGCTTCAATACATGTTCTTTGCTTTGCCACGACGTCATATACCTTAAGCGAACCCCATAATTATTGTGAACATCGTTAAGAATATTTCTAAGAGTGTAAATTCTACTAACATCTGTAACTTATCCTTAATTAGTTCTCCTATTAACCGAGTCGACGTTTGCCGATGGCCATCCTGCAATGCTTTATTTTAATATGTATGGACCAAATTCATGCGAGACACTCTTCAATATGTATCATTGTTCTTCTTTGTAACTCTAACTCGCCATTCACATCCTTCAATAATATACTTAGCCTCAAACTGATCCGTTGGTGATTTGTAAACCTTGAACTGAAAGTGATTCTTTAATGCCATTGAACCTCATTTGTCTCGAAGTTCTTACTTCGTATTAAATTTCTATCTCACACAAAGATTACCTGATCCCATACTTGAGGATGCCTGAGGTTGTTGGCATTGTGATGCATGGCGTAACAGGAGGCAACCACCGAATAAATTGATTTGAAGTAAATGGAGCTGTTGTTGAGCTATTAATATGACTAGGCCCGAAATCACAACCTTTCGTTTCTTCGGTATCTTCGACTACAACATTTCTTTTTTCTTCACACTGATTAGTAGTATAATTGTCGCCAATATCCGATTGACAATCATGATAATCATTATCATTATCTTCATTTTATCGAGGAGGAGAATTACCTCCATATATGGGGGTCACATCATCAAAAAATAAATTTCAATATTGTGCAGGTCTTTCACTTTGTTGGGAGTAATTACCTACTAGGTCTTGACCTGTGTATTAAAATTCTGAATTATAGTGAAAATTTGGTGATGTTGTAGAAAGTGTATCATTCACTTGATTACTTCCACTCGAAGACTTAAACTGGGTTGGTATTGTAGGGACTCTACCTGTTGTACTATGATTAGAAACTTGGGGCCTTATTTGTTCTCCACTACTTGCACGATCCAATGTGATGTATAATGGACAATAAACTCTTTTACTTGTCATGTACGGGCTATTAGCAGTAATAAACGCTCAAAAGTCAAATTCGTTGGTAATATCTGTGGCCAACTACCTCCCTTCTGGTTCTGTACACAACGAATATATCGTCCTTATTTTAATGATATATTCAGAAGGAGTAATATGCAATGCCTTATACAACATCTGCATAAATTTATTATAAGTTATGTTTCATTCCACGCACATGCCTCTTTGCCTCCCCCCAACATATTTTTCACCTCCATTCGGTGTTTGCTCCTACAAACCCCCATCCACGGTAGCTATCGTTAATGGCTCTGCCATACATATACAAAAACTCAACAATGTTAACAATATTTTATACACAATTCTAACTAAAGACAATTTTTTATCATTTAAGAAAAATTAAAGTAGCTCAAATTCTGTTTAAAAATGAGGGGAAAACGGCAAATTTTATGGTGCTCCTAAAAAACTTTCAAGTACGGCCATTTACTTTTAATCGAAAATAACTTTTAATTACAGACAATTTTTTCATCATGGTTAAAATTTAGTTTCGATTATATGAAAAACTACTTATGATCAAAAGTTACTTTTGATCACAAGTATTTTTTCTCATGATCGAAACTAACTTTTGATCATAAAGAAAAATTTACCCATTATCGAAACTGTCGCAGAATTATTTGTAAAATCTCAATTTTCATTCTCTCGCTCAATTATCTATACCAAACATATTCAAACAATCTACATACACCTTAATAACAATTTCTATCACCATAATCTCAAAATACACATAAACAACATCAATTTTTATATTTTTAACAACTTTCTTTTTTTGTCCTTCAAATTAAAATTACCCACCTACTTATACAAATGGTTGGTTGATTTCCTTTAATTCAAATGATTGGTTAGTAGTTTATGGTAAAACAAACTAGAGAAGAAATAATTTTATTGATAGAATACGGAAGAAAGAAAAAAAAAAGAAAGAGAGAAAAAAGAAATAAGAAAGAATGAGGTTTTAATTTTTGGGTTAATGGTAATTTTGTCCAAAAAAAATTCAGTTGGTCATTTTTTAAAAGAATTTTGAACAGTGGTTATTTGAGAAAAATCGGGGTGAACAATGGGCATTTTTATAAATTTTCCATTTTTCTTTCTCTAAAAGAAATATTTTTTAGATGAAATCGAGAAATATATACATATGATCAATAAAAATTATAATTAGTTTTTGGTATAAGTTTTTCTTCTTAACATATGCTAGTATTAGCATTAGGGTTATTAGTAAGAATTGAGATACATATTGTGGTGGCCCATCTTAGAAGTCTTTGCACATAATTGCGAATAAACCCACATAATTGATGGAATAAAAATCATATATAACAGTGGAAAGAGTCTTACCTTTCTTACCACCCAGGCCAAAGGCGGTTTTGACAAAACTTATAACATACAAATATAATCAACTAATATGATAGATAGAAATTTGATGGAAGTTTATATAATTTTATTTGTAAATTATAAATAGTTAAACATCTATTTTTCTTTTTAAATTATAAATATATATATATAATCTACTAACATGATAGTTGGAAATATGATTGAAGTTTTCATTGTCTACCCTCAAATTAGAGGAAAAAGTCTAGCTACATTACCCATATATATGATCGAAAACTCTAATTGTCTATCCCCTAGTTAGGTTTTCTTTTTCTTTTAAATTACAAAAACTTCTACAATCTACTAACATAATAGACTTAATAGTCATAAATTTATTAAAAGTTATATGAGTCAACCCTTAAACGAAAGGAAAATCTATTTTATTTAATTTTTGTATTTTTTAGTATAATTTTTGTATTTTTTTTTAATTTTCATTTAGTAAGTCCACAAAAGCAGATATGCAATTATTAAACTCGCTCTAATTCTACACACGCAACATGAAAATAGACAACAAATGAAAATTGCAAGCATTGACTACATATCCGTGCATTTTAAAAATTATAATTGTATTAATTTAATTTGGTCCATCATCAATTACTTTGGTTGTTGAATTATGGGTATGTGCTAGTATGAGTCTAAAATTAGCTTCAGCTTTATTGTAGTCCATCCAAGCTTCTTACTTGTCAACCTTTTAGGAAAAATTCTTAATACCTACTTCATGTTTTAAGAAATATTTTGATTCCCCTCTAGGTTTTCAAAATTATCCAATTACATCCAATTGTTACTTTCATTAATGAAAAAAAATACTGTTTCAAGATTAAATGGTAAATGAATCACAAATAATTAAAAAAAAAAGTAAGATATATTTTTGACATATGTCTGTTGTATGAGAAAGCAATCCCAAAGATAAAAAGAAATTTTATTTGAAGTCATAATGGTTTTTCTTTGACTCTTGGCATCCTATACTTTCTTCACAATTGTTCTTTTGCGCTCACCTAATATAGTGGAGAAACCCTTCTTGAACGCTAACCAGAACACATATCGTTCATAGATTTTGGTATGAAAACTTAGTTTGACATGTATATTATCATATAATCACTTCGTGGACGAACGTCGAAATCGTAGGTGAAGTTTTTGGGGGAAACACGAAAGAACCCGAGGTTAAGTAAAATGTAAGTTTTTTTTTCTTGGATTGGAAGCTAATAAATTATTTGTTGTTGTGGAGTATTTTGTCCTTCAAAGAATGTGGTTTCGATGAGTATGTGTAATGTGGGTTTTTGCATGTTCATGGGTTTTTCTTTATATGTTGTTAAACTATGGTTGTAGGTAAATGGGTTGATATTGTTGTTAGTTATATATTGTTTTTGGGAGATTATTCAGATGAAACAATGTCGATTTCATATATTCGTTGTTGGTATGGGTTATGATATGTTCATGGGTTTTTTGCGTGGGTTTTGTTCGTTGTTAAATATATTGTGTGTTGATGGTGTTCTTTTGTTTATTTCAATGGATTCATGTGGTCGTGGTTTTGTTGATACAGATTATTTAGTTTTGACTTGATTCTGACATTGATATTTTGCCGATTTTTTGTGCATGTAGAAGTTTTTTTTCCCCTGTTAGCCGTATATGAGTGTAGTGACAGTAGCATCATAATGGTTGATGTACATGGTTTTGATGCATGTTGCATGATAATATATGCATGTAGTTAGTTAATACTTGATGTGCATAAACGAAGCAAATGTCAATGGTTCCTGTACATGACTATGTTTTTAGTAGTTTGTCTAAAGGGAAAATGAATATGTACTATCTCTTCACAAGGTCAATATGAATGAACTTATATACTTGAAAGTTGCATTTGCTAGGGAGGACATAGATTATGGCCTTGCTGAATTAAATCGTTTAAGTTTAGTAGCTGTCATCAATGATGTAATGTAGATGGTTCACAAATGACATAAGCACCATAACTAGCAATTTGTGCTTAATGCTATCATTTCATGGTCAAAAGAAAAAAAGGGAATTAAGGACGGATATTGAGTTTATCGATGTTGTTAATATGGTGAAGGGGAAGGGAATAGAGACACTTGAAATTGAGATACATTTGCTACCTTTACCAGCAGACCAACCTACCATCCCTAAACCAAATTCTCAAGCAACCGAACTAAACAGTAAGCCACCAGTATCTGAAACACTAGAAGAACCTATTCTCAAGTAACTGAACTGAACACTCAGGCCCCAATAGTAAGCTCTTTAGTAGAGCCCTTACATGTAAGCCCTACACTTGGAAAACCCAACAATATAAGCCTTGATTGGGATGAAGAAACTACTGTTGAACTATATGATGCTGTTGAGAGATTGTTAGTTGCATATGAAGCTAGTAACAAGCAAAAACAACCATTAATAAACTCACTTGGCCAAAAAGTGACAAACCAGCACCTGTGTTCAATTCTATCCCAACTAATGCATTTGTTAAAGGCTCTAATAATGGGATAGATGATGATTGTAAGAGTGATGATTATAGGAGTGAAGACTCCAATTGGACAAATGTTAATATAGGTGATATGCTGGCTTTTGAGGATGAGGATGGTTCTGAATTAGGCTATGATCCTGCTATTGATTCAAGTGATGACAAAAATGGATTGTCAGATTTTAATAGTGATAAGGATGATCATGTTGGGGTGCAATAATGAAGAGAATGATTCAAAGGTGCTTAACATGTACAGGCATATCCAAGGAAGACTATTAATGCAGTAATGCGAAAACCATTAATATTAAAGAGGGACAAACTTTTAAATTTGTTGATGAGTTTAGGGTTATGTTTAAGGACTACGTAATACAATAATGTTTTTACTTAGTTAGACAGAAGAATGAGAAAGAACAGCAATATATGTAGCAAGTAATTCTTGTACATGAAGGATTCATGACTTACAGTTGGTAGATGGATAGAAATTTATGATTAAAAGCATAATGCACAGTTTTGTTGGTGTGGTGAAAAATCTAGAGGTTACCAGTCATTGGGTGGCAAACAAGCTATTTGACAACATTAAGAATAATCTAGACATTGTACCCACGCAATAGCAGATCTGTGAAGAGTCAGATTCAAGACTGCTACAACTAGAAAAAGGTTGTACAAGGCAAATAGGCTTGCCCTATATGTTGCAACGAGTGATTATGTCAAGTCATACAACATGTCACAAGATTATGCTTATTTTGACAAGAAAAGAAAGACCAATAGTAAAGATTTACCAAGAAATGGTAGGTACAAAAAGGCACTTCAAGCCCATTTTTATTAGTTATGATGCATTGCATAATGAAGCATGTAAAAGATTGATTGGTATGGACAGTTGTCATTTAAAGACGCATTTGGTGGAGTTTTATTATTGGTTGTTGCTATGGATGCAAATAATGGAATCTTTCCATTGGCTTTGGCTATTTGTGAAGTAGAGAACAAGGATAGTTAGTGCTGGTTTTTCGGATTGTTGAAGGAACATACCTTTTCTCTTCTACTTATTAGCCTCTTCATAACCTTTAAACATATAAACTCAAAGAGGTTAATCATAGGCTTCCTTCAAGCATTACTAAAACATGAATTCTATTATTCACTCATGTTATTTGTCATATGGTTAGACTTGAAAAACGCATCAAAAGAATGAGAGCTCTCTATTTTAGGGAAATTCTCCATTAACCACTTATAAGCTTGTTCATCGTCAACCTTGATTGCATCCATCACAATATTAAAGTCAATAAGGTTTATGGCCCTTGCAGCCTTCTAGAATTTTTCCCTTAACTTCACAACAGAGTATAATTTTTAGAAGTTGACATAAATATGCTTGGCACAATATCTAGTTATAGCCCTACTTTCGTGCACATAGACGCAACTACTTTCGTGTGCAACAAAATATTAGCTTACATAAAAGTGTGGTTTCGGCCTAAACAAAAATAATTGAATTTAAAATAAACTGCTACTGTTCAACATATGAAATTTATGAATTGCTTTGCAACCATATTAAATCAATTATCACCCAAATTGTCAAACTAAAGTGTCTGCAACCAACAAATTAACCAATGAAAAAAGTATATTGCTGTGAAGGTATCACAATATTTAGAAAACAAAAACATATTTATAAGAACGATAAGAATTTCTGTTATGCTTGGTGGACTTGATAAGAATTTGCTGTCTAACTTTTATTGCATAGATGAGTTAGGGCTATTCGGCTATAGTATTGTATTGAAGTGGTGCATCAGGTTAAAAGAAGTCGATCAGATAGTTTTGGTTGAAAATAAAACATGAAGACATTTCCGTTTGAGTGTTAAAAGTGAAGTACATGAAATCTGCTTATGGGTTTGTCATTCTTCATAAACTTTTAAATTAAAAAAACTTTTTTTTTTGGTTTAATGTTTTTTCTTGGTGTAACTTGTAACTAAAGACTAAATCAACACTAATACCCAAAGCAAAACCCTAATTTTCAATTCTGGATAAACTATTTGACCTAATTAATGCTTCATTAAATTGACAGCTGAATTAGGATGGGGCATTGGGATGTCATGAATTCATAACAAGCAATAATCTAGCATCAAAGCAAGATTAAAAATTGGAATCTAGTTCAAGGAAGACATCAAATTCACAATTTCTTGTCTTGTCTTATTTGAACCAACTGTTCGACAGTAGATTTAAGAACATATTCATAGACAGTAGTGGCAACAAGCTAACCATAAGACTTTTTAATTATTTATCATTCCTTTCAGCAGTAGATAAGCGGTGCTTTGACCACTCTTCTAGTGCCTCTACATTTTTTCAAATTTCTTGTTTTTCTATACTTATTTTTCTTTCTTTCTTTGTTACCAAACTTGAATTCATAACTTATTTTTCAAATTAATAATTTTGATTCCAATTCATTAAAGATGTCAACTTTAACAGCATTGCACTTGGTTGTACAGATCACAAATAGCAAGAGAAGTAAGATGTTGTTGGTGAAACAACCCATGTTAATTGTGGAGTTTTTAAATGGTATAAGAAAAAGGTTAGAACGTTTTCTCTTTAAATAGAATAAGGTATGAAGAAAAATATTGAATGTTACAATACGAGTAACTGTTACTTTATGTTTAATGTAGATTGCATTTAAAGAAAATAAGAAAAAAATCTTGATATATAGCAATGAATTCATTTAGAATTAATGTCTCCATTTTAGTAAAATAAACAACAATATTTTTAAATTAGATGGAAAAATATTGACAAGAATAAATATTAGTCAAGTTATATATGTTGCTAAATTTGTTATTTTCTATATTATTAACAATTAATCACATTTTATATTTACCAGAATAACTCAATATTAAATCAAGAAATAAACTTGATTCCTATCTATTTATGTAACTTTCCAATTGTGGAGTCCCATATATTCTGTCATTTTGGATTTCTTTTCTTTCAAAATGTATTAATGAATTTTACTTTCTAGGTACACGTAACATCCTAATTTAACACATATACGAGAATCAAAATAATATTCATTGAAATAGACTTTATTAGTATTCTATAACTTAATTAAGATATTGAAACCTTATTATTATAATTAATAACTGAAACGTTACTGAGAGTTTAACTCTAATTCCTAAAATAGTTGTTAAATATCACAATTCTTCTTTATTCTTTTGTATAGAGTCTCTTCCAAAAACCTAGAACGTACCATAAAGCTTATACTGATCTTTCCTCACAAAATTATATACTCAATTTGCAAAATGTTACCAACAAGGAGTAAACCATGTAAGCAAATCTAAATATAATATTTAAGGTTACTAGAATAATCAAGTGTATGACTTTAACTTCTAAGAAAACTTTTACTAACATACTTTAATAACAAATAAATATTTGTATTTATTGAGTCATACATTTATCTAATGAGAATAGTTAAAATTCATTTATGAATTATATCATAGAACACAGAAAAGGCATACTAAATTTTATTTTTTGAAAATACACTTATGTTTAGCAATTTTTCAAGATTTTGCATTTGACTAACCTAAAAAACTTTATATTAATTAAACATATAGATATAATATATTTCAAAAAGTAGATTTTCAAAAGTAAAGTCCTGCTTTTCAGAACTTGTGGTGGAAAAATAAATTATGAATAAAATCAATTTTAAGAAAATTATCAAACACTTAAAATAGATTTTAATAGTTGAAAAGCACTTCGAAGATTTACAACAACAATCCCAAAGAGGCTTCAAATAAATTATATAAACCATATCATTTAATTTGATTGGAGTTTATAGTATTTTGCAAATTAATATAAAATTATTATATATATATAATAAAAGTTATACATATTATTTCTAAATTAGTTTGATGACTAAATCTTATACACTATTATATATGTTGTATTAACAAGAAATTAATCTATTCTGCATAAGGAAAATGCTTTCAGTTTGATCAACATACCTATGTTGAAAATAATTTTCCTGCAAAACTTTTCTCTTCTAAATTTTTCAAATTTCTTATCTTTCTATACTTCTCTTACTTCAATTTGTTGTTTTGATTTTTCCTTTAACGTTTGGGAATGAGGAGATCTTCATTTAGCTAAAATACACATTTTTTATAATTAATCAATAAAATCTACATTTTCCATACAAATCTAGTCTCAAATTTATTTAAAAACCGAGAAATCAAAACAAATACATACTGTCATCATCAATCTTTAACCGGATTCCTCTCCACAAGTTATCGTCGTAAACCAGTAAAGATAGCTACCTGCGCTGCCGTCTATACCGTTGTTTTATTATGTATGCCAGTCAAGAATTTCGAATCTGAAACAAAGATTTTTGTGACTTCTTTGTTGTTTTGATTTTTTCTTCTTCAATGTTTGGGAACGAGGACACTATCAAATTGGGCAAAATTAAGGATTAAAATATTTGGGTCATTGAGGGTAATTTTATTCAAAAAAAAATAAAGATGGTCAATTTCAAAAAGAATATTAAACGGTGGTCATTTGATAAAAGTAGGATGAATAGTGGGCAGTTTCGTAAATTTTTCAAGAAAAATTAGCTGCGCGTGCATAGTAATTACCGTACAGAAAAGGAATGTCAAAAATCAAACCAAATCAACATATTCAGTAATTAAAATCAAATCAAAACAAAAAATTTGATTCTCTTCGTTGTCATCTTCTGATCGGTCGCACAATTTCCTTTCCCTCGAAGATTCCATTCTCGTTCTTTCACTCCCGAAGCAGAAGCAGAAACGGCAAGTGTAGTTCGCTATGGCTACGTCCTCCACGGCGTCGACGGTAAAAGCTTACTCCGGCCCCCTGATTCTATTCGGCCTCGGTTTGTTTTACCAGCTCTTCGTTCTCCCTCGCTCTTTTCCTCCCTCGCATTACGACGGTACGTCGCAGTATACGAAGAACTCTCTTGCTTATACGTTCCGTTTTGAATAATTAATCATTTTTTTGAACGGTTTCGGGAATTGTAGTTTTGCGAATAAAACGGTACAGTTCTATCGACGAAGTGAAAGAAGCGTATGAGAAGTTCTCATCCAAATGGTGAACATTACTTATTTATTTTTTTTCGTTTGTTTAATTGTCGTTTATGCTGTGGAAGTTAAATTCTAGTTATCGTTGCTTGTAATTGATTGTTTCAGGAATTCAGGTGAGGAGATTCCAAGTGTTGAATGTTTCTTGAAGGTTTGTGAATTTTTACTTGTATGAATTTCAAGGCTTATTGCTTAGTTTTATTACTGCAAATTCTACAATATCAATGCTCGTAAATGTGTTGGCAATGTTGATTCAATTTGCTTTCTGGATGACACCTTTAGAAGGGTGAGATTATAACAATACCAATCCTTCTAGTTATTTTATTCTCTGTTCTCTATTTCTATTTGAGAGACTCCTTAGGAAAATTATTGTCTTGCGGCTGAGCTAAAAATGTAGAATGTGAATATGTTGATGTCTCTAATAAACTTATCGATTAATAGTTATTCGCTAATTCAGGTAAGATTTATTATCATCAACATGTTGGCATATGATGTGAAATAGAAACAACAATAAAAGAAATTATATTGTTTTGTTCAAAAAATATAGGAACCTGTAGATTGTAGCTGCACTGTCATTTATGCAAGCATGTAGAATAGGCCTGGTGATTAATAAATGCGACAATTTAAAGAAACTAATGGAAAACATAGAAGGAATTTACGTGCTTTGTTATTGCACAAATTCAGTACTATTTGGCATCTTGAATGTAATCCTTGTATGTATATTATTTCTTTGCCCTAATCTATAATAAATTCATTCAATCTGATTTTTGTGGTATAAATGTGTGGCCTTTTGGAGATCAGCAGAAGGGGCCCTTTTTTATGTTCTTTCAACAATGTTGCTTTTGTTAAATATGTGGTTTTTCTAGCAGGTTCAATATGCTTATGAGTTGCTGAGTAATCCTATATGGAAAAGGAATTATGATATATATGGCATTGATGAACAACTAGTGAGTAGTAATCTCTGACTTTTCACTGTATCTAGCTTGTATCGTTCCCAGCTCTTTCCTTCTTGTACTGGGTTTTAAATTGGTGCATTTAATGGCTTGGCTTTTTCTCTGTAGCATATTCTTGACAATGTCAGGGAGCAATATGGTGAGCAAGACTTTTCAGAAATATCTCTTCCTTTACTAGATGCCGTTGCTTCTGGTTGGTGAAGATATCATCCTCTCTCTCCCTCTCTCTTTCTTTCTTTTGTTTTCTTTTTTCTTCAACTTGATGATTTTTGAGTTTTTAAAACTGCTGATAAATTCATAAAACTTGGCTTCTGACCAGATCGTGGTGATCATGCTTTTAATGTTATCACATCTAAGGATTTTCCGTCCATATTTGATGATTCCAAGCCCTGGCTAATTCAAGTAAGATTACTATCCTCAATATGTTGATATTTGATCTCTTTTTTTCCTTGTAATCCATATTGTGCCATGGATTTTATTTTTTATTTTATGTTTTACATAGATACTATGCATTTAGTAACATAGCCTAGAAATATTCTTGTTATTGCTTCGACTCATATTCAGTGGATCCCGCACTAATAGCCCCGAATAAATTAAATACATTTATTAAGATACGAAGGCTTCTTATTCCACAACAACGAAAGCACTTTTTCACTCTTTCATATGCTAGGGGATTTCACTTGGAAAAGAAAATGTTCCATACTAATGGATTTGGGTCTCCATTTACTGTATTGAAGAGAGCATTTTAATTGTTAGATCAAATCTACTGGACAAAATAATTATGTTATGTGGATAAAAAGATTTGTATAAGAAATGCCCTGATATTTTCTAATTTTACCACTATTGTACTTTTATAAAATATTATTTTCCAACTGAGGCATCCAGGTACTGTTTTAAAGCTCTTTTGCTGTCACTTTTATGTTCCCATGATATTCCCAAGTTCTGTGGACAGCTTGTTTGCCTTTGTACAAATCTGTTCTGTTAAACCAATGCATTTTCTTTCTTATCAAACGAAAATTCTAGAATTAAGATATCGTAACTTTGGTGCTAAGAATGTATCCACTGGCAGAGGATGTGAGTACTGAGGTTAGCTTGTAAAAGGTGTCTGGTAGAACTATAGAAGTGGCAACTTTTAACTTCAGTACTCCCATTAAACTTGTTAAACTTCATGTCAATATTGTTGAGTAGATTCTGTTATTTGATTAAATATTTAACAAAGAATATTATGGGTATTCATATCAGGTGTATACAAATGGGAGCTATCACTGTTCTCAATTTTCTGATGCCTGGAAAACAATTGGTGCGTTCATTTCTTAATAGGTGCTTTGTAAATCAAGTTTTGTTCTTTCTCTGTTGCCAGGTCATAGGTGTTGCTACTCTTCTTCTCTCTCTCTCTCTCTCTCTCTCTCTCTCTCTCTCTTTTCTTTTTTTAATTTTCCCCTCTATTTTGATTTGGTTTGTTTACTTATTAGTTGCTTCTGGAATCCAGATGATGTATGTAATTGAATGAGGATTGTGCATCATATAAACCATGGTCAACTTGATTAAAAGTAGAAGGCTGGACAGAAACAACTGAGTAATTAGAAACTAAAAGTGAATTAGTCTAAACGAAGGAGTGACCAAGAAGACTACCACTCACACCTTTTCATCAGGGCTCGTGACCTGATGTCATATTTTATTGCCTCTTTTTCTAGACTAAGGAAGAGAGATTTTGTATTCCTGAACGGTGTAATATGCTGTTATTGATGATGGGCCATCATTCATACTCATAATTCATTGAAATACTTTATCGGTGAATCTATTGCATGTATCTAGTGGGTTTTGAGTGCTCTGCATGACAGTAATGCAGTCGGTGTATGAAAGATGGTACCACTTGGAGATTTTGACAATGAAAGATGGTACCACTTAGAGATTTTGACAATGTTTTTGTCTCTCTGCATTCAGCTGCATTGTTGGAGGGTATTGCAAATACTGGTATGGTGGAACTTGGTGACATTCAGCTTGCAACTTACCTTGCTGAGAGAAAGCCACTGGGCCAATTTTTCTTTAGACATGGTAAGTGTTACCTACTCTCTTTTGCCTCACTGTTATTGCAACAAGCAAGGAAAATCTCAAAGGTAGCTGTACAGAAAACAATGATTGACCAAGCTTTGAGTTCTCAGTAAATTTAAAGCTAGGATATGTCAAATCTAATATAAATATCATCAAAATCTTTACTGATGATATAAAAATAGGTAGGATGGAAACAGAACATGAAGTGAATATTAGTGAGTGCATGCCCATTCTTGTGAATAGATGCATATGTACATATTATTATGACCGAGAACTTTATCTTTTCTTGCTTTTAACTGAGTAGAAATGCTTACAGGTCTGCCTTCAATTGTAGCATTTCCATCAGGGTGTAAAGCTTCAGGTTGTATGATTAGGTGAGAAGCCTGATAGTCTTTCTTGAAAAAAGGAAAAATTCTATATTTAACTGTCAGTTGCTGAAGATTTAGATAATTTGCATATCATTTTTTTAAGTGTGATCTCTAAGGACCATTTTATATGCTTTTTTATCATACTTCCTGCTTTCTTATTGTTAAACTGGAAGGATATGCAAAATTGTTCTTTTATGTTAGGTTTGACGGAGAACTGTCCGTTGACGCTGTTGCTGATTGGTTTGCAACAGTTGTACTCAGTTTACCTCGTATTTTCTACTATACAAAGGAGTCAATGGTAATTGGTTTTCAACTCTGAACTCCATCTTAATCCCTTAAGAAAAGTTTATATTAGACATCTTGTGCGTCACATAAGACTTTTAGAACCAAACAAGTTGATTCTCCTATCAAATGTAAATCATTAATTGATTATGATGGTTAATTTCTTCTGCAGCCATAACATTTCAGCAGCATTGATACAAAATTAAAACTTCTCCAGTCCATATTCAATCACATATATTTGTTTCATATTTGGACATTATGTCTCTATGTATATATGAAGTATTGCTTTCAGAGTAACAGAGATTTTTGAATCCTTTTGTCATCCTTGCATAACTATGGAACTCTGTCAATCTGATTTAACTGAATTGTTGGACGATGGTGAGCCCAAAGTGCACATGAAGAAAAATATTGTTAGTATCCTAAATGAATTCTGAAGAAAGGTGTGTTTGACTAGTTATATCCAAATTGGAATGTCAATAAGGTGAAATATAGTATTAATTTTGCATATTAGTTACAATGTCTTCTGGAGCAGTATCACTTTCTTTTGCATTGGAAAAAGCTACACCTGCCTTATTTGTTAGTTTTGATAATTATGATAGGATTTCCCCCCCTTGTTACACAGGGTTTGGGTGATTGTTGGGCAGAGGGAGGGGTTTAGTTGAATTATGTCTCACATGTCAAAAGATTTTTATTTTTTATGTTTTTTTAATGAATATGTCACAAATAGATGAGTAATCAATGCATTATCATGGCTAGCTTCTAGTTTGACTATTATTATCATTGTGTGCATAATTATTTTAGCTTGCTCTATGTTGATATTTTGTTCTCTTGATTTTATCACTCTGTATCATCTGCTGGAAATGACTTGGAATTAATGTATTTTGATGCATTGAAATCCAGGGAAAAAATTTTCTGGCAAAAAGTGGTCACCATAAGGTACGGTACCTTTTCTTGTTCCTCATATTTTGATGATCATTCTAAAATGCAATAATCATGATTTATTTATTTGCTTGCCATTTGATCCTTGGATATATTTTCACCCGACTAGGCACTTATCTGGACATTAGCAGCTTCTTGGCTAATTATACCATATTAGTTTTTTGAATTTGAGTATAAGGACAATCGAATATAATTCTTTTTTTTTTTTTATTTCTTAGGCATTTGTCTTAGTTGTGAAACTGGAAGGACATCATATTAGGTTTAATGTTTTGTGAAAGAAGAGTAGGGCTTCACATGCTCCTTAGTGGACCAAAACCAGCTAAGTTTTGGTGCACATTTTTAGTATTTAGGGTCCTAAAGATGTTTAGGAGACAAAAATTGAATTTTCCTAATCTTACATGCTTTCACTAATTGAACCAGTTCAGCACTTGGATTGGGGGTACAGTGATGTTAGTCACTAATTTAAGTCTTCACAATTTATCAGTTGGTTGAACAGATTAAACTGAGTATGGATTGATGGAAAGCTGGATTATTGTAATTATGAGCTTCCTTAATGGGAAGCAAGCTGGATCCACTGGCCAACAAAAAAGTACATGATGATTTTGGTTCCTTCTTGTTTAAGATTCTTTCTTACTTTGTCCTGTAAAGATTTACTACCATAAATCATATCACAGCTTTGGGCTTTAGATCAGCTAAATAATAAGGGATAATTCTCCGACATAAGTTGAATCATTTTTTTTTATTGAAACTTTTTCATTTTTGGTTGGGTAGGGTAGGGTTTGGTGGAAGGAGGATTAAAACTTTTGAAAGTAGGGAGGAGCAAGTCACAGTACTTTAAAGTTAAACCTGTTTTGATGGAAGTAGAAAATTTAAATGTTTCAATACCAACATTAGCAACTTTTCAATTCAAAATTTGATATTTAATCTATTTCTAATATAAGTTTGGATTTTATTTTGCGGCTGCTACAAATTAGAAAGCTCATTGTGAAATATGGATAGGCAGAATGACAGGCATTGTAATGTCAAGAGCCTACAAGTCTTTCAAATTCATTGGAATCTTCTCTCCTATGAGTTGGATTGATATTTCTACAAGTCATATTTTCTATGCATGTCAATGTAATTTTTGTAGTTTTGCCTTTCTTTTTTTTTTTTTTAATCAATCAAGACTTGCAAGCTTTGAGTTTTGCATACAATCTTGCTTCAAAGTCTTTGCTTTGATTTGTAGCTGGTGGTCGCCTTCTAGATACTTTCTTCTAACTTGTAGGTAAAGGTAATTTTATTCTCAAAGACAGGGGAGCGGGCTACACCATTTGTACGTCAAATTGCTAAAAGTTATTGGGCTTATGCCTCCTTTGCATTCGTGCTATGGCGGCAGGAGGACTCTTCCTTTTGGTGGAATCTGTAAGTGGATTTACTTTCTCATGATTGAGATTTTAATATGTTGTGCTTTCATGGACTGTGGTAAATTATTCTTTTAAAGAAACCTCTGAAACAAAGTTATCTATCAATGACATAAACAATATTTTTTTCAGTTTCATGCATAATTTCCTTTCAACAATATCTATGTTATTGCATGCTTTTGGAACCATTTAAATTCAGTACTTCATCATTTCCTATTGTTGTCGACAACCTTAACTGAATTTTCATCAATGACAACAGGTTTGAGGTGGAATCAGCACCTGCTATTGTATTCTTGAAAGATCCTGGTGTCAAACCTGTTGTGTACTATGGCATGTTGCTCTTTTTCTGTTCACTTGTTTCTTCTATGTACCCTTAGAATTTTGTGTTGTGACTTGAATGTGCAAAAAGCTAAATATTGCATATAATGTTGCAGGATCATTTAACAATTCATGGCTTTCAGAAGTCATGGAACAAAACAAACAGCAAGGTACTCTCCATATATAATTATTTATTGTGTAAGTTTAATTTTTCTAATGGTGTTTATATTACATTTCTTTGTCTTTGACTAATACCTGCTGGAAATATCTTTAATTAACGGATGTTTCTATTGGGGATGCTACAACCAGATCACTTTTCTTTTTTTTTCTGGCACTATAGAATCAATTTCAGCTACATTTTGAAAGGTCTAATTGTGGAACCTCGTGTTTCAGAACTTCCTCAATTAAGGAGTATAACATCAAGGGAGCTGGGTTGTGATGCTCGCGGGTATTCTCGTGCTGGAACTGATGCTACAATATGGTATTGTGTTATTCTTGCAGGAAGGCTAAGTTCAGAGCTAAACAAAATGCGAGAGGTAAGCATTTCTGCCTTGGAATTTGTTCTGAGAATTATAATTATCTGAATTTTGGTCTTAAAAATCTGGGTACAATATTTATGTCGCAAATATCCTTTGTTTTCTCATAATAAATTTTATTTTGTTATCAGATTCCCTTCCTATGATGAGTCTTAATTCCTTTGGCACAACTCTTTCTAGAAAGGAAATACTTGCAGTTGCGTTCTAAATTTTGACTTTTTTCTTTTTGTTACCTCTTTAACATTAAGAAAACTTACTAAGTGTTAGAATTGGTACTAGACTTATTTAATTTCACTAGGTTTAGTCTTAAATTTAATAATTAAAGAGAGATTCAATGTAATTTTATTTTCGTAAACATGGTATCAGAGAGAGTTTAATCTCTTAGGTTTAAGAGTTGTATTAAAAATATTCTGTATTAGAAAAATTTTGATAGCGATGATGTGCTATTCTGTAAGGTGGTTACTAAACATAATTTAGTTTTCTAAAAAGAACAAAAAAAAAATTTGAAAACCAAAAGAAAAAATTTCTAGAAATCCAAGCTGTGGTACTGTTCACGTGCATTGTCCCTGGGTGCTGTAACAGGGTGCCACTCACAAGTTCTTGATATGGTTGGTCTATCTACTTCTTGCCTATGGTTGGCACTACTACTCGTCACCTATGGAAGACACTCCTTGCCTATGGAAGGCATTAATGCTACTTTTAGTCTATGGAAGACACTCCTTACCTATGGAAGGTATTACCACTACTCGCCTATGGAAGGCATTACTACTACTCACCTATGGAAGACTCTCTTTTTCAGCAAATTTCTTTTCTTTTTGAACAGTGACAGTCCTGTGCTGTGGAGAAGAAACCTTTAGGATTTTAAATTTAGTCTCCTCTTTCATTTTAGACCCTGCTTAGAGTCTCTGTAATCTTCTCCCATATTTTAGTTGAACTTGTCCCTTTTTAGTGGACGATGGTCCTTAAAACTGCTGTTGAGACATTCTAATCGCAAAAAGAAATGTGACACTAGCATTTATTGCCTGTTTGTATGGCAAATTATTTTTTAAATATCAAATTATGCTTCTTTATTGGAACATTGGAGGTGGTGATATTTTCTGAACTGTTATGATTTCAATTCTCTTAGATTGATTGACCATTGCTCAGCGACAACTGAGCAAAATAATTTTGCTTTATAAATTATGTATTATTTTGTACCAATGCCTGCCGTGTAATGCGCATGAATTCTTTTAAGTTTAGAATGGGCCAAATAATGCAAGTTCATAGACCATTCGCAGGGTTCAAGAAAAATTATCTATTGATGATGAATCAAATGCAGCTGACACAGATCAATCTCTTGCACCAGCAGCAGTTGCATTCCAAAACAAGAGATTGACTTTTGCTTGGCTTGATGGGGAAGCTCAAGAAGTGAGTTTTATCAGTCCCCACCACTTTTTGTGTTTTTGTTTCCCTTTTGTTTTATGCCTTTGTTTATTTTCAAGCATCCTTTGTGTTTTCATTCCCTTTGTTTTATGTGCTTGTTTATTTTAAGCAACCTTTTTTGTTTTCATTCCCCTTGTTTTATGTCTTTGTTTATTTTCAAACAAGTTGATGACACTGATTAGTGCTCAAGGCCCACATGTTGTGTCTAATGAATAAACCTTATTGGGACCAAACCAATAAACCTTATCAGGCCAAGTTGCATCTGGCCAAGTTTAGGGGTGTGTATATTACAATTTGTGGACAATTTTTGAATGATAAGTAAAATAGAAGGCATGAAACTGAGAAACCGAGCCAATAACTCAATTTCGGTTTGTTGGCTTTCACGGGTATACTATTGGAAAAACTGGCATTTATTCTCTATGCAATTGCCACTTCTGAAACTAGGGATATATTAGCGGAAAAACTGGAGTTTGTTGGCTTTTGGTCCATTTTGTTAGTCTCAAGCCAAATTGAAGCATTAGTTCTTTTTGGTAAAGATTTATGACTTCAACCTTGTTTGTGCCAAAGGAGAGCATACCATGAACTTTTATGCTACTTACAAGAGATGCAATGTCATGTATACATAATTTTTGAAATTAAAAATTATCTTGATGAAGCACCAAATAAGAACAATAGAAAGGGGAGGAAAAAAGCTGAATAGGTGGGGGAAAAATATCATTACTTTATTTAATAAATCTCCGAGTCTCAAAATCTGTCCTAAGAACTTAAACTAAGGCCCTTTTTATGGTAGTCATAAACCTAAACGCAAGACAAAAGTGGAAAACTACATCCAAATGGGAACGGATGTATTCTAACTCGAACAAGAAAAGTTAAATTAACTACAACAGATAACACAAATATGAGTCTAACAATAAAACAAGACCTTATTTAAATAAATTGAGGACAATTTAAACAACGTTAAAACTAGTCTAGCCTGTTCTACATCATATCTACGGGTGGTTTGATGGTATTCTTCATTCTTTTCATTATTGAAACTGGAACCAAACAGAAAGTTCTCAGTTTCATAAAATTTGAAATAAACTGGAAGTAAATATCTTCAGCAACTGAACTAATTTTAAGATAAATTGTAACTGAATGTCTTCAACAACTGAACCAAACCAATCTGTAGATGGTGTCTTGATGATTTGATTGGTCTGATTAACATTCCTGGCTAAATTGATGTATGATGATGCTGGCCTCCATTTTGTACTCTGTTGAAGCATTGTTTGGGTAAACATATAAATATCTAGATTTATACAAGTTAAAGTATGCAACTCTATCAACCAGAAGACATTAATAGTATATTTATCTTTGTCCAGAGATACTGTTCATTCTACATTTTCTCAGAAACATCTTTTGAAACTTGTGGCCCAAGAAGAGATATGACAGATGTCCCTCAGTTGTTTATTGTGCGTTACAAAAGAAATTCTACAGTAGATGCTAATAAAGTTGATAGAGCGCCAAAAAATATATGGGATGCATTGCAAAATGAGGAAGTGGATCCCGTATCCCAGCTTGTGGTGAAGTACAATGGTTCGAATGAAATTCCTGAGGTATGAACTACTAAATCATGTACTGCATTGGCTGCATTTCACTTGTCTACATGTAGACTTGCGTAAATATTATTCTTTCTGTTCAAATTTGTTACAGATTATAAAATGGGTCTCAGAAATAATTCAAGATGGTGACTCCAAGGATCTCCCCTTCTATGTAAGTCGAGCACCTTTTCTAAATTTTTCTGAACTAGTTTTTTATTCAATTGTTGCTTGTATTTTTAGTTATAGTCTTATAAATTAATGCAATTAATTCAACAGGGGTTATCAAGAATGGTTTAGATTTCCCCAAACCTCACATATTACTATTTGCTACAAATTTATGTTTTCATTTTCTTACGGTGTGTTTTAACTGCTTTCCAAAATAGAGCCCTAGTTCGCAAAATTGAATAGCTCAAGGTTATTCGGGAGTATCACATCTGTTTGCTTAATAATATAGTGCTGTGACACCAAATTTTAGTAAGATGTGAAAAACCAGATACAGATTTGTGGTTGCATCTCTTTGGAGTCTTTTTTTTCACTAAAGCTTTTTTCCTCTATTTCGAGTACAGAGAGCGAAGACTCCTGAACTTGTTCCTGAGAATACAGAACCTATCTGGTCCAGAGGTGGCCAAAGCATTTTTTCCAAGAGCATTGGAATGAAACACATGATCCGCAACATCATTGGCAGATGTTACGATTACATGGGAGATCCTAGAATAGGTTCGGCCTTGCTTTTGGCAGCATTAATTTCTTCTGGAACCATCTATCTGGTGAGGAGTCAAAAACCAGCTCATCAAAGTCAGTCAGATTCACAAGGCCAATCAAGTACTGAGGTAACCGATTACTTGATTATGATGTCTTCATTTTGATGGTTTTCAAACTTCTAAAATACGATGTGCAACAGGTTTTCCAGAACCTTCTTATTATATGTGCAACTGTAAACAGACACAGCATAGGAAGCATAGAATATAATCGTTAAGTGGAAAAAGAATGCTCTTTCAACACTTCATGTTCTGTTCTATGGTGTTCATGAATAGTTTGAAGAAAATGATAATAGATTGCAAATTTTTGTTTGCAAGATTGAAAATTTAGATGTTATAAGCTTACTTTCAAAAACTGTTTTTCATTTTCAAAAGCAAAAAATTAGTAACAACCAAGTTTGACTTTAAATTTTGTAAAATTCATTTTCAAAACAAAAGATGTTTTAAAATTTTAACTAAAACATGAAAAATAACTTTCTGTTGCTTTTTACCATTTTCAAAAATGTATTTTTAAAATTAATTACAACTTTGTTTTCAAAACAGGCATGTATTTTCAAAAATTATATCAAACACATTCTCAATATTTTTATGATTTTCAAAAGTACCATTTTAAAAACGTTATCAAAAGTACTTTTCTTTTCATTATTTCATGTTGTAACAAATCATTCCTTAGGATAATCCTAAATTCAGAAACCAGATTCAGATGTCCAGGCAATGTTTGCGCTTAATAAGTTCTAGTTTCTCTGTTTTCCTTTCAGCCATCCTTCTAATCCAGTCAATATTCTTTCATTTACGTATGTTACTGGTTTCCAAGCAAAACCCTCCTGATTAACTAACTTCATCTTTAAATCATTGTTTTCTGCTTTTTCTCTCCTTGACTTTACCACCAAGTTTCGTTCCATCTTTTTCAGGATGAAACTAAACAAAGAAGACGCAGATTTCGGGAAAAAAGTTCATCAAACAGAGTTCAACCTCCTTTTTCTATGACAGACGTGGAACCAAAAGATGCTTACCAGATGCCATTCTCGGATTCTGACAGTGAATAGTAAATGCTGCTCATGGCCGGAGGTCTGTGAAACAACTCATGGTGAAGTAACGAACCATAAGATTGTGTCAGAAATTTTATGATTAGCCTAAAGATTGATTCATAAGAAAATTTTACAAATTATTTCTAGGGCTTTTGAAAGGTGCTTTAAGGCTACTTTAGAAATAGTGATTTGTCGTAATATTATGCTCAATTAAATATATGGAGTATAGATTAATTAGCTAGTCTAAATAGAGATATTGACATTAAAACTATTTTATATGATTCTAACTATAATTGATAATCCTATGATATGTTATATCACTAATTATCCTAATTATTATGTCATATTAAACAGAGTCATATGTTAATTAATTTATATAATATATTAATATATTAGCTAATATCATTGAATTTAAAGTAAATTATATATTAAAATACTATTGATAACTATACTGATAAATTAGAATGTTAGTTACATAGTATATGATTTTTAAGTCTATAGTTGGTGATTATATTATATTAATATAATATTATTTTTCAGTATATTATTATTTACCATTAAAATTAACTAGTTAGTAAGTGGATTAATGAATATCATTATGTCAATCATGTCTGTCTTAGTTAGGGTATATATATGATCAGGAACTGTGATGATTATATTTAATAATGTGATAGTTATTGTCGCTCTGTTATTTATCAAAATATTGTTTTATGATAATTATATGATATGATATGAATTAATTAGATATTACCGATAATTTATGGCTAGTTATAATCTTAAATATTATGTTGATAGTAAGCCATATCATATAATTAAGGAAAATTTTTGTTTATAACCTATATCTGCAGGCAATTTTTATATGTAGCCATCTTGATAAATAATTTCTTTCATAATTAACTAAGATATACGAAATTAATTCCGTAAAAAAAGCAAATAAAATACAGGTTCGCATAACCTATCTCTAGTGCATTATTTTGCACTTAAAACTACAATTTCGAGTACATGTTTGCATTTAAAACTGTAGTTACAGTTTCAAGCACGCGTAGTTTATTTTTAAGAAAGTAAATAAATGTAAACAACCCAGTAAATTTAATAATACAACAAGCTGTATTGGTCAACGGATAGAATGCTCACTTTTTTCAACGTATTCTAGTTTGTTTTAAGCTGTGTTTTTTATTTTTTTTTTTTAATTTGGTTATAGGAGCAATTTAGTTTTAATTTTGTGTTTCTTAACTAATTATAAAAGAAATGTTTAAAAATCGGGTTCCAGTGGAGTGAATGCATCAAATCGCAAAGATTTGGCTATAATATTTAAATTTGTCTCTTAAAATTTCTCATTATCAAGCTCTCGTTGCTCAGTTGGTTAAGAGCACGGGTATAGAAAAGAGGGGGGGAAGGTCTTGAGTTCGAATCTCAACGAGAGCATTCAATTCAATAAAATAATTCTGCTTTCATACATATTAGTTACAGCAAAACGAGAGTAGCATAAATTAATAAACATAATCATATTATTATTAATATACTGAAAAATAATATTATGATTTATTTTATTAATATATTTTTAATAAATGTATTATATTTTATCAATTTTAAAGATATAATTATTTTTTAATAAATTAAAATTTTAATGAGTAATTTTAAAATTACTGAAATTAATTAATTTCAATAAATTAGACGTTAAAGACTTAGTAGCAATTTTTTTGTTTTTTGTCTACATAACTGAAATTTGAATTTAATTAAAATACGAATTTGAATTATATATTTATTTTTTATTTTAAAATATTTAAAAATAAATATTAAATTATTTATTTTAATAAAATAAAAATTTTAAAAATTACTATTTTAACATATATACCATTTTAAATAATATGTTTATATTTATAATAATTTTAATTATATTAATAGAATTATAATTAAAAAAAATAAATTATATTAGCATGGCATTATTTATTTTCTTGATATATGATTTTTTAAAAAAATAATTTATAAATGATGATATAAAGATCAATAAAAATTAAATAAAAATAATAAGTTATATTGTAATATAATTATAATTATGTAACTATACAAATTTATTGTAGTAGTTAAAGTATAAAATAAATAAGAATGAGAAGACAAGTAAAATGATCTACAATATAGAAGAAATACTTCAAAAAAAGTTAATTAAAATTTTAATTTTTTTAGTAAATAATTAATAAAATAAAAATATTTTTAAAAAATAAAAATATTAAATTATTCAAACATTTGTTCATTCATATTTAAGTCAAAATTTTTAACTTAATTATATTTATATGTTTCTAATAAATATTCAGATATAAGTTAAAAAATAAACGATTCTTATACATTTGAATAATTATATTCAAATTTCAAGCAAAAAAATAAATAACTTCTTAAATGTCCTTTTTTCTAATTATTTACTCTCGTATTTACTAATTATAACAATAGAATAGTTACTCTTTAAATGGGGGGCAGGGGTTCAACTCATATTGTTGTAACTAATAAGTACAAAAAATAATTTAAAAATTATTTGGCCACCACTTCTTTTTTTTTTCTTAATCTAGCAACACTTTTTATCGCTAAATAAAAACTATACACTTTTCTTTGTAAATATTTTTTTTTATATATATTTTGGAATAAATTATATATATAATTTATTAATATTATACCAAAAATTTATCAAAAATCAAGAGTTTAAATAAGATATAATTTGGCACTACTTAGAATCTATACCCAGTTTATAGAAAATCTATCTCCACCCCCTTTAAGAGGAAATATGCACGCATACATACGTACATACATACGTACATACAATAAAATGTTTAATAAGGACGAAGACAATAAAATCCCCCAATGCAATAATTTGTCACTTGCATAAATGTGATACTTTTTGTGAAATACCTAATTACCTGTCTTAACTATGTTTATTTGTAACATTAGTAAAAATATATGATACATTACAATAAAAAAATATTCCATTATCACCTTTTATAGTATAATCTTCTTGGACATAATCTAAGAAAACAATTTTTTTAACAAAATAAAAAAAAATAATTAGTAAACATTGTCAGCATTAAAAAGAGAGAGGATCAAAAGGTAGTCGTGAAACTTGTGATTGTAGTGTCTTTGAATTTCTCAAGTAATAATTCTATTTATTGAAGCAAGAAAAAAAAAATTATGATAATTAAACCATAAAAGAAATATGAGCTTTTGTTTCAGGAGTTCTTGTATCTTTGATACTATTAAGATACAAGTTATTTGAATTCATGTTAATTATAATATAACTATACTATGTAACAGTTACAATAAGACCTAATTAAGATAGGACCTTCAACAAGATGGTATTATTATTAGGAAGTCCATCCAATTTTTTTTTAACTATAATATCAAATTTATTTTACTAAAAAGAGAAAAAGGACGTACCTTTTAGATTTTGATGAAATGAAATGTATACTTTAATCATATCGGTTTTCAAAATTACTTAAATTGACACCGTTTAATAATTTAATCCTTAAATTTGGACAAAGATAAAGATAATCTCACAAATTCAACTCTTAATAAAATGACTATTAGTAAAAAAAATATTATAATTGTTTGTAACAAAAATAAATAAATAAATAAATCATCCAAATTAATAAGATTCTTCAGCAAATATAGGCATTTTTAAAATTAATGGGACGAGAATGCCCTTTTGCATATACTTAAGATATCCTTCACTCTTTAAAAAAATAATTATTGAATGTGAGAATCAACTTAGTGTCATGTGAGCCATTGAATATTAAATGATCTACCTCCTAAGCTGATGTTTTATAGTTCTACCCAAAATAATTGTGATATCTTAATGCCAATTGTCAAAATTAGATAAAATCTATTCACATAATAGTTTATATAACTAACAATATATATATATATATATATATGAAACATGTTACTTTTATAATTATACAAAAGCGTATAGTCTGATAGAATTTACGATAAATAAATGCAGTAAACCATAATACTAGTTTTAAATTTGTTATTGACCTCTAAACCCTAATACTAATATAAATTTCAAACATGTTTTGGTGAGACCTACTAACTTTTTTTTTTTTTTTTTTAACTGAGATTTGATGTTAGTGTGACTTTATCTTATAATTATTCTGATTTTAAAGTCACAACACCTTAACCTAAACATATCCTAAGGCAACTTTGTTTGTCTAGTATTGTTGTGTTATTGAGAAATAAAATAACTAGTTATCAACACTCTTAGACCAACCCTAATATTTTAAATGTTATTGTGTCGCAATTAAAATTATGAACTAAGAACACTTATCTCTATCAAGGAAAGCAAATTGATAACCATTTTTTCACCTCATAAGGAGCATAAAAGAGCATATCTATAGATCCTCCAGAGAGCCTAGTTAATTTCAATATACATTGCAGGAAGTCACACATACATACAAAACTACGTACAAGTACCACAACACGTATGGTCATAAGTAAGAACCCTAATAATAAGCTTCCTTAACTTCAGATACAACCCAAAAGAATTTCATTTATAGTCAGGGCTTCCCACCAATAAATGCATGACTCAAGGTTTTTATCATTCCGTAGACCTCACAGCCTCATATAGACCTGAAAAACGTTGAAATTCTTCTACCGTCAATTCAGCAACATGTGACCTAAGAATTTCTAGTTTCTACCTAGTTAAGGATTTCAAATTAAAAATTAAAAGATAAATTTCAAGACTATGTTTAAGGTACAAATGATGCATGCAATGCAAGTTTGTAAGTGGCAAGGAGATATAAAATTTTCAACCTGGATGACTAGAATGATGAGGTTCCCACTGAAGAGTATCCGGCAGCTCTCATCTCCTTCAGTGTTGAAGCCAACCAATCCAAGCCTTCATAAAGTCCATCTCCTCTAAGTGCACAAGTCCCTTGAATATGCCATTTCCTATTCCTCAGATCAAAGAGACCTAATCCTTCGCAAACTTCCATAGGGGTCATTGCTCCTTTCTGCATACCAGTATCCAATATATAAGTAGAGCCTTCCGCAAATATAGTTATCCATTTATATTATATGAATGCTAATAAAAATTTTGCTAATAAGCAATAGAGTGAAATTTCCAATTCCTTTACTCTAAAGAAGCCCTAAAATGTACCTCTAAAAACTTGGTCGACTTCACTATGCTTTTATAAATGGCAAAACTACTAGATAAAGTAGATTTAAACAGCTAGTAGCATCAGTATGCTTCCACATATATCGGAGCTATCAGGTAAAGTACATTTAAACGTGGGTGCTCTCAAGTTTGTGATCAGTGAGTATAAAGAAAGCGAGTGTGTAATTATTGAAAACAAAGATATCAGGGGGCATGGAATCAAAGGAAACATCTTAACATCTTTTCATAGTTTCCATTTTTCCAGCTTAGGTGGTCTTGATGGACATATAACCAACATCATGATCAGTTAACATCTCAGTCAAGTATGTATCCCTTTATGATCTTCCTAAGAAAATGATCCCTGACTTTAGCAATCAAAATCAAGAATGCCAGTTGCATATTAGTTTCTGCACATAAACAATCAGATTGAGGAAAGGTGAGCAATTCAACGAGAGGAGAAACATGGCAGCAATGCCATTACAACTGCCACTGATGCCATCACCCTATCGCCCTCCATTATGCCAGCATCAGCACCAGCATCATGCTATCTCTTTCACCAGTGTTACTGCTGCCAAAAGCTTTAAAAAGTACAAATATCACTATGAATTACCATCATCACCAGACAACCAGCTCCAACTCCAATTCGACCACATTTTAATGCAAAGAGGCAAATCAATAATAAAAGAGATTCTTTGCATGGGTTTCTGCAGCAACAATTGCCTCACATATTTTTAAGTTGTTCACAAGATGAACTAACCAGAGTTCAGAAGCAGTGTTGGGTAAACTACATATTTTTAAATAAGAAAAAATTTTAGCATTCATTTTCCTACTTGCAAATCCATAAGAAATGATGACATATGCTTTGTTCCTTCTGCACAAAACAAAATTTCAAATCCAACTTATTCTGGGAGACAGAATTTTCCCTTTTTCTTCCAATAAATTTCTTCACTTCCTGTTCTTTTAATCACTTCAAGTAGTAACTGATAAAAATTGCTACCAGAAGCAGAAAATAGAACACAATACAACGTTATAAGAGAACAGAGTTTACACTTTTTAAGTCAATATCCCATTACCCCACTATATTTTTTCTAATAACTCATACCCCCTGATTCTTTTTTTTTTCCGATTTTGCCCTTCAGTTCAATTAGTTTATAAAATGGTAAAATCCAAAATATTTGAAATATTAAAGAGCAAAATCGAAATTCAAGGGGGTGATGTAATATTAAAGAAAATACAAGGGGGTAATGGGCATTCTCCCCTCTGCAGATAATATATAATTTTCAAGATGATCCCACTAATGGTCTTAATTAATGTTAAAGGATATCAAAGATTTCCTTGTAAAAGAGATTTGCATCAAATGACAGTAATTTTTAAATCATTTATTTGTTAAGCATAGAGCAGGAGTATTGCAAGAGTTTAAACACATATTGCCACATCAAAAAAGACTGACAATCCATGAAATAGTCATTATGTATGCAAGCGGACATGATGTCTCTCATCAATGAATAATTGTCATGGTCTTTGTATTCATCCATATTGAATTAAGATGTAAATGGGTCCCACATGACTATGACTTGTAGACTTGGTAGACTTTGCAAGACATAATTACTGGGTAAACAAGATTCAATGGTTCTAATATCTTATATATACTTAATACAAGAAGCACACGTGCGATAAAACGTATAAACTGTGCTTGTCATAAAAATAAAGGACCACGCCTGTTTATGGAACTACAAATAAAACATACCATGTCCTGTTTATTGGCAAACACCAAAATGACACTGTTGAGCATAAATGGATCTTTGATGATGGCCTGCAACAAATATTTGTAGGTCAAATGAGTAACAGTTCCCCAGATTATTCATTTACTTTTACACCACTCAAAATATTTACAACCTGAAATTCTTGCTTTGCTTTACTAATTCTTTCTCTGTCTAAGGAGTCAACAACATAGATCTGCATAGCAAAGCCACCAGTATAAATACAAAGGACTCTGTCAGAACAACTGATAAAAAAGTCAATGACCATATGACTAGATGCAGTTAACTTAGCTGAGACATACTAAATTGATAACCAGAAAAAACTCAAGACCAAAACAGGAAATACCAACCAAAAAGGACCAATTAAATTGACAACTAGATCAAATTCAAAACAAAATCACAGTACAGCCTAGAAAAAATGAATAAAGGTCTGACAAGAACCATAATCCAGCAAACTAGAGGCAAGGAAGACTTGCAATTACCAGTCCATCAGTATTATTAAAATAATGCCTCCACAGTGGTCTTAGTTTTTCCTGTCCGCCAACATCCCAAACTGTGAATATTACATTCTTATACTGAACTTTCTCCACATTAAAACCTGTAAGAGACAAGAAAAAAATGCAGTTGTAATATCAGTTTGTTAGTCCATTTAAGGGCAAATTCACCAAATCATGGCTGTGACTCAAGTTTGTTCTTATAAATAGCCCAAAAATGAATTTCAAAAGACAAACTCAAGTTCGTAAACAATTAGACCCACTAGAACTGCAAGACAAAACCACAAGTAGCAAGTTAGTGTCACGATGAACTTTCAACTATGCCTACAATGTCAGATCAAAGTCTTGGATAATTATCCTACACAACACTAACGATGATACAGGTGCTGGAATTAAACATGGTGAACTGAAAACCCAATGAAATATCATCCAAACAGTTGTTATTGCACATAACATGGAATCCAACAGGACAAAAATGTATCAAGTAGTCATCTTTCATTGTGTTTCTTGAAAGAGATTTCTCCACTTTGGTTGGCCACATGCAACATTTTCAAGAAACATAACTATTACTGCACATAGCCCTGACATAAAAATTACTCGATTAGAGAAATATTCCATATTCATATCCTAAAATGACCATCAAATTCAATAACAGACAAAATTCAAGATTAAGGACTTAAGTAAAGAACTTAAATGACTATAACACTGATAGACACAGCTAGAAATTAGTTTCAGAATCAATTTTGTGAACTTTTACAGTCAACAATGTCTTTATAATCCATAAAATTTTTCTTTCTTGAGCAATTTAACAAATAGTCATTGACACAAACACATATTCACAGGTCCTATGGTCCCAATAACAGACAGTCATCCAGGGAAACAATATATAAATACCCCTTCAGTATTTATTTATGAGAGTTTTACCTTTTAATGCTTAACAGATATTCAAAGATAGATTCAAGGGAGTTTTAATAGGGTAAAGTACCTTTATTTTTTATTTATCAAACAAACACATATGCATGGCATGCTAGTTTGTTCATTGTTAGGTTACCACTAAGATGAAAAGCTTAAGCTTACAGGTAAGGACCCAACAAAAGTAATATAGCTCTAATTAAGAGACATATCTCTCATTAAGAGACATAACTCGAGATTTGTATTAAGTTGCACTAAGCTATATTTTTTTTAACAAAACACAGCCCCGTACGTATAGACTAGAAATTTTTTAACAATCAATGTGAGAGAATTTTATTAATAAAAACAAATACGCGTCTAATAAGAAAAGATAGAACAAGCAAGCACTATCCCAGAGATAAATATTTCTTATACAAAAATATAAACTTAATAAGACAATAACCAGTGTGCAGTGATATTGCTAATGGGAATTAATTTTGTTAATAATTTTTTGCATTGAATCGCTTAACTTCATAAATCAATTCAATCCCTCAAATCAAACTAAGCCTTAACTTAAAATTCGAAAAACAATTGAAACAAAAATTCCATCTCTGCGAAAATGAAAAAATAATAAATAAATAAAATCTAAAAGAATCAAAATTGCCCAAAGCTAATTCAAAGAAACATTATAGAGAATTGGAAGCTAAATATAGTGCTCGTGTGCTGAATGAGTGTTATTTTGATTACTTGTAAAGAAGCAATGAACCCCAAGAACTTGGTAACCTCTTTATTTCAAAAGTTGGTGACGAGAAATTTACAAAACTTGTCACGTGATCAAACACAAGTAAATTTGAAAATCACAAGCAAGACTTGTTATGATTCTATTAACAGCAAAAACTAGACCTTTTGGTCAAACTGCCTACTACTTTAAATTCATAAATCTGGACTCTTGAGATTTATCATCCTCAAAAAAAACATTTAAACAAACTATGAAGTCTGAGATGAGAAATAAGAATAGCATATGCCCTAGGTATGCAAACAACATTTGAAAATACATTATAAGTCACAATAATGGGACATGGAGACTACTAAAATGCTAGTCTCCAACAAGTAAAAGAGGCATCTAGTAAAGAAATGAAGCATGGAAAAGAATGTAACCATTCAAATATCTCTGTATAGCAACGAGTTTCCATTTGAAAAAGTTATTTTGCCTTTGGGCATCAAAATGCATATTCACTGTCCTCATCAAGACAAATTATGAAGATCACCTAACTTAAGCAACGGTCTCCCACATAGCCTTTGGGCTGAGACAAACAATTCCAACCATTAAAATTTCTTAGAAACAGTTTTCAAGCTCTTTCATGAGAAATAGACTAGTTAAAAATATATAGAAAGTACGGAGATGCTACTTTATTTAAATATGTTTTTGACAGTCATTTGGATAAATAAAATAATAAGATAACAAGAGTTGAAACGATAATATCAACTCCTTTCCAATGCATGCATTATATATGTCATTGCTAGTAAAAACCACATAGCGAATTATGTTGTTTCATTCAAGCAACTAATGCTTGTGAATGGTAAAATTGATTCATGTCATTAATTCTCGCAATCCTTCATCACAAATTTACAAGTAACACAAAGCTTAATAACTTTTGGATAAAGTTTTGGATATAATAAAAGCTCTATTAACAAATTAGGATCACCCTTATGCAGTTAACTACAAATTCCCAAATTTGGACGAAGTTCACCCTCAAAAGGAGGAAATACAGTCGCAACAACTCAGCTTACATACTTTATAGTATTCATTTTGCACTTCTTTTGTTCATGCTTATCATCATAAGAGGGAACATTATGGCACAAAACCAACTTATGTTCTCTATGGCATACATTTTTCATTTTTTTTTCTTCCTTTTTTTTTTCCCAAAATTGTCTCTCTACACATTAGAGATATCTCTGTAGGTGATTTCTGCTCTATCACCAAAATAACAGCCTGCCAATCTTATCTCTAGAGGTAATGGAAGCTTGTGATAACTTATAACAGATATCAAACTATCGTGCAACTTATTGGCTCAACTTCTTAAAGGAATACATAATGCACTAGTGAGTGCTAGTTGGTTTAATTTGTTAAAATCTACAAGATGCCTGGGATTCTAAACCCGCTCACGCTAGGTAGGGTCTGGGTTTATTTCCATGTAATATTTAGAAAAAGAAAATTTTAGAAAAAATAAGAAGAACATAATGAACTAATTAGCAATCTACTACATGAAATGTGAAAAGAAATATCTTATTCTCTATGTTTAAGTTTCACATGAAATACAAAACCCTAAATAGATGCATGTTTAATGGGATGAGAAATTTAGTCCTCTTTACTAGTGCAGCCCAGATGATAAGAAAGGGGCTGGACGTACCAATCGTAGGAACAGTAGATAAAACTTCTCCGATGTGCAACTTATACAGTATCGTTGTTTTACCAGCAGCATCCAGACCTAACATCACAACCTAACCACCGCCAATTGATTAGCCACAGCCATAACTACGACAAATTCGAACAACAATTACAGAAACAGAATCACGAAATAACGCTAAGCAGGCATATCGTATGCGTATATACATTAAAGGAAAAGAAAGCAAAGAGTACCCGCATCTCACTGTTGCCAAAGAAAGTATCGAAGAGCTTGCGGAACGCTTGACCCATGCCGATGCTATGCTATGCTATGCTATGCTATGCTATGATGCTTTTGATTTGATTTGATTCGAATTTTGATTTTCTCGATTTCTATTTCACTTTTTTCAGTTGCCAAACGGACAAATGAAATGAAGATTACGTTTTGCGTTTTGCGTTTGCTTTGCCTCGCTTTGATCTTCCCTTCCCCGCAGCTTCTAATAAAAAAAAACAGCATAAGCAAAAGGGAATGTTCATTTACTTATTTATTATTTATTTTAATTTGAGAAATTTGACTGTACGTAAATATGGATCGCAGAGAGTTTTTAATGAAAAATAGCCTCCTCCGAGATCGACGATTTCTAATCCAAATTCAACGATAACAATAGAAACAAGGGATTTAATTTACGTTTATTTTTATTTTATGTAACGAAAACATTTATCTAATAATGAAAATTTTGAATTTTCAATAAATAAATACTTTCTTGGACAATACAAATTTGAGTATATTTCACTATTTATGATCATATTTTTTGAAAATTGCATGTTCATAATAAGAATATAAAAATATTTTTTAAAACTATTAAAAAAAAAATTTAAATTCTTTTTCCAACTAGGCTTGATCCAAAAAAGTCCGGTTCAACCGAACCTCAAATTATTTTGGAATCATATTCCAAGATTCAATTTAATAAAAAAAATTCTCCAACTTCAAGCACATATATGCACATTCTTAGCGTAAGAGCTAAGCTGACCTGCTAGCAGTTCAGTTAAGAAGACATTCATTTAGTTTGCAAGTGTGATTGAGTTTGAGATTGAGATGATCCTCAAACACAGATTTCACTATTTCATAAATATAAATTTCTTCTCTAATTTCTGTACAATTCTAGCTCAATCATTCACAAGTATTATTGCTTTCTGAGATTGAAACCAGTGAAAACATCGTGATATGGAGAGAAACCCTCTTGCCATCTTTAGAACTGCCGCTTAATTATACTGCAAGAGTTCAATTCTGTAGACGAAATATTCACGCTACAAGCATCATACTTCAAAGGAATGGGGCTAAGATCATCGAACAGGTCTAGTGCCATGCTACCCACCTTGCCCTTTGGAGAAGGCTCGCGAGCAGCCACTTAGAGAATCCTATTAGAAAACCATCCATTCCCGTTGACAGAGTTTTGCTGTTGATGCGGAGGAATCTAATGTGGTAGTTTTGATTTCTGAGAGTCAACCCACATCTCATCTTGTCGTTGGCAAGAGAGACAACATGGTCATCATCAAACTCAAAGGTAGAATCTTATACAGCCAGTTCACTAGCCACTTTGCATAACTTCATTCCAGCGAAGGCCTTGTTCTCCCTCTTGTGAGAATGCATCCGCTTCTACTTCTGAATTCAGCCAACCGTTGCAAATTTCATCAAGTGTAACAAGAATAGGAAGACGAAGAACAGGACCTAGAATGGCATCACTATGTTGCACTTTCTGCGACCACTTAAATTCATGGTAACATCCCACAGACTCCGTTAACACACCGCTCTCAACCTGAAAATAGACAAGCATTATATGATACAATACCAAGCAGAACAGGTAGCACTAGGACGTGCAACCTGAACCTACGTTTATGGAATGTGTCAGTTAAAACAGCAAATATTTCCTCCTCTATTGTCAAAAAGTATGTACGATAGAAAGGGTTACAAAACTCAGTAAGCCTGCCAAATTAAACCCCAGAAAACAGTTAAGCAACTGCCATGGCCAGATACTAATCCATCCAGCAAGGACACATGGTTGAAATTACAAGAAAAAGGTACCTGAGAGTTCTTCAGCATATCCAATAAAAGATTTAGACCAGTGTCAGCAATAATTCCTTTCTGTATGCGGAAATGCCCCTATGATTGAATCCATTACTAGCTTCAGTTGCTGATTTGGAATACCAATATCTTAGCCCAGATACAAGAAAGTTAATCATCAACCTGACTTGACAACGGAATCAATGCAGGAAAACAGTGGCTAGGGTACCAATGGCATGAAGCAAAGAAAAGAGCTTGAGTCGATGCTCTGGATAATCTTCAAGACTTCTGGTTATCATCTACAAGGCAACAAAAAAGTCAACCAAAACAGACATGGCATCTTCAATGCTAGTGAATAAAAGCCATATTTCTAAAAGAATCTGCATTTGAAAGTGATTCCCCAGGGTTTCAATGATGATTACACAAGTAAGCTTCAGAGCAAGATACTTTCAACACCAAGCTGTATAATCTACATCTACATGAGGGTTTCTACCTACTCTAACCCATATTTATAAGGCGGGGGAGGAGAAAGAGACCAGATCAATGACACTTTTTATTCTACATAATTTGTGACACAATTTTGGATGTTAAATAAATGTCCTGTCAGCAGCTCAATTACATGTGACAGGCAAAATTAATGCATGACCACCCCATTAATCCACAAGTTGAACCCTGCAAAATAGAAAGAGGTCATTGATTGCAAAAGTAACAGCCTACATCCTCACCTCCAATGTGCACTGGAAAATGGCTTCAAATATGCGAGGTACATCATCTATCATTGCACTTTTATACCTTCAAGAGAGAGGTCTAACCAATATTAGGAAAGAAAAGTATTAGACACAAGTACAAGGCAAATCACATCCTCATTTCACTTGGTAGTCCAGTCTAAATTAACCATAAAACAAAGTAGAACCCAGTAGACAATCTGACCAATATCAACTGGCATTGAGTAATATAAGGGCCAAATAGCCAAAGTTAACAACAGAAACCAAGCCCAGAACAGCACAGGAATAACTCCTGGCAGCAAACTTTGCAAGGACACAGCATGACTATTACCACATAAATAAAACCAAGAGCCCATCATCTATTGCCAAAAAGATGCAGCTTTGCACCATATTCACTGTTCTTAGTAAGGTGAAAATTGAAATACTGAAAAGATATTTTAAAAACTATTTAGAATTTTGATTCTTATCTGCATTAAGAATTAGCATAAACTAACATTAAGGTCAACAAAATACAAGCCCGAGAATACCCTCAAAATATTGGTGACTTGGCAAGGCACACTAACACCCCAAGCAACTCTAGCCTCTGTTTCATAAGTTTTGCAGGTTTTAATTACATTGAGGGGTATGAACATGTTTATATCACTGAGGGAAAGTCCGCATGCTTGGCAAGAGGCTACTTCTCCCCAGGGGAAACAATTCTTCCACTCATAAAATCACATCATCTTGAAGTGTACTGTAACAACAGTACATGAATAAAATAAAAATACATTACATAAGAAAAAGATACAGTACTTGTTCATTATTGTAGCGAAAAGCGAAAAAATTCTGACTTCCTAGCATCAGGCGCATTCCCAGCAGAGTCACAGAGCATGGGTCCATCATCAGCGGCACAAACTGTTTGCCAATCTGTGTTGATCTTCAGCCTTGTCTATAAATGTCTCAATAAGCTTCAGAGTTTCTCTTTTGACAGACCTGTTGATTACAAATTATAAGAAACAAGAATCTTTGAGCATTAAAAAAAGGCAAATTAAAAATCAGAGTAAACAATCCTACCTTAGAAGTTTCACATATGATGATGCAAAGGGCCCTCCTTCCGCAATGCTACTCAATATAAGCTCACTGTAAATTCTGTTGCATAAATAAGAAATTATAAATAACCTTGATTGCTGAACAAGATAGCTCATAACAGTTGCATTTTGTAAAACATTAATAATGCAAAGATTACTTGTAGAAATTTAGCATGTCCAAGAAGATCACAGAAATTTGGGACAAAAAAATTTTCCAAGAGAACTGGCAACGCTTGTATTTGTCTGCAAAACAGAAGAATAAAAAAAAGAAAGTGCCTTCAACAAATCACATCAAAAAGCTCATGAATGACTTGGAAACTTTAAATCACAACAGAAACTCATTAAGTACGAAAAGTAGAAACAAACATTCCACCAGAAAAATTTGAATTAAATCTCTCCCACAAGCTCATGTACCACAATTACATATGACACCAAGGCAAAGGAAAGAAGAATAGTTAAAAATAGAAAGAAGACTCATTTAGAAAAAGAAACAGAGTTGAATGCCCATGACAATGTCCCGTCTTTTCAAAGAACAAATAGTTTAGGAATATTATCTCCTCTCGGGTGCACATTGACATCTGTCACAAATAGTATTGGAGCAACAAAAAGACAACATATATGATCAGTTTTATCTTCATTTTTTTTCTTTTTTCATAGCAAAGAGGAAAATGTATTAACAATTGAATTACCTGACTAACAACATTCTAGCAGAGCATATTTCAGAAGCCTTGATCTATGCTAAGACAACCTGTTCTATTATTTAGTTTAGTATGAACTTAGGGCCTTTCATATAGCATTGTTTCAGAAATAGAGGTTCATCATTAATTTATCTTTCAGAAACAAAAGCCAATTGCATAATAATGAAAAACAGCTATAATCAAACTGTCAGTTAACAATTAAAAAGAATTAGCCTGCCAATTTAATGTTCAAAGCAGAAACTTGAGGATTTCAACAAGGGTTACATTTTGAAATTAAGAATTTATAAATAACACTTCTGCTTTAGGGGATTGACTACAATACATTGGACGTATGGTTACATACATCTAAAATTTCAAATATTTTGCTTCCTGCTTCACTTTTTGTGCTAGATGTTCGAAGCTTTGCGCTTAACTTTCAGTATTTCCAGTTTTGGGTTCAATGTTTCAAGCTGTGTGTTAAGACTTTTAACTTTTACATAAGATATTACAAATTTAACATGATTAACAGAGTGGATGTATTGTTACATCATATGTAACGTAGCCAAGTCCAAGCTTGAGATCAACTTCATGCCTCATTTCAAAGCAACACAAAACAAAATAAAATAATAATTTCATGGAAAGCTCGAGTGCTATGTAGCAATTAAAATGTACAAAATCAACCCGCCAAATCCCATTAAAGAAAATGACAAATACTATGAACCCACCAATCAGATACTCATAATATTTATTCATGTTGAATTTAAATTCTGTTGTAATTAGGATGAAAAACAGCAAAATCCAGAGTCAAGCAGCATTCTTCAATTTCATAAAGAAATAAAAGGCTATACCTGTAATATATTAGGCACAGTCCTGATCACATCTTGATCTTTCAGAAAATCAACACTTTGGTGTGCCTGTGCTATAATTTCACCCCATTTCTGCGTAGAGAGGCAACATCTTAAGCCTTCAGTTATCAGCAAATTTCAGTTGCTGCATCTAATTCTACAAGTTTATCAAAACATAGGCTCGGAAGCAAACAGTTCTCTCTGAAGCAAACCTGGTTAGGAAGAGCCACCACTCTCTGCAAGTATTCCTACCACTTCTGGGCATCAGATTCTGCTTGCATCATATGACCAACCTAAAAACAAGAGAAAATGCAGGAAGAAATGTTGAGAAATAACATAATTGCTACATAAATTCAAAAGAGGGAGACATATAAAGACAATACAGATTCATAAAATGTATGTGTCTGGTGAGGTTCAAGATCCTAAACAGTTGTTGCAAGGAAGGTTAGAAGTTCAGATACAAATGGTTCATTTTCTCCAAGCAGAAAACAGGAGAAAGTGCATCAGTGTTTTAAGAGTCTCCATTCTTATTCCCATTATTTTTCCCAATATCAAATACTGAAGGCAAAAAATAAAAACACGATGTCAAGTCATCAAGACTTAAAAACACAATTTACAAGAAGGAAGCAGCACATTTTCTTTCTTTTTAATTTTCCTACAAGCAAAGTAGCGAGATGCAACAACTAACACCATGATGGATAATTACAAGGAAGAAATTTTACCTGTATAATAACAAAATTTCGCTTGCACTTCTGAACTATTTTCAGGAAAGTGTCACAAGGCATACCCTGGAAGAGATGTACCAAGAAAGTTGTTATATGTAATCATGATAAAATAATACTCTTGCTGGATATTAAACAAATCCACTTGAAAATAACTGAATGGCAAAACAAATGATAACACTACAACATCCGACTAACATGTATATTCACATAAATATGAAATCCATCATATATTACAGATAACACATCACACATATACATTTGTTCATTCTGCTTAGTGTGCAAACTGTTTCACACGATAAACAGAATTTTCAATCAATTTAAGAACCACAAATTTATTGAATACCACTATTAAGGCTTTTTTGGCTCACTTCACCACATTCTGAGCTTGAGATCCATAACCCCACTAATAAATATATACATGACACAAACATCAATATATGTGGAGGCATCACTATTTCCCAAATATAGAAAACCAAAAATATTATTTCACTTAATTTTGACAAACAACTAGCATTCCTAAAATTGACAAAAAAAATTTCTAAAAAAGATTCAAGTGACTTCAACTTTCACAAAGTTTCAGGTTGTCAGATTTTTAAGAAATAAGTTAGGAAACAAAATCTGAATTAATTATTACAGATATGATTAGCTTTCTGTTTCCTATTTTCTAGCTTACAGATTTGTTAATTGTAGTATTCCTTGATTTGGTGGAATTCCTATGTGGGGGTTTTCTCTTCTATATATATTGTACTTGTTTCTTATGAAAAAAATATATAGTAGAGATGTTTTCATCCTAAAAACCTACATGGTATTAGAGCCAAGTTCTCTTTTTCTCTATTCTTCTGCTAATAATGATGTCGTATAAGTCGGCGATCACCGACGCTCAAAGAAACTCTATTGTCTCTTCCGGTTCTTCTGGTACTTCTGAAACCATTCAAACCAACCCTGTTGTTTCTTCCACATCTGTACATGCTGAATATTATTCCCAAAATTCGGCTCTTTCTCTCACAGGTACAAAACTCAATGGGCACAACTATCTCAAATGGGCTCAGTCCATAAAATTGGCAATTGATGGCAAAGGCAAAATCGAGCACTTGACTGAAGAAATTTCCAAACCTTCTGTTGGCGATCCAAGCCTGGAAAAATGGCAGTCCAAAAATTCTCTTGTTATTGGTTGGCTCATCAATTCCATGGAATCTGCGATTGGAAAACCTCACCTATTTCTTCCTACTGCTCAAGATGTCTAGGAGGCTGTTCGAGATCTTTATTCAGACCTAGAGAATTCTTCTCAAATTTTTGAGTCAAAAACTTGTCTTTGGAAATCCAAGCAGAATGATCGTGATGTTACCACTTATTACAATGAATTGATAATATTATGGCAGAAACTTGATCAGTGTTATGATGATGTTTGGGAGAATCCGAACGACTACGCTCACCACAAGAAGAGGAAAACGATAGACTTTACATGTTTTTAGCCGGCCTTAATCGAAGTTTGGATGAGTTTCGAGGTCATATTCTTGGAAGGAAGTCACTGCCTTCTCTTAGGGAAGTATTTTCTGAGGTTAGACATAAGGAGTCAAGGAGAAAAATCATGTTGCACAACACTGAACCTAGTTTTAACATTGAATCTGAGAGTTCCGCTCTTATATCAAAAGGTGGTGATTTTGACAATAATATGCGTAAGAAGCCATGGTGTGATCATTGTAAAAAACCGTGGCATACAAAGGAGACATGTTGGAAGCTCCATGGTAAACCAACAAATTGGAAGCCAAAATCCAAACGTTATAGTCGTGCTTACCAAGTCAGTATTGAGGAGACTCAGGAGCCTTCTACCAACTCGAATGCAGTTACTCTTACCAAGGAACAATTAGAGCACCTATATAAATTATTTCAATCTCCAAACTTGTCCTTCACTCCGTCTTGTTCTTTGGTTTAAAAGGGTAACTCTCTTGTTACTGCGTTTTTTGGTGTTGTTCCTAATTCTGTTCATTCTTGGATAATTGATTCTAGTGCAACTGATCATATGATTGGTTGCTCTAAAATATTTTCCTCTTATAGTCCTTGTGTAGGCAACAAAAAGGTTAAAATTGCAGATGGTTCACTCTCGATAATTGCAGATGGTTAAACTCACTTCTTTGATAACCCTTCACAATGTACTTCATGTTCCCCATATGTCTTGCAATCTATTGTCCATTAGCAAAATTACTTTTGATCATCAGTGTCAAGCTAATTTTTACTCTTCTTACTATGAGTTTCAGGATTTGACCATAGGGAGGATGATTTGCAGTGCTAAGGAAAAAGATGACCTCTATTATTTTGATGATGGACTTGACTTGCGTAGACGATGTCAAAGTACTTGCTTGAATTCTATTTCTGTCTCCAAAGATAATGATATTATGTTATGACATTTTAGGTTAGGCCATCCTCGCTTTCAATATTTAAAATACTTGTTTCCAAATTTATTTATGAATAAAAGTCCATCGTCTTTTCAATGTGAAATTTGTCAATTTGCTAAACATCATCGTGCATCTTTTTCTCCCCAACCTTACAAACCAACCACACCATTTACTTTGATCCATAGTGATATTTGGGGTCCATGTAAAACATCTACATATTCTGTCAAAAAATGGTTTGTGACCTTATTGATGATCACACAATATTAAGTTGGGTTTATTTGATAAAGGAAAAATCTAAGGTGGAAACAATTTTCAAAAATTTTTACATCATGGTACCAACAGAATTTCAAAAAAATATTCAAATATTGTGGAATAATAATGGTCGAGAATATTTTAAAAATTTTTTGAGCCAATTTTTTCTTGACAAAGGAATTGTCCATCAAAGCTTTTGTATCGACACTCCACAACAAAATGGTTTGGCTGAAAGAAAAAACAAACACTTGTTGGAAGTAGCTTGGATATTACTCTTTTCCAATCAAATACCAAAATATCTTTGGGGTGAAGCTGTACTTACTGCTACATACCTTACAAACAGAACGCCTAATAAGATCTTAAACTTTAAAACACCTTTTAATGATTTTCATAAGTTTTTTCCTACAAATAGACTTTCTTCTTCTTTACCATTAAAGATATTTGGATGTACTGCATTTGTTCATATTCATAGTCATAATCGAGGGAAACTTGAACTCTAAGCTACAAAATGTGTGTTTGTTAGCTATGCTCCATATCAAAAGGGATATAAATGTTTTGAACCCATTTCAAAGAAAATGTTTGTTACCATGGATATTACATTTTTTTGAATTAAATCCTTATTTCCCGCCTCATCTTCAAAGGGGGAACCAAAATAAAGATTCGAATTTTCATGATTTTTTCCAAATCATAGATTTACCAAATGATTCTTCCCCAACCTTGATTATTCAACTTGAAAATCCAAGCTTTATTATACAACGTGAAAAAGGGTCAAGTATTTTAGATACTAAAAATGCTAGTCTTCTTACAGTGCCACCTCATGATGTTCATGGTTCAATAATTACTAATAAAGAGGAAACAGGAAAAAAAGCTACAGCATTAGTACCATTTGATATTGTCTACTTGCGACAAAGGACAACTCAAAAGAAAGGTCTTCCAATCCTTTGCACTGCCCAAAATCCGTGAACCCTCCAGGCAATGTCCTCATTGATCCTTCACCTCATGTCCAACCTACTTCATCTTCGAGTTCTGAGTTCGCTAATCCTAAACTTGAGTCTTGTACCAATTCTAATATTGATGATTCTAATCTTCCTATTGTTGTCCGAAAGGGTGTGAGGTCTTGTACCCAACACCCATTGTCCAAATACGTGTCATATGAAAATCTTTCACCTGTCTTTCGTGCTTTTACTTCACAATTGTCTTGTATGGAGATTCCTAATACTATACAGAATGCTCTAAAAGTTTCTGAGTGGAAGGAGGCTGTCTTCGAGGAGATGAAATCTCTTGAAAAAAATAGTACGTGGGAGTTAGTTGATTTACCAAGAGGAAAGACAACTATAGGGTGCAAATGGGTGTTTACTATCAAGTATAAGTATAAGTCTAAGTCTGATGGCTCTTTGAAAAGGCATAAAGCACGACTGGTAGCCAAGGGATTCACTCAGACCTATGGCATTGATTATTTGGAGACATTCGCCCCAGTAGCAAAGCTAACCTCTATAAGAGATCTTTTGTCACTTGCTGCAAATCTTGACTGGCCACTACAACAGTTGGACATTAAAAATGCATTTCTCAATAGAGATTTGGAGGAAGAAGTGTACATGTATGCACCCCCAAGATTCAATGAAAAGTTTGGCACAAAGGTATGTAAACTAAAAAAGTCTTTGTACGGGTTAAAACAATCACCAAGAGCCTGGTTTGAGAAATTTACTCAGTTTGTTAAAAATCAAGGGTATATCCAAGGGCAAAGTGATCATACGATGTTTTTTAGACATTCACAGGATGGAAAGATTGCCATACTAATTGTGTATGTAGATGATATAATTCTTAGAGGAGATGATGTATTTGAGATGAACCAATTGAAGGTTTCCCTCTCATCAACATTTGAGATCAAGGACTTAGGCCCTTTAAGATATTTCCTTGGCATGGAGGTGGCTCAGTCAAAGAAAGGAATTGTTGTCTCCCAACGGAAATATGTTCTTGATCTCCTTAAGGAAACTGGGATGAGTGGTTGTAGGCCAGCTGACACTCCAATTGATCACAATATGAAACTTGGAGATGACAAGAAAGGTGATCTGGTGAATACAACTCGATATCAAAGGTTGGTAGGGAAGTTAATTTACTTATCACATACACGACCAGATATTGCTTTTACAGTGAGTTTAGTAAGCCAGTTTATGCATTCACCTTATGAGAAGCATCTTGAAGCTGTAAATCGAATTCTTAAATACTTAAAAAGTACACCAGGCAAAGGTCTACTTTTCAAGAAGACTACACAACAAGACATAGAGGCATACACTGATGCAGATTGGGCGGGATCACTTATTGACAGGAGATCTACATTAGGATATTGTACTTATGTTTGGGGACATTTGGTCACATGGCGAAGTAAGAAACAGAATGTCGTTGCAAGGAGCAGTGCCGAAGCAGAATATAGGGCTATGGCTAATGGAGTGTGTGAGATGCTTTGGTTAAGGAGAATTCTTGAAGAGTTACAGATGCCAATAATCATGCCAATAAAGTTGTATTGTGACAATAAAGCTGCTATAAATATTGCACAAAATCCAGTACAACATGATTGCACGAAGCATGTAGAGATTGACAGACACTTCATAAAGGAAAAGATTGATTGTGGAGCTATTTGCTTGCCATTTGTTCCTTCTATGCAACAAATAGCTGATATTTTCACCAAAGTACTTTTTAGAAATGTTTTTGAGCAATTTGCAAGCAAGTTGGGCATGATAAATATCTATGCTTCAACTTGAGGCGGGGGTGTCAGATTTTTAAGAAATAAGTTAAGAAATAAAATCTGAATTAATTATTGCAGATATGATTAGCTTTCTGTTTCCTATTTTCTAGCCTAGAGATTTGTTAATTGTAGGATTCCCTGATTTGGTGGAATTCCTATATGGGAGTTTTCTCTTCTATATATATTGTACTTGTTTTTTATGAAAAAAATATATAGTAGAGATGTTTTCATCCTAATAACCTACACAGGTCACAAGAAAACTCTGCAATATAGAGATACATATTTTACGAAGAGTTTGACACCTCCTCAAGAAAAATGACACGTCTAAAATTTTCAACGTAACATATCACAGCAGTACCTGGACTCCTAGATGTGTTTCGTGCATGAACTCAAACAACTTATTCACAACAGTTTTCGAGAACTTCCAATGTGTTCTTAAAAATCTTGGATACTGTCCAACAACATACCTGCAAACAGAGGACAAATCCCAACAATCATTAAACTTCAAGTTCTGACCAAAAACCACAAAGAACTGTACAGCTTTCCAAATAGAAAATAAATGAGTCAGGAAAAAAAAAACTTCTCTCAATTCTTCCAGTTATGTAATTAAAGGCATCAGAATGCACCATGCCCTTATCAGTTATTCTGTCAAACAACTCAACAGAAACCTACGCAAGAAACATCCTATATCTAACACACAGACAGGCACACACATGGAACTTACATGATGACTTGCAATAACTACTGTGTTATCCTTTCCTTTTGTCATTTCACATAGATTCAATAAGTCATGAATAACCATCACCAGAAATCTGTTCTCCTGCAATAAAGAAAAAACGGTACTTGATGTCAAGACATGTAAACTATGATGAAAATTGATGGTAAAATCATTAAAATTTCACAAATGATATGTACTTGATGTCAAGACATATGAACTATAATGAAAATTGATGGTAAAATCATTAAAATTTCACAAATGATATGTACTTGATGTCAAGACGTGAACTATGATGAATATTGATGGTAAAATCATTAAAATTTCACAAACGGTATCTTCAAGAAAGGTGAAATGCATGGCTAAAAATTGGTGGCAAATACAAATACTCCAACATCAACTTTAACCAAATACCATATAAGGAAATTAAATGCTTGAAACTTGGAAGTAGGGTACAATTGAGCCAAAAAATCAAAACAAAATAAAACAGTGACAATTTTCATCATACATACAAAGCAACTCAAAATCCTAGGATAACATAAAGGTAGAAAAATAATTAAAATATGGTAAGAAAATATAAAAAATTTTCATCTAAACTATACAGAAAGTGTTCCCTCACTAGATCCATTTGCATAAGCCTCAGCAATGTTCGTAATTGGTGGAAGAATGGTCTAATACGGTGGAGAAAAAAAAAATTAGAATATGGCAAGAAAATATAAAACCAATAGTAACATTAAAAATTATAATATGAAACAGAATTAAGCAAAATCTGAAGAGTAATTTAAAAATCAAATCATAAATCTAAAGCATATGAAAGAACTATGTATACCCGTTACTGGACCATGAATACAGTATACATGTTAACATACTGCACATTATAGAAACCCCCAAAATTAAGAGCTGCAACCTGCAAACACTATAAACAAACAACTTATGTTCTGGACTTTTTAAGTACAAGACAAAAAAGATTTCACAACATACCAAGCATTTATAAAACAAAAAACAATGTACCTCTATTAAACATTGTAGAGTGAGATTACTCCATGATGGCAGGAGAAAAAGTTCAACAAGAGTGTTTCAGCTGCAAGGCACATAGAAGATTGTATACGAAAACTGAGAATTCTTGCCAATTACAATTACAGCCAGTTCAAAGCTAACTATTCTTTGTGGAAATCAATGACTATGCAGCAGGAAGAAAACACATAGGAACTGCGTTTCAAAAATAAACCCTCACGGAATCCATGAATGGAAGCATTTACATCACACAGCAAGCCATTTCAAAGGCCAACTAGCTCCCTTAGAAAATGTGGGCAATGAATACTCATTTTAAACAATCACCATGCATTATTGTTTTCTGAGATTGAACCGAGTGCAAATATCCTGATACGGAGAGAAACCTTCTTGCCATCTTGAGAACTGCCGCTTAATTATACTGTAAGTTTTCAATTCTGTAGACAAAATATTCATACTACAAGCATCATACTTCAAAGGAATAGGGCTAAGATCATCGAACAGATCTAGTGCAATGCTATCCACCTTGTCTTTCGGAGAAGGCTCCCGATCAGCCACTTTGAGAATCATATTAGAAAACCATACATCCTTGTAAACAGAGTCTTGCAGTTCATGATCCTTGATGGAGGAATCTAATGCAGTTGGATGGTATACAATGAAAGGTTTTGATTTTTGAGAGTCAAACCACATCTCATCTTTTTCGTTGGCAAGAGAGACAGCATGGTCATCATGAAACTCAAAAGTAGAATCTGATACAGCCATTTCACTAGCCACTTGCATAACTTCATTGCAACGAAGGCTAAGTTCTGCTTCCGGTGAGAATGCGTCTGCTTCTACTTCTGAATTCGGACAACCATTGTGAATTTCATCGAGTGTAACAAGAATAGGAAGAGGAAGAACAGGACCTACAACGGCATCACTACGCGGCACTTTCTGCGACCACTTATTGCTGCGGCAGGAAAGCTTCCTCAAGAAAAAAGGTGGGAGCTGGGGTAGGTTTGGAACGGCTAACATTTCCAAAGATGGCTTATTCTTGTCTAAGAGTACCTCAAGGATTTCGATATAGCTGGAAAAGGCAAGTTGTAACAGTTCGATTGGCAAGCATGCCCATATTCTCCTCAGAGCAACCTCGTGAATACTTGCTGGCATGCTTAAGTCATTAAAAACAAAAGAGATGGCAGGTGATGTTCTAAAGCGGCCAAATCCACAAATTTTCAACTTCTCGCATAAAGTTTCATGAACGTCTATATTAAAAGATCCTTTTTCTTGAGGGCCATTGGCAGATTTTTTCATTTTAGAATCTATGAGCACAGTAAGATTACCATCCAAATATGCAGAGAGATAGTCAAGTTTGCAGTACTTGAATCTTTTGGGAAATTTGTAATCCTCATCTCCCTTGCTGCATAACAAGTTATTTTCAAAATCCAATAATGAATTCCTATGAGCTAATTCAAATCTTTTAACCGGCTTCCAAGAGGCACAATATCTCTGCGCTTCAAGCTTCCCCGACGACATTAGCCTAATAAGAGTAAAGCCACCAAATTCATCTGCCTCGTGGAGGACAGCAGAAAGATCTCTGCTTAGTATGCCAAAGCCTAGAACGATGTCTTTCCTTTGCTGCCAATTGATCCACTTAGGAAGAGCACCTTTCAAGAACTCTTCTCTTACAAGACAACTTCCGCAGCAACAATCACGTCCTGACAATAATAAATCTGAAGGAAGCTCCCATGCATAAAGAGACTGGCAAAATCTTGAAATTTTTGAAGCTGAAGGTTCCCCTTGACCAGGTAAGGAAGGTCCATAACAAAATAGACTAAATTCACAATTCCAGAAAGATCCCAACAAGATCCCAAAACCCAATTCATTAGCCCAATCATACTTATCATCCATCGAGTTTGACCGCAATTCAGACAACCTAAATGATTCAACATAGGTTGGTTTATCAAGACAATGAGCCCACTGTAACAGTGGTATCATTGGCTTACGCACATCACAGAGAACCAATGAACTGTCAGAAACTAAAATAAAATTAAAAGCATCAGAACCTGCTTTACAAAATGCAAGGAATCGCTCTTGCTCAACTGGAGCACACAAATCCAGCATATCAATCTTTGCTAATAAACTAACATTACCGCCATCAGATCTTAAATCAACCAAAAACACAGCATCAGATCGAGCAACAATCAGAATCCTAGGATGCCAACTGAACTCACAACCCAACCATTTTAAACTCTGAGAACCAACCGAATCATCATTCCAGGAAACTCTCAATCTCTTTCCTCTAAAACGCTGATTCAATTTCCGAGTTTGGAAAGTAGAATCCATATCAAACATAAACATCGCACCACTTTCCAGCAAGACAACACTCTCCTGCGGCAAATGGGGGCTCCAGCAAGCAGCCACAACAGAGCAACTCTTAAATAACTTAAAACCCAAATAACTAAGAACAGGTTCTTCACTGATTTCACTAACTTTAACACTGAACCAATGAACAGAGTACATAGTAAAAACCAACAAGTAACCAACAGTACTCAAGGAATTACCTGAAACATTCTCATGCTCATCCTCAACTGGGTTAATCAAAATTCCACAAATTTGACCATTGAAACGATGATTGGCTGTAAAAAGCTTATTCTTATCATCACCCAAAACAACCAAACCAGACTCTTTACAGGAAATAACGAGAAACCCAAGTTGGTCATGGTTAAAACCAGTGGGGAAGAAGGCGAGGACAGAGTTATGAATGGGGCAATGAAGAAGGTGAAGACAATTGAAAGAGAAATCAGAAACGCTGTGAAGGAGAGTCTGTGGGCCGAATTGGGAGGCAATGGAGGAAGATGTAGAGAGAGGTATAGAAGAAGAAGTGGAGAGAAATCTGGTGAGAGAGAGCTGCGGGAGTCGAAAAGGAAGAGGAGCACAGAGAGATGGGGAAGAGAATAGCAGAGTTAGCGTTTCAGGATTTGGGTTGAAGAAAACCGGACCCAATACAGACCTTGATGATGATGATGACAGAAGCAGGGGCGGTCTAAAGATTTTACCCACTGGAAACGCCGACTTCCATTCATCTGTTAACTCCATTGATAGTACCAGACCGGCTGAATGATGAAAGGAAAGGAGCGAGCAAGTGAGTAGCAACAATTCAAAGCGGCTTAGTATTGAATACAGTTGGAGAATGCGGAAGATGCTGTCTTGACATAGAAAATTGGGAAAGAATGTTACCAGAACGGCGTTCGAGAACAGTAGATTTTGCGGTGAATCATCCGTATCGGCTGAAGCAGGTGTTGCAAACTCAGAATTTTGAGTTGATTAAGGGAGCAAAAATCGTTGGCGCTTCCTGAATATTGTTTTAGTTGTCTAATTCTGCGGATATAACATACAAAATCTGGGAACAATATTTAAAAATAATCACTTTTTCCAATATTTACCAAACTAAACCTTTTGATTAATAATTTACCAAACTAAACCTTTTTATAAATTATTTTTCTTTTGGTTAAAAAAATATATGATAATCTATCATATCGTGTTGCTATCGTTTTAAATTTAAAATATATTTAAAATAAAAAATTAGGAACATATTAATTCTTTTAATTAAGAGCCGATTGATTTTTTTTAAAATTAAAAACCGAAGAAAGTTAATTAATTTGGGAAATACCAGTTATCCCTAATTTTCGGTTATTTTATCATTTATCTAACTTTTCAAAATTAGCTGTAATTCTTTTGTTATGGAGATTTTGCCTTTAGCTATATATTTTCTTTTAGTCATTTTACATAGTAACAAGGACATGTAAGTTTCTAATATTTGGTTTAATAGACTAATTAATTTTAATAATTTTAATAATTTTAAAAATACTAATAAAAATTTTAATTTATTTAAAAATAACAATTATGTCCCTATCACTAATAATTATTTAACAAAAATAATTATTAAATATTTTAAAATTTGACCAAAATATAATACATTTATCAAAAGTACATTATTAAAATAAATCATAATATTATTTTTTTTTATACATTAATAGTATAATATTTATTAACATATTATAAATTTATATATTTGTTATATATTATAACTAAAATCTAAATTTTATTTATTTTATAATATATTAACAATTCATATTAATTAGGTATTAAAAATAAATAAAATAAACTATAAATAAAATATATTATAATACAATACTTATGATTATATTATAATTTATATTTATGTATAGTTAAAATATATAAAAACATAATAAAAAATAATATATATTATTTATAAATTATATAATTTTATAATATTTTTATTAAACTTTATATTATTGATGTACTATTTATTAATGTAATTTTGCTAAATAAATTATATTTTGTCAAATTTTAAAGATTTAATAATTATTTTTGTTAAATAACTATTATTTATAGGGGCATAATTGTCACTTTAAAATTTTTATGAATATTTTTTAAAACTAGTAAAACTAATCAATCTATTAAGGTAAATGTTAGGAGCTTAAATATTCTTTTCTTTTTTACATATTTATCATTAAAAAATTTAATTTTGTATCACGCCTAAATGATAACTCGGCACAACCCAAGTTTTTGAAGTAAAAATATTTGTAAAATATGAGAGTTTGCTATAAAACCAACCCAATCATTTATCAGTATCCTATATTATATATTGTAAACATACATTAGATAAATGGTTAAATAAATATTAGTTCCAAAAAATCTAATCCAATAATGAGAATAAAATTATCTAATAAAAATAAATTTAAATAAAAAATAAAATATCAAAATTATTTAAATTCTTTGTAAAAACTAATGTTAAAAAAAAAATTAAAGAATATTTTGTTATAAGTGTAATTATTTTTAGTTTTTTTATTGTTCAAGATAATTATTAAGTAGTATATTTTTAGATTAATAAAAAATTACAGGAGATCATATATTTATAATTGAATTTCACAAAAGTTTAAATTTTATCCTTTTTTATTTTCTTCATTTCATTTCACTGTAGAAAATTAAAAGAAACGAAAAGAAATAAATTTATTATATTGTGATTTTAATTTTTTATTTTCTTATTGTATGCATAATTCTACATATATTTTAATTTTTAAATTAATGTAAAAAATTATAATGGATTATGTCATAGTGAATTTTCACAAGATGTTTAAATAACTTTATTTTTTTAATTTTTATATTTGAATTTATTTTTATTAAATAATTTTATTCTCATTACTGCTTTGAGTTTTTTTAAAACAAATATTTATTTAACAATCTATCTAATGTATGCTTACAATATGTAACATAGTGTACATATTATTTAGAAATTATTACTTTGGGTCAATATGGTTGAGGTTTAAATTTGGTAAACTGAAGGACAAGGTGTAAACTCTTATATATTCACAAATTTTTTTCTTTAAAGAAAAAAAAAACAAATTGAGCCAAGTTATAGTTTAAACCTAATACAAAATTTAATTTATAAGAAAAAATATATAAAATGATAAAAATAATTAACAATTAACGGCCAAATAGTGACAGTAGAGTGATAACTAATAGTTTTAAAAAAATAGACAGATGGTAACAAAATTATCGAAATTAAATAATAATGACAGTTTAATTTATTTTTATGTAAATTTTTCGATTTATGGACTTTAATAGCTAATATAATTGTTATAGAAAAATTTTCACTTACTTTGTTGTATTTAAGTTAACAGTATTTGTCACATCCTTTAAATGTGTGGCCTAATAATTAATATTTTACTTACAAATTAAAAAAAAAAAATCTCTCACCCTCTTAAATAAAAATACAACTCTCTTAAAACTTTAATCTCGGTAAAGTTTTGGTGCTCAAATTTTCTTCAACCAAAAGATGGTATCGTGAATAATCATATATCAAATTTTAAATAATGATGATGATTTGTTAGTAATCAAAACTACATGCAAATTTTTTATTTTATTAATTCGGCTAACAGTACAGTATGTATAATTTTATTTACTTGAGAAAATTAACAATATTAAATGTAGAATATTATAATAGCTAATCTATTATTATTGTTTTGAGGTAATAACTTTAGAGTTTAAAAATAAGGGTTATTTTTAATTGGTTATTCTATGATTATCTATATTTTCTTATGATACAAGAAATATTCTAGTGTTACACTGTAATACACAAAGATTTAAAATATATCAATGAATTACAAATTTTCAATGTACATTAAAAAATATTTAATGTTGAGAGGGAAAATCGTCTTTTCAATAAAATAAAAAAGAATAATTTCATCTAATTACTTAATTTTAAGTGATATTGCATTGTAATACAATAACATTAATACGCTACACTATAGTTTATAGAGATAATAAATATTTCAATGAGTTATAGATTTATGACGTCTGTCCAAAAAAAAATTAACGATAAAAAGATAAAATTGTCTTTTTTATAAAATATAAAAGAAAATTTTTTTTTCACTTTTTTTAAAAAGTTTAGAGATGTAAATTAAAAAAAAGGAGGATATAAATGTTATTATCTCAATTTAACCTAAACTTAAATCTATCACAAAATCTATCTACTACCTTAACTGAGAAACACCCCCATTTATTTTTCTTTCTCTATGTATATAGAAGAAAAGCTCAACTCTCTTCTTCTTCTTCACTTTCCTTCATAATGCATTCTCTTCCTTCTCTCTTCTTCTCTTTCTCTTGAATCTTAAATTATCCATCAATGAACTCCTTATACTCTCTCCGAAATCACTACTGAACTTACTACTAACCAACTTTATTCCCTTTATTTCTCTAACCAAATCTTTTTCATCGCTTCAAAATCACCGATGGCCAGCGATATTCATAGTTTGGTAGATAGTTGTTGCTGGTGGTGGGATTGCTAAAATTATGAAAGAGCTCATTGTTTTTTAATTTTATTTCAAAATTAAGATTTTGAATGTAATTAGAAATTTTGGGTTAGATGTTTTTATTCTATTTCAAAATTTTAATCTTTTTTAAGATAATTTCTTATAACTGTTCAACTTTTAGCAATATCTTATTATAATACAACAAATATTAAGATGCTATTCTACAATTTATAACAATGATAAATATTTTAATGAACTATATGATAAAATATGTAAAAGTGTATTGGTCATTGCACCAGTACTATTACAAAATTTGGATGGACATTAAAAATTTGTAGTTTAATGAGATATTATCAATTTTTATGGATTGTAGTGTAACATCAGAATATTTCTTATATTACAATGAAATATAAGTAATTTTAGAGTCACTAGTTGAAAATAACCCTAAAAATAAAGATATATTTTATTTTTTAAATAAATAAATTTTTTTATATATGCATGCGGAATTGGTACGATAAATTTAGAAAAATTTTACATATTTTTAATAATATACATAAAAATACAATTAGGCAACCATAAAAGTGAATTGGGTATTAAAATTTTAAAAAATTAATATGAAGCCAAATTCAATGCCAAATTCAATACCAAATTCAACAAATTATTACAATCTTCGATATGTAAATATCAGTCAAAGAAACTCCAAGTATGTGAATAAATGTGTTTAACAATTTTAAGCATAATATTATATTATTTAAGTGGCAAGTAGTTTTCATAAAAAGAATTAATTTAAAAAGTAAGATAATCATGATTCAAACACAATAATTTAACTAGGTGCAATAGACTCTGACTTACATTCACACCTTCAAACTAATCACACTTACGTCATTGAATCTAGTCTTTTATCCACAAAGATTTCTATTTGACTTTCAGTTGTCAATAAAATATTTATAACAGAAGTAAATTTTTAGGCATCACTTAAACCTTACAGCCAACCAACGTAAAAAGGTGTTACGTCTTAAAATCAAGGAAAAGCAATTTTTTTCTTGAACGGTTATTTACAAAGAAACAAATTGCGCTAGACCCCCTCAAGTTTAGTTAAATTTCCCATTACCTCTCAGATTTAAAAATATCTCATTACCTTCTACTATTATATGGGATAATGGAAAAATACACTTTTTAGGGGCAAATTAGTAAATGAAGCGAACCAAATAAAAAATAGACAAATTTTAAATATAAAATTACACTATCTTAAAAATTTAAACATGAACTAAAACCCTAATTATCTTGTAATTTCATTGCCATCGCCTCTTCCTTCTTTGCCGTCACCTTCTCTCGACCATCTTCTTCAGTTCACCAACACCCCACTAACATCAACTATAACCAAGCTCCCAATATTGCCCCAACACAATCATTATCCTTGTTGATTCAACTTTTCCATGCCCAAAACCTACCACAAGACTACCTCAAATGGGTCTTCGCTTCTGGTTTGCTTTCATGCTTTACCAATAGAGATCAAAAGTCTCTTGAGATATGAGTTGTTTTTGAAACTTGTAAACTTCCAGGTCCTAGATGTTAAACTTGAGATAGTTAATTAGTCATGGCAGCAATCAAGCTTGGTTTCTCAGTACATGAGGGCCATACTAAACACACTATAGCTTGTAGTAAAATATGGCTTATATTATATTGACACAAATATTGTTTATATACATAGTTCCATATAGCCCTCGTGCTACAATTACAGATTAACTAATGGTAAGAATATAATATAAAAACCAATGAGGAAACATAATGAAGACAGAATCACGTGAGGTCTAAGAGGATCCTCTATCATGCCGCTGCAAGCGCAAGCATCTTGGAAAGTCAATTGCAATGTGAGACGCTTGTTGACTTGATCACGAACAAAATGAAAGTCAATTGCAATGTGCTTCATTCGCGAATGAAGACAGGATTGGCACATAAGTCGGTAGCACCAACGTTGTCACAATAGACTGTAGGAGTAGAGACTAAGGGAATACCCAGTTCACATACGAGGTGAGAGACCTAATTGAGTTCAGCAGCAGTGGAAGCAATGGCATGATACTCAACCTCGGTAGAGGAGTGCGCAATGGTGGACTATTTTTTTGAGCTCCAACTAATAGGATTTCCCCTAAGAAAGACAACATAAACTGAGGTAGAGGATCGATCATCAACATTGTCAGCCCAGTCAACGTCAGCAAAGGCATAAAGAGCAAATGGAGTAGCACCACGAAGAAATAATCCATGATTGGTAGTACCTTTGAGACAGCGATCGAAGAATGCGTTTAACAACATTCTAGTAGAGAGTGGATGGGCAATGCATGAACTAAGAGAGCTTATTAACTGGAAAAGAGATATCCAGCCAAGTGAGGGAGAGATATTGGAGCGAGCCAAGAACCTGACGATTCTCTGTAGCATCATGCACAGAAGAGCCATCATGTAGCCGAAGAGAGTCAGAGGTGCTCATAGGCGTGCTCACAGCCTTGGCTTCAACCATCTTTGTTCTGTAAAGTAAATCTTGAATATATTTTTGTTGAGAATGGAAAGACCACAAGAGGTGTGGTGAGCTTCAACACCTAAGGAGTAGTGAAGAAGGCCAAGATCCTTGAGAGAAAAACACTTGGTAAAGCTTGCGATAAAGCTGGTGATGACGGAATCGCTACTACCAGTGACAAGGATGTCATCAACATATACCAAAAGATACAGAACATGAAAAGATGTGTTGAATTAAAAGAGAAGTGTCACAGCGAGAATTGTAAAATCCATTGGCAATAAGAAAGCTACGTAACTCATTATACCAAGCACGAGGAGCCTAACAGAGGCCATAGATTGCTTTTTGAAGGTAACACACATGGGTAGGATACTGGGGATGAATAAACCCCAGAGGTTACTGCATGAAAATAGTATCAGCCAAAGTACCCTGCAAAAAAGCATTGTTAACATCCAATTGGTGCAAGGACCACCCACGAGAAATGGCAATGCTAAGGATTAAACGAATAGTTGTAGGTTTTACAACGAGACTGAAGGTCTCATTGAAATAAAGTCTTGGTCTTTGATGGAACCCTTTGGCAACGAGACGGGCTTTATACCGAGCAACACTACTGTCAGGATGTCGTTTAATTCGATAAGCCATTTACATCCTACAATATTTTGGGTGGGGTGGTAAGGTACAAGAGTCCAAGTGGAGTTATTGAGCAAGGCAGTATACTCCTCACTCACAGCATCCCACCATTGAGAAAACTTAGGGGCTTGGGTGAAGGAAGTAGGTTCTGTGTTTGGGAATGAAGGCTGGTTCGATAGATTTGAGGTGAAGTAAAGGGAGTAACAGAAAGGTCTATGAATTTTTTCGGTTTGAAGATATTATTTAGAGCACGAGTGATGATTTTTGGTGGGGACGGGGGTGGAGATTATGGAGAACGAAGAGGAAGAGAAGATGGAGAAGAGGAGTTAGTACATACCTGGTCGTATTGAGAGAGAGGCATAACACTTGGCAAGGAAAGAGATCGTGGTGATTCTGGCCGAGAGACCACAGGATCTGTAGGCGCAACACTTGCGATAGGAATAGAGAATGGCGACGAGAAAGGAATGAGTTCAGGGCCTAGTGGAGAAGTTGAAGGAGGAGGGACAGTGACTGAGGAGGTAATAGTTGAACTAGAAATAATGAAGGCATCAACTAAGTGAGAGGTGTTAGGCGTAACGCACATAGCAGGAGAGGACAGATTTTGGAAATGGAAGAAATCTTTAAAAAAAAACAAAATACTTGACACAAAAATCTTACTAGTTTTTGGGTCAAAGCAATAGTATGCATGATTTTGAATTGAATAACCAAGGAAGACACAAGGACGAGAATGAGCTTATAACTTATGGGCACTATAAGGTCGACGCCAAGGGTAACATAAGCAACCAAAAACCCGCAAAGACGTGTAGTTTGGGTGATGATGAAATATTTTATGAAATAGAGTGTCAAAGAGAACAAAAGATGATGGTATACGGTTAATGAGATATGTAGCAGCTTGAAAGGCGTAAGACCAAAAGGAAAGAGGAACTGAAGCTTGGTGGAGGAGTGTAAGGCCAGTCTCTACCACACGACGGTGTTTGCGCTCAGCTGACCCAACATGTTCGGGGCTGTATGGTGGTGATTTTAGGTCTTGTATTCTATATTTAGATAGAGTGTGAGTGAGACCTTCATATTCACCACCACCATCAGTATAAATAATTTTAATTTCAATTTGAAAGAAATTTTCAAGTAGTTTTCAAAAGCCCTCAAAGATGATGGGAACTTTTTATTTTTATTTAAGAGAAAAGAACTGGCTGTACTTGGTAAAATAATCAACAAAGATAATAAAATAACGAAATTTGTCAATAGAGAGAATTGGAGAGGGAACCCAAACATCAGAATAATTTACTTCAAATGGTTTATGACATATAATAGAGGAAATTCCAAATGATAGTTTGTGACTTTTATTATAAAGACATGAGTCACAAAATGACTTAGACATAGAGTGTGAAGGGACCGGAAGATCTTAACTAGAAAGGAGTTTGTTCTGGATAGCTTGAGATGGATGATCAAGACATCGATGCCAAATATCATAGGTAAAAAGGAGAATGGCAGTCAGATTGGTACGGGCGAATGATGGCCACTCGTACAGATTATCTCTATTTTGGCCTTGAACCAAGGATGCCCCTGTACTCAAATCCTTCACAAGAAAATGATTAGGGAAAAATTCAATGGATGTATTATTTTGTTTATAGGATTAAGACAAAAAGATAAGATTATTTTTAATAAATGGTGCACACAAAATATTGTCTAATGTCAATGTGGCTGTGGGTGAATCAAGTGCAGATGAGCGAACATGAGAAATAGCAAGACCATTACCATCACCCGCGATAGCATCTTCGTTACCCACATAGTCTGAATGCATGGACAGATTTTGCAAGTCAGAGGTAATGTGATGTGTAGCCCCAAAGTCAAGGAGCCAGTTATTCACAGAAGATGAGTCACCAGTCATGAGATTAGCTTGTGTCCATGGGTGGTGTGAAGTCGGTTTTAGCTTTGATCTACAAGTCTTTGTAGAGTGACTCACTTTGTCACATAATTGGCACATGACTTGAGTGGTACTGATGCTGAGATTTGGTCTCCAAAAAGCAGTATTCGAAGGATAGTTGAATGGACTATTATTGAAGCTGTTCACACGAGGAAAGGAGTTTTGTGCTTACCCGTGAAAGGAGTGGAAACCTCGCTGACTGGAGAACCCTGCTGACTAGAGAACCCAATACCAGATGACTTATTAGGAGCATTGTTGAAACCTTTGCCATTAAAAGATAAGTTTTCTCCACTCTTATTCCGATTATTCCCACCTTTTTGAGTAAGTTGAGCAGTAATTGGTGTGTCAATCGCCTTCCCTTCATTGCACTTCTGAATCATCTCCTCATCTAGAAGTTTATCAAAAATATCTTCGAACGTGATAGAAGACTCATGAACACGTATTGCAGTCGTTAATTTCCTGAATTCATCCTCAAGTCCATTGAGAAGATGAGCAATCATTTCCTCATCACTCAAGGGATGATCAATTAAGGTTAGATCATCAACAATACACTTAATCTTCGTCGTATACTCAGCAACTGCCTTGTTTTGTTGTTTTTATGAGACTAGACAAGAGAGTAAGCATACGGGTATTAGATCGATTAGCATAGGTTGCAACAAGTTTATTCCATGCTTCAGCTGAGGTCTGGCAATTGTTAATAGTAGGACAGATTGTACCATGAAGAGTGGATTGAATACCCAAAAGTACAAGTTGATCTTGACGAAGTCAAAAACGATGAGAAGGATTTAACATAGTTTCTCCTTTTTTACGAATCTTTTCAGGTGCACACAGCTAATAGCCATCCACATATCCAAGAAGGTTATATCCAAACAATAAATTAGTTATTTGAGCCTTCCAGGAGGCATAATTTCCACCTCCCTTAGAAAGCTTGAATGGGATCTGAGAAAAAGCATTTAAAGAGATAAGATTATTATTAAGAATAGAGTTATTGGAAGTAGGTAATATGACAATAAGATTGGTGGAGGAATCTGCCAATTCTGAAGAAGACATGATCGCGGCGAAGAAATTTGGTCGGAGTTTAGAAGTTTAGGAAGAAATAATAGAAAAAGAAAAAAGGCTAGAGTTGCACTTGTTGAAGACAAGTTGGCTCTGATACCATAAACACACTGTAGCTTGTAGTAGAATATTGCTTTTATTATATTGACACAAATATTGTTTATATACAGAGTTCCATACAGCCCTAGTGCTACAATTACAGTTTAATTAATGGTAAGAATATAATATACTAAGGAAACATAATGAAGACAGAATCACGTGAGGTCTACGAGGATCGTCTATCACATACAACAAATACTTATAGAAAAGTAAACAAATTAATCAACAAATCAACAAATCAAATACCCAAGCTAAAAAAGTTTTCAAAAGCTACCCATTGCCTTATTATTTTCCCTACACAACAAAATGCCCTCTGTGCATTCCAAATTAATTTTCTTAATTATTTTATCCCAAATTTAATTGCGGCAAATCTATAATTTAACTGCAACAAATCTTTGCATCTTAGAACTCACACGTCAGTGCCACTCACACAAGGCCTAATTCAACATTTTACATTTGCCCATCATCACTTCACCCGACATCGACGATAGTGTTGCAGGCTGACCAGTTTTTAGTGATGTTGTTTAGTGGTGATTGATATGGCAAATGGAGTTGGAATTGAGATTGGTATAATAATGAGAAGGAGAATAAGGGAGAGGAGGAGATGAAGATTTAAGGTTGTTTTATATTTTTCAATGTTTTAGTTTTAAATATCATATTAAATGATAAATATAGAAAAATAAAAATATTAAAAGTAAAATTAATCATCAGGAATATTATGAAATTTTTCGTTATCTCAAATAACGGTAGAACATAGCAGGATATTTTTTAAGACTCGGTGGCTAATGGATAATTGACTCAAACCTGAGGGGGGATCCAGAGCAATTTTTCAATATATAAAGGAGGATTAATATACACTCACAAATGAACTTTGTCAAATTCTAGATGTACAAGTGACAAATCAAAATGTATTTGAAATGATGAAATAGCACATGTACGCTCAAAATATTTTGAATAAACTTCTAAATTATGTAATAATATTCTTCAAGTGTGCAAAACTTACTTAAAATGAATTTAAACTTGTACTAGCAGAATGCTTAATTAAGCGTCAAAGTGTCACAATTGACATGTAGGAATACTTATAGCTTGCAATTGCACAACTTGGAATTTTTGACTATATATAGTTGTAGGTTAAGAAACTTGCAATTGCACTTAAAGTCTTGGAATTTTTGACTATATATAGTTGTAGGTTAAGAAACCTTCATTTGATAAATTTCAACATCAACATTTAGTGTTAAAAAGGGGACCAATAGTTGTCGACCATGTTTCAAAGTTATCTTTATGGTTTTTGTTCTGACGCTAAAAAAAAATAGTGTGTAGTTACGTTTAAATCTTAAAGTCATCAAAAATTTATGTCAGTGTGCGAAGCCAAGTTTTCTTACAACTTTAAGGCAGACGCCTCAGCATTATGAAAATCATCCTCAAACAAATGTATCGGTTTGGACAACAACGACAACAAAATTTCTGAAAGGATTACACAGAGGAAAGGACAAGGATGATCTGCTAGAACTCAAGGAGGTAGATTTGATGATATAGTTTAGGAAATGCAACCGAAGCTATTTATCAATAAGCGACGTTTGAGTGAGTTGGAGAGAACTGGAAGCATCCTCAAAAAAGCAACTGTCACGACTTTTGCGTAAGCCAAAACTTGCAATAATGAGCAACAACTAAACCCTAATGCAAGGCGAGACGAAGAAGAAAGCTTAAGGGAAACTAATAGAAGAAGTGACTTAAGAGTTGATAATAGAAATGAAGGCAAGATAGAAGATATACCTGGCGCAAAGCTAGAAAGCGAAACATGTCATCGATGAAGTAAAGTCATTTTTCACTGGTGGTATATATATTACGAACACCACTTCCATCGAACTTTACTACGCCTTAAATAGGGCTTTACAAGGGGCAAAGAGATCCGACAAAATACTTGAAAATTTAAGGTGTATGAAAGGTTATTATGTCTCATATCTTCTTTTTAACCTTGATTAAGTAAAGCAGTGGTTTCAATAGATCAAGCCAAGCACCATTAATTAGCTCATTCTCTTGCAAAGTTATTCATGGCAGAATTTGTAGGTCGAAGGCACCACCAATAAACCTTTTAGCTATATAATGTCAAAATTGCTTCTATAAAACTAAACTTATTCAACAACTCTCTAATTTATTCATTGAATAATTAAGGTTAAATGTTCAGAATGCGTAAACTATGTGATTCCTCAAAATTAGTCCCTACCCAAACCTTGGACTTATTGGAATAAGCCCATCATTTTGATTAATATGAACTTGTACACGAGTTTTAATCTTATTATAGTACATATAAGAAGTTTTATTGTTTATCTTTTTAATTTTTAGTTTATTATAGTAAATTGTTAAACACGTTAATGTTTTAATATTAAAAATTTAATTATCATCAAATTTTATTTAAAAATAAAATTAGTAGGTAATTAAAATTTTGATTGAGGAATATATATATATATATATATATAACTAAGTTTCAAACAAAGGATATTTTTGTTAAAAAAAATTATAAATTTATTTTCCTCTCTAACTCCATGTTTCAACCAAACAAATGATTACTATTTTCTTTTCCATTTTTTTTCCTTTCCTTTCTTTTTCTTTTTCTATTCTTTAAATCAAACTTAACTTTAGAGCTTAATTATTATTCTCGTAATATTGAAAATGGCAATAGTGTGTTGAATTTTTTATATTAATTTGAATTCTAATTTTAAAGTTCAGGTTTTCTTATTCTAAACATAAATATATCAAAATCTAAGAATTATGTAACGAACATAAAATTGGGCATAAGATCTATGTTTGTATTGAAAGCCAAATTCACACTGCACAATACTTTTTGAACTTCTATATTTTATCCTTTATTCAATCAAATATGAAAATGACGCGGTGAGTAGAATGTGTCAACCCCCATTTAGTGAATTAATGGGGTACGTTTTTATTTATTATTTATTAAAATACCAACCCCACGTAGAAATTGGAAATTAAATCAAACCCCTAAATGGGGTATGCTTTTAGAGATATTACCATTTTCTTCCCTTAAAGTTTGATACTTTATCACTTAGACATTGTAAATTTAAAAATAAGCTCATACCTTCCTACACTTTTGACATTGTTAGTTAACTTTAAAAGATTTAGTGTAATTATGTTTTAATCCTTTAACAAATATAATATAATTACCTTTACCTGATAAGATCTGGGATCAATTACTTATCCTTACTTTTTCACATAAATATTTATATATAATTATTTAAAATAAAACTTAATAAATATTTTCTAAAACATCTTTTTCCCGATAATATATAATTTTTTCTCTTTCATGCTTTATTAGTAATATTTAGATGACACAACAAGAGGAAAAAGAAAAAATAAGTTACTATATAAGAGCATTAGAAAATAAGTCAATACTGACGCCAAAAACAATCATACCAAACTTCCTTTACAAAAACACCTTCCAAAATAAAAACAAAAATTATCATAATTTCATTAATTCAAATGAAAAATTTTAATGAAAATAAAACACCTTTCAGGCAGCCATTTCTGTTTCTTTTGCTCAAAAAGAAATTAATAAAATTTAAAAAAAGTTCACGGGAGATATGCGCCTATTTTCAAGGTTTCGTCATTTAAGTGATAAATTGTTAACCTTGAGGGGCAAAACGTGATAATATCCCTACATTTTTATTTAGAATTTGTTAAAATACCAACAACCCCCACGTGAATTGAAAATCAAATAAACCCCCACGTGTTGTACCCGCTACTTGAGACTTGCTTGCTGAAACCGGTTTTAGGTAAATCGAGTGTTTGATTCGGTTCTATTTCTTTATTCTTGTTTCAGTATAATTTTTAATTTTTACTTGAATTTAGAAGTGTATACATTTAATTTACTTTTTGAAAAATAAAATTTAAATCTTTTTTTTTACTCCTAAAATAAAAATATATATAATGTACTCAATTTATTTTGAAATAATTTAAAATAATAATTAAATTAAAATTTTACTATATTTAAATGTTTTATTTATTTCTTTTAAATTTGATAGAGTTTAAAATTATATTTTCAATTTGCTTAAAAAGATCGAATCCAAATCAAATTAATCAGTTATAAGTAAGAGTGAGCATCCTTTGTTTCAATTCGGTTTTTTATGATATCAACCGGATTAAAAAATTTTTAATTTTAAAAAAATTTTGTCTTCTACAATACTAAATATAAAATTGAAAGTGAATTAAAATTAAATTGGCAGTAACGAAATCATATAATATTAAATCATAATTGATCTTATTAATTTGAGTCCAGTTTTAATTTTAACTAATCGTTTGTTTGTTGTATTTAATATAAGTAAAAGCACATGCAGATCTTTTGAATTTGGTCTAATACCCATTTAAATTTCCATGAGATCAAAAATATTTAACCACACTTCTAATTGTAGGTCTTTTTTGATTTTTCAGTGTTTAAAAAATTATTATAAGATCCCAAAATAATTATATTTTATCCTATATTTATTGATAATTTTAAATGTTCTAAAAATGTACAAATCAATAATTTCTTCTTTTCTTGTTTAAAATCAATATAACTAATAAAAAAATTTTACAAAAATATATTAAAAATCCAAATATATGTAATATATTTTCTTTTATAATTTTAAAATAATTATATTTTTCTTGGTTTATAGTTCAACTTATTTACTCTTTTAATTTTTCTGTAAATCAAATTAATCAAATAATTTAGACAAATTAATTCCAACAAATAATAATTCATTCATGCAAATCGAAATTTGTCTACATTCATAACCATCACATTTATCAAATTCATCCATTTTATATGTCAAATACACCATATTTAAAATTGAAATAAAATATGAAGCAAATACATCTATCCATTCTAGATCAATGACTATGCATGTGATTTTGTGGCTCTAAGATGACCAACATGCAATCCTCCCCTTTTACTTCAAGCTTTATTTCAATTCCAATATGGTATATTTTATTTATAAAATCGATGTAATTTTTTTTTTGTTTGGTTGTTATGTAGATAAATTTGATTTATGAGTGAATTATAATTCATTTAGAATTAATTTATCTAATTTATTTCTTTAATTTAGTTTATGAAGAAATTGGAAGGGTAAAGGAGTTGAATTATAAGAAAAAAAATATAATTAATTATAAAATAAATTATTTTAGGTATTTTTATTTTATATTTTTAAGATATTTTTTTATATAAAAAGGATAAAGAAAACTAATAATTTAGTGGTAATGTTTAAATTTATAAAAGATTTGGGAACGATTTAATATTTTTTTAATAAACATGAGTTGAATGTAGTTATTTTAGAATTTTACAATAATTTTGATAGGTATTTTTAATTTCAATGTCTAAGTAGATATTAGACTAAACTATAGGGACCTAATTGTTATTTTTCTACTTAATAAAAATAACATAAAATAAATTTAAATTCAATAAATTTCAATAATTGAATTTTGTTATCAATAAATTTTTTTTTATAGAATTTTAGGAAACATAAATATAATATCATAATAGAGGATAAAATTTATCTGTGCTGACATTGAAACCTGAATTCATATTATATTAAATTAAACATGAAAATGATGTGGTGAGTAGATGTTATGTTGCACGTGACAACTCCCTCTAACAATTTATTTATTATTTATTAAAATACAAAGCAACCAACCAACAACGACCAATTCTGTTGTTTTTGAAAGGCTGGATAGTGGAAATCAATTCAACCCCCGCGTGCTGCTGCTGCTGCTGCTGCTTTAGATTGATGCTCGGTTTTGGTTTTTAAAAAAAATCAAAGGATATTGAACCGAACAAAAATAAAACCAAACCGAATTTTTAAAATGAAATCTTATATGTTTGATTCAATTTGATTTTTTATTCTTACTTGATTTTAGATTTGTACGAAGTTAACTTGAATTTTATAGGCTTTTCTATTTTTTTTTATTTTTTAAAGATTAATTTTATATTTGAATATTTTATTTTTGATAATTAAAAATAATTGCATAACATATTTATTTATTTTTAATTAATTCATATAAAATAAAAATCTCACATTTTATATAATGTAAAATTTAAATTTTTATCTTCTAATTAGAAAGTAAAAATTTTTTACCATTTAAATTGTGACTTAAGTGATTAATCAATTAAAAATTTTAACATCGAACAAAATAGAAAAGTAAAGACCTGAGTGGTGAATGGGTCATGGACTTTAAAACCGAACAAAATAGAAAAGTGAGAAAACCAAACATGAATCAATCAGTTCGGTCGATTCGGTCCGGTTTGTGCTGCCCACACCCAGTGGTCACAAATTTTAATTTCTAAAACCATCGTTGAATTAATTACCATTTCGTTTTGTCGTATAAATAAATATGCGAAGAGTAGTAGCAGCAGTTCTCCAGAGGAGCACTACTACATTCATGACAGCGATCACTTCTCCGAAGCAAAACAACCAAAACAATGTCGAAAGCTGAGCCTCAGCCTCACATAGCAGTGCTTGCTTTTCCCTTCTCAACACACGCAGCGCCTCTTCTCTCAGTCATCGCCCGCCTTGCGATCTCCACACCGAATGCCCTCTTCACATTCTTTACCACTGCTCAATCCAACGCCACTATCTTCTCTGCTACATCTAAGCAACGTCCTGCCAACATCATACCTTACAACGTATCAGATGGAGTCCCTGAGGGCTACGTTTTCACCGGAAGGCGTCAGGAAGATATTGAGCTGTTCATGAATGCTGCTGATGGAAACTTCAGGAAGGCAGTTGATGCTGCGGTGGTCGAGACTGGGAGAAGTTTGAGTTGTTTGGTGACAGATGCTTTTATTTGGTTTGGGAAAGAAATGGCTGACGATTGGAACGTGCCTTGGATTCCATTTTATACCGCAGGCCCTAACTCGCTCTCCGCTCATGTTTATACTGATCTTGTCGGGGAAAGAATACAGCCTGGAGACGAAAACATGAGTCTTGAGTTCATTCCAGGATTGTCTAAACTAAGCGTTGGTGATTTGCCTGAAGGAATTGTATCAGGAAACCGGCAATCTCTCTTCTCAGTTATGCTGCATGAAATGGGCAGGAAGCTACCACAGGCAGCTGCAGTTTTCATTAATTGCTTTGAAGAATTCGACCCTGAAATGACAAATGATCTCAAATCCAAATTCAAGAAATTCCTCAACATTGGTCCCTTGAATATGTTATCTCTATCACACTCAGCTTCAGTTTCAGATGATAAATATGGTTGCCTGCAATGGCTGGACAAGCAGAAGAAATCTGCATCAGTGGCATATATCAGCTTTGGAACAGTAGCAAAGCCATCTCCGAAGGAAATTGTGGCAATAGCTGAGGCGTTGGAAGCAAGCACTGTGCCATTCATTTGGTCAATGAGAGGGAATCTCCAGGAAAATCTGCCAAATGGGTTCCTGGAAAGAACAAAAACAAATGGAAATGGAATGGTGGTGGATTGGGCACCACAAGTGAATGTGTTAGGCCATGAAGCAGTTGGGGTTTTTGTAACACATTGTGGGTGGAATTCAATACTGGAAAGTATAGCAGCAGGGGTCCCATTGATTGGACGACCATTTTTTGGGGATCAAGGTATTAATGGAAGGATGATGGAGGATGTCTGGGGAATTGGTGTCATCGTAAAGGGTGGAACTTTCACTAAGAATGCTCTAATGGACAGCTTTGATTTGATTTTACGCCAAGAAAGAGGCAAGAAAATAAGGGAAAAGACAGCAAAACTCCAGCAACTAAGCCACAATGCGGTTGGACCGAAAGGAAGCTCCAAGCTAAATTTTGATACACTAACACAAGATGTAGTATCAACACCTTATGCATGATGTCAATCCACCAGCATTAGTTAAAAACTTTAGTTTGTTGCCTCGTTCCATTCAATGAAGTCATGAGCTTCCGATTTTCTTATTGCTGGGTTATAGGCTTTTCACATGCTTCAATCACATTATACTAAAAGGATTAACTCTTACAATTCGAAGTCACTGAAATAGAAAAGTTTCACCACTGAAAGAAGAGAGAACAGCAAAACACAAAAAAACACATTGCATTCTACTTTATAAAGGGGCCAAAAAAAAATAAAAGAAAAAAGGAAACGAATTTTCTGCACAATCGTTAGTATCATGGATCATATCATCTGTTAAGACCTAAGAGTTGAGATGAATCAAGACTTCAAAATGAGTCATCATCTAGACCAGTTGTTGCATTCCAACCATCATATGAAGAATACAAAATGTATCAAGCTGGACGACAAAGGGAAACCAACCGTACAATGACTCTCATATACCCTACATTAGCAGCATCTAAAATACTCTACACCCAGCCAAAATAAACAGGGGAAGCGGTATCGACAGCAACCAAACCCTTGTGTGCCTAGGTGCCTTCATGATTCACCAAATTTCTTCGGAACAAAAACAATGGGGAAAAAAAATGCTGTATCTGTTCATATCCACTGATTCTGGTAATTGGAATCAAGACACCCACAGCGACTCCCAAATTAAAAAGAATTCATGAACCTCCATAGCTAAATTAGCCAGCCTATGAGTCCACCATTTCATCTTGTATCTCATTTGGGGCAATGAGCCCTGGAATAGAAAGCATTCTTTGCCGCTCTCTTTCACGCTGAGCGGCAGCCTCTTCCGCATACAGATCTTTGTTGTCCTGCAGAATGTGTTAAAAGAACAAGAATTATACTGCCAAAGACCAACAGCCACTAGAAAGTACAACATATTTCCCGAGCTACTAAAGATCGCACAAGCAAAACATGCAGCAATTCCAAGTTTTACCTGAGCTGAAAATTCTTTTGATTGAACAAGAAAATCACGTATGTGATTCTTAAATGTAGAAAGATCATTTCTGGACTCAAATAATCCATTCACAAATTGAGTAACCTAAAAGGAAGTGCCCTTCAAGTTAGCAACATCTAAACTAATATAAAATAAATATTTTTGACTAAAGATTCTTTATCTTTGATACCTCTGCTGCAGTCATGTTGGGAAAAGATGTACCCAGAAGTTTTATGGTGTACTCACGAACAAACATTGCATTATTTGGATATGGGTATGCCATCGTGGTAACATCCCACAAAGGCTCCGTTAACACACCGCTCTCAACCTGAAAACATGTTACTATCAGTTTAACATTCTAAATTCTGGATGAAAGCACACAAGCATTAGATGATAAATTACCAAGCAGAATAGGTGCTGTAGCACTAGGACGTGCAACTTGAACCCAGGTTTATGGAATGTGTCAGTCAAAACGGCAAATATTTCCTGCTCTATTGTCAAAAAGTATGTCCGGTAGAAATGGTTACAAAACTCAGAAGCCTGTCATATTAGACAGCAGAAAACAGTTATGTGTCATGGCCAAATATTTGTCCGTCCAGCAAACTAAAAATGGTTGAAATTAAAAGAAAAAGGGTACCTGAAAGTTCTTCAGCATCTCCAATAAAAGATTTAGACCAGTTTCGGCAATATTCCTTTCTGTATGCCGAAATGCCCATATGATTGAATCCATTACTAGCTTCAGTTGCTGATTGGATCATAAGAAACAATAGCAAAGAAATAAGTTAATTGAAACTTATAAATAGTAATCTATGAGGTTATTAATTAATACAAACTTAATCATACCATGAATTCAAACAATATGTTACCCCAGAAACAAGAGTTAACCACCAACCTGACTTGACAACCGAATCAATGCAGGAAAACAGTGGGTAGCAATGGCACGTAGCAAAGAAAAGAACTTGAGTCGATGCTCGGGATAATCTTCAAAATTTTTAGTTATCATCTACAAGGCAACAAGAAAAGTCAGCCAGAACAAAAATGGCATCTTCAATGCTGGTGAAGAAAAGCAATATTTCTAAATAAAACCATCTGCATTTGAAAGTAATTCCCAGTGTTTCAATTTTAATGAGGACTAAAGCAGTGATGTTTGCCAACACTAAGCTAGCCTATATCTACATGAGGGTTTCTACCCACACCCTCATCCACTCTACATATTTATGAGAGAGGGGGTGACGAAAAGAGAACAGATCAATCACACGTTTTATTCTACATAAACTATGACATAATTTTAGATGCTAATTTAATGTTATATCAGCAGCTGACACATGATAGAGAACATTAATGGATGACTCCATTAACCACAAGTCAAAACCTGCAAAATAGTAAGAGGCCACTGATTGGAAAAGTAACAGTCTACATCCTCACCTCCAATGTGCACTGGAAAATGGCTTCAAATATGCGAGGTACATCATCTATCATTGCACTTTTATACCTGCAAAGAGAGGTGTAAACAATATTAGGAAAGAAAAGTATAGACACTAGTACAGAACAAATTACATCCTCATTTCACTTCGTAGTCCAGTATAAATTAACCTTACAGCAAAGCAGAACCCAGAATACAATCTTAGCAAATATCAACCAGTATTGAGTAATATACAGTCAAGTAGCTAAAATTAAGAACAGAAACCAAGCCCAAAACAGCACAGGAATAACTCCTGGCAGCACATTTAGCAAGGATACAGCAATGACTATTGCCACATAAATAAAACTGAGAGCCCATATACTGCCAAAAAGACAAATCTTTGCACCATATTCATTGTTCTTAGTAAGGTGAAAATTGAAATATTGAAAGGATATTTTAAAAACTATTTAAAATTTATCTACAAATTAAGAATTAGCAGGAGCTAACATTAAGGTCAATAAAGTACCAGCCCAACAATACCCTCAAAATATTAGTGACTTGGCAAGGTACACTAACACCCCAAGAAACTCTAGCCTCTGTGTCATAAGTTTTGCAGGTTTTAATTACATTGAGGGATACATGCATGTGTATGTTGCTAACAGAGAGTGTGCATGCTAGCCAAGAGGCTGCTTCTCCGCAGTCGAAATTATTCTTCCACTCATAGAATCACATCATCTTAAAGTGTACTGTGAACACTGTAGATTAATACGATTAAAATAGGTCACATAAGAAAAAAATACAGTACTTGTTTATTATTGTAGCGAAAAGCGACAAAACTTCTGACTCCCTAGCATCAGGCACATTCCTAGCATAGTCTCCAAGGACAGGATCCATCATCGGCGGCACAAACTGTTTGCCAATCTGTGGTTGATCTTCAGCCTTATCTAGAAATGTCTCAATAAGCTTCAGAGTTTCTCTTTTAACAGACCTGTTGATTACAAACTATAAGAAACAAGAATCTCCAGGCATTAAACAAAGGCAAAATAAAAATCAGAGTAACCAATCCCACCTTAGAAGTTTCACATATGATGTTTTAGATGCAAAGGGCCCTCCTTCCGCAATGCTACTCGATATAAGCTCACTGTACATTCTGTTGCATAAATAAGAAATTGTGAATAACTTTGATTACTGCAAGATAGCTCATAACAGATGCATTTTTTAGAACATTAATAATGCAGAGCTTACTTGTACACATTTAGCATGTCCAAAAAGATCACAGAAATTTGGGACAAAAAAAATGTTCCAAGAGAACTGGCAACACTTGTATTTGTCTGCAAAACAGAAGAATGAAAAAAGAAAATTCACATCAAAAGCTCATGAATGACTTGAAGGCCTTAAATCATACCAGAACTCATGAAGTATGGAAACTAGAAACAACCCTTCCACTACAAAAAGATGAATTAAATCTATCCCACAAGTTCATGTACCACAATTACATATGACATCAATGCAAAGAAAGAAGACTCGTTTAGCAAAAGAAACAGAGAGTTGAATGCCTGCAACAATGTTCCATCTTTGCAAAGAGAAAACAGTATACAGATATTGTTTCCTCTCGGGTGCACATTGACATCTGTCACAAATAGTATTGGAGCAACAAAAAGACGACATATATGATCAGCTTTATCTTCATTTTTTTCTTCTTTTTGTAGCAAAGAGGAACATGTATTGACCAGTGAATCACCTAACAGCATTCTAGCAGAGCATATTTCAGAAGTCTTGACTTATGCTAAAACAACCTGTTCTATTATTTTGTTTAGTATGAACTCAGGGCCTTTCGTATGGCATTGTTTCAGCATAACAATGAAAAACAGCTACAATCAAACTGTTCAGTTAACAATTTTCAGAAATTGGCCTGCCACTTTAATGTTCAGAGAAGAAACTTGACGATTTCAACAAGAGTTATATTTTCAGTTTAAGAATTTATAAATAACCCTTCTGCTTTAGGGAGTTGACTACAACACATTAGACGTATGGTTACGTACATCTAAAATTTCAAATTTTGTGTTTCATGCTTTGTGCTTAACTTTTAATATTTCCAGTTTTGGGCTCAATGTTTCAAGCTGTGTGTTAAGACTTTTCAACTTTTACATAAGATATTACAAATTTAACATGATTAACAGAGTGGATGTATTGTTACATCATATGTAACGTAGCCAAGTCCAAGATTGAGATCAACTTCATGCCTCATTTCAAAGCAACCGAAAACAAAATAAAATAATAATTTCATGAAAAGCTCAAATGCTACGTAGCAATTAAAATGTACGAAATCAACAAGCCAAATCCCATTACAGAACATAGCAAATACTATGAACCCAGCAATCAGATACTCATAATATTTATTCATGTTGAATTTAAGATTCTGTTTTAATCAGGATGTCAAACAGTAAAATCCTCGGTCAAGCAGCATTCTTCAATTTCATAAAGAATTATAAGGCTATTATACCTGTAATATATTAAGTACAGTCCTGATCACTTCTTGATCTTTCAGAAAATCAACACTTTGGCGTGCCTGTGCTATAATTTCACCCCATTTCTGCATAAAGAGGCAGCATCTTAAGCCTTCAGTCATCAGCAAATTTCAGTTACTGCATCTCATTCTGCAGGTTTATAAAAACATAGGCCCAGATGCAAACAATTCTCTCTGAGCAAACCTGGTTAGGAAGAGCCATCAATCTCTGCAGGTATTCCTCCCGCTTCTGAGCGTCAGACTCGGCTTGGATCATATGACCAACCTGAAAAAAACAGAAAATGGAGGAAGAAATGTTGAGTAATAACATAATGCTACATAAATTCAAAAGAGGGAGATGTATAAAGCCGTACTGATTCATAAAATGTATGTATCTGGTGAGGTTCAAGATCCGCAACAGTTGTTGCAAGGCCGGTTAGAAGTTCAGATACAAATGGTTCATTTTCTCCAACCTGAAAACAGAAGAAAGTGCATCGGAGTTTTAAGAGTCTCAATTCTTATTCACATTATTTTTCCCAATATCAAATAATGAAGGCCAAAAAGTAAAAACATGATGTAAGGTCATCAACACTTAAAAACACAATTTACAACAAGGAAACAGCAGATTTTCTTTCTTTTTAAGTTTCCTACAAGCAAAGTGGGGAGATGCAATGACTGACACCATAATGGATAAATTATGAGAAAGAAATTTTACCTGTACAATAACAAACTTTCGCTTGCACTTCTGAACTATTTTCAGGAAAGTGTCACAAGCCATATCCTGGAAGAGGTGTACCAAGAAAGTTGTTATAAGTAAAAATGAATAACATAATACTGTTGCTGGATGTTAAACAAATCCACTTGAAAATAACTGAATGGCAAAACAAATGATAAACTACAATATCAGACTAATATGTATATTCATAATAAATATAAAATCTATGATATTTTATATATAACACATCATGAATATACATTTGTTCATTCTGCTTAGTGTGCAAACTGCATCACACATAAACAGAATATATACATGATACAAACATCAATATATGTGGAGGCATCACCATTTCCCAAGTATAGAAAACTAAAAAGATATTATTTCACTTAATTTTCATAAATAACTAGCATTCCTAAGATTAACAAAAAATTTTATAAAAAAGATTCAGGTGAATTCTACTTTCAAAAAGTTTCAGCTCATAAAAAAAAATTCTGCAATACATAGATTCATATATTTTACAGACTTTGACACCTCATCAAGAAAAAATGAGGTATCTAAATTTTTCAACTTAACATATCACGGCTGTACCTGAACTCCTGGATGTGTTTCGTGCATGAACTCAAACAACTTATTGACAACAGTTTTCAAGAACTTCCAATGTGCTCTTAAAAATCTTGGATACTGTCCAACAACATACCTGCAAACAGAGGACAAATCCCAACAATCATTCAACTTCCAGTTCCAACCAAATACCAAAGAGAACTGTACAGCTTTCCAAATAGAAAATAAATGGGTCAGGGAAAAAAAAAAAAAGTTCTCTCAATTCTTCCAGTATCATTAAATCAGAAAACACCATGCCCTTATCAGTTATTCCGTCAAACAACTCAACAGAAAGCTACTGAAGAAACATTCCTAAATCTAACATACAGACAGGCACACAGATGGAACTTACATAATGTTACTTGCAATAACTGCTTTGTTATCCTTTCCTTTTGTCATTTCACATAGATTCAACAAGTCACGAATAACCATCACGAGAAATCTGTTCTCCTGCAATCAAAAAAAAAAAAAAAAGGTATTTGGTGTCAAGACATGCACACTATAATGAAAATTGATGGTAAAATTAAGAAATCATTAGAATTCCACAAACGGTATTTTAAAGAAAGATGAAATGCAAGGCTAGAAATGGTGGCAACCCATGTTTTCAAAAAATGACAGTGTTTTGAGACATTTTATTCTTAAAAACAACAAACAAAAATAATCCAACGTCAACGTTAACTAAATACCATATAAGAAAATTAAATGCTTGAAACTTGAAAGTAGGGTAAAATTGAGCCAAGTTATCAAAACAGAATAAAACAGTGACAATATTCATCATCCATACACAGCAACTCAACATCCTAGGAAAACATTAAAAAGTTCACCCAACTATTAGAAAGCTATCTACAGAGTACATTAGCTCTTCCTCACTCGTGTAATTGCTGCAAATAAATCCTTAAAAAACTTAATAACCTTTCCATATACAATTTGATGGTAATAAGAAAATAATAGAAACAGCAAAACCTGCTCAGACCGGAGTTTGAAAATGCAATAATAATCATACAAAATTTTGAGAATCTAAAATAAGGAGTCCAGATTTAAGCCAGAGTCATCAATGATAACTAACTTAGATTAGTTAATAAGAGGAAACACAGATGAGACATTTGAAAAACAGAGTGAAAAAATTTAGAAATCTCTTTGTAAATTAATTAAATGGGTGTTAATAAGTTCAACTGGCAAGTGATAACAAGGGTCTAGGGTTCAAACCCCACTCACACCAGGTTAGAAGGAGTTTGGTTTATTTCTTGAATATTTTGGGTAAAAGAATAAAAAAAACATGAGGAACAAATTTGGAAAACTAAACATGGGCAATTTGAAAATTTAGAGCATACCTGTTCTTCCATCATGGAGCCAGATATGGATCCTATTGCCCAACATAATGTGTTTAAATTGTTCCACGTCCAATCTTCACCACTCAATTGTTTACTCAATTTTTTTAGCATCTGCATAATGTTATAAAAGAAATAAGCACTGATCCATGATAAGATAACTAGGTGAAATTTCAATGACCTCAGAAATGAAGGCAGCAAAAGAGAACCAAATAATACAGGCCTCAAAAGATGAGTCCTACTTGTGTGTAAGTTGTCTGATGTCCAACTTTCATTACACAAGACGAAAAGGGCCAAACCAGAACCAAAAAAGAAAAGTTAGATATTGTGGCAATATTTTATATATATTTTTCATTCCTCTGGAATAGCCGTACATAGGTGTGTTCATAATAAATGAATATTGTAGCAATGTTTTATATATTATTATTCTTTAAAGGAAAAGTTAGATACCAACACCCATCATTAACATATACCTGCTTTTCAGTGTCCTCATGATCAAGATGTGACAAATAGATTAATGTCTCCCTCATAATCTGCAAAATGAACTCTCATTATGCATAGAAAAAGATAACAAAAAATAAGGGGAAATAGATAATAAAATCATAAAATGGTAAATTACAAAAACACAAGATTGTTCAGCAAATAATATCTCAAAAGAAAAACACAACACTCGTTTAATGAATGTGTTAAAAAAAGCTGGAATCTCCTGCATTTTAGGGTGACATTTAGAACTAATCATGCAACTTCTTAATCATTCAAGGAAGTCAAAGCACAAAGCTTTAGCAAAGTTAGGCAGATTCTTCGATCAGAAGACCTTCAGCTTTGGAAAACAGTACCTAGGAGAGTTTGGGCCAAAAGATTAGGCACCATTTACGTAAATTTATTCCTTAGAAGTTAACCCTTCATAGTATAGGTTGCTATAAACGCATACAAAATTAACATCTCGATCAGATAGAGATCCATCACCTTATATTGAACAAGAACATCATTGTCCTTCATGGTTTCACGAACAATATTCCCATTTTCATCTTCTACTATTAGGACCTCTTCAGGCTTAGCCATACGGCAGATCATCAGCATTCTCAGCTTCGACATTGGACCAGCATAAAGCTGCCGCCGCTGCAGAAGTTGTGCCCCTATGCCATCGACAACACTTGGAAGTAAAGGCATCTGATGATTCAATACCAAAAAAACAGAAAAAAATTCAGTATATAATCGTCCCACATTAATTATAGATGAATTCCGAACATAACAAAGAAAGAAAAACTTGAACTAGAACAGGCCGCAATACAGAAACTTGCACAGTTTAGACAAATGCAACAGTATGAAAACAATAAGAATAAATCAAACTAAACAAACGGATAAAAAGATGGGGAAATTAGTCAGAGCACAAAGAATCTTAAAACAATTTCAGAGACTTTGCAATATTCTGTAAACACTGTCTCATTCACTATCTGATCAAGGGTGATCAAAAACTTATTTCACTTTAAAATCTGAGCTTCTGGTTTACCTAAGGAACTAATAACTTCAAAGTAAATTTCTGCAGTTACCACTTTCAAATAATTAATCATTTATTTTTATTTTGATAAACAAAATGACTATGTTGATTGAAAGAGAGAATGCACAACTGTGGACAAAATATCCACAATGCCAATAAAACACTCTACAAATACAAACAAAATCAAAAGCTATACAAAACATCTCAATGTTCTGAGAATAATCAAAAGCATGTAACAACCCAACTGATGAGCAAAAAAAAAGAACAGACAAGAAAATGAAATTAACAAAGAACTCTCCACAAGAAATTAAGATGATACCAAGAGAAAGAAACTGAGGCCAAAAGTGAAGCATGAAGTTCACTATTGCACCAACATTTATAGAGATCTGTTGTATCCTGATGCATACCACCCATCTTGAGAAATAAAAATCTTTTGAGTAATTTGACCAAAGAAATGAACATCACAACCTTTACCCATCATAATCATAGGAAAGGCAATATTCCAGAAGGAAGTATGAGGATTATCGTCTAATTGACAAAGATTGTTGATTTAATGCCCCTAGTCAGTATGCAGACAAAGTTCTCTCCTCCATGCGGAAATGATCTCTGTCACTTGTTTGTTCACTTCAACCAAATCTCCTCGTGAAGCAATTTCCAGTTACAAGTTTACAACACTAGTGTTTATGAAAAAATTTTTTGAATAATTTAAAGAGAGAATTTCATTGAAGAAAAAGAAAGCAAAAAGAATTACAGAAGTGAACCAGTGGTCCACAAGAACCAAGACCTTCCTGCTGGGAAATTACCCAAAAATGCACCAAAAAAAGTGTCAACAATTATGCCCAATTATATCTCTATATGAAGTATAATAATGTTCATGAAAACTTAAATGGTCTCTATTGGAAAATCTAACTACAGTTTAATTACTTTACTTTCCAAAATTCTGAAGCTCTCACTTTACACTCAGAAACCATAAACAAAATGGTATCAAAAGCCCAACATACCGGTAGTCCCATCATGTTTGCAGCTACAGCAGGATTATCCAAGTTATGGTGTGCATCAAAAAGCTCCAAAACTAAGGAGTTCCAATAGTCCAAGCAAACCTGCTCATCATTCAAGCATTCAGCAAGCAAAGTGCAGCTACTCACTCCCCAATTGAGAAGCAGACAAGAAAAATAGTTAATACAGGGGGAAATTATGATAAACACCAGACCTTAAAAACCTCTGTGTCATCCACATATGATATATTAATGAGATACTCAAGACCCATCAGCAGTGCACTTATATTTTCTTGAGTGGATTCGAGCACTCGGATATGAAACTGCATCAAAAAGATCATCAGCCAAATAATTATTTAGAATAAAGTCCCACGAATAGATATTGTGTATTTTGTGTATTTGTATGCACAGACATATTGTGCAAAGTCACATCCTCTGTTCCCTTATAGACAGTTCAGTTCTTTAAGTTGCACAGATTAAGGCCAAACAACCTGTTGACACCCAACTGCACCTTGTGCTTTTCTTAAGAATCTATATTTTTCTATAGGAAGCAGAGCAATATATTTTTGTGTAAAAAAATAAGAGTAAGCAGATGTCCACTGGAGAAGCAAAACGTAAATGGAAAGTAATTGCTCATCTAAACTAGCCATAGACAAAAACTCCAACCTGCAACTAAAACTTCCCAGGAACCTAAACAAGCCTAAACAGTTTTATTGATATCTTGTATCAGTTAAAGATTTACATAATTTGGAAGATCCAACTGATAGAATAGGCACAATCAAGTAAGGAAATACAATAGAGAGGGAAAGAGAGGAAAACAGGGATTGCTAACTTGAAAAATAAGTCCTAAAAAGCACATTGCATGCTAGAGTAGGAGTTAACCAACATATATTTACAAAGTTTAATTGAGTTATCATGCACATATGGTCTCTCAACGAGTAATGTTGTCTCCACTAGTTTCTGCTTCAGAGCTATTCAGTCTCTACTTGTACATTCCCCAGTCATACCAAGTTTATTTTCTGAACAGCATTTTCAATGCTTAGAATATTCCTCATTTCCATTAATATGAGTTTCCTCATCATCAATTAAGAAATAAATCAAAAATAAGAAATATTAGCTGCAGGAATTATATTGTTCTAAAGAAATCTAACATTAAATGACTGAAAAAATTCAGGACTCACATGGGACGTCTAGTGGACATATATGTAGAAATAAAATTCTCAAAACAAAAGAAATTTATTCAACAAATTATTCTAACCAATGCAACACAGAATGATTAAAATTTATATTTTGAACATCAAATTTGCCCTTTCTGGTGATGAGCGACACCACAAGAAGAGAACTGTCATCGTACAAACAAACAGACTATATCAACCATAATTATCCATTCAAGTCTACTGCATATAAAGATAAAAATAAGTACCAAAGATGGTTATATATAAGTAAGACTTGCCTTGTAAAATGATGTGAAAAAGAGTGCCAAATTCTGAATAAACGCCTGAAGAAACAGCATAAAAAAGATAAATTACTATGCATAGTAAAACCCCAACTCAAGACAGACCAAAGGAATTTTAGCCAATGAGCTGCTAACCTGTTCCTCACTAGATCCGTTTGCATAAGCCTCAGGGATGTTCGTATTTGGTGGAAGAATGGTCTAATAAGACAGAGGAATAATTACATTATGATAAGAAAATATAAAACCAATGGTAACATGAAAAATGACAATCATGAAACAGAAAAAACTCTTTAAGCAAAATCTAAAGAGTTATTTAAAAATAAATCATAAATCTAAAGCATATGAAAGAACTATCTATACCTGCAACTGGACCATGAATACATTATACATGTTAACATACTGCACATTATAGAAATCCCCAAAATTAAGAGCTGCAACCTGCAAACATTATAATCAAACAACTTATGTTCTACATTTTTAAGTACAAGAAAAATAAGATTTCACAACATAACAAGCATTCATAAAATAAAAAACAATGTACCTCTGTTAAACATTGTAGAGTGAGATTCCTATATGATGGCAGGGGAAAAAATTTCAAGAGTGTTTCCAGCTGCAAGGCTCATAGAGGATTGTATATGAAAATTGAGAATTCATGCCAACTACAAGTACAGCCAGTTCAATGCTAAATATTCTTTGTGGAAATCAATGACTACACTGCAAGAAAAAACACATACCAATGGGGATTCAAAAATATAGCCTAACGGAATCCATGAAAGGAATGCATGCAATGTGGACAGTGTTGCCCTTATAAGCTCAGTTCTTTGGGACGCAGACAGGACATATAAGCATAACTCATGGATGAGCTGAAATTCACTGTAAGAAACCAAAAAAAAAAAAAAAATAATGAGTGGAACTGAACCAACATAAAAATAAGACAAATTTGCGATGTAAAAAAAAAAAAACTTAAAGAAAGCCAGGACAAGTGTAGATCACCAGACAACAGTAAAAACTGCATAGTTACATCAATCAGACTTGCCTGTTCAGTGATTGTTTGAGCTCTTTAATCTTCTGTTGAGTCATTTCCCCTCTTGAAAAATCAAAAACTTCTTCACTTAGAAGCTGACATTCAAAAGAATCATACGTTACTCATGTTCATCAAAACCAAAAATAACAAAAGAGTGATAAAAGCACATAATTACCTTTAGAATAGCCATGCAATTCTCACAAATCGTTTCACTAGTTTTTGCAGCTGCAACAAGATCAGGAATGAAACTTCGCCATCTAGCAGGCCACTCATGCTTCAAGATCTGTAAAACCAGTATGCATATAAACTATCATACAAAACCATATAAATTTGTGGTAGGAGTGCAATTTTACAGAAATCCTACCAGATTAAAGGAAAAACAATATCATGAACAGTGACTAATAGAAAACACAATGCACAACAGATTTACAATGTCACCAGCACAAGAGTCATTTACCCACTCATTTTGAGGAGTTGAACTAGGAATACCTGAACCAATATGATGTTGAGCTTATTGACATAGAGCCTTTCTTGCCGAAAAGAAGACTCATTACTTGAAAGCTATGCAAGAAAAACAAAAGTAGAGAAGAGACATTGTGAGGCAAAAAGAAAAAACAGAGAGAGAATTATATATGCATGCTGTACATATTATTCCCTAAACCCATCATGGAGAAAATTACTACTGAACTCATACCTGTACAATCACTTCAGAAATATAATTTTTCATTCCATCCCGCTGTTCAACAGGCAAGGCATTCCATCTATATTTAATTACACCTTCAAGAACCTGTACACAATATAAGCATACAAAATGAGAAGAATTTTGAATGCAAGCACCCCAATGATGATTAAAGGTATGTAATAGTTGTTCAAGTCCAAATCAGCTTATTAAATGTCATAAGAATCAGTTCACTATATGCAAATGCATATTCTAAGGTGATGGATAGAATCCCTCTACATGTTCTTTTCTAAGGAAATTTTACATAACAATGAACAAGCTATCCACAGAAGAAAACCAAAACGTTACAAGAAGCATATTCCACATTATGCGACTTCCCCTTCCAAATCACAAAGTGTCTGAATTCCAAAGTCTAAATGACCCAAAGAAAAAAACAAAAGTTGAATCAGTCCTGTAATACAAAGCATCTTTCCCTCCTGTAATCTTCAAAAGTTCTTCTATTTCTCTCAATCCATTTACCGAAAGATGGGAATCACCACACAAACATACAATTCAACACCTTCTTATTACTCCAAAACGCCAAAACTATTTCAATAGATAGATTCCAAGCACACAACAAATTTTATCCATAACAGCAAGGCAGTAAAACTTATACAGAAAGGTGATCACTACTCTCTAGATCTCTTTTTCTTTACATTTTAAACCAAATAAACAATTGCAGTAAATAAAAATGGACAAACCCTACAACACAGCCCACCCCCAGCAAAAACAGACAGTAAAGTACACGGAGATTGAAAGAAGTTCACTAGGATCGGTGACACAATAAAAAAAAAAAAGTTTGCCACAAATTTATCATTGACCGACAGTTTTGCAAAACTCAAGCAAGAAACTGTCCAGAATCCCTAAATTTTAACTGTCAAAGGATACACATGCCCCAGTCTATAGTAACATAAACTATCTTCCCTTTTTCCAAAGGATAAGTGGAGCTATTCAAAATTATATAGCTTTTATTGTTTATGTTGATATTACATTTAGCTCCCTGAAACAACAATAACCCACTTGGCAAAAGCAAAAGGATAATCTCCAGAGCACTACAACGTGATATGAGAACTTTGATTCAAACTTTCCTTAATATTGAACTTTGATCCTTGCCTAAAATTCAAAGTCATCCTAGCAGGAATTATCTGGTCTTAATAAAGCATATTGTGACAAAGGTAAAACTACCAACTAATAATCCTGATCATATAATCATAATAAATTCAACCAAAAAGCAATTCAAGTCATTGTTGTGATTGCATATAACTGAAAACTCTATTTAATGATTCGCTAGCTGCTCAGCTGCACACTGCTGTACTAAGCATAGATCAGATATAAATGAAAGTTTTTCACTGACCTGCAAAGCAAAAAACTTGGTATTCAGGTTTTTTGTATTTTGCAGAATGTGCACAACTTGAAGCCACATATCCGGGTTGTTTTGCAAGTCCCGCAATATTTGATCTGCAGCTGTCCTCTGTGGTATCAACATAAATAGAAAATAAACATGAGAAAATTTGAATGCATAGTAAAGGAGAAATATACACACCTACAAGAACTGACATTTGTAATTAAATGAAGCATCTTAATCATAAAAATGCAATGGCTCACATAAGACCAAACCGCTAAAGTAATAACCAATCAGGAAAGCTATTGTAATACCTACACTATCTCAACACATAAAAAATAAAACAACGGACATTAAAACATAGAAGTTTAAAATTGATTGAGGGAGGACCATCAAAACATGTGCATACAAGAGCATAAAACTCTTTGTTGATTGTCCCCAGCATAAGAAACAGAAATGGAATTAAACCTTATTCATCCAGTAGATTGGATATTGACTTCAATTGAGCTATAAATTTAATTGTGTATGACTATATTAATTTTTCTTTTACCGCATACACAAGTAGTAAAAAATATATTTTTCTAGAATCTATTTGCTCCTCCTTTCACCTGATTGATTCCTCCAAACTAGAATCCCATAAGTAAATCATCTTATATCGCACAGCAAGCCATTTCAAAGGCCAACTAGCTTCCTAAAAATACGTGGGCAAAGAATAAAAAATCAAAGATTTGAAACAGCAACATAAATTGTTGAGAAAATCTAAGATGCTTTAATTAATCCATTTATCAATTATTCCAAACTTTGTTTTATTAAATTAACCAATTTGATTCAGGAATTTACTGATGCCTAAGTTGTTCTAGATCAATATCTTTTGTTTTAATGTAACCAACCAGCAAGCAGAAAAAATTCAGATTTTAGTTCGCCCAACGACAGTGCGTAAAGAAACTAAAACTAAAAGTGAAAATACAAACCTCATTTGACAGCCAATGAAAAAAAAAGTAACTGTGTAGAAGAGAACAATTATAATCATGGCAGACTCAATTGTTAATTCCAATCAGAGGAATTAAACTTTTGAAGACGATCCCAAATTTTACAATAAGCATAACAATTGAGAACATACAGTAACCCCCCATCTCCTGACAGAACAACTAGACTCAAATCCAAAAACTCCACTTTACCACATACTCGTTAAATCCTTCACATTTCCTTACACTTTCCAAACTGTGGAAAAACAGATGACAACCATAAAAATCCCCAGCAAGCTCTAACATCAGCAGTCTAAAATTTACCCATATCTCCCCACGGTTTGCCATGAAACCATCAGAGTGTTTAAGAAACATCATCTGAGTAAAAAGTTAACACAGTGAGAATTTCCATTTCCAATTCTTTCGTACATATATATTCAGAACCAAATGGCATCCACGTGCGCAAGAAACAGAGCCGCATAAGGGAAAAAAAACTATCTTTATAAGTTTGAAGGGTATTGAACCCTACAACTGACTTCCTCAAAATTTATAGGGAAACAAACAAAAACCACAACGAGAAAATAACCAAAAACCACCTAAGTTTACCCTAAAGAAAGCCTACTATTTAGATTATTTAAGTTTGCCTTCATATTTTCTCAGCATCTACAAAACTCTTAGTCATGAAGTAAAGGAGTACACTCCACTCCCTAAACTCTAATGTTCATATGTTAAATATGCCCTCATTGCCAATCACTTTCCCAAGAACCATACAAATGAAATACACGAAGTGCACTACTTATAAAACCCTAAATATTAATACACAACTTCAATAACCCATCATTCGCACCCGCAATTAGGGAACCAAACAAAAACTAGAAAGCAAAAACAATAACACCCAAGAAGCCAAAGAAACCACCCGTACAATTGCAATGAACTCTAATAATTCCGATATGTAAAGTGATATTACGTAACTTTATCGGGAAACAAACAGAAAACAGTGTAGGGAAGAAAAGAGGAAAAATAACAGACCTCTTCCTTAGATCCGGTGCCATAGAAGGCAGCAACAGTAGCGTCAAGCAAGCCGACGTCAATTGGCTGGCTTAAATCTCTAAGCTTCTCAGCCGCCATACCTGAAACCTCACAAGCAGCACTACCACTGTCTCTGACACTAATAAGCCCTAGAAACTGTACGGACGAAACCCTAAGAGAGAGAAAAACACGAAGATTTGATTTTCCAGAGAGACAGAGAACCAATAGTCCACACACCCAGAGAGACGAGAAAGAGAGAGAGGGAAAGGGAAAGGAGAGAAAGGAGCGTTTACAACTTTAGAGGGAAGGCTATATAAAGACTGCTTAAAATTGAAGCAGAGAGGGAGAGAGAGACTTTGAAATGTGTTTTTTTTCATTTAATTTTAAAAATAAAAATTAAATTTTTTATTTAATTTAAATTTCTATTTTTAAATTAATTTTAATTTATTAATTAAATTGAACGAAGAAGAAGTGAGACTGAATGAGTAAGTGTGTGGGGGTTCGGGGGAGAGATTTTAGGGCGCTAGAATTTAGAATTGGGAATTTTGGTGGTAATTATACGGTTCTATTATTAATTAATTAATCAATTAATTAATTGCTGTTAATTAGCTAGCTGTGACCGTCATTCTAGAAAATACTTCAGGCCACTCATTGCGTTATATATATAAACAACATATGTAAATGTGGCGCAGGGTCAACGGGCGTGAACTCGAAACGACGCCGCTGCACTTGGTTTACCATTTAGACGTTACTGTTTGGTATTAAGATGAGTAGAAACGACGTCGCTGCAGTTCGATTACTACTTAGACTTTAGCGTTGAGAAGAGTAGGACAAGTTATTATTGTACGTTTGGTATTATTGTTGTAATTGGAGTCTATTTGCTGTAGTTAAAATTAAGTAAAATTTGAAGTAAAAATAACAAAAAAATTATTGATTATTTCGTTAAAAAGTTTGAATTTATACTTTTAAAACCTAAATTTAGGTTTTTCATGATAGAAGTAAAATGGTCCTTTTAATCTTCTATAAGCTCTATTAGATGACAACAAATACAAAATATTTAAAAATAATTTTTAGTATTAAAAAAGTCATTTTGAAGAATAAAGAAATCATATTGACATTTAAGTTTGTATTTAACTTTGAAAATAAAATTAAAAAAATAAATTTATAAATTAGAAGAATATATCGTAAGATAAATATAGTTTATAAATATTCTATTATTACTATATTGTAAAAGAAATAAATAATAACATTATTATTATATTTATTTTATTAATATATTTTAAATAAATATATTCTATTTATTACCACCATACTTTAAGAATCTAATGATTATATTTCTTAACTACAAGTTAATTTGTGATTATTGTAAATTTTAAAATAATTTACTTAAACTGTGTTGAAAAAAAATTTTTTTAAAAGTAATCAGTTCAGTGTTTGGTAAATTTTATATTTAAAACTATAAAAAATTATAAAATAATTTTATATATTTGATAAATTTTATTGTTACCATATTGTGATAATATAATGTTAAATAAAAGTTAATCACAAATAAATATATGGCACTTGAGTCTTAGTAGGTATAGAAAACAGAACATGTATACCATTAATAACAAAGATACATCTCTTAAAAATTAAGATGATAGAAATGTGTATATCGATAATATAGCTCATATATGTATAAAAAAATTAGCCAATGTAATACTTACTTTAAAATGAGGCTGCCAAGATATATTCCTTAAAATCTCTCGCTATTTTTTTAAGAATATGTTTAAAACTTTAAATCAATTAACTTTATTAAATCTCGTACTAAGAAACAGACAAAATCTAATACTTCACTATGATATCTAATTATAATTTTATCAAAATGTTGGAATCTTTCTTATGTCCATCTATTTCCTATATTATATCTTATAACATATGATAAGATTCATAATGTCTCAATCACTCTCCTTAAGCCTTTTAAACTATAATTAATTTTTAATTTGTTACATAATCTAATAAATATTTATATCTTACTCTATCTAAACATCATATGACATCAAGTTTCATTCCCTTTTAATACATACATTAACCAAATATTATCTATTTATGAAAAATTTACATGCAAGATTGTTTATGAATATACATTGTATAATAATATGCAATAGTATAAAGAAGAGTCTTAAATAGCACCCACTTTTCTTGAACCTTCAAACTCATAACTAATTTTCAATTCTTTACATATATAATCTAATAAATGTATACTTTTCTATTCTACATATCATATGACATCAAGTTTCAGACTTCTCTTCATCATCAAAAATATTCATGTTATAACATGAAGCTGTAATTATTATTTTGAACACATATAATGTATGACATTCAAAAATAGTAAATTGGAATATATAATACAAATCTAAACAAATAATATATGCAAGTAAAAATAATAAAGGCCATATTTTGAAATATTTAAAATTTTCTTCAACGCATAAGCAAATAAATCAGACAAAGAAATAAATAAACAAATAAAACCACTTACACTAGACGAGGAACATAATAATATAATGATTAGGATTGTCAAATATCTAGATTTTTGTCATTTATCATATTGACAAATATTTTATATAAATTGAAAGAATATGGAAAAAGAGTGAAGGAAATTTTTCCTCTATGCTAGTAAAAATCTATTGTATGAGTTCTTACGATAGTTTAGTACTCTTTTGAAAATAATCAAATGTTAAAAGATTTTATATTTACAATCTCATAAATCATTACCAACAACTTTTGCCTCTTATACTATAGCCTTAGTTGTTTTCTAAAAAAGGAAGAAGTTGGAAATATTTTGAATTGATGGGTGCTATGATAGTGGAATCAAAATATACACGATTATATCAAAAAAAACCAAGGTATAGTAAATGTATTATCCTAAGAAAAAATTATGCCCATTAAAACAATGTTCTTATGTAAATTAGGCTCACTATAAAGATTTTGGTAGGTGTGAGAGTCAACTTAATCATTCAATAACAACCTTAAATCTAAAGCAAGCCTCTAACACCTGTAGATCTGAATTTACATGGAGTTACACCTATCATGTTTCTTGAAAGTCACCTAATGAGTAAAAAATTATGATGTTGCATCTTTGAGATAACTTATGGATCAAAGAGAATTATTGTCAGATTTTGATATTGTATTAAATATTACACGAGACTCAAACGTTAGATGTATGTGTGTAGGAGTGAGTTAGATCCCATAACAATGTAAAAGAACATAGGATAATAGTAAGTGACGAGTTGTGCTAAATTACTCAAAATTGGTTGGAGGGTGGTGGTAACTTAAATGTATAAAATATACCCACTTTTGGACTTGGTAATTTCTTAAGTGCAAATCAGGATGTTTTGGTATGTAAAGATTGTAGAAATAGTTCTAGTGATCACAAGGAAGATGTAAGACAATTCTAATTATGGGCAAAGCTTGATTTCAAGTAAAAGGTATCCGGAAAAATAAGGTTGCAAGGTGATTGGGGTTTTGTGAGTTTATGACAGCAAAATTCTATATCTTAGATGTTAGAGACTGTTAAAAGTCTTGGTGTGAGTCAAAAGTCAAAGGTCCACCCCTTTTTTTTTGTAAAATATTATTCTTTTATGTACTAAGTATATATATTTGTACTTCAAATTCCCTTTATGATCATTTTTTATTAAAATAAGCTGCACTCTTTTTGAAATAGGACTTTCAAAACACATTTGCATGTATTTTATTCCTAACCAAAGATGATGCAGTGACTCATAATAAAATATTATTATTTTAATTAAAAAAGGGATTTAAATATTAAAGAAAACCTTATTTTGCATTTAGAGAGTATTCAATAAATATTTCTACTCTTAATCAAACAAAATGATATATTTAATTTAAACTTCTCTTTTATTCAAGATAAATTTTAAAAGATTTATTTTAAAACAAGGTTTAATGAAAATATGTATCTTAAAAAAAATAGGTGATTTTATGGAAAAGTGTTTCAAAATCCATCACAATATGATTTAGGTTATGCTTCCATGCTGGGCTTTACGATTTTGGGTTTTTGTGTTTCCTTCACATTACCCTATTACATAATTAATTCTTCTTTGAATTCAGAGTCTCTTAACTGGGCTTAATTCAAAATACTATATAATTTTGGTTTGACATAGACTTATTTATATTTTTTACATTACAATCCATAATTTGAACCTCAAAAAATGATTTGAGTTCACTTTTTTTTTGTTTTTTGCATAGTTGAAATGATATTGTATTGCTTTTGGGCTTAGACTCAAGCCCCAAGTCTATTTTTTGGCATGAAAAAGGTTGTGTGACAATCTAAACTTTAGATACAATTATTTGATTTTATTATAGTGCATTCCTCATAAAGAATCCAAGAATAAGGAGTTATTTGTTTTTCTCATTAAAGTATATAATTATTCAGATGTTTAAAAGTCGTTTATTTTTTAAATTATGTCTAAATATTTATTAAAAGAATATAAATATAATTAACTTAAAAATTTTGATTTGAATTTGAATGAGCAAATGTTTGAATAATTTAGTATTTTTATTTTTCAAAAATATCCCTATTTGATTAATTTATTTACTAAAAAAAATTAAAATTCTATTTAAATATTTTTGACATATCTCTTCTCTATTGTAAATCTCCTTTATTTGTCTTCTCAATTCTACTTACTTTATACTTTAATTATTGTAGTAAATTTGTATATTTACATAATTACAAATATATTATAATATGACTTATTATTTTTACTACTTAATTTTATTAATCTTCATATTATCGATTAGAAATTATTTTTTTAAAAATATATATATCAAACAAATAAATAATTTACATACTAATATAATTTATTAATTTTTTATCTATTATTGTGTTAATATAATCAAAATTATTATAAATATAAGTATATTATTTAAAAGGATATATATGCTAAATATCAATTTTTAAACTTTTTATTTTATCAAAACAAATAACTTAATACTTATTTTCAAATGTTTTAAAATAAAATACAAACACATTATTCAGATTCAGATTTTAATTATGCTCAGAGTTCAGACAAAAAAACAAATATTACCTAACTATAAAATAATTTCTCTCTAGAACAGTTATATACGAGAACCTTCAAAGTATGTAAAATGGTCTTAAACTATTTTTATATGAGGCATATATAGTCTGTAGACATTAATTTCATCATAAAGTTTGATCATAACGTTGATAGTTAAAATAAATTGTAATTGACAATAATGGTAAACTAAGTAATTGTAATTATTATTTCAATTAAGTCAAAATATAAATATTCAATTACTAATTATGATAAAATATATTTTGAAATAAAAATACATAAACAAATTTAATAGTAGTGCTTGTGTATCTTTGATGAATCAAGCAAAAATTATTTAGTATTTTTTTACAATAAACATTTTGTGCTTATGAATTGTTTTATATGTAGTTTGGATTAGAATAATAGTTGGAAATAGAGGTGGCAAAACGGGTGGGCCGGTAGTACGGCGCAGCCCATGAACAGTATTAGCATAGCCCAGCACGGCACAACACTGTTCACAGGCTGGGCCAAGAAAAAAAAGCCCATAGGCCATGCCATTTCATGTTGTGAAAAGTAATCGTACCGTGTTAGGTCGAGAAAAAAAGCCTACGGGCTGTTGTTCAGCCTATTAACTGAAAAATAATTACTATTTATTATATACAGTACTACTACTCACTATTTATGAGTACTATTCATAACCCTATATAGCCCATATGGGTTGTTTTCTGATGGGCCAAGCTGGTATGGCATAACAAATAGTAACCGTGCATTGGACTGAGCTAAACTTATTCATTTTACTATATAAGTCGTGCCAGCTTAGTCCGAGAGCTCATGCAGGCTTATTTTTCATGGGCTGTATTGGCCGGGCACGGCTTATTTGCTACTTTTGATTGGAAAGCTTTAATGCTTCAAATATGGCAAAGTATATAACTTTGACATTATTCCATGAAAATGGTAATATATAAGTCACTTAAGCACGTACTGTTGAGGACATTTAATTGTCATAGTAAAGCCGCCTAAGCATGATTGCATGTTTTTTCACATCTCTCTTCTCTTTTTAATTATAAAAACTTGAGTTGCAAATAACTACAAAGGCACTTTTAATCTCTGTTTTAGGAATAACTTCAGGCTTTTGCATCACTTCAAAAGTAATACAACTATTTTCTTTTTTTATTTTAATTTAGGGCAAAGGACAACTAACTTCCAAATTTGAAAAGTGTTAATCATATCGCAAACTAAAAATAAGTGTCAGTTAAGTGTCAGTAAGACTCTTTATGTTAATTTTTCTGTTACTTTCACTGTTCACCTATGTAAAATGACTTAAACGCTTTTATTGATTAATAAATTTATATAAATATTTCTAATTCACATTTTTGAAAAAATTAATTAGAAAATATAAAAAATATATAGAGAAAATACACCAAAAATAAAAATTTAAATTATTTTAGAAATTAAAATTAAAATTGAAAATTAAATTTCTTTTTATTGTAATTAAACTTATTTTAAAGATTATATTTTAGTGTCAATTGTTAAATTAAATTTATTAAATATTATATTGTTTAATTTGTTATGAAATATTTGTTGGTATAATATCTAACATATTAATTTAAAAAATTGTCACTAATATATAATATTTTAAAATAAATTTAATTATAGAAAAATAAAGTAAATTTATTTATAGAGGTGAACGATGTTGAACAGTGGGGCATTTGGATTATTTTACATATGTGAATAGTGAACAATGATGGAAAATCTAACTGAAAGGGTTTCATTGGCACTTATTTTCATTTTAGAGTGTGGTTGATACTTATTTTCAAATTTGAAAAGTTCAGTTGTTTTTTGCCCTTTTATTTATATAGAACTCTTATTTTATATTGCTTTAACATGTCCAATAATTTATTGTGATATTTTTATTGCACCTTTTACCTTCCTTCGTTTAGATAAACTTTTTTACTTTCTTTTTTTCATTTATTTAGCTTGCATACATTATTGTTTAGCTATTCTTTGTGTTCTTTTTCTATTTGATACCTTTGAATGATATCTATACTAAACTTATACATCCTTATAAAAATAACTACTATCTTTAAGTGAAATTGCATTATTTGTTGGATTTTTCTTCAACATCATATAAAATTTAAGATCCTTACAAGGACTTTTCCCATCAACAAATAATTCCACCTAACAAATAAACAAAAAAAAAACAATTAAATTCGAGAAAAACTATCTGATTGTTCTAATTAATTAATGAACTTTTTTTTCGAAGACGAATGAAATTATTATTATTTTTCTTGCATTGGCTTTAACAAGAATAGATTTTATTTCAGTATGGAAGTGTTTGCCATGATTAATGTTAAGAAAATAACTAGATGAAAGGGAAGAGAGATGTTTCCCATTATGAACATATTATTTCTTTGACCTTTTAATAGTCATTCTAAAGCTAGACTTTAAGAGATTCGACTTTTTCTTTAAGTTTTAGAATAATGTCTTTAGTTGTTATCTAACTTTTTGGAGCTTCTGTTACTTATCTAGAATGTGATTGTACACTTTTTTCAATCCATCAACTTAAAGATAATAGAGAAGAAGAAGGCTAAGGAGGACTAAGAGGGATAGATCAAGTTATGAAGGGTAAGATGAAGTATTAGATTTAAATCTTCTAAATGTTTTTTCTTATTTTCATCTGATCAATAATTTTTTACATTTTCAACCTTAATGGATGGCATGTTTTGAAGTGTTTTATTTTGATATGATGGTTTGTTATTGTTCTGAATCTTAATGAAAGACTTATTTAAATTTTTTTTTTTTTTACTATTTGATAGTTTGTTACATTTTTTTACTGTTTTAAACCTTAATCGATGGCTTAATTTGAAGTGTTTTATTTTCATGTAATGGTTTGTTATTGTTCTAAATCTTCTGATTTGAAGTTAAGGATTTTTTTTTGGAAGATGCTTGGTTTGAAGCTAAGGATTTTTAGGGTTTTTCTCTTCTCTTTTCTTTGTGGACATATTACTAATTATTATTCATCTTGGAGAAGGTTTATTTTTTATTTTCACTGAAAATGTAAGCACAAGAACAATTATTCTACAAACAAGGGAAATATTATTATTTTTCTAGTACTTAGCAACCATTGGCTCAAGTCAGCAATGGTTGATAAATTTTTGAACTCCAAATGTTGAACTCATAATGCTCAAGTTGAATTTTCAAATTTATTTTCTCATCTTCTGTGAAGTCTTCTAGATAAAACTTATTGACTAGTTAACAAATATCATCAATTTTGAAAGATTTGTAACCTTCATGAGGATCTAAAGCTGAACTAAGATTAAGCAATTGTATTGCATCCTCATTAAATCGATTAGTTAATTCTTGTATTGAGAATCAATAGCAGCATAAAAAATGTTTAGCCCAATAATGCTGAGTAACTATAAAGTCATCTTCTTGATTGCGAGCTTGACCTCATCTTGCAACATAATGAGAATTCATGTGTAGAATATCTATATTGCGTGCCTCACAAAATAAGTTCACATTATTAAGTAAAGTATCCTATCCTTCATCTCTTAAATCTTGAATATATCTTTTGGTTGAGAAACAAGATGCAGAGCATTTAAAATATCTTGAGACTGAGATTGTAAACTAGGACAAAGTAAATCGGTGATTGACATAATATCTTTCATGACATATAAGATGAAGACAAACTTATATGAAGTCATTGCCTCATAAGCTGTATTAGCATCTCCTCATTGAAAAGCAATAGTGCCATCATCAATAATATTAAGTAAAATAGAGCATCTTGCACTAAACATCTTTATTAAACTGGAAACTGACCTAAAATAAGAAACTCATTAAGTGTCCACAACCTTTTGTAAAGTGCCAATTTGATTAAATCCTTTCCCAGTTTCAAGCTCACCAATAGCAATCATATGCTCAATTTTCGCTGCTTTAGCACGTTTAAGTTCATCATTGTGCTTGAATGAAGCACCAATAATATTCACAATAGAAGTCAATTTAGTAAAGAAATGATGAATAGGGATAACTTCATGAGATGTTGCAACTAATGCCAATTGTAATCAATGTGCTAAACAGTGGATATAGTAAGCATAAGGGAAATCCTTCAAAATCAAAGCCTATAAACCATTCCCCTCACCTCACATGTTACTCGCACCATCATATCCTTGCCCTCTAATATTTTGAATACTTAAATTATGATGAGACAATGTAGAATATATCCCATCCTTCAAGGTTAATGCAGACGTATCAATGACATGAATCAGAACAAAAAACCATTCTCTTACAAAACCTTCTTTGTCAACAAATCTCAAAACTATAGCTATTTGCTCTCGCTTTGATTCATCATATGCTTCATCAATAATTAAACAAAATTTTCCATCCTTAATTTCTTCATGAATTGCCTTCTTTACTCATGTTGAAAAAACATGTAGAATTCCCTTTTGAATATGAGGTGATGTATAAAAGGCATTTTTTGGAGCTTTATCCACGATTTATTGAATCTTGACTTTCATCATAACCTCTAAAAGCGTAACCTTGAAAAGCAAAGTATCTAACTGCTTTAATTCAAGTTTTTAACCACAATCAATTAATTGCAATTTCTTGAGAAGAATAATGTTGAAGTACCTATTGCATATATTGAGATTGGCGCATCAAATCCTTATATGATCTCTCGGAAATTTTATGAGGTGAGTTAGGATCCTTTCCCACATGATTTGTGAAGGCACAATTTTTTCCATCTTTAACTTTTTTCCAATTTCAAAATCCTTCAACAGTGAAAATAGTTTGCCCAAAATGCCCAGATGACTTATTAAAAAGATAACAAGATAGACAAAAAACTGCATCTTTCATAGGAAAATATTCTAACTAAGAAGGAAAATAATTAAACCATGAAAATTGAAAACTATGAAGATGATTTGTTAGATTTGATTTTGGATATTTAGAAGCTTTGGTTGGTATGGACTAGCATTAATGTGTGCTCTTTGAATTTCATCATGTTGATTAATGTTGTAATCCCATATTTATGGACGTAAACTTGGACCACACTTCAAAAGTTGAGTATCAATTTCATTGATCTCGATTCTTGGAGATTTTGAAGGTTTTTTTCAAAATTTGGAGAATTGATATTAGATGTTGGCGGCAATGATGAATTGACTTCCAAATTTTCAGTACTTTTTCTTTTGAAAAATTAATCAATTGTAGATGATTTTTCCATTTGTAAAAAAAAGATAAATATATCGTATTATTTTATTGTAACTAAAATAACATAATATTCATAATAATTATAATTTATAATTATATTTATACAAACTTATATTTAATAAATTTAAATAATGCATGAATTTAAAAGATTTATATAAAAATACTTTGAAAATACTAACATTTTTTCCTTTTGAAAACTTTTTCTCCTTGCCGTAGAGTCGAAAAAAAAAGAAAGAAAATTAAGAAAATTAATAAGGTAAAGTTTTTTTTTTTATTATTTTGTAGAGGTCTTTGATATATATATATATATATATATACATATACATATATATATATATACTAGTTATAAAAAAATTTTTCTATACGACAAAGGTTTTTGAGTACATTTTTTTTTATAAGGAAAAAATTTCCATAAATTATATAATTTTCCCATAAGAAAAAGATTTCCAATTACATGGAGCACAAAATTACTTCAAAAAAATATATTTAAATTATTTATCGTTATATAATTTTAATCTAAAAGTATTTAATCTTAAAAAATAAATTTTGGGGACTAAATAAATATTTTACATTCCCTATTTAATAAGAATATAAAAAAATTAATATTTTATTAAAAAAAATTTTGTTGCGTTTTAGGGGCCATGGCCCCTCGGGCCCTAAGAAGCTCCGTCATTGGTTATATAACCTCCTTCATAAATCATGATAGCTTGTTGGTTTGAAGTTAGATTTTTATTTCTTTCTTTATTTCAAGGGAAAAAAGATCTTTTTATTTATATTTTAAAAATATTTATAGACAAAATAACATCACCTTAAGAACTCATCAAGATCACAAATTTAAGTAATTATAGCTAAAATATCATTATGTATGCCTTTAGAAATAGATCAGACGACTTTCCTATCAATCAACAAATTAAGCAAACAATTAAACGGGTCATTATTATACTATATGTATGAACAAAAATTCGGTTTCCCCATTATTTAATAAATGCTCACTTATCTCAATATTGTTAATTTATTTTCGTAAATTTTTGATATATTCAATAAACATATTATATAGATATTTCTACCTAAAAATACAAAATAACACATTTGATTTATATGTAAAAAATTCTTTATGGATATGAAATTTTCTTTCTAAATTTCTAAATTGATTTTGAAAGCAATAATGAATATTAATATTTAACTAATAATTCTATCATTGCTTTGGAAAAAATGTTAATATATTTAAATATTAAAAATATTATTATATCACCTATTATTAAATCAATTTTTAATTATCACAATAATTAAATATTAGGATAAATCTCTAAATTTAACACTATTGGATTGGTAGTCCTAATAATTTCAAAAAAACCCATTAAAGAATTAGTTTATTAAAAAATTATAATTATACCTATGTATAATAACAGTTATTTAATAAGATAACTATTTGAACTTTAAAATTTAATAAAATACAATATATTTATTTAAATAAACTAGCAAATAAATAATAATATTATTTTTTATAGCACATTAATGATATAATATTTATTAATATATTATAAATTTATCTTTTTAATTCTTTATGAATAATATATTTTATTTGCATTATATTATATATATTTTAGCTACATATAAATATATATTATTTAAATTATAATATAATAGTAAAATTGTATTATAATATGTTCTATTTATAAATAAATAATTATTTTTATTTTATTTTATTTCTAGCATGTAATCAATGTTGAATTGTTAATATATTATAAATTAAATAAAATTTATTTTAGTTGTAATATTGTAATAAATCATTAATTATTTTTTAATAAATAAAACTTTAATGAATATTTTTTGAAATTATTAAAATTAATCAGTCAAAAAGATTAAATCTTAGAAACCTATAAATCTCTTTCCCTAAAATTTAGACAACAAATTTAAAATTTCAAAACTTACAAATTAATTTTGACATAGTCAAAATATTAATAAATTAGCAATTTTCATAATTAAGAGATTAATTTTCCAGTATATAAACTCTCAAATTAAAATTTGAAAGTAATAAAAATGTAAATTTAAAATTAGTAATTTTAAAAATTAAAAATTAAACAATTAATATTTAAATATGATAACAATTTTATTATTTTTCTAAAATAACAAAAAAAGTATAAGTTAATTATTAAGATTTGATATAAATTAAAAATTATAAAATAATAATAAAATGATTTTAGAAAATTAATTTGAATTAGATCTATTCAATTTAAATAAAACTCAAATTTTGAATCAACATCAACTTTAAAATTGTTAAATTGTGCTAAATAATTATTCACTAATACTAAAGGGGAATGAGTGAGTGTTTTTGAAAAAGTAGGGGCGAGTTAAAATAATGATGGAGATTGGATTATTCATATATGTATATGTATATAAGTTAATTTAGTCATTTTCTTAAAAATTATACAACATAGCACCTTTTAATTCATGTACACGCAATGATAGCTCGAAAACTAGGGGTAGGCACAAAAACCTGAGAATCGAAAAATTGGATTGAATCAAACTGAAATCGGCAGGTTCAATTTAAGTCTTAAATTATTTGGTTGAAGTTTAGTTTAATTTTTCAAAAACTCAAAATTTTTGGTTTGGTTTCCGAAATAGCCTAAAAAATTTGGATAGGTCCGAATTTTTTTTTATATTTTATAACAAAACTATGTCATTTTTATAACTTATATAAAATAGAAAAAATAGAGAAACTCATTTTGTTTTTACAATCAGCTAACCCTAATCGAACCAATATTTTGGATAAAATAGCTGCTATTTGAATGCTAGAGTGGGTGGGCAATAAGCAAGATTTCTTTGTCTTCATGATATGTTTGTCTTCATAACCACAAAAAGGTTAGACTATTTTTCATTTTAGTTAAAATTAAAAATAATGCTATTTGTTGAAAGAAAATTGAATATACATTGAAAATTTTAACTTTAAATATAAAATTATCATTATTTTTAATTATTTTTATATTGTTTGATTATGTTCCTTATCACTTAGGAAATTATGATTATTATTTCCTAATATATGTGTTTTTTTTTTTCAATTATGCATTAGATTAAAAATAAAAAAATGTAAATTTTAAAATTAAAAATAAAAAAATCATAAAACTTTCAAATAAAAAATCAGATAAAAAAGATGGAAGCTCTAAAATAAAAAATAAAAAATAGAATTGAAAATAAATTAAACTTTTAATTTTTTACTTGAAATAAAATTGTCTTTATATAATTAATTTATTTAACTAAAAAAAATCAACTAAAAATTATAAGAAAAGGGTATTTTTGTTATTATATTGGTGAAATAAGAGTCAAAGAGATATTTTTATCATTGACTCCTAAATCTGTTGGTAAAATTAGTTGCGTTCTTTACTTCTTGGTGATCAATCATATGAAAGAACATTTGTTCAGAAGGTTGAATTTTATGAAGCCATTGAGTCAAGTAATAAATATTATATTTTTTTTAGTTATAAATTGTTAAATTTCGATATAATTTTTTATTATTGTGATACATACTTGTGAAGCCAATGCAAGTAGTGGAAGAGCACATGGCCATTGTAAAATTTCAATGTATTTTTTTTGTCTTACTACTAACTGTTAGTTTGGTGTTTTTATTTTAAACTTAATTTGTGACTTAAGTTAGCTTATTGTTTTGTTATTTTAGAGTTAAATTTTTTAAACTAATTGATATTATTATGGGACAAAATTTAACATGTTCAAGTGATTATATAACAAATTGAAAAATTAAAAAAAAAAGTATATAATTAAATTTTTTTAAAAAAACTTGAAAAATTTAAAAAAATTTGAAACTAAATGTTAAAATCAGTCCAACTGGTTCGGTTTGATTCCAAAAGATAAAAAATTAGAACCAACTAGACTTTGCCCACCCTTACATATATTAGATGATAGTGTCAAAGCATTCTTATCAATAACTGCAATATTCATAAGCATCCGATCAATTTTTTCTTCAAATTCTAAATCATTCCCAACTTACAAAATTTTGCTAAATTAGAATATGTCTATCTGTTTTATCATATTTAGATAAGTTTAAATTTTATCAAGCAATAATGATATTAATTGAATACTATCAATTAAACAAATGTATTTGCCATATATTTTGCTATCATTTTTCAAATGCATCAATAGTTTTTCTTTATATGCTATCCTAAACTAGTTTCCTTCTCTATAAGTTGCTTCCACAATATTTACTTATTCTTCAATGAATCTCACTCACTTTTCAATTGAGATTGATTTCTCATTTTCAATCACCTCGCTAAAACTTTTTATCAAAAATTTTCACAAAATGAGCCTTGACAAGATGTCCTATCTCTACCTTCGTGAGACAAAAGTTATACAATATAAATAATATTTGGTCATCCCATATAACTTTAACTCATAATCCATTATAGTTTCAAATTCATTGATAAATAAATTTTATGTTTATCTATATTATTTTAAATAAATTTCAAAACAAATACTTCTTCAAATTATTAAGAAAATAAAAAATAAAAGTACTATTTGACTATAACACAATTATACTTTACTTTTTCTTAATAAAATAAAAAATAAAAAGAAAGATGAAAACTTTAAAATAAAATATAAAAAAAGAATTGAAAATAAATTAAACTTTTGCTTTTTTTAATTGAAATAAAATTCTATTCATATAGCTAATTTGTTTAACTAAAAAGATTAACTAAAACTTGTAAAGAAAGATGTTTATGTTATTATATTAGTCAAATAAATGTCAGGTTATTGAACCATTTAACATAAGTCAACAGTTAATATTAATGGAAAAAGTTGATGGAAGGAGTGTGTTCGATAATTATTTTTGAAGTAAAAATATAGGTATTATTTAGGCAATAAAATAGAGGTTTAGATATTATTTGCTCTAGTTATTAATAATATTTTCGTCCCCAATCTTTACTAAAGCAACAAACCAAGGCAGACTTAATTCTAATAATTTTTTTCTTGATACAATCAATATAAAACTATAAAAAATAATTAAAGTTAAGGATTTAATTGATATATAGAATAACTTGCAGTATTGAACTATTTTATTCAAGTTTTATCCAATCTTATATTTGGTACAAATAAAATGGGTTAAGATAACTTAGGCCAAAACTTTAATAATGTAAAAATGAAAAAAGGAAAAGGACTTGTCTATTTTTAATGTTGGTTTATGAACTGATAAGTTTTAGTAGTTTTAAAAATACTTGTTATATATCTATTTGTTATAAAATAATAATTATATTTCTATTCAATAATAATTAACTAATTAAAATTATTTTTAAACTCCTAATTAAAAATAAATATAATAATAATGATAAGTATTTATTGTATAACATATTAATAATAAAAATTTATTAATATATTATAACTAAAATATGAATTTTATTTATTAATAAAATATGTTTACAATAAAATATTAATTATATATTAGAAATTAAATAAAATAAGTATAAATAAATATTAATTTATTAATTAGAATATAAATTATAAACTTATTTATATTAGAACGTATTTATAATACAATATTTATGATTAGATTTAATTTAAATAAAATATATTTTTATATAGCTAAATACAAATAAAATAATAAAAATAAAATATATTATAAAATAATTTATTTTTTTATAATATATTAATAAAATATTATATTATTTTTATTGTGAATAAATATATTATACTTTATCAAAATTTAAAGGTTTAATAATTATTTTTGCTACATAACAATTATTATAAAGGTTATAAGTGTTATTTTTAATAACTTAGAACTTTAGTGAGTATTTTTAAAATTATGTAGACCAATTAATTTAATAAATCAAATTTTAGGAACTTATAAGTTCTTTCTCCAATAAAGAAATATATCCCACAAAAATCTTTCTATAACATGAGATATATTCTAAGTCTAAACAATAATTTAAATTAATATTTACATATTTATTTGGGGTTTATTTGGAACTATTAAAGGAAAGATGTTTATATTATATAGTATAAATGTACTTTTAGCACTTATTATAAAAATTAATCAAAATGTTTGGTGTTATTTGAGAAGCATTCTAAGATTAGATTTGATTTGAGGATCGAAAAGAGTCGAGGAAGGGAAAGAGGAAACAAAAAAAGATAAAAATGACAATATTATTCTATTTGATTGAATCAAAGAATTGGAGAGACAAAGTTCATTATATTTCTTTAGAAAAAATACTTTTATTTAGAAATTAATTATTATTTCTTATGAAAAATTTTAAAATTTTAATTATTTATTTTAATTTTTTTTTTTAGATTTTAATATTAAAGCATTGAAATTTAATTAATAATAGTTTTAAGGGGATAAAATAGCTTTTTTTTTTCTTAAACCTTATCAAAATAATAAATTAAGATATAAATTACTCAATATTTACAATTTAGTCCCAATATATTTTAATATTATGAATATTGTCATAGTATGTAGTTTAAGTAAAGTATAGGGACCACGATATGTTATTATGCCTAATTTTAATTTCCATCGAAACTTCTGGAAGCAAAATTTTCTGCTGTGAAGTCAACTCCCACGCGCTTCAGCAGCCCGTACTGAACCGTTTCAGTCAATCTTAAACCCTGTTAAGGGGCAGAGAGTAAATTAAAAAAAAAAAAAAAAAAAAAAAAAAAGAGAATCCCACCGAAGCCGTTTGGTCTGCAAAACTGAAACAGAGGTACAAGACATAAGAAGAGAATTTGGGGAAAAAAAAAAGAGTGAAAGAAGCAATAAAAAAAAAGAGAAAAAAGAATCATGAACTTGTTTAGATTGGCGGGGGACATGACCCATCTTCTTAGTATAGTGGTCCTTCTACTCAAAATTCGGACAATGAAATCTTGTGCTGGTATTGTTTATCTAGTTCTTGCTTTTCTGTTTCTGCTTTGCCTTAGTTAGTCTTTTTCAGCAGTTTTTGAATACCCATTTGCGTTTATTCCTTTTGTTCTTTGTGTGTCGAAGAATTGGTTGTGAATAAGAATGTGAATGTTAATGTGGGTCACTTTCTTTTTGAAAGTTTTCTGAATCTAAATGCTCATTTCCATGGAATCTTTTTATTTAGTTTTCCTTATGTGCATATTTGATCCTGCAATTTATAATTAGTTATTTTCTTAAGGGAGTGAATTGGTTTTGTAACTGGAAATTTGATCAAAGGCCCTTTTCTCAAATTGTCTCCTAATCTTCCTTATGTTGTTATGGTATTTAATTATATCAGGAATTTTGTCTTGATGGAAGAATTAAATGGGTTGTTTATTCTCTCCGCCTTTTGGTTTTGTTTCTCTTTTTTCTTTTTGTCTTTTTGGTGGGGCACTTTTAAAATGGGATCCGAAATGAATAGAAACTGCAGATGCTGGAATTTTTTACTTGTTGGAAGAATGTCTTAGTTTTAAGTTTGGAAGTTTTGGTTAGAAATAATTTATTTGGAAATACTCTAGAATATCATTTGACACCCCTATGTAGGTTTCTGTTTTTCCATCTGTAATTGTCCTATAATGCTACATTTTCATGTCGTGTGATGTTCATTTAAGTTAGTTTCTTCTATCTGCTCTTACTGCAATTTTGATGGAAAAGGCTTCTCAGTTTTGTGTAAATCTTTTTCGTTTGAAAATTTTGAGCTCTTCAATCACTTGACATAAGAGAAAGTTAGTTTACTCCTTGTAGTTTGAAAATTAACTTAAAAATTTTATTTTATAAACTCTCAGCTATGTGTTTCCAAAATATCTGTGGTGGTTTGCTGTCTGGGTGATAACTCTGGTGGTTTGGGGCATGCTTGAAGCTCCCAGGCCATCCTGATTTCAAGTAACAGTAGGGGGTAAGGGTTTGGTGCACCTAAAATCTTTTTAATAAAGAAATCTGTGGTGGTTTCCAAAACTCAGTGCCTAATAGAAAGCTGCTTGCCTTTGTTATTGGAATATTGGAATTTTTAGTAAAATACCTTTTTCCCCCAATACCCATTCTCTTCTTTCACACTCTTTCTGCTCTGATTTTATTATTGTACTTCTGCTGTTAGTTCTTAAATTAATTAAGTGGATTTTGTAAGCTAGTGGTGAACAAGATTTTCTTGTGGAAATTCTTCAAAGATTAGGGCTTAGGGAGATTGTTTGCTTTACACCAAGAAAAGAGAGCCTTTGTTATTGGAATATTGGAATTTTTAGTAAAATACCTTTTTCCCCCAATACCCATTCTCTTCTTTCACACTCTTTCTGCTCTGATTTTATTATTGTACTTCTGCTGTTAGTTCTTAAATTAATTAAGTGGATTTTGTAAGCTAGTGGTGAACAAGATTTTCTTGTGGAAATTCTTCAAAGATTAGGGCTTAGGGAGATTGTTTGCTTTACACCAAGAAAAGAGAGGCTTATGTTTGAAGTACATGTGCTGTTAGAACTGATTGATTTAAGAGGCAGTTTCCTTTCTTAAGTGAATGTTCTCCAAATTGATGTCACTATCCTTAAAATTTTAATAAATTATGTTCTTGTAAAAGGAAAAGTAATGGTTCCTTTTGCTTTAAATATCCGGAGGCATAAAACTTTTAAAAGTTCCAAGGTTTGAAACTTCTAAAGTGCATTATTCTTCAATACTCTGGCAGTGAAATTGTGGCATCTTATTGGACACAGAAATTTAGAATCTTGACTGATCTCATAATTTATGTGTTATGGTCTATGAACTCGACGGAGGATAGATTGTCTGAAATATGTCCTTTACCAGACTTCTTTGGGAAGTTGCTGACTAAGATTTTGCATCAATCTTTTAAGTTCTTTCATATTTGCTTTAGATTCAGGTAAACAAGTTCCAAGGGGCTTTCCGAAATGTAGATCTCTTTTTTCACAGTTTTCTTGTGACCATAGTGAATATAAGAAGATGGATACTGTTGTTTATAATATATGAATTTCAATAATATATGTGATATATAAATTTCAAGGAGTACCCTCCTATTGGTAAGATTAATATGTCTTTCATTTGCCTCAGGAATTTCTCTTAAGACCCAAGAACTCTATGTTCTAGTGTTTTTTACTCGTTATCTTGACTTATTCACAAGGTATGTTTCATTCTACAACTCCATAATGAAGCTAATCTTTATTGGAACTTCAATTGCAATTGTTTGGTATATGCGGTACCACAAAGTTGTGAAACAGACATATAACAAGGATGAAGACACCTTCAAACACTATCTTTTGATTCTCTTGAGTTTGGTGTTGGCTCTTTTGATTCCCCATGAATTTACTACTATTGAGGTATGTGATATTCCTGTCATCTTCTTCCTATGTGTCATTCAATGTATTTGATTGTTAAAAAAATTACCTATTTCATATATGCCAAAGAACCATTACATTGACAAATCCTACAATCCATAGTTGACAAGTTACCTATTTTATGTTCTTATTTGTAAAGAACTGCTGAAATCCCTTTTTATATGGCTTTGTCAAGGATATTTTTGACTGATCAGCATACAGTATCATGAAGTTCTTATTTCACTAGTCTCTGTATTTAGGAACTTGATAGCTAAATTGGATAAAATTTCTTAATTCTGTAGTCTTTCTTAGTAACGAACTATTAGAAGTAATAAGTCATGATTGTTTCCCTTTAAGGGATCTGAACATTCTGAACTAACCTCTACAGAATTGGTGGATTTTTGTTAAAAATTGGTTTTTATATTTTGAGTTCTGTCATCAAAACTCACTTGATAGAGTAGAGATATACTAGTTAATTCGATTGGCAGCAGTCATGGGAAAGTTATTTGTAGTTTATGATCCTACGGTCCCCTGAATTTTCCAATTTTAAGAAATACTTGTTTTTCACATACATTTCTTTGATTTTCTCATTAAATGCTTCTTTTTTCTTTTCCCAATTTTGTTTGAATTCTTCCCTTGTTCTACTGTAATGACCGTCTAACTATCTGATTGGGTTTTACCTTTTACAATAGTTTGATTTGATCTCTAATGAAAACTTGTCATCTTGTAACAGATTCTGTGGACATTTTCAATTTATATTGAGGCAGTGGCAATCTTACCCCAGTTGGTATTGCTTCAACGGTCAAGAAACATCGACAATTTAACTGGAAACTATGTTTTTCTTCTTGGGTATGCCATTTATGTTTACAAGATTCTCACTTTCTTCTGATCATATTACTCATTTGTTCCTATTTTTCTAGCATATGCATACCTTTTTTTTAAAATAATATTACATGAAATAAACTAAAAGAAATATTACATGAAATAAACTAAACCCCCTAAACTCAGTGTGAATGGGATATGCACTGCAAGCCTTTTGTACAATGCCGACAGATTTTATCAATTTAATCATCTATCACCCATTGAGCATTTGCAAACTTAGGCGTATAATCTTTCCTATAGTTTGACTAAGAATGGTGTTTCTCTCAAGCTTTAGTGCTTCGCCAGACATTTGTGAGTGTTGAAATATACACATACGTATTATATTTCAACACATAAGAGACTGGCATGTTTGTTTTGGTTTCAACTTTTGATTAACCAAGTAGGAAGAAAACTGGAAAATTGTTTACTGAAAAATTGAATCGAGTTTCAAGGCCTTTTAACAAAGCAGTATTACTTGATTAATAAATATTTGTAAAATAAATTGATTCAAATTCTGCTCCTAGTAGAGTTGCATTATAATTAACAAACATGTCTTAAGTGTCAAGATTAATCAGAGAGATGCATGTTTTTGGTAAGAACATCCAGCTAGGTCAAGTGATCCATGAACCAGCCTAAAAGTAGTTAGTTCTATGAATGTACAATTGGGAACTGTACCAATTTTTATGAAATTACTTGGGGTACCTGGTTTAAACTTGCATCTCTAATGGAGGCTGCTGGTGGTGATATTATGGGGAATGAAAGTCATAAGGATGGGGGTTGCTGGTGTTTACTGTTTATAGAAGCAGTGGCAGGGATTCTTTTCTGTCTTTATGAATCATGCAGTTATGTTGGTTTGTTCTGTGTTGGAAGCAGTAGTCCTAGACATTTGAGTGATCTTAAAATAGCATTGATAGTGATGGCTTGTATTTTATTTAAACTGGGTCCTTAGAAGTTTTACCAGTGTGTTGAACTCGATTTCAAAATAACAATTGTTGGCCTTTTCAAAGTTTTATGGGTAAAAGAATAAGTAGAGATGGTGAATGCGTTTAGATAAATCATAATGTGTTAGATTCTCGACATTTGAAAAAAAAGGGTAAAGGCTACATTTATGACAAGCTTTAATTTTATACGGTAATATTTGGCAATTCCACGCAAAATGTGCTAATCCCTTGTGTTTTATGTATGATATGAACAGATTTTGGAGTGTAATAAGGATGCAGTGAATTAGAGCCCGTTTGGGATTGCTGTTGAAAGTGTTAAAAGTGATTTTCAACTGTTAAGATCCATTTAAGGTGTTTGGTAATTTTTTTTAAAATCGCTTTTATCCAAAATTTGTTTTTCCACTGCAGGTTTTGAGAAGCAGGTCTTTACCTACTGTTTAAAATCTGATTTTTAAAATCTATTTTATCTACATTTATAATTTCATATATATCCTTACATAAATTGTATAAGTCCAAAATTGTCCATAATAAAGTTTAATTATTTAAACAATTTCTTTTATGTGTTTTCTTACACATCTATTTTTTTCAAAGTCCAGTGTTCTACTTCAATCATTATTGCTACCTAACCATCACCAAGTTCTGCTTCAATAATGTTGACAAGTTTCATTGTTTGATAATAGAAGTATTTTTCTTATTATAAATTATTTTATACTACATATATATTGACAAATAAATATTATATTCAATATTATATCTCTATTTTAGTAATTTATATTATTACAATTTTTAACAGTAAAATTTACCAAGTGCTCTAAAGCACAACAGAAGCACATTATTTTAAAATCCACAACAATCTCAAAGTAGCCCTTAATAAACCATGCTGTATCCAGCTTGATTCATCTAAATTTCTGCTAAAGGATGCATTGAATTAATACACAATGCTTGATCTAACTCGATTCTTTGAAACGCTGGGAATGAAAAATTGTATGATTTTGTTTCATTTGAAGTCCAATGGATTAATTTCTTGCCTTTGTACCTTCTTCTTTCTGCTTTTTCATTTTTCTATTTTTCTATTTTTCGGTAAATGAGAATTACAGCTGTTGCATTGCTTTTTGACCAACTTTCATCATGTTCTCTAACGTGGTTCTCTCTCTCTCTCAATTTGTCTGGTTTTATGCACTTGATTACATTTAGTAGACTTCTTTTTTTTTTTCTTCTATTTTATGTTTAGTGCTTACCGAGCTTTATATATCCTCAACTGGGTGTATCGTTTCTTTACGGAGAATCACAAAGTTCACTGGATACGTAAGTTCTGCTGCCTTTTGCTTGCACTGCTGCTTTGTGAGTCATATTAATGACGAGCTTTTTATTTAAATGTCTAAAACAGCTTGGCTATCGGGCTTGGTTCAGACTGCGCTTTATACTGACTTTTTCTATTACTATGTTAAAAGGTATGTTTCATGTTTTATTCTCTCTCATTTCTGCTTTTCTTTTCAAGCCTTTGCTTTCTTAATGGAGAGGCAATTGATTCATTTCCGGGGAAAAGTAATCATTAGATTGAATGCGAACTGATCTTTTGTTGATGGAAATGATTGGCGGCTTTGTCAAAGAGGTTAAATGTTGAAACACAAACCTGTCCTGCCTGGCAAAATATGTCACATAGACAGTTGCTTGGTTTGAGCTTTAGCTGACAAATTTGTCCGGTTTCTATGTCAGCTGGAGAAACCGCGAGCATCTCAAGCTGCCTGCATGAATCCGAGGTTTCTTAGTTAAAAGTTCTACTAACAGAAGAAGAAAGGTTGCTGCCTCAACTTAGCAGAGTTTTTAGATAACAAATGAGTCAGCTTCATTCTGAATAAACTCGGAAGTTTATTTACAATGAATGCCTCTTTTCTCTTGGGTATGTGGGTATGGATGAATGTTTAACAAAAGCTTTATGCTTTGCTTTAAAGCAGTAAAAGTATGGGTGCATTCAGTTACTCGGTGGTGATGGTGGGTTTTAGGAACTACTCTTGTTTCCCAAATTACGTAGAAGTTGATATTTCACTGCCACATCACATCGCATTTTAAGTAATATTGTGAGTTGCATATTAAAGTGCTGTTTTGTCCAATATATCCTTGGCTGGCATTTAAAAGCAGACGTGGGTTTCAGTTGACAGTGAAATGGGTACTGCATAATGGTTAATAATTTAATATTGATTAATATATTATTTTATTAATAATAAAATATTTTAGTAATAGTATAATATAAATCTAATATTAATACTGTCATCTAATCGTTGGTACTGATCATCAACTATTTTGGATTTTTGTAAATATCATTAGAATCTTCTTTCAATATTCTATGTAATAGTACTATTATTATTATCGTTTGACCAATTATTTATCGTATATCTAAAGTTAAATACTTAATACTATTATTCGTTGTAAATTAGAAATTAAATACTTAATATCAAATATTTAACTTTATATTTATAGTGAATGGTTAGTCAAATCATAATAATAATGATATCATCGCATAGAATATTGAAAGAGGATTTAATAATGTTTACAAAAAGTCAAATGAGGATTTAATAATGTTTACAAAAAGTCAAACGGTTCACGGTTACTGATGATTGACAAGAGACAAGTTGGATAATTCTCTATTAATCATATAATGGTTAGTTTTTTTTAATAATTAATTAAAAAAGTAATAATATTTAATAAAATAATAAAAATAATTCAATCACACACACAATAAATACAAACATGTATTCATTTATTATTTATTATTAATTTTATGATTTATTTATTTATTGTATATTTAATAAAATGATAAAAATAAGTATTATATAATTAATATTTTAATATATAATAACACATTAAATATAGTCCTATACTAATTTTATTATTTTGTTACTTTTATGATTTATTTATTTATTGTTAATTTAATGATTTAATGATTTATTATTTTATTATTAATTTTATGATTTATTTATTTGTTAATTTTTATATATTAACCCTAAAAAAAAGTGATAGAGAGAATGGGTAAATTAAATATTTGTCGTAAATTTAAGTAGCACTTTCAAGGCCAACACCTATCTATCAAAAGTGTGAAATTGGTTCACTTTGTAAAGCTTCCACTAAAATACTTAGACATGTTTGTATAAATTATTTTTTATTATTTATATATTTTTATTTATTTATTGATTATTTATTAATTTATTTAGGATACGATTATTCGTTTAAATATGATTCGTTTAAAATATGATTAAATTATAACAAAAATAATAAAATTAAATTAATTTATTATTTTCAACCAAACACGGTCCATTTAAATTTCTAAGTAAAGAAAAAAACACAAATCTTAATTTTTTAAATTATAAATAACTATATAAATAATATATTCTATCATCCATAAACAACTAATAAGTAGCATCATAAATTCAATTTCAATTTTCTTAAATAACAAAACTAGCATAAACAACAACTAAAATCTAAAGAACAAAAATTCAATTAAATTAAATTCTCTGAAATAACAAAAATAATATAAATAACAAATCAACAACAACTAAAAACTAAACAATATAAATTAAATTTAAATATCCCAAATAATAAACACAACATAAATAACAACAACAACAACTAAAAACTAAAAAACAAAAATTAAAATTCAATTCAATTCTCTCAAATAACAAAAACAGAAACAACAAAAAATTAGCAACTAAAAACTAAATAACATAAATTAAATCAAATATCCCAAATATCAAAAATAACATAAAAAACAACAACTAAAAACTAAAAAATATAAACTCAAATATCAATTTCCCAGGTAACAATAATATAAGTAATATAATCATTCACAAACTCAAATATCAAAATTTCTCAAATAACAACGAGAACTATTAGAAATTATACTACATTTTTAAAATGGAGCACTAGTGATATTCAAGCTTAATATCTCTAAAGTAAGATTATCCATTTGGGCACAGGTGCTTTCTATAACAACAACAAAAAACAAATTATAAATGCCATAACTTATAAACAACAAAAATAAATTTAAATCAGTTATATAAAAAATGTAATTACCATTCTCCCTAAACAACCAATCTCTCACATAAACTAATGTCTCCACCATATTCGGCTTAATTGCACTTCGAAGTTGATCAAGTACTTGACCAACAACACTAAAAACTGATTTAGATGCAATAGTAGATCTATGACAAAATCAATTATGATTTTATGACTATTGAAGTACCATAGCCTATTGAATTACCATAGCTAGGCACTAACCAAAAGGAGAAAAGAGAGAACCATAATTGGAAACAACTATGACTTAATGCTATGTTATGCAATTTTAGGTAGACAATATTAATTATGAAACAACTTGGACTTTTTATAACAACTTTATTATTTTAATTTTCTTTTTTGGAAAGTTTTTCAATACAGAAACATGTTATTTGATGTATCGATTAATTTTGGTCTTTTTATACAATTATTAACGAAATCATAAATTTTGCTTACAAAAAATGAAATGTAAAACAAATTAACATTAAACTTAGTCTTACGTTTAGTTAAAAGAAATTTGAGTTATTTCGCTTATAATATTTATAAAAAAAATTAATATTAATTGAAACACACCACAATTTCATAATTGTCTGAGCTTATTAATTAGTTATATTACAACTACTTCCTTGAAGTACTCTTAGTTCATGCTAAAAAATGAAAAGAAAATATTATACTCAAGTAGGCTATATATATATATATATATCAAATTAAAATAAATAATTACAAATTTATTGTTCATCTGGATATAGGGGTCCTAGTCTTGGCTCTAGATAGAAGATTTATTCAATTCCAAATGTCTAGAAAGACAAGATTAATTATAAACTCTTAAAGTAATTAATTAGCATATATGCAAGAAAATGAACAATCATCATCGTTAAATTAATTCAGTTATTTTAATTGTGGATAACGATGATGATTGTTCATTTTCTTGCATATATGCTAATTAATTACTTTAAGAGTTTATGATTAATCTTGTCTGGAAATTAATTCTGGTATGAGACATACAAGCTAGTAGGAAGAACCCACTAAAATATAGGAGAAAACAAAGAGAACATAAAGATTAATTAAAAATATTAAGAAAGATTATTAACCTTTTAGATCAAGATGTTTGGAATCAAAAAAGTCAGGAAAGGAGAGGCCGAAGAAAATGAAGTCCGTTGGTGGGTGTTCGGTGATAGTGGGTAGGATTAGTAACAAAGACAGATAATCCAAAATGAAAGATAATAGGAGAATTTGAGTAAGGTTAACTCAATAATTATCATTGAGGTCCTTAAAATATTAAAATATCATATTTTATCAAACATAATGTATATTTGATAATTAGATCCTTATATTAGGAATTGTTTGATATAAATAAATTTATATCATATATTTTTTTTTAAAATTAATTAAAATATATTCGTTTAGGATATGATTATTTGTTTAAATAAAATTATTTTTTCATTCGTTTAAAACATAATTATTTGTTTATTTGTTTAAGATACAGTTATTTGTTAATTAATTGTATTTTAAACGAATAATCTTATCGTACAGGTCAAATACGGATACGACACGAATAATAATTAAATCTGCACAAATACGATATGATTATTATTCGTATCAAGATTTTTAAATCCGAATCCGTTTAATGGCACCGAATTCGTTTCGAATAATCGTGTCATTTTCTAAATTGCCATCCTTATGCGGTAGTCATTAATTGGTTTTTACGTCATTGGAATATAATTTTTTGAATTATAAATTCAAAAACATTTTATTACTCTTCTATTAATAAAGAGACTATAGATTCTTCCTCTAAAATTTGTCAAACCGCAATTAAATTTCATTTTAGTATTTGAATTTTGTTTATGGTCTGGAATTTAAGTTTAGTACTGGATATTGCAAGTTGGGATAAAAAATATATGATCTGAAATACCGGTTGAAAAGTGGTTACCAAATATCTTTTCTAACTTTATTATCAAAATTAAGTGAAAGTCAATAGTGCCAAATACACCCTTAAATTAATCTACTATTGTAAAATTTATGATGAAAAAAGAATATTGAGACATTAAGTTGTATTTTATTCAAATGCTTTTCATGCTATCAACACGAAAGTTCTATTAGTTCAACTTCGTACCTATAAATTACGGAGATCAAAATAATTACATAATGATATAGATAATTTTTATTGAAGGTTGAATATTATTAACTTATAGATGATTAAATTTTAACTAACCATCTATAAGGTTATTATATGACAAATTATTCATTTCTAGAAATTTTTATATTCAAAATTTTATCAATAAAGATTTAAAATATTTAAAATCATTTATATTTTTATATAAATATTTATTTAGAGTTGAAATCTCTTCATGGTGCTTATTACAATGTTACCTTAATATATCCAAAAGAAAAAGATTACTTCAATTTAGGTGCTAAAAGTATGTTTGATAATTATCTTTAAAATGATATTTTTAAAAAATATGAAAATAATATTTTGAAATGATGTTCTTAAAAATTATAAATGTGTTTGGTAGTGTTTTCTTACAAATAATTAGAACAAAATAGTTATTTTGAGAAATTCTTGACTTATCATTTTAATTGTTTAATGTTCAACTTTTTTAGTCAAGTTTTCAAGGCATGTGTTATGACTTGAGTTAATATATGTTTTATTTGAAATATACACGTAATAATCAACATGTGCAAAACATGTCGCATGCCATTTTGTATTTTGACATGTGATTGTTTCTTTATTCAATTCACTCATTTGTCCCGTCTAAATGAATTTGAATTGAAATGTGGTCACTTAATGATTAACTTTTCTATCCATGTTTCAAGCCAAATGTTAATGATGAACTTATTATTTATTTGACATTATATTTTGAATTGTCCATATAGAGTTGTGGTTATGTAGAAAAGAAAAAAGGGGGAGAAGAGCATGTGAAGTTGGAATGGTGATTTTGTATAGATGTTCTCTTTCTCTTGCGTTGGATGTATCTGTTGTTTGGTGATAAAGCTTGTGGGATATTACTTCGCTATTTGTTATTTATTTGATAAATTGCCAAAATGGAGAGAGATATGAAAATTTTGCAAATGTGTTCTTATTTGTCAAGAGAAAAAATTTTTGCGAATTTTTTATTCTTTTGATATTTGACTTGTAAAAATAAGAGAAACATTTGATGTTCAATACATTTGGGCTAAATAATTTATATTTAATATATTGCATTAATATCACATGATAAGTACATTTTGATTTATTAATAGCTTACATTGATTTGAAGTATTTCTTACTGCATACTTTTAATGCAAAAAGGGAGAGTAATACTTTTTATTATAATTTCTTTCATTCTTAGTATTTGTTTGTATGTGCTCAAAATTTTAGGGGAGCTTTTACTATGAAAAATTTTTCAAAAGAGGGAGAAAAGTTTAGTATTTTGATTTACGCATTATTTGTACTTATTTAAAATTTTTCATTGTGCCCACTTTTGAAACAAAGAAGGGGAAAAACTCTTCATAGTTTTATATTATATTCTTTTGTATTTTGACTTTTAATTGCATTAGCTCAAAAGGATAGGGGAGAGTTTTTATTTTTTGAAATCTTTTCAGAATACCCTTTTACAACTTATTAAATATTGTGATCACACTCTTGTACTTGGTATTCTTTTTGATGATAACAAAATGAGGTGAAGTTTAATTAATTGCAATATGATTGATTGTCACATGCTTGACTTAAAATGCCTTATTTAAATGCTCGTGTGCTTAAATATTTCATTTATGCTATGGTTGAAGGGGAGCATATATATGATGTATGATCAATTCATGAACTATATATTTTTATTGGCAACCAATGGTTTTTAATCATCAAAAAGGGGAGATTGTCAGCCTTAAGGTCCATAAGACATTTTCTTGATCATAACAAACATTGAAATCTATTATTAACTAAATCTTTTTTGTAGTATTTGTTATGATATTTTTTAGTATTAAGAATTGAAATGCAATTGTGAAGATTCAATGAATATCCAAAATGAAAGTATTCAATAAAATGAAATCCCTTGAGTAAATGGAAGAGAAATCAATTGAAAAATGAAGTCATAAGCTTTGAAATTTCACTGGTATTATTTTTTTATTGTTTTTGTTTTGGTAAAGTGTATTTAAATAAGCATTAATTCAGTAGCTTTGAAATAGTTTATTTACAACGAATGCTTATTCTTTCCTTGATATATGGGTACAGATATGTGAAACAAAAGCTTTATGCTTTGCTTTAAAGTAACAAAAGTATGGGTAGCTGCAGTTATTTGATGCTGATTGTAGGTTTCTTTTCCCAATTTCATTAAGAGTAATGCTACTCTTCCTTACTTGTATCTTAAATGGTGTAGAAGTTGACTTTTCACGACCACATTTCGTCACATATTAAGTAATATTAGGGGTGTTAAGATTCAATTCAATCCAACCAATTTACTTAATTTGTTCCAATCCAATTTATTTTGTTAGAGGATTTTGGTGGTTCAATGAATTGGATTAAATAAAAAAAATTTGAAATTCGCTTACGATGGATTAGATTGTGGATTTGCATTGGCAATTCACCAAATTTGTTGCAATTTATTAGAAATAATATAATAATATTATATTTTAAAAAGTTATTTTATAATACATAAAATTATTTCTACAATATATAAAGTTATACGTATTCAATTAACCTCCTCAACCTTATAGTTCCTAATTTTCACTTTTTTTTTTGGTGATCAATATAGTTCTTTTACAATATGCTTATTTTTTTTGTCTTGAAATGAAATTTGGTGATAATATTGCTTGGAAATTTGTATGTTTTAAATCTTATATTTTTTATAAACTTTAAGGATTAATTTAACTATTTTTTATATTTTTGATGTATTATATAAAGAGTTGAATTATGATTATTTATATCTTTCTTATTATTCTATTTTGAATGGATATATTTGTTTAAAATTTAAATAAATCATATTTTTTAGAATTATGTTTCTAATTAAATAGAATAAATATTAAAATCATATATTTTTAGTTTATATGGAATGGATCGGATTTGACTCGATTGATTTTGAAACTTTTATTGGGTTGGATCAAATTGGACTTTATCATGTGATGGGAATGCACTAGATTGAAGAAACTCCAATCTATTAAACAATGGATCGACTATGGATTTGGTTAAATACGTTAAATCTAATCCATTGAACAGTAATATCCAAGTGATTAGTATTTCAAGTTCATTAAGTTATTATTTAGAGTGATACAATAGCCATAAATCAGTTTTTTTTGTCAGTGGGATACAAATTTAAAAAAGTATTACTCTTTCATTAATGAAGAGAATTAGATTCTTCTTCTAAAATTTGTCAAATCACAAACAAATTTCATTGTGGTATTTGAAATTTGTCTATGGGACTGAACGATAATTTGGTATAGAGATACTATGAGTTATGGTAGAAAATATGTGACGTTAAATATTATTTAGAAAAGTGTTAAGTCAATAGTACCAAACACACCTTTAAATTGATTAGCTATTATAGAATTTACGATGAAAAACAGAGTATCGAGACATTAAATTGTATTTTATTCAAATGCTTCTCTTGCCATCAAAAGAAAGTCTTACCAATTCAACTACATGCCTATAGATTACATAGATCAAAATAATTACATAATAATATAGATAATTTTTATTGAAGGTTGAATATAATTGCCTTATAGATGATTAAATAAAATTTAATCATCTATAAGGTAATTATATGAAACATTATTTGTTTTTAGAAATTTTTATATTCAAATGTCGTCAATAAAAAATTAAAATATTATTCAAAATCATTTAAATTTTTAATATTCATATCCATTTACAGCTTAAATCCCTTCAAAGTGCTTATTAAGAGGTTACCTTAATATATTGGAAAAAAAAATTACTTCAATTTAGGCACCTAGAGTATATTAGATAATACCTTTAAAATGACATTCTTTTTAAAGTTAAAAAAATAATATTTAAAAATAATTTGCTTAAAAATTATAAGTGTGTTTGGTAGTATTTATTAAAATAACGAGACATGTTTGATATTACTTTTAAAAATGAGTAGAGCTATTGTTTTTAGAAAAAAATTAATTATTTTTAAAATGTTGAAAAATAACCTTTTATTGTTTTTTTACTTTTTAGTTAGAGTTGATAGAAAAGCTTTCTATAAGATCTTGATACACTTTTGTTGTTTGCAAAGAAATTGCACTCTGTATATTTAGCTTGACACTTTGCTCGAAGTATTAGAAGCCTACTATCAGTGATGAGTAAATTTCTAGTGGTAATTTTTGTACCTATTCCTAGTGACTATCTTTCTTTCTTTTCTTCATTAACCAGAATTATTATTTGTATCCTATTTTTCTTCATAAAAAGAATGTTGTAATCATTAAAAATAGTGCTATGGAGAAATATATATAGCTGTTTTGAATGCAGACGATGAAGATGATATTCTCAACATTATTTATTGTTGATTGGCTTTCATTTTAGGGACAATTAAGTTTAAAAACTTAGATAACAATATTGACTCCCTATTTAAAACTTACAAAAGAGAATGTCGAGGAAATTTCATATGTTGTACCCATAAAAGAGGTAGTAGGAGTAGGAGAATATTAGCTGTGAGGAACACTAGTACTTCATGGAAGTTAAAACACACTTCTCAGTATACATCAAGGCCTGAACTTAAAGTAGTTCTGGATGTTGTAAGACTTGGTGTTAGGATGAAATATTTTTTGCACATAAGGCCATGATGCAGTTGAAAGTATAGCTAGGCAACCCAAGATGGGGTGAGTTAGAATTCTAAAATATTAACAATCTAAAGTGCAGCAAAAAAACCAACTCCAAGCAATTCAAATATTCTATAGATAATACACCAAGTTCAACTCACAATTCCAATCATTAACACGTAACTTATCTCAATCTGAATTCCATGTGTAAGTTAGCAAATATATGAAACAAATATAAATATAAACATAAATAAAGAGTAAGGCAGAGAAATCAAACATAATGGTTTTTTGTGTGGTTCAGCAAACTGTGGCCTACGTTCATGCCTCTAAGCTCCAAGACACCTTTAAACCCAAAGGCAAACAAATATAACTCTAAGTGGACTTTTAGGTGCTACTCAAACCTTAATCTAAGAGGTCTTTATGGGTGTTTCTCCAACCTTTATAAACAAGTGACTTTCAAATGTCACTTATACCTCACAATCCAAGAGTGATTCCCTCACAACTTACACACAAGAATTACAATAAAGTACCTTGATGAAATAATTTGATCAAGGAAAGTATAAACACTCTCTTCAAATAATAAAACAAATGAAACCTAGAGAGTGTAATGAATTAGATGTTTGATTTGCAAATGAAAACTCAAATTCTATGTAATTCACTTGCAGAATGTATTCCTAAAGTTTTCGAATGTGCAAAACTTGTTCCAAATGAGTTTAAGATAGGATTTATAGTCAAAATAAAAAACTAGTCATTATTAGCTATTAGAAGCCAAAAAAACAATTTTTTAGCAAAACGGTCGATTGATATGGTCAAAATGATTTGTTCGAACCAAAGTAAATATTTTACCTAAAAAATGGTTGACTGATATGCATAAAGTAGTCGATCGATTTTTTGGTTCACTTAATTCAGTCTAAACTAGTTCGCCTGAACTGGGCACAAAAAATTGATTTTTAGATAAGTTTGAAAACTTTGTATTTTGATCTATTTTTAGGGTTTTAAAATTTTTGTTATTTTCACTCTCAGAAAATTGATGATTATTTCTCACATATTTAAAACATTCATATCAAAATCATATAGCCATGAAATTTTTTTGAAAAACCTTAAAAACATTTGTTTTAATGAAAATTAAGTTTGAGCTTTTAAGTGTAAATTATAATCAATTCAAAAACATTTTATAAATAAAAATTCACCTAATGAGTGTGTCTTCTTTTAATTCTACAAATCTTCTTGTCAATAAGCTCTTGGGATTCTTTGCTCTTATAAATACTTTGATTTTGGATATACTTTTGATGTTCAAATTATATTCTAAGTCTTCAAGCTAAATAAATAGCACAAAAAATATTATAAGAAGAATTTGCTTAGTTAAAGATATCAATATTTGTTATCATCAAAACAATGACTTACGAGCTCTAGGGCTAAGGCCAGCTACTATATGTTTTGTTAAAAATAAGTCTCGTTATTAGGGAATGCTATTAGTTGATGAATAAATGTACTAACTACTATAAGTTTTATTAAAAATAAATCTCGTTATGAGGGAATGCTACTAGTTAATGAATAAATACACTAGCTACTATATGTGCTAAACTATTTTTTGAATAAATGTAAGATTTGATATGTGTACTATTTGAAAATAAGAATTCATGACATAAAACTCTTTTAAGTTTTGGTTTTTAGTGAAAGAATTTGTGGCTTTTGTTCCTACTCTTGAAACATTGCACCTATGTCTTTCAAGTCCTTAGAATAACTGAATACATCAATATTCAATTCATTGTAACACATGAATATTTAAAATCTTGCAAATTAGCATGTAGCTTATATAAGGTAGCTGCTAAAATGTTTATGCAATGCGAAGTTGATGTTAGCCTTGCTATTTTGTTACGTAAATCTTATGTGATGAATAAAATATATTCAAACAAAGATATTTCCAATAAGTAATCTACCAAAAATGTAAATTGGAGTACTTAAACTAAACCTAGATTTGCAAGTTTCAAATCCTTGTTTGGCCATGTTATGTATGAAGAAGATTTCCTAGAAAACATCCTTTACATGTAAATATGATCATATTATAGGAATTGAGATGAAAGCATGAACACAGAGAAGACATCATTAGTTTTTTTGGTAACAACATTTTGAACATGGAGGCACCAACTGTTTGGTGCTAGAATAATACCTTGCGACTTGACTAGTGAATATGTATTTTTTGAGTTTTTATCATTTTGTGTACAAAGATATAATTATTGATCTAACTTTTATCTTTATCTTTTTGTTAAATAACCTTAACCACTTGAATGCTATTAATTACTAATAAGTGTGTAGAATACGTAGTTGTTAGCCATTTCGGAATTTGAATTATTTTGTAAATTCTCAAGTTTTGTTCATATTTGATGAATTTTAGTGATATAAACAGAAAAGTTAGAAAACGGTCATTTAAGATGAAATCAGCACGGAAAAGAAATGTTAGAAAAGTTGGAAAGGAAATGGGGACCAAAATGCAAAAGTTTTAGCGACTAAAGTGCAAGAAATGAAAAGTTGATGATTATGGGTTGTCTGCATGGCATGGCCATACCATGCCCACGGTTAAGAAGGCCAAATTGGCTGAGAGGGTGGTGCGCGACCGCATCACCCATCGAGCTTCCACTCCGCCCCTGCATAATTTTAAGCGCTCTCGCACTTCTTGAACATCTTTTAATGATTATTGGCCATAAGATTATCAACCAATAGCCTGATTTGGGTATTTTTTAGGTTTATATGTTTTTAGGATGGATAGTCATTAGAAGCAAGTAACCAAGAATAGACAGTTGAGTTTTTAAGTGAGAGAAGATAAAGAACAAGGAGGGATTCTGGAGCGAGAAGGTGATTGATTCAAGTTGAAGACTTTGAAAGAACACTTTAAAAAGGATCATTGAAAGCTTTCATCTCTAGTCTACTTTTCTAAACTCTATCACTCTCATTTTGTATTTCATTTGAACTTTATTTGTTGAATTTGAAGATTATGGAATACATAATTATTTTGATGTTGATATTTAAGATGGTTGGCTAGATTTCTTAATTTGGGGTCTTAATGTAACTTATTCAAATTATGTTTTAATCAATTGACAAGTTATTAATGTTATTATGATTTGATTCATTTGTGTTTACTTTTCCTAATGTTCTAAATTGTTAATTAATAAATTAGTTAATTGAAGATGGATTACTTGACTTTGGGAATGATTAATTTGTTTATCGAACTAAGAAAACACAATCTAGGTAGTTGTGAGACCGGGAGGTGATAAACACTTAGATAATCTAATCAATATTTAGGATTTTAAGAGACTGGAAAGTAATTTGAGTTCTAAGTGTTGAACAACAAGTAATGCTTAATGAATGTATAATTAATTGAGCTAGATAAGGATATCAATTTGATTAGTTGTACGTGAGACCTTGATTAATACTCGATAGAGGTATTGAGATTGGTCTTTATCTTGTAATTAGTTAATTAGACCAAAACACATTAATCACGGATAATTAGGAGAAACATAGTGATAGATAAGTAAAATTCAGGCCTTAGGTAGTTTATCTTTACATATTTCATTCTTTCATTGACTCTTTAAGTCAATTTCTATTTCTCTTTTAATTAATCATCAAGTTTTAGTTTTATTTGCTGTTATAATTAATTAATTAAAATTACTTAGATAAAATTAATCTTTTAAGGTTATAGTACTTAGTAATTAATTTAAATTTTAATTCTCATGAGACGATACTTTATTTATTATTTTATTACTTAATACAACTTTTGCCCTTATGATTAGTGTTGTCGCAATCAATTAACCATTAATTTTTTTTCAAATAGTAATAATATAAAGGTGGCCATATACAACATATTTGTTGTCCTTTGATCTTTTTTAAGTGTTTCAATGGATTCTATATGAATGTATTTTCTTTAATAAGTAGGTGACGAAAAGAATACAATAATATTGAAGCTAAACTACATCATTCGTTCCTTAAAAAGTTTGTAGTAAACTACACTATTTATTTTTTGGACACACTTGAAGAAGACCTTGAGAAAACACTTAAACAAAGAAAACCAAAGCTAAAAAGCACTTAAGTAATAGCACAAGAGAAGAAAATCCAAATTCCAAAAGGGAAAAGTTGGCAGCTAAAGATAAAGGTGGCAAATAGGTCATGCCGACTCGAGCTAGCATGAAATAGCTCGTGAACAGTAATGGCCTGATTATTGTTTACAGCTTGGCACGACACAACCTGATATGGGTCATATTAGGCCAATAAAAAAAAAAAAAGGAAGCCTCCATGTCGTGCTTGGCTCGACTTTTTACAGAGCAGTGCTTGGCTTGAACCCCGTAAAGGGCAGTGCTTGGACCAAGCTGGTAAAGTACAAAAAGGCCTATTTGGCCCATTTATATCAATTTTTTTTAATTATCTAGCAAATAATATTAAGTTTAAATTTGATTAAATTTAAATTATAATACTATTGCAATAAAATTTAATTATTTATTCATCCAATTTGTTTTCAATACAACTACACAAGTTACATTTGTTTCAATTTCTCATATAAGTTTTCTTTTAATTACAATGTATTTTATGTTGCATGCTTGAAAAGGTTAATAAAATCAATACTAGATATTGATCACTTTTATTCATTTATTTATTTATATCATCAATTTCTTAAATGTTATGCCAATTGCTAATATTGTATTTCATTTTTAGATGTAAAATTAAATTATTATATTTTGGTTGCAATTAATAATAAAATTAACATTTATGCAAATTACTAATATAATTGCTATATTATTGTATGCATGATTGATAAATCAATATTTGTCCTAATATTTTGTTATGTTTATGTCCTTTATTCATGTATTTTATCTTAGAATTTTATTGTCTTGAGCTTCTTTTTATTACTTGTAAGAATTATTGTAGAAAACCCAAAAACAAACGCAAGATGCTGGAAGGCCCGTATTTGCTGAACATTGTCCGTATTTTCTAACATAACTTTATCCTCAATAGTCGTATTTGGGTGATACAAAATAATTTGAAAACTAGATATAATGATTTACAGCCCTACATTTCAAAAAGAAAGCAAATGTTGAAGTTTTAAGGGTCAAAACTCCAGTTGAAAAGAAGACAATTGGGAGACTAACTTTCCTTGACATGTGGGAGTGAATTTTGAATAAGTTGTTGACAAAATGAGTAAGTGCGATGACTTTTGGAGAGGCTGCTTGTCTGAGAACGAATGGGGGAAGAATTTGATGAGTAATAGGGTTTTCTAAAGAGGGAGTTTTCCATGGAAGGGGGAAGATTGCTGGATTGCAGAGGACATTCTTGCTAGACAGAATTATCATCTTCTTAAAAAACTTGATGGTGAACCTTCAAAAAGGGAAGCTTTTTTTTAGTTTGTTTGTTTTTCAAATATGTTCAGAACTTTTGTAATTAGATTCATAGATTTGTATTTAAGAATGGAAGTGTAAACATATTTTGGGAGTTTGGCTTTGCTATTGAAATGGTATTGAATATTTTGTGAAATGTGATTAATTAGAGGTTGAGATTATTTCTTATTCATTGATCTGTATAATTTGATTATTTGTTGTGGATTTGCTATCTATTATTTGTGATTGAAATGAATTTGAGAATTAAGGTGTTAGAAACATTATCTTACCTTAATTAAGTTCTTTTGAACAAGTATTTAAATTAAATCCATTGAGTTGGTTTGATTTAAATGGTTAAATGATTTCCTTATAATAATACAATTAATTAAGTAGAAGCCTCATATCAAGGATATATTTAATTAATTGTAAGTGAGAATTATCATGATCATTGGAATTCTCTAACTTTAGTGGAAAAATCAATAATCTAAATTATATAATGGTTGTTTAATTCACTTAATATTTCAATACTAGATGAGATAACTAGCCAAACCCCATCTAATTTCATTGAATTCAACAGAATTTTATAGATTTCAAGTTCTTGTGATATGAACCCCGAGTATATTAAACTTGAGACCCAATATTTTTACGCATGTAAGTAACCTCTTGGAAAGCTAAATCAGATTCACCCAAGTCTGCAATCCAATTTCAACTTGTGAAATAGAACCTTAAAATAAATACTCTCAAAGTAATTAGCTTTGATTGTAAGAATCTTGATTCAAGTAAAAATCAAAATAAGAAAAAACACTCTCAATTTTATTTCATTGGAAAAAGTAATGATTCTCCATGGGAGCATGAGGCTGAATATATAAGGGTATAAGAGATAAGTAACCCTAATTGGAGTGTTTGGTCACAAAATTAAACTTATTCTAATTTAAAATAAAATAAACTGAATTTGAGCTTAATAATTAGCGTTAACAGCCCAAACACATAACAAACTATAAATATATGTTTACAAATAAAACTAAAATAGATAATGGGTTTGAACAGCAACTTAGCCCAAAATGGCACATGGAATCCGAAACTTGCATCATGATGATGATCTGATTCGAACTGCAATTAAAAGACTTGAATATGCTTGCTTAGCCTTGAGACAGTATTTGAATATGGCCTTGTACAGATTTGAGAAGTCGAATTTCGTAGAAGCTTTAATCTTCAGGTTTTGCCTTCTTGTACTTGTGTCAATGTTACCAACTCTGATTATTGTCTTGAAGTCCAAGTTTGATATTTGACTCTTTCTTACACTTTTACATTATTGCAAGATCATCCCACAAACCTTGAATCATCCCATTCAATGCATCTTTGAATTTCTTCATTCTTGCTCTTGTAACGGAACCATTAGGTAGCTGAATTGGATCATTGCTCTTATGTGCATCCGTATTTGCATCATCTTGTAATTTAGCTATTTAATCACTTCAATTGAAATAATCTGATTTTGTTATTTGATTGTATTAGAGTATTTAAGATTTTATATTTGCTTAAGTTAGTAATTAATAGGAAACAATAAAGATTTAAACCATTACAATTCCGCGAGAGATCGACCTTAGAGTGAACTTATCGTTAGCTATTAACGATTCGTGCATTTGCGAGTATTTAAAATTTGCACATCAAGTTTTTGGCGTCGTTGTCGGGGAATTGGTGTTTAAATTCTATATTTGTTTTCTTTGTTGCTGTTTTTTTTAATTTGTTTTGAGTGTTTCATTTATTGCTATTTTATTTTGTTTCTTTGTAGCTTAATTTTTTTTCTTTTATTAGGTATATGCATGGTGACAATTCCTTAAGGGGAGATCTTAAGGAGAAAAGGGATAATATCTTAAGAATAAGGGAAAACTTTAGACAACTAGTTAAAGGACATCAATTACGTACTGAACAAGAAGAAAAAATTGTTGAGGAAACAATAAGCATGAAGCCCCAAACAACAGAAATAGCTCAAAGACAAAGGGTGATGAAGGAATATACAAGTCTAATCGTTAGCACTTCTACATCTTGCATAAAATTCGATGATGCTGCACGAAATTATGAGATAAAAAACATGCATTATTCCATGTTGCCTTCTTTTTATGGAATTCTTAACCCTTTGATTTTCATTAGGGACTTTTATGCGACAGTGCAAATTTTTCCTTTGCAAGGATTAACCGAGGATCAGCTTAGGATGAGATGTTTCCTTATACACTAAAAGATAAAGCTAAAGCTTGGTTAATGACTCTTCCACCAAGATCTTTAACTACATCGGAATCAGTTTACAACAAATTCATGGGAAAATTCTACTTTCATCAAAAGACCATCAAGTTAAGACCTAAAATTGCTACCTTTTCTCAAATAAAGGGAGAGCCTTTCTATGAAGCATGGGATAGATTCAAGATGCTTCTTATCCAATGTCCTCACCATCATTTTCCGCTGCAGCTACAAAACCAATTTTTTTATGATGGATTGACGTAACAATGTGAATACACAGTTGATAATGCCGCCGGTAGAGCCATAAGAGAAAAGACCGCAGAAGAGATATATGAGCTATATGAAATGTTGGGTGCTAATTCGCAGCAAAAGAGTGCAAGAGGAAGGAGAGTTGGGGTGTACGATTTAAGTTCCAACAATGAAATAGCAATGCAACTTGCTGAATTGACTAAGCAAGTCAAACTCCTTACGACCAATAACCAGCCAACTCATAAGGTATGTGGAATTTGTGGTATTTATGGGCATAATGCTAACACTTGTTCTTTGTCTTGTGATTCTTACATAGGTGGTGAACAAGAACAAGCTAATTTGATGGAGTCTTACCAACCTAGGCCAAGACATGATCCTTTTGCAAACATATATAACCTAGGTTGGAGAAATCATCTGATGTTCTTTTGGAAGACTAATAACAATCCAACATATGCTCAAAACTCAAGGCCAATTCAACATCAAATCCAAGCCATACCACTTGAACAACCTAGAAGACCAACATTGGAGGAGAGCTTGAACATCTTTATTCAAGTCAGTAAAGAAAACCATAAGAGACATAGTTAAAGGTTGGATTCCTTAGAAGCATTTATGAAGAGGATAGACATGCAAGTTGGGCAACTTGCAGAACACATGCAAGGACATCAAAAAAGAAAGCTACGTAGCCAACTTGAGCAAGCAAAAGCTGTTACAGTCTTGCGAAGTGGTAAAATTATTAACAAACATTTTGATAATGAAAATTCTAATGATTTACCACTTGATGCAGAAAATGGGGAGCAAAAAGTTTCTAAAGAAGAACAAGCTAAAGATCCCCAACCTTTTATGCATTCCGAAAAGAGCGAAGAGAAGGATTCAGCTTCTACTCCATCCCTTCATAAGGCGATCGAGCCTTATAGGCCTCCAATTCCTTATCCGCACCGTTTAAGAGAAAATAAGCATGATAAACAATTTTTTGAGATTTTTGTGATGCTTTCTAAGGTTGATATTAACTTACCTCTTTTGGATGTTATTAGGAATATACCATCATATGCAAAATTTTTCAAGGAACTCAACACCAAAAAGAGAAGATATGAGAAGAATAAGAAAGTCATGGTCTCAAAAGTTGCTAGTGCAGTGTTTTAATAAAATTTGCCTCCAAAATTGAAAGATCCTGAAAGTTTCAACATAAACATAACTATGGGAGACAAGAAGATAGCTAAAGCCATGCTAGACTTAGGAGCAAGTATTAATCTAATGCCATACTCCATATACTTGCAACTAGGTTTAGGGAAGCTTAAGCCTACAACTATGACACTTCAACTTGCGGATAGGTCAATTAAATATCCAAAGGGAATAATTGAGGATTTGTTGGTGCAAGTAGACAAGCTCATTGTACCAGTGGATTTTATGGTTTTGGAGATGGAAGGAACACCCTCAAAGGACAAAGAGCATACAATTCTTCTTGGTAAACTATTCATGGCAACCACCAAGACAATTATTGATGTCCAAAATGGGAAGTTATCAATAACGGTTTTGGGAGAAACTGTTCAATTTAAAGTGTTTGATTCTTTATCAATTCCTTCTATCTCTATTAAAGATGAGTGCTCTTTTATTGATTGTATAAACTCACTTGTTTATAGTACTTATTTGCAGGAAGAAATGGAGGATAAGCTTAAAGTTGTACTTGTTGGTGAGAGAGTAGAAGAAACACTTGAAGAAGAGACTAAGGGATACCATGAGATGCTTGATAAAGCTAAAGCAATTTCAGAAGAACCTAGCAAACCCTTAAAGCTACCAAAATCCTTACCAAGGGCAGAAATCACTCCACCTAAAATTGAGCTTAAAGAATTTCCTAAACAACTTAAATACATATTTTTAGGAGAGGGGGATACATATCCTGTAATCATTTCACCTACTTTGAACCAAACCCAAGAAGAGAGAGTTGTAAGAGAGTTTAGCCGAGTTAGGAAAGTTATAGGATTGAGTATAAGTGACATTAAAGGCATTAGTCCTGCAATGTGCATGCATAAAATTATTTTAGAGGATAATGCCAAACCTGCGAGAGAAGCCTAAAGGAGATTAAATCCTAATTTGCAAGAGGTAGTTAAGAAAGAGGTTTTAAAACTCTTAGATGCAGGAGTCATTTACCTAATTTCTGATAGTAAATGGGTTAGTCCGGTTCATGTTGTACCAAAAAAATCAGACATTACAGTGGTGAGGAATGAAAATAATGAGTTGGTGCCAACTAGGATGACCACCGGGTGGAGAATGTGCATTAATTATAGAAAGTTGAATTTAGCTACAAAGAAAGATCATTTTCGACTTTCATTTATTGATATGATGTTGGAAATATTGGCAGGGTATGATTTTTATTATTTTCTTGATGGTCTTTTAGGTTATTATCAAGTGTCGATTGCACCGGAGGATCAAGAGAAGACAACATTCACTTGCCCATTTGGAATGTTTGCCTTTAGGAGGATGCCGTTTAGTTTATGTAACGCTCCTGTAACATTTTAAAGATGCATGATGTCAATTTTTTTGGATATGGTAGAGAAATTCATTGAGGTATTTATGAATGATTTTTCAGTTTTTGGAACTTCATTTGATGGTTGTCTCCATAACTTGACTTTGGTTCTTAAGAGATGCATTGAGTGTAATTTGACACTTAGTTGGGAAAAAAGTCATTTTATGGTACAATAATGCATTGTGCTAGGGCATGTTATTTCTAGTAGAGGCATTAAAGTTGATAAGGCGAAAATTGATTTGATTGCTAAATTACCACTACCTACTTCAGTTAAGGGAATTAGGAGTTTTTTAGGACATGCAGGATTTTATAGACGATTTATTAAAGATTTCTCTAAAATAAGTCGTCCATTATGTAATTTATTGGTTAAAGATGTTCCCTTTGATTTTAATGATGATTGCCTTGTCGCCTTCAATTATTTGAAAGAAAAATTAACACCAGCACCTATTATCATGGCACCTAATTAGTTTTTACCCTTCGAGATTATGTGTGATGCATCCGATTTGCTATAGAGGCTGTTTTGGAGCATAGAGTAGAGAAGCGTTTGCATGTTATTTATTATGCTAGTAGGACACTCAATGATGCGTAACTAAATTATTCCACCACTGAAAAAAAGTTTTTGGTTGTTGTTTTTGCATTAGACAAATTTAGGTTATACTTGGTAAGATCTAAAGTCATTGTGCATTCGGATCATGCGGCATTGAAATATTTATTAATAAAACCAAATACGAAGTCAAGATTGATTTGGTGGGTGTTTCTTTTGTAAGAATTTGATCTAGAAATAAGGGATAAGAAAGGTAGTGAGAATGTTGTTGCTGATCATCTTTCTAGGTTATTTTCAGATTTTGACACATATGAACACGAAGAAAAACAGCCGATTGTTGAAACCTTTTTTTATGAACACTTGTTTTCTTTAGGTCATGAACCATGGTATGCTGATATTGTCAATTATCTTGCTTGTGGTGTGTTGCGGTCTAACCTCACTTTTCAGGAAAAGAAGAGATTTTTATTTTCTTGCAAGCATTATCTTTGGGATGAGCCATATTTGTTTAAACTTTGTCAAGATCAAATTATTCGTCGATGTGTGCCTGAAGATGAACACGAGAGTATTCTAACCTTTTGCCATGAGCTTCATTGTGGAGGTCATTTCGATGGTAAGAAAACAGCCCTAAAGGTATTGCAATCTGGTTTTTATTGGCCAACTCTCTTAAAAAATGCTCATAATTTTTGTTTGCGTTGTGATAAATAAGGAACGGTAACATTAGCAAGAGAAATGAGATGCCTTTAGCAAACAATCTTGTTGTTGAGCTTTTTGATGTATGAGGGATTGATTTAATGGGACCTTTTCCATCTTCATTTGGTTTTCAGTACATATTAGTTGCAGTTGATTATGTGTCCAAGTGGGTTGAAGCTATACCAACTCGAACTAACGATATTAATTATATTGTGAAATTTTTGAAAGATGTGATATTTAGCAGGTTTAGGATACCAAGGGCCATAATCAGTGATGGAGGAAGTCATTTTTGTAACAAACTCTTCGACGGGTTATTGAAGAAGTATAACATTATACATAAGGTGGCAACTCCATACCATCCACAAATTTTGGGCCAAGTTGAGGTTAACAATCGCCAAATAAAAGGAATTTTGGAAAGGACAGTACGACCTTTAAGGAAAGATTGGGCGGCTAAGTTGAATGATGCATTGTGGGCATATCGCACAGCATACAAGACACCTATTGGCATAAGCCCATATCGGTTAATTTTTGGAAAGGCATGCCACTTACCTGTAGAGCTTGAGCACAAGGCATATTAGGCAATTAAGGAACTGAACATGGACATGAAAACGGCAGGAGAGAAGCGTTTACTTCAACTTAATGAGTTAGAAGAGATTCGGGATGAAGCCTACGAAAATGCAAAAATCTACAAAGAACGCACTAAGCGTTATCATGACAAAGACCTAATTCATAAATCTCTTTATCCTGAAATAAATATTTTTTCGTTTAACTCTCATCTTCAATTATTTTTAGAAAAGTTGAAGTCAAAATGGTGTAGACCATTTTCAATAGTCCAAGTCTTTCCTCATGAAACAGTAGAATTGTTAAATCTAAAAACTCAAACAATATTTAAAGTAAATGGACATCGTGTGAAGCCTAATTTAGAAGGAGTCCAGAAAAAGAGAGAGGTTGAATGCATTGAATTATTCAATCCTCCACAAGAAAAGACAACGTCTCGCTAAGACATTAAAGAAAGTGCTTGGTGGGAGGCAACCCATTCATGCTTGGTAGTATCTTATCCTTTTCTTTTCTGTTTAACTTCTTTTCTATTTGTCTCATTAATGCTTTCCTAACTTAAACTATATTTTAAACATTGAAGATAATGTTTATTATAGGTTTGGGGGTGGGGTTTTAGTGTGTTTGAAAAGATTTTAAGTGTGCTTTAATATTTGTATTTGTTTTGAACTATATAGTCATAAAAACTAAAATTTTTTAAAAAAATATTTAAAAAAATTTTCAATTTTTTTTTTCTTTTTTCTCTTTGTTTTGAATTTTTGTAATGATTCCTTCATATGAGACTAGTATGCAATTTGTACATGGCTAATTAGAATTGATGAGATATTAAGGGAAATCATGATTTTATTATTATTATTATTTTTTTTTGAACTACGTTTCATTGTTTATTCTTTTACTACATATGCACTTTTTGCCATGATCGATTTGAATCTTGATTTGATGAAATCACATGATTAGAGGATGATGTGCAAAATAGTGTAGACTTATAAAACCCTAATTGTGAGATTTTGAGCCCTGAAACTTCTATTCTGAGTGTTTATCATTACTCTATATTTTCTTGTCATATTTTCTTTCAAATGATCTTATTATACTTTGTTTTGGTTAATTATCTTGATTATTCATGCTTTGATTATAATACTGATTGTATAATACATGAGAAGTGATTTTAGGCCTTATTTAAATCATTTGCGCCTTTCTTGCCTACTTAATGTTTATTCTTCCTTCATAACCATTTTGAGCCTCAATATATTCTTTTTCTTTCTTAAAACCAATCACAATCAAACCCAATAGCTAAGTATCTAATATTCTTATCTTTATTCTATTCTTTGAGCCATAAATAAGTTGATTGGATATGTGCCTTGTAATAGGTTTGGGGGTTGTTATTTCTTGAAGTAGTACTTGGTATTATAATGCTTTATCAATGTGTTGCACTAAGAAAAAAAAAAAGAAGAAATGCTAAAGTTGATTATGAAAGTGCAGTGAAAAAAAAAAGATGGGGCTACAAAATGAAATTTGAGATTGAAAAAAAAAAGGAAAATGAAAAAAGTGGTAAATGTAAATGAGTGGTTACATAATATGAAAGAAAACTGAAAAATGAGAATTTGATGATAGGTGCATATATTATTGAGTTCTTATGGGTTTGTTTTATCTTTTATCCACCAATTCTTATCCTCACCTTACCCAATAGCCTCATTACAACCCAAAAAAGAAAAGTCTTATGTTAATCTTGTGTATCATATGATTAGTTTACATTCATTGTCGGGAAAATCAAGCTGTTAGCATTCCGTTCATGAGATCAGCATCATTACATCAAAAATAGTGTATTCTTCATTTTGTACATCAGCTTTGTTTTCCATTAAAAATCTAAACTTGATGCTTGTCTCACATACGGTTTAGTGATAACCTAAATTTCGAGTGTATTTCTTTAAGAGTGACCACCTTTATGAAGTTTGGAGTTAAAACATCAATGCATGCTATATTCTGATAATGTGAAGGATGACAAGAGAGATGATAATTGATCTATAGCTATCACACACTGCACATGAGGATAACTTTTTTAAAAAAAAAATTTTTGGCAATTGGATTAATCATTGATTAACCCTATATCTTATTGAATGGTTTTGAAGCCATTAACATTTTAAGAAATCATCTCTAGAAAGGAATTTTCACATGTATGTTAAGTCTTTTATTTTTATGTTTATTTTTATTTTAGTTTTGCTCGAGGACTAGCAAAGTCTAGGTTTGGGGGAATTTGATAAATCAATATTTGTCTTAGTATTTCGTTATGTTTATATCCTTTATTCATGTATTTTTTTTATGTCCTTTATTCATGTATTTTATCTTAAAATTTTATTGCTTTGAGCTTCTTTTTATTACTTATAGGAATTATTGTAGAAAGCCCAAAAACAAACGCAAGATGCTGGAAGGCCTGTATTTGCTGAACATAGTTACTATTTTCTAGCATAACTTTATCCCAATAGTCGTATTTGGGTGATACAAAATAATTTAAAAAGTAGACATAATGATTTACAACCCTACATTTCAAAAAGAAAGCAAATGTTGAAGTTTTAAGAGTCAAAACTCCAGTTGGAAAGAAGACAATTGGGAGACTAACTTTCCTTGACATGTGGGAGTGAATTTTGAATAAGTTGTTGAAAAAATAAGTAAAAGCGATGACTTTTGGAGAGGCTGCTAGGCTGAGAACGAATAGGGGAAGAATTTGATGAATAATAGGATTTTCTAAAGAGAGAGTTTTCCATTGAAGGGGGAGGATTGCTGGATTGAAGAGGACATTCTTGCTAGACAGAATTATCATCTTCTTCAAAAACTTAGTGGTAAACATTCAAAAAGGGAAGCTTTCTTTTAGTTTGTTTATTTTTCAAATATGTTTAGAACTTTTGTAATAAGATTCATAGATTTAAATTTAAGAATGGAAGTGTAAACATATTTTGGGAGTTTGGCTTTGCTATTAAAATGGTATTGAATATTTTGTGAAATATGATTAATTAGAAGTTGAGATTATTTCTTGTTCATTGATCTGTATAATTTTGATTATTTGTTGTGGATTTGCTATCTATTATTTTTTATTGAAATGAATTTGAGAATTAAGGTGTTAGAAACATTATCTTACCTTAATTAAGTTCTTTTGAACAAGTATTTAAATTAAATCCATTGAGTTGGTTTGATTTAAATGGTTAAATGATTTCTTTGTAATAATACAATTAATTAAGTAGAAGCCTCATATCAAGGATATATTTAATTAATTGTAAGTGAGAATTATCATGATCATTGGAATTCTCTAACTTTAGTGGAAAAACCAATAATCTAAATTATATAGTGGTTGTTTAATTCATTTAATATTTCAATACCAGATTAGATAACTAGTCACCCCATCTAATTTCATTGAATTCAACAGAATTTTATAAATTTCAAGTTCTTGAAATTTAGCTATTTAATCACTTCAATTGAAATAATCTGAATTTGTTATTTAATTGCATTAGAGTATTTACGATTTTATATTTGCTTAAGTTAGTAATTAATAGGAAATAATAAAGATTTAAACTATTACAATTTTGCGAGAGATCAACCTCGGAGTGAACTTATCGTCAACTATTAACGATTTGTGCACTTGCGAGTATTTAAAATTTGCACATCAATGATCACTTGAATAAGTTTTAATTTGCAAATTTACGTAAATAGCAAATTTGTAATTTATTAAATATATCATTATTTTTAACTTGTTTAGTTTATATATTGTTATTTTTAATCTAATAAGTCATTCATTATTCAGTATTTTAAATTGATTGAAATTAATTTTCAAGCTTTAAAATATAAAAAATAAAAATTAAGTTTTTGTTAATAATAGTAAGGTACTATTTACAATTAATAATAGTAAACTTTTACACAAAAAAATTCATTTTATTTAAAAAAATTAGTAATTACTCGACTAGCCCATTTCGGTTTGCAAGCTAGCCCAAGCACGAGCTAGCATAACCAACATAGGCTAGGATTTACAAGTAAGGTTGAACTTTGTTTTTGTAAAGTGGGCTTTAGTTTACAGATCTTAAAGTTGGGGGTTGGATGTATGCACTTGCTTGTAGGGGTGGATATAGTCTAATTCAATTCGAGTTTCGAAAAATCAAATTGGATTGAAAAATTCAAGTTTTGAATTTTTAGAACTGAAACAGGATTGAACTAATATAAAAACTAGATCAGAATCGAAGTGAAGATTTTCAAACCAAACTAGACTAGCTGATTCTAGTTCGGTTTAGTTCGATTTTTTGTGTTTTTTTATTTTTCAAATTATTATTTTTAAATCTTTCAAATTGACGTCATTTTCATACTAAATATATTCAAAATGATGTCATTTAGATAATAAAATATATTAAATAATATTTTTCGATTCTGCTTAATTTTTTTGAGTTAATACTGAAATCGGATAAAAAAATCTAGGTTTTATAAAACTAGAACCTGATTAGATCAAATAAAAGTTGAAACTGAACCGAACTTGTTGGTTCTAGTTTTTTGGTACTTTGATTTTTATGCCCACCATTACTTGCCTGAATAACTTTTCATTTTCTCTTACATTTGTTTTCCTATTTTGAGAATACAAGAAATATTTTACTTGTATTAAGAAGTGTTAAGGTAGATAATAAATACTATGCAATAATGCTACTTCATTTTTCATCTTAGTTATACTCCAAACTTTGTATTTACAATACAATTGTTGTTTGTTAAAATCTTTTTGATGTAAGATAATAAATGTTGGTTATAAGATTCCAAATTTTCACTATTGAGTTTCCTTTTTATCTGATGATCTATTAACTTTTTTGTTGCTTTGATTTTGTTTGCTTACGTAGGTCTTGGGGTTGGGATGTATTCATTAGTTTGGGTCAGCTTTGAATAATCCCATGTGCATGATTTTGCCCTCTTCCACCAACTTCTTGAGCAGTTTGCCAATCTGTAATGACAAAAGTTGATTTATATAAAATATCAATATTAAAGTATGATTTAAATAAAAGAATTACCTTTTTTGATACAGTTGATATATATTGATAGAAGAACTGATTAGAAAGGTGTGTCTATATCTCTTTTGTGAATTTATATAAAATATTCGTTTTTCAAAATTGGTCAAAATTTTAACTACTTCTACTCATAATTAATTGTTATATAATAAAAAGTTGTTCACTTTGTGTTTAATACCTTTCAAGTCCTTAAGCAAATACCAAGAGAAAAATATAAGTAGCCGCAAAATTGTGGCATTGTAGGATTTGGACATGTTAGTATATATGATCGAGAATGGTACCCTTGAGTATGTGCACTCACATTCTAAAGCCAGCTTAAAGAAACTTGATGTGGAATACATTGATCTATATTATCAATAAAGAATAAACACATCGCTTCCCAGTCAGGACACCATGGTATTGGTTATACAAAACTTATTGAATGATCATAAATAGGAATACCTTCCATAATACCTTTGCCCTCAAAAACCCATGATCAAAGGGATTTTTAAGATATTACTAAGGTAACTCAAGAGTTGGGGGAGGGGGGTGGTGAATTGGGTTTTTAAAAAATTCTACAGATAAATGTGTGCAACCCAATTTTAATTTCAAGCACTTTAATTTTCTAAAATATAAAACAATAAATTTAACACACAATATCAATATAAATATAATACAACTTATATATCAAGTGTATGTGTCAATATAAATATAATACAATTCATAAATCAAGTGTATGTGAGTGAATATGTTAAATAATAATAAGGATATAAATTAAATAAGTGAAAAGGTAGAGAAAGACAACATCTAACTTTTACGTGATTCAGCAAATTCCAATTTACGTTCACGCCTCTAAGCCAATCCGCTTGAGGATTCCACTAATTGTACTTTCAAATCCAAGGCAGACAATTACAACTTTAAGTGGACTTCACGGGTGCCAATCAAACCTTACATAAGAGGTCTTGACCGAATGCTTCTCTAACCTTTGTAACTAAGTGACTTACGAATGTTATTTAGACCTGACACCAAGTGTATTTTCTTTCACACTCATAGACAAATAGAATTACAAAAAAATAATTTTGATAGAAGAATTTTATCAAAAGAATGTAAACACTCTTCTAAAAATAATATAAATGAAAGCTAAAGAGTGTGTAATGAATTAGATATATAATTTGTAATTGTAAGCTCAAAGTTTTCAAATCTTTAAATCTTAATTCAAAATAAGTTTATTCTAATATTTATAGTAAAAATAAAGTATAACCGTTTATAGTCATTACTAGCCGTTTATAATTGTTGACATCAAACTTTAAAATTTCTAAGTTTCGAAAACTTTGCATTTTAGTCTAGCCATTATTACTGACAGCTTGAATTCAAATTCAGAAGTATGATTGTTGGTACTATTTCGAGGTTTATTGTGTATCAATTTTATTGAATTGTTACATTGTTCACTGGTTTGGTTAGGTTTGGCTAAGCTAAACTGTGAAACAAGTTTGACTTTCCATTAGGTTTTAAAACTTTGCAATTAGATTCATACTCGACTTTGAAAATTTTTACAAATTGGCCCTAGCAAAATGGTCCCTATCATTTCAAAATAAATTTTTCACAAAAAAATAAATTTATTTTCAAGATAAAATTATTTGTGAAAAGTATATTTTTTAAAAATATGATTGAAATATATTTTTAAAAATTATTTTGAGCTTACTAATGCAAATTAATAATCATTTCAAAGACACGTTACAATGAATCACCTAATATATATATGTATCTTTAATTCTTTAAACTTTTTCTTAATTTGCTCTTAGGTCTTCCAATTTTGCTCTTTATAAGTGACTTGATTTTCTATATCCTTTTGATGTTCAATTTGTAATCTAACTCTTCATTTTAGAAATATCACAAAAAATACTATACAAAGAATTTGGTTAATCAAAGATATTAATATTTGTTATTATCAAAATAATGGTTTACTAGCCTTAAGGCTAACAATTATAAGGAACTATTTCGATGCCAAGTTCCCTACATACAAGTAAATGTATCAAATCAAAATATAATTAGCCTTATATTTTTGAAGAAAATATCATAATACAAACGGTTCATAGTTGCATTGAAGACATATCCACACCCAAATCCAAATGTCTTTTTCTGGAAACTAAACAAACATGAAGAGTGGTAGTATATCTTCCTTAATATCGTGAGCCCAAAGGAACCATTCCATTTGCAAAGCTATGATGGGTTGAACAAAATGTATTCTCCTAATTTTGTCTGGGCTAGCCTCAGATAATCCATGTACTTGATTTTGCCCTCTTCCACTAGCTTCTTGAGTAGTTAGCCAATCTGTAATGGCAAAAGTTGATATACATAGAACATCAATATTAAAGTATGCTTTCAATAAAGGAATCACTTTCTTTGATATAATTGAATATATAAATATAAAAAAACTGGTTGGAATGGTACATCTCTCTCTCTCTCTCTTGTGAATTTATATATGATATTGGTTATTCAAGATTGATCAAATTTTCAACTTCTTTTACTCATAATTAATTGGTATATAATAAAATGGTGTTCACTTTATGTTTAACACCTTTTAATCCTTGAAGTAGTTACTAAGAGAAAAATGCAAGTAGCCACAAAAGTGCGATATTACAGGAATTTGGATTTGCAAGTATGATCGCCAATGGTACCCTTAAGTATGTGCATTCACATTGTGAAGTCAGCTTAAAAAAAAATTGATGTGAAATACATTGATCCATATTATCATAATAGAATAGACACATCACTTCCTATTAAGGATACTAAAATATTAGTTATTCAAAATTTATTGAACAAATACCAATAGGAAAAACCTTCCATAACATCTTTGCCCTAAAAAACCCACGACTAAGGGGATGATAAGGGATTATTCCAATGCCAAGTTCCCTACATACAATTAAATATATCAAATGAAGACGAAATTAATATCATATTTCTGAAGAAAATATCATAATACACAGGGTTTATTGCTGCACAAACATATCAAACGGGAAAAGTACGAAAAAAAAAGGCTAGAATGGTACGATTTTCTCTCTTTATTATATCATAATACTTTTCTCTTCTTTATTATATTTTCTCTCTTTTCATTTTTTTATTTTAATTATCAATTATAAATTGAAAAAGTCAAAAATTTAAATTACTATTTTAATTTTCATCTTAATTATCACTTGCAAATTAAAAAAATTAAAAGTTTAAATAAAAATTATTTTTAATTAATTAATTTATCTAAAAAAATTGATGAATTTTTTAAAAGTTGTTATAATATATATTCAAAAAAATATTTAATTAATGAATTTTTAACTTATAATTAATAATTAAAATTAAAATATGTTTGAGGAGAGAGAATATGTAATAAAGAAAAATTAAAATGGGAAAGAGATTAATAAATTAGAGGAAAGAAAGAGAAAAGAAAAAAAACATAAAAGACCCTATTAAATGAATTTGTAAGAATTTCTTTTTATATTTATTAGATGCAATTTCGGCCCTTTACATATTTTTAATCTATTGACTAATAATTAATGTAAAATTTTATATAAAAATAAAGCTATTGATACTGCCCATATATATATATATATGGTCTATATAAATTAATTAGATGTATCAAAAAAAGAGATTCCTTCGTTGAAAGCATGCTTTATGGTTGAGAAGTCACCCTATTACGAGAATATTGGAGAATTATAAGCTCCCCATAGCCCCTATACATCCAGTACTCCAACATTGAAACCTGTAAAATTAAGCAAAAAAATCAAAGAAAGCAAATCATCTAAAGTGCTTCAATTAAAACTACGTACCTCAAGTTCCTAGCTGCCAAGTTTTACTCCTGGAACTTGGATTTTCTTGTCTTCTACCATATTTCAATTAGCTGCAGCTTTCTTTACCATGTTTATACAGATACACACGAGGAAGGAAGAGTTTTGAATCAAAGTTCGACTGTAATATGCTGTATTTGTATGAGAGGATTTATGTAAAACATTGCAAATATACTTCAATTATCAAGGCTCTAAGCCTACACGCATCTCGATAAAAGTCACTATTATATATCATAAATGATCAAGTTTATCCAACAATATGTAAATTTTTTAATTCAGTAGTCGTCGTACGTACCAGAAAACTACAACATGAAAAACCTGTTTGTAGATTGCATGAATATGACAACCATTCATCATACTCCATGTGTATATATATATATATATATATAGCGAGAGATGAAGAGTCTTGAAATCTAATTTCAACTGTAATATACTACTCGTAACAGAGACAAAAATTTATATTAAATATTACAATTATTTCATTTATTAAGGCTCTAAAGATGACATCCAGATCAAAGCTCACTATTATCATAAACACCGGTTTAATAATCAAGTTTATCCAACTATAAATTATTCTTCTATCTATTATTACTATATTATTTTACTTGTTCGATTATTTATAATATATTTTGAATAAATTAACTCAATAAAGTATTTAAGCATGTTTTAATTTGATTGAAAACATTATTTTTTTCTTTTGTTTATTTATTTCCCCCTGTTTGCTTTCTGGTAAATTAATTTACTGGAAATAGCCTCGATTATTAGCTAAATTAATTTTACTAACTACATAATGTAAACGTGATGTGATTTTGACATTGAACGATGCTTAGACAGCTGAATTATATTGACTATTAATTATCTTATATATAAATTAATTAAAATAGATTAATTATATAATAGCAAGATCACTCCATCTAAAGTCTAATACAATTAATTAATTCCCAGACTAATTAAATTAACCTGTAGAGAACAATCTAAATTAACGAATACAGCTGAATTATATAGACTACTACATTATTCTTTTTCTATTTCTATGTTAAGAGGTACGTCCGTACGTAAAGGTGCATTTCATGTTTTATTCTCTCTGGAAGCCCTTGCTTTCTTAATCGGGAGGCAATCGATTCATTTCTGGGAAAATAATCGTTAGATTGAATATTGCGATTTGATCTTTAATTTGTTGATGGAAATGACTATTCGCTTTCCCAAACAAAAATTTAAAATTCGCTTACAGTGGATCAAATTATTCATATATTGTCAGTTGTGTTAAAAAGTATATGATGTCAAATATTAGTTGAAAAGGTGACTATTAAATATTTTTTTTCAGTTTAATTGCTAAAATTAAGTGAAAACCAATCGTACCAAATGCATTCTTAAACTGATTAGTTATTATAAACGTTATAATGGAAAAAAAGATTATCGAAACATCAAATTGTATGTTATTCAAATCTTTTTATTGTCATCAACAAGTCTTACTAGTTCAACTTTGTATCAACAATTACGGATCTATATATTTATATAATAAAATAGATAATTTTATTAAAGGTTGAATATAATTAACTTATACATGATTAAATTCTATCTCATCATCTATAAGGTAATTA